>CM049428.1:52668349-53268349 GCA_026929855.1 Poa annua
AGATTGAATTGGTCGAGTCAGCCAAACACGTGACTCTATTAGTCCCTACTTAAAAAATTAAAACAGAACTAACATTCAACAAAAAAAATGGCCCCGACTTCAATCTGGACTACTCACAATTAAGTCCCACTTTTACTCGTGTGGAGGTATGACTTGCCGACGGTGGCGTCTAGGTCACGACCAAACCTTGCTCTGATGCCAAGTCAATTTACAGACTCTTTTCTATTGCTTGATTAAGAGACATATACTTGCATACATGGACCACATGGGCTTACTCTAGAATCGGGCTAACCTACACATATATATCGTATATATACATAATCTAACATTCATTAAGAAGCCTCGTACAAGCATGCAAATCAAAAAAGGGTCACAAACTCTAGTACTCTAGCCTCTAGGCACCAAGCTCCTCCTTATACTACGACCATTCTATAATAACATATGACAACATAACTGGTACTAAGAGCAACCCTAGCATAATAACTGAAAAAACTCTATCAAAATTACTAAGTAAACTATTGATAGAGCATGCCCTCACCATTGCACAGCCCAAAAATAGCTAAGAGTTAGACTTGTAGTGTAGTAGTCCCGTGTATCTTTTTGTATTTTTTTTGTTGTATAAAGTTCTACATATTACACCTATACAAGAGTTGTATAAGTGTAGGTTTTAAATGGGTCATTGAGTTTAGTGATGCTATGCCTGAAGGTCATTTGTTGCCTTCTAACTATGGCAATCGATCGACCGCTTCTTTGGGAGGGAGCGGGATGCCCCACCATGCATAAGAACAGCAACCTCCCATTGCATCTCCTCCTCTAGTTTGCATGCATATCCTCGACCTTTTCCACAAGCTTAACACTTATTTTCCTCCTTACACTTGGCCCTCCACTTTCCTATCGTTTTGTACACCCTCGAAAATACATATGGCCAGGGCTCAACCTTTCTATTGCTCATGCAAAAAATGATAAATTGGCCGGTATCTTTTCTTGTCAAAACTATGTAAGAGTAGCTCGGGAATCTTCTCCTGTTGATGCTGACAAGTTGCCAAATTCATGCCCTCCAATCTAGACTCCTAATCCTATCAATGCATCACTGACGTAGTATCATGCATGGTAGTGTCATATAACCTCATAGGCTTGAGCAATAGCCTGAATTCATAAAGAAAACATAGATGGAAATGCACACATAGTGCAGTACTCCGGCTAGCACCTCATCTGGCTCCGTTGGAGTGTGCGAGACGTGTATTAATTGACAATTACTGTATTTGTATGAGTACTTTACAAAGTATGCATTAATTGTTTCTCTGGCATAAGTTGTACTCCATCAAAGGACGAGTTTTAATTGCCAAAATTAGTGGAAACAGGCAGCACTTGGTGGCCAAGATGTACTTGCAGGTAGCTACCAACATACCTATGCATGGGTTGCATATCATGTGAAGACCCATGAATAGTTGCACCGATCGATCTGCATTTGCATACCTTCCAATTTCCAAAAAAGGTTGTGTTGTGTTATTGGATGTGTACCTAACTTACTGTACTAAGAAAGGATTGAATAAAAGTTGCAACAATGTAGAAGCTCAGATAGAACATACTGTACAGAAGTATTGGGAGCTAGGAATATAACTGTTGAAACAATAAGGCTTGATATCAACCATGCACATGTGGCATAGCGTTTAACTAGGCGATAGATGCATGCACAATGGACATATATACTCGCTCCGTTTTTAAATATAAGATGGTTTAGGCCACCGGTCCGTGAGAGAATACATACACACTAAAATATGTCCATCGCAATATGACTTCCAGCGTTACTGCTCCTTCTCTTTTTCCAGCGTAAGGAGCGGATCCATGCGGGGCCTTAGGTGTTTCACATGTTATATAACTAGATGAGTAATAACATGAGTAAACATACACACTAAAATATGTCTAAATACATATAGATACATGTGAAGCTAAAAAAAGGTATAGAAATTATAATAACTTATATTTGGAAACGGATGGTGTACGTGTTAATATGCGTCAATCGGTCAATCGGTGGTGCCATATGGATCTCGTTAAGTCTTTTTCGTCTCATGGTCAGCGCTCCAGGAGTTTGGAAACCTGAACTCTCATCTCGCCACATGTTAGCCAGTGTTCATTTCACCCTCGAGAAATTTATAAAGAGAAAAGGTGCCAGGAACGGCCGCGCGAAAGCACCAACACATACCCACTTGCTCGAATATAGCTTGCCTTACCTCTTTCGACATGTCTGAATTTGCTACAGAAGGTATGAATCATAGAGTCTCACCCTCATGAAAGTAATAAAGAGAAAAGGTGAACTACCACGCTAGCTTGCATCCCCCCCGTGAAGGGCGTGGGGTTAGCCAACGGCTGAGACTGTAAATTAAGTCGCATCAACTTATACCCTGCGAGGCTGCGGTCTTCTTGTTGTCATCCACAAACTGAACCACATAATTAAGGAGGGAACAAGGCATGGTGATGTTGTCTTTAAGAAAAAATACAGCTTTCCTCCATTAGCCCCGCTCATGGCATGAGAGTAGTAGGACATTAGGCTTGCTGGCTAGTAAAACTCACATTTCTGAGTCGTAGCTTAGTTTCCCAAAGGGTTTGATTGCATTGCAAACGTTCAAGCATATGGTATATTCTCTCCCTCTCCTTGACAGCAACTTTGAGCTTTAACAGATTAATGGCACCTATCGCTGCCAAAGCAACTGCAAATGAGTAGTCACAACTGCCTGATTAGCATGCAGTGAACTTATTCAAGGAGACTTCTCACTACTCAAATAGTGGGGAGAAAAGGTATATCCATGTGGATAGATGCCACCACCTGGTCATGATCAGATCAGATCAGATCAATGTGAGAGCAAATCACCAAAAGCTATGGTGGTAGAGCGGCTCACTGGATCAGAACAAATAAAGATATGTGCACATATTTGACATGCATGCCTGTATAATTTGAAATATGTGTACGTGTATGGTTGAATTTTTTTATGATTATTCCACCGGGCCCAGCAGCCAGCTCTTCCTCATCATCATCATCTGGTGATTGTCTGACTGCTCTAATGTGTGTGTTGGCCAGTCTGTGGGACAAGCTGGGTTATCAGTCATCTACCTACACACACACGCACTAAACTTAATAATTATGTTATGTAGGACCCGGCTGAGCATTAGGTGTTGGTAGCTAGAAATGGATCGAGAGAGAAAAAATTGAGGGATAAGGCAGGAGAAGCATGGTGCTCCTGCATGTCTTGCTGCTTGGTTCCCCTCCTTTTCAGCTGATAATTTGTGCTCTCATGCTTCTCAGATGTGCATACACATATACATACCATGTGAGAGACAAATCATGAGATCCATTTGATGTATATACATGAGGCTCGTGTGCGTTGATGTGTCAACCCCCGTACGTGGACCATACCAACATATTCGGCCTGCCTATTTGTGTTTGTCACGGTGCCGCGGCTGGAGGTTCTAGTTTGGCTTTTTTTTTAGGAATCTACGGCGGGCTGAAAAGCTAGGATGAACTCATTTATCAACACCAAGAATTACAAAGTTTAAATACACAACCGAGAGGAGAAAATAATGGAAACCCTCATACCCAATTGCGGGCTATGGGAACTAAAGAAATAGAAAGAAAGCAAAAATAAATTACAGGCAAGTTATCTCGGAGAGACTATTTTTTTTTGAGGTTTAAGGCGGTCGAATCCGCCGTCCGATTAGATAGAATAGAGTGTTATGTACAGAATTTAGTGATAGAAAAAAATCCCTTTACAAGCAAGAAAACAAAAACTAATCTCCAGGATCTTGCGTGTGGGCGAAAGCCCTCATCGCCAACTCCTCCCACACCAATGCCGCCACCTCCGAAGCCAAGATTGTCACATTGCAGAAGGTCCTCTGTTTCCTCTCCTTCCATGTCCGCCACATCGAGCGGATGATGGTCTCACGAGCCGCTCTCCAAGTCTCATGAGAAAAACCCACAAGAGTTCGGCTTGACAACAACCAACCTCCATCAGCAACGCCCATACCTCCCATCCTAGCAACAGCCCGACACCCCATCTTGGTGACGCAAACATGAGCTCCACAGACACAAAAAGCACCTCCTCCAAACATTTGCCAGGAGGAGTGCCCAATCATCATAAGTTTCAACATCAAGCCACCCCTGTCGGCATCTGCCGCTCCATCCTGGTCACTGATGTCGTCTTCTTCTTCTTGGTCTTCTTCATGGCGAGGACGAGGTCGTCGATGGCCGCCACCGCCTGGTCCGAGAAGGGTTGGTCCGTGATATCTAACAAGGCCATGAAGTCCTCTCGCCGGCGCCCTGAGGGGTGGGCCTCCTCAGGAAGCGAGCCAAGACGGCGCGCCACGGTCTCCCTGGCCAGCTGCTCGATGTTGGCACCTTTCGGATGCAGCTTGGCGAGCCTACCGCTCCTCCACATAGACGGTGCCGCCACCTCCATCTCAGGGGCCGACGTCGTGACCGCCGTGCCCAAAATGGTGGCCGCAAGTGGCACCGTGATCTGGGCGAGGAAGCTCGACAAGGAGCACATAGGTGCACCCACCTCCACGCCCCGCTGCCCAGGTCTAGTCTGCACCGTCGAGGCGGTGCCCATCTCAAGTGTCTGCTCGACCTCCTTCTCCCCAACGTGTTCCCCCTGATCGGACACCAGGGCGGAGCCCGCACTGGGAACAACATTGCCCATTGCCCTCCCCTTGGTGCTCCCTCACCTTGTCGTCCATCAACACCACCTGCCGAGCCAGCTCAGCGAGGCCAGGCACCAGCTGCTGCAACATCTCATCAGCAACCACAGCAACCTCATATGTGCTAACAATCCCACCATCGCTCAAAGGATCTCCGACGTCCCCAAGATCAACCAGCAACATCCGGCCAGCCCGCTCGTTCTCCTCCGAGAGCGCGCCATCCACTCCCTCCCTGTAGCACCGCAAGCTGGCTAGCATCACCTCGTTCGTCATGGTGAAGCACACGTCCCGCTCTGTGCTCACCATGTCGAAGATGTCATCCTCTACCGGCCTCCCCATGAATTCTTTCGGCGCCATGACCACGTCGCGGAAGGAGCGGAGCGCCGAGCCAAAACGCCTCTTGGAGGTGGGCGGTGGGGCGGCTGGCCGCTCGCTGCAACCGGCGACGAGCTTGTCGAGGTTGAACTGCGGAGCAGGGGCGTGGTGACGATCTTGCGGAGCAGGGCGAGTGGGAGGGGGGCGAGCTTCCTCGCACTGCTGCTCCTTGTGACCGGAGCGCCCGCAACGACGACAGCAAATAGGATTGCGGCACACGGCGATGAAATGTCCTTTCTTCAGGCAGTTCAAACACAGCCCACGCAGATGTGGGGGTATTTGGGGACGGGGACGAGGGCGAGCAGCGCCTGCGGGTGGGGGTCTTGAAAGCCTTGTAGGGGAAGCAGGAGGAGTAGCCTGGCTGGAGCGGCGATTTTGCACGAGCTGCCATGGCCGGTCCGGGCCCTCCTGTTCTTCAATGCCGCCTGAGTCAGCCGAGGGGGTGGAGGAGTGACATGCACGGCAGCCCGGAGTTGCACGGGGAGAGGCAGGACGGCAGCTTCTCTCCGCCAGCTGCGTCTCAGGCACCTCCTCCTCCTCGGGAGCCAGCTGTGTCTCTGGCACCTCCTCGACCTCCAGATCCTGCGCAAGCGAAGGGGACAGGAGGCATGGGCCGCCGACCACCACCGACTGGAGCACCGGGCGCTGCAGATCATGGCGCAGAGGCGAGAGGTGCACGACACGGGGGACAAATCCAAGGGGAACCGTGGGTGGCGGCGGAGGCGGTACCTGGTTGGGGCGAAGTGACAGGGTGGCCGACGCGGCCGGAGTGGCCAGAGTCGGGAGGGGATGGTGGGGTCGGGAGGGGGCCGCCGTCGCGGTCACGGTCACCACAGCTGGAGCCATGGGCTCGCCGTCTTGTGGGCACATAGGCAGCCCCGCTTCTGTCGGCGAAGATGGCGAAGAGCAGTTGGAGCAGAGGGAGCGCGCGGAGGAGAGCTCGGATCCGGTCTCGGCGAAGGCAGAGAAGGCTGGAGTAGAGAGATCGAGGTGGCGGCGGCCGCTCGCTTACCCGGCGACCAGCGCGGTCGCGGGAGCGTTCGTACCCATTCGCTCGTCTAATTATGTGTTTAAGAAATGAACTCGGAGAGACTATTGGAAGAGTAGTTCATTTCACCTTCAATATTTATCTTCCAACTAGTACTACTAATATGTTTGGTAGTTGGTTGAATGGTGTAGATAAAGCAACAAAAAGACGTACACATATAGTCGTTGCGGCTTTCCTCTGGGCTTTCCTCTGGGTGTTATGGAATTGCCGGAATGATTTTATCTTTAACAAAATAAACTCTCTTCACTATTGCAGGTTGTCAACAAGGCGATCCTACGGGCTATCTTATGCCGGACTGGGTGGCTACACACTATAAGACTAGATGTTCAGCGCACTACTTTTTGAGTGGTTAATTTTTGTATCAACTTTAAGTGATCCTCGGTTGTGAACTCTGAACAACTACTATTGCTACATTGCAATAAAATTATGGCCGCTGTGTGCCCCCATGATAAAACAAATCTCGGATAGACTAGGTGGGCAAACATGACAGCCCAAACATGTAACATAGCTATGTGTGGTATAATTACATCTGTTTGTCCAAAGGGGGAGATCTTCAGCACATCCTTGAACACCCTAGGGATGGGTACAATATCACCTCTAAAAACCATTGTCTTTGTTCTATTCTAAACATTCCACAGGGCGCAGATAATAACCGACGATCACACCATGAAAGATGGGGAAAAGATCCTTAATGCGGTAGCAGGCAGAAACATTCGAGTGAACCAAGGGGTAATCTGCTAGAAAATTTGAATAGAGAGAAGTAGAGAAGTATAAAAGGGAAGATGTCAGATGTATTGATGCCTCTCTGGAACCGGCACTGATTTGTGAAATACGTTCGGCCAGCCAAAGGAAGAAGCAACATCGGTTCTCCGAGTAGTTCTTCCAAGTTGGCGTGGCAACATCTTGCAAAGATTCAAATGCTGCTGAATATGATAATTTAGTCGTTAGAGTTTTTCTATCTACTCTGGAGCCTGGGAGTTTACATACCTGTGGCTAAATAAGGAGCACGAAGAGCCAAGTTGTGAGGTCACGACATTAGAGACACGAGGTTGCATGGGAGGAGAAAAAGATTGGGCAGATAAAACTATTTTAACTGAGCAATTAGGCCTAATAGAATTTGAGAAGAGAGCCGGGAAACATTCGGCTAAAGTAGTGTTATCAAACCACTTCTAGCCAAAAGGAAGTTCATAAGCCACACCAACTTCCACATAAGTGTATATTTAAAGTCGGGAAGACAAACTGAAAGGTCTTTCCAAATAATGGAGTGAAGATGGTGGGAGTCCCCAAGGTCGTTAGAGCAGGACTAACCATAGAGCTGAACCAAACTTCCAAAGGGTTGTGCACTTTGGCTAGGAGCTTTAGTAAGCAGATCAACACTATGCAAACTAGAGATCGGAAGCCCAAGACACCTTTAAGGATGGGGCGCAAACATCTTCCCATGCCACTTTGCATTTCCCTCCATGAACATGGTCCTCCCGCTCCAAAATGGAAAAAAAAATACCGGCAGACTTTGTCAATCTCCTGGATAGTGCCAATCGGAGCAGGAAGGGTGGTCGTGATAAAATTAGTCATAGGCTGAAGGCAGGATTGGACTATAATTGTACATCCGCTGATTGGGAGAATTTTCCCTTTGCCTCGAGGAATACGAGTTATAATTTGTTAGTGTAGGGTCGAAAGTCAGAGAGAGCTTGAGAGGGGATAGAGGGAATTGCCTCTAGGAATACGAGATATAATCTTTTAGTGTAGGGTCCAAAGTTAGAGAGAGCTTGAGAGGGGATAGAGGGAAGCCCAAATAGGTTTGGGGAAAGGAAGCAATGAGACACCCAATAGTAGACCATAGTAAGAGAGAAGTAGCTCCATTGCTATAATGGATAGATAAAAAACTACCAGCTCACACTCGTGCGGGGTGTGGGGTTTGTGCTTTCGTCTGGGCCATTCAAATTTTCTGAAATGACACATTGACGCGAAGTTTTCATTTTTTTTGTAGGTCACACTAGGCTACGCATTGGATCCACATATTTTCATGTCTTCTTCCGGAGTACCAGCGGGGGAGCCTATAAATTATTGTGTGCACCCTTCTATTGACAGTTGGTTGGGATATCTTCAATCAGCGTGGTTGGAGGCATATTTGTAGATTACATGTCTGCACTGGTTGATTTATGTAGTCATCTTATGTGGTCCATGTTTTGTAATAAACTCTTAATGATGCCAAAGTATTTGATAAAGATGGTTGTGTGTTTCGATTGATTGATTGATTGATGTAGGGGCCGAGGTTCTACTCCCTTGTGAAAAGAAAATATACATTATCATCTTATGAAAGTTAGCAGGTGTCCTCGTAACTAATCTTATTCCGTTTCACTATTTATTAGTAGATGCGAGTTGGGGAACTCTTCCTTTGTTCGCCATTCTGCGAGTGGGGAAGGGAAATATTCCGTGATATAGCACAGCTCAATGAAAGAAGTGAATTAATTAGGTAAGCTTGCTCTTCACTTGAGTTGAAGCTGCCTCCGCTCCCAGCCGTCATATGGATTGATTTACTTTATCTTGACATACGCTAATATTAGTCCTAACCGCTAAGTTGATCTGTGCGAGGTAGTCAAAGTCCACTCATCCATGAAAAAACCCTTCATTGCTGTCCCGTTGCTCCATCCCTCACTTTTCTTGGTTGCAGACCTGTCGTTGTGGAATGGATTAGTACGTGTCCTTAGCTATCATCTGCCTTTCTTCCCCGTGCTCCATTACGCCATGTCTAGCTCCTCACTTTTATGTGCTCTAAACCCATCCTACGTGATGAGTCGATCGTGATCAATCGATTGCTCAATTATTAGCAGAGAGTTCAGTTTTACTCCTCTGCTGGCGCAGATAAGAACATGTGGATTCTACTGCGGTCACCTTTTATGTATGGTGCAGTTGTGCACGCACTGGTTTAGGGCATGTACCTTGTATCCGCTGCTTAAGGCTGTGACAATGTTATCAAATATCTTCAAACTTCTTTCTGTTTTCTGAAAGGTTCATATGCCGTCGCATCAGTTTCAACTACAGAGTTGGCTGCACCAAAGCCGTTCGAGCAGCTGATTCATGGAGCACACTCCTACTCCCTCCGTCCAATAAAGGATGTCTCAAGTTGATTAAAAATTGGATGTATTTAGATATGATTTAGTATATAGATACATCCAAATTTAATATAAAGTGTGACATCTTTTGTTGGACAGAGGGAGTATAATTTCTAAACTATTGTGTATATAAACATGATAAAGTATGCATGTTAGCCAGAGCTATAGCCATAACGCAAGTAGCAACCAAGGCATGTCCTCGAATTGGTATAAGAATGAGATGCAGCCTTCTTATTACGCATGACCCAGCACCGTCCTAGCGAGGCATGACCCCCTTATTACGCATTACTAGTTGAATGACCGTGCGTTGCTACGGGTCAAATATTTTATATGTTAAAATCAACTTTTAGTTAAATCCCAGAATATTATTTTCGGTGCCAGTCCAGTTACATTCCATATGCCTATGAAAACTTCAATTATCGACAACATACAAATATTTAGTACCCTCCTTTTCATGCATGACTCATCGGTGTTGTATGGGGGCAGGTACACACCTTGTATATAAGATGATCAACACCACACACTATGTTGAATTGGGTAATAAGCGGTTAATTGCATTTCATCGGTCTTCACCACATGTCCACATAAATATCGTTGTATTTATTTCCTTCCTTTTCTTGTATAAATATCTCTATCTCATGGGTGCATTGACTAATGTTTTTATCTTGAAGAAACAAATTGTGATAATTTTTTTTTACCCAAAAGCACGTGCAATTTGTGGAGGAGTAGCCGACAAATAAGTGCAAACACATCCATCCACAACATGATCCTTTCTGCTACAAAATATAAAAAAAACATATTCAATGGAGATCCGCAACCAAAGTGTATAATAATTTCTTATCAATCGGGAAGCAAAGGAAATAAAGAGAGCAGATCCTGATCAATTTTCACAAAGCATATTTAATCGTCATGATCAATGCAGTGAACTGCTATTTATCATATAACCCACGGTAGTAAGTTCCAGCAGTTACGACAATGCCCACATTTGACCGACCCCTTCAATCAATCCTCTTACATGCCACTCAAGTCTACCTTATTGCCATCGATGGAAGTTGGTGTAGTGTACAAAACCCCCTATAAAGATCCATCTAAGATGGGTTGTAACCATAACCAAAAAGAACATCAATTTATTGTCTCGTCTATAAACGTGGACCCATGATATTGCATCAGATGAATCAAACTCTAGTGTTTTGCACCAGATGACACACATTCACAGATGAAAGTAGATACTACTATGTCTACTTAGTTCTCAAAGAATAAGTATTGTGTTTATATTTATTCCGGACACATTCTCACTCAAGTTTGTAGAATTGAAGAACTGAAGAGTAAATCACACCATCACTTGGTAACCAATAAAAAAACTATTGAAGTACTACAACATGGATATAAATAAATAGGTGATTAAAAATACCCCCAGGAGACATCTTAAAATAGAAGTCTCATGGAGAAAATTTTCATTTATGCATGATTTACCAAAATAAATAGAAATGTGTACATGATTAATCAGAATGATACTTGTTTGGTATAACCGCAACAACATAATAAGAAATAAGACATTTTCCATCATGCTACAGAGCAACATGGCTGATACATCATCATACAAATCACGCAATGCCAGAAATATCCTAACAAAAGCATCTAAAATACATTGAGAAGTAAAGATAGAACATGTAGTTAATATGTGCACTCGATGCATACCGCTGCATCAATCAATACTAAACGATCTCGTTTCCATTTATAAGCAGATTTTCAGGCAAGATAATAGTTCGGATATTTGACCCTGTACATCTTTGCAAAAGAAAAAAGACAAAACTACGTCTAGACAGATGGAACCGAGCTTCAGTAGTATGTGCAACATCCACAAGTTTTCCACATGTTTTTATAAAAAGGAAAACCTGACAAAGCTAATGTACATTACAATATTCTTGTGCAGTAAAATAATAATATACAGTGGTCTTTTAGAGGTACAAACGGATTCCATACTGTGATTAAGCGGGCAAGGATAATGGCTCGCAAACTTTATGAGGCAGCAAAATCCCATCATATTGTAACACAAATCAAATATTATTATTTGAAAAAAAATCAAAAATGTATTTCTTCACTTGCCAAGGAGCTTGATGGACTCATCCAAGGTTTGCTATTCTCATGTCCTATAATTCTTCCCTTAGAATAATCAGAAATTGATCTCAAAGAATGTTTGTCATGTGACATAGATAAATAGTAAGACATAAAGACTACAAATCCGCCGGCATTGTAAACGGACTTTTATTTCGTTTGTGTTATATTATTTTCATGCATCCATGAGCCAATTGCGAAAATCACAAATGAAACACAAACATCGTATCCAAGTTGCATAGCAGGAAACTGAGACCCCTCCTCTATGTTAAGCTACAATAAGAAATTCCATTGTATTTCTTACTTTGAAAGACAATACAGAAAAATTAGATGAAGCCATGAAGGATCATATACCTGATATCAACATGAGCTATCATGATCACTTCATCCTCCTTTCTTACCGAGTAGACTCACCAAGGTATACAATAGAAATAAACTTCCATCCATATTTGCCATAAAAACAATATCCAATGTCAAGAACACAGTCGAGAGCAACCTGCATAATAATAACACAAAGTACCAATAATACCTTCCAGTAATGGTACAAACCTGTCGCCTGGTGATAGTGATGTCTGCCGGACTTGCCAAACTTGCAGACCACTAGACCTCCCCTCCTTTCTGCAATGCTTAGCATGGCCTACCTTGTATTCATGATCTTTTGTCATATTACATTATCTTCACCTCTAGTGCTGCTCATTCCGTCGTCATCTCTCCTCAACATACATGTGAAACCAAATTGAATGAACCATTAGTTCGTTCCTCAACCAGTTAAGAAAAATTAGATGTGCACAATCATTGACCACAAACGTAAAGAACGCTAAATAGACGGACTCCAGTAGGTGGCCGAGCGGCGTTTGAACACTGAAACTCCTAAACCTGAAACTTTGTCTTCATATACATTGGATCAGCATAAACATGGACATTTTTCAGTTCCAACACCGGTTGTAGATTTGGCTCCCTGAAAACATGCCATAATGCAATTTCTTTCTCTTGAAAAACTTAATTTAAATATGTCGATTTCTGGCTACAATAGGCCAGAACGCGCATATAAATGTTATATATAGTTTCTTAATAAATAGATATAGTACATGAAATGGAAAGTAATTGTTGGAGAAACTTCTGTTTAGTAAAAGGGTATGTATATCGCATAAATCATGTTAGCATATACATAAGCAAAGGTAAACTCAAATAAGGCCTAGACGCCACTTATATGGTTCATTAACCATCATTTTCTGACTATGCTAAGATGCATGGCAACAATTACGCAATTAATTTGGGTGTAATAGTTCACATATGCACGTCTAGACAACAAGCATTGCATATACATTAAGAAATATAAATGCCCTTGCCTTTATTATCCTTTGAATGTCAAACCCAAGGCCTACCACCAGATGCAATATAAATACACTTATAGGCTCCTGCCACTCTATTTGTAAAAATCAGCACATTGCAATGAGATATGATTTATACAAAAAAAGTAGGAAAAGCAGGTAAATAATATGTGAAACCAAACTGAAGGAAAATAGCATATGTTTGTAGCTAAATTATTTTTTGACTCCTCTTTTGCCTCAAACAAAGATACTGGATAAGTGCCTAGTCTTTACTATTAATGGTTTTAATGCATACACATGGTTTAGCTTCTCCGACAATAAAAATGACATGTAGAGAAGATGTATGCTGAGATCAGACAAAACTCAGTCTTTGTCATGGGCTGCAGAATTATATACCCAGAACAGATACTCTGCCAATGCACAGCTGATTCAACAATAAGTAAGCACAAACACATTTAACATACAAATGACACTCCAGGACCCCTTTGAAACCAAGCTCTATAAATTGTAATCAAACATCAAAGGGGTGGATCTTTACTATAGCATACAAGCTCCTGCAACTTATAGTCATCTAAAAAAAAGACTGAACAAGATGGTGGTTGGTTACCTCATAGCCTTCCCCGACAATGGTATCCCAGAGCTCTCGGATCTCCCCTTCATCGCCCTCCTCGCGCCTCGCCTTCCCCACCATCACCGCTGGCCTTTGAACGGGTAGACGTCGCCTAGAGGGGGGGGTGAATAGGCGATTTAAAAAAAATTTCGAGGAGCCGGAATATCCGGTCCAAGAATGACCCGGAAATTCCGGTATGCTTGATAAAGGCGGAATAAAACTAGAGGTTTACTTTAACAAGCATACAACCTAGATATTAATACTAGGCTCACCTATGTGCACCAACAACTTATGCTAAGCAAAACAAGTAACAAGGTGATAGCAAGATATATGACTTCAAGCACGAAGGCTATCACAATGTAAAGTGCATAAGTAAAGAGCTCGGGTATAGAAATAACCGAGGCACGCGGAGACGAGGATGTATTCCCGAGTTCCACCCAAAGGGTGTACGTCTCGTTTGGAGAGGTGTGCGCAACCACAACAGGTTAGCCGCAACGCCACAAAGGCTCACCTTCTTCTCCTGATGAACTCAACCACAAAAGGTTGCGAGTTCACCTTCCACTATTGATCTCCTTTGGGGCGGAGATCGAATCCCGTACAACTCTTGAGGCACATACCCACAACTTAATTGGGGGCTCCCAAGTCTTGAGGCACACACCCACAACTTAATTGGGGGCTCTCAAGTGACCACAAAAGGTATTGACCACAAAAGGTCATGGCCACAAAAGGCCGGCCACAAAAGGCGTCTAGGGTCCAAAGACCCAAGAGTAACAAGCTCACAAGTATCACCACCACGAATCCTCGTGGAGGGCTCAAACCGATGCAAATGCAATGGCAAGAGTACACGAAGTGCTCAAGTCCTTCACTCTCAAATTCCAACACAACAACAAATGTTTATGGGGGAATAAGAGAGAAAGAACAAAGGAAACCACAAAGGAGTCAAATCCTTCACTCCCAAATCCCACCAAAAGCAACTAATGCTTATGGGGGGAGAAGAGAGGAAGAACAAAGAAGAAGAACCACAAAGGAACTCCAAGAACTAGATCCACTAAGTTCCCCTCACTTAGAGGAGAGATAGATTGGTAGGATTGTAGATCTAGATCTCCTCTCAACTTTCCCTAAAGAATATGGAAGATTCAATGGAGGGATTGAGAGGGAAGTGAGCTTTCCAAGGTCAACAATGGAGTAGGAGAGAGGGGAAAAACGTGCTGCCTTGGATTAGCTGGGGAAGAAGAAGGGGAGGGGTATTTATACCCCTCCAGGAAATATAGCCGTTGGCTGTTTCGACACTCGGAAATTCCGGTATAAGTGAGACTCGGAAATTCCGGTTACCCGGAAATTCCGAGTCCATGAAATTTCCGATCTGAAATTCCGGCTGGAGTCAGAAGCAAAACCAAACTTTTCCTTAGCCATTTCTGGAGGACTTTTCTGGGGCACTCGGAAATTCCGGTAGACGGAAATTTCCGAGCACAATTTCCGGTTCGAGTCAGAACCAAAAGTCCTTCTTTCCTTAGCCAAAACTGGAGGGCTTTCTGGGTGCACTCGGAAATTCCGGTAGACGGAAATTTCCAAGCACAATTTCCGACTGGAGTCAGAACCCTTTTTCTCCTTTCCTCAGACGGAAATATTGCATCCCATAAATAGACTAAAATCACCACACATGGCAAGGTGTGGGACTTTCCTCATGGTAGAACCGACAATATTTCCGCCACCGAAAAACGCAACAAGTTGTCCAAAGTAAAACCGATTTTGATGAACAAGAGCTTGTCATGGAGATGAACCAAGCTCTAACTCCTCAAAGCCAAATAAGAACCAAGAAATATGATATGCCTTGAGCTCTCCATAATGATGCGATCAAGTTACCAACTTGAGAACCCCTCTTGATAGTACGCCTATCTATCCTATAGCCCTATCAAGATCATACCTTTGCCTTGAGCATTCCACTTGAGTTGGATGATGACTATCTTGATCTCTTCAAGTGGTTCATCTTTCTTGATTGCGCGTCCAAGCACATGCTTGATGAAGACTTATCCAAATACTCCTCCACGCTCACAATGGGAGAGTCTCGCTTAGCTCCATCTTCATGTATCCATTGCAAGCACCAAGCATAGGATCTCTTCAATAAGCTTCTCTTGGTCTTGGTCTTGCACATCTCACCTTGATGACGATCACCACATGACGTCATCCTCCATGAGCTATATGAGATCTTCATTTGATGCAAGCCCATGGGAAGATACCTAACCTCATATAATGATATCACACACATATATCATGGGTTAGTTCACAAAGCTATGCGGACAAGTGTTTACCATTCCAAGAGATACACGATCGCTCTTGGTACATCTTGTAGCGTTGTGTGTTGATCAACATCTTGTATCTTCCAACATTTCTTCACTAATATGATGTCTTGAATCCTTATAGACATACTTGCAATATGCTCCACTCAACACATAAGCTTCAAGAGTCCAACACATGAACTCCACAATTCCATGGACATGATCTATAATGATATCTCAATGCAAACATTAGTCCATAGAGATTGTCATTCAATTACCAAAACCACACATGAGGGAAAATGCTCTTTCAGGCTTCTCTACAGAATTAGGAATATCAGCTTTACAAGTACTGTAGATGAACTAATGATGCATGGAAGAACCAGAAAACTACAAGTGAAGTGGGAACAAAGCTTTAAGTGCACAAACCTTATGAATGCATTCATGTCGTTGTAAATAGATATTTCTTCACCAATTGCAGCAACTATGGTACTAAAATAGTCATCAGCAAGTACTATGTCTGAATCCTCTTCGACAACCTGATCACAAAATATCAATTTTCAGGTATCACTTTCAAGAACCACCGGATAAACGCATCGAAGGAACTTTTAACCTAAGAAGCAATATTTACTCTACTTCCAAGAAAAAAGATACATAGATTGTGTTCTTTTGTAATTTAATAATATTATCTTAAATTTTATTCTATTGTGTACCTCAGCAGAAAATGCAATAATAGCATGGTATCAGAAAAATGCAAGCATTTAGGAAAATAGAATTTAAAGTTATAAAGCTTAACTAACTGAACCATGCCTATCAGGCACTACAGTATTGCCTTGGTACCTCCAAACCTGCCGATTAGTGCCTTGATATATCAACAAAACTACTGCATGAAACAAATGGAAAGCTACATCATTTTCCTACATTGCTATTTGAAGGTTGACGCTTGTGTGCTGTGCTAGCATTGCTATTTGAAGGTTGAGAATATCATACCACCACCGAACATGTTCCTGGCATGGAGCAGATCGGATTGCCTCTCCCTCTTCTTGCATCTCGTAGGTGGAGGTGGAAGCCTCAGCGGGTGGCAGAGGCGGTCTACGACAGCGGGTGCTGGCGCCGGCGATGGGGGTCGTCAGTGGCGATATTAGGCCGATGAGGGCGAGATGTGGCGGCGTCCCGATTTCCAGTGCACGAGCGCTGCGCCGGTGCGCCGAGGATTTGTATCGGTGGTGTTGTTGGAGCTCCACACCGTCGCCCTCCATCATGTGCGCTAGCTCCTCGTACGGCGCTAGCGCAGCGCCAACGACATCTCCATCCAATAACGGATCCATGAGCTCATGGCTTCGGCTGCGAGCAGCGGCGGGGTGGACTCTTGGCGGCGGCTTCAAACATGTATCTGATTCGGGCGCCAGCGATGGGGAAGGAGGATAGCCGTGGGTCGTCGGGCGGGGATGGAGGCTGGCCGGCGAGTGGTGAAGAGGGTTGCGGCTGCGGGCGTGGAGGAGGGAGAGGTAGGGTTGCGAACTTGCGATCCTGTGGAGGTTTCGGGTGTGTTGGGCCGGACCGTGCGTGTGGGCCTCAGCTAATCGACGAAGCGCGCAATTGCGGCGAACCGGCGGAACACAATCGGCTGAAATTTTCCTGCAGGAGGGGTGCGAAGTACCAACTCCCATTTAATAGTAAAGATACTCCAGCGTTCTTTCCAAGATAACAAAGAGATGCCTGGGGTGATTCTGATAGGACTAACAAGAAAGTGGCGAGGATGGGTGGGCGATCTCAAGCTTAGCCAATCCATGATCACGGTGTGGCCAAAAGCATGTTGATTTTGGCCAATCTACTAACTGCTTTGCGTGTTAATTCGCTGCCGTTCTTTTTGTTTCGCATGGGCACATCAAGGAGAGTGTCAGGATCCCGATGGATCTGACATGGGGTGAGGATCAAGAAGAACAGGGATTTGAGAGAAATTGCAGATAAAAGCAAGAAAATTACAGAACTAAATAAAGGATAAATTGCAGGAAATACATGATAATATTAGGGTTTCATTTCTTCGTTTTGATACACGGGATACATGGATGATTATATAGAGACCTAGCCCTAATGGATGCCAACATGTGAAATACCTAGAATACCCCCATACTAATAAGACATACTAATAAACCCATACATATCTATTCCCTGACATTCCTTCCCCCTTGAGACCATTGGATTTGGGTGGGATTTGGGGACTTCGGCGGGTAGGAGGCTGCGGCGGGGAAAGGGGGTGGGGCGGCTTGGTAGGGAAAGGGGAAAGGTGAGGTCGCCATGGACGCACACAGAAGCAGACAGAGCTCGATTTGGGGATGGGAGGTTCGGTAAATCGCCGGAATCGAAGACGACGAGGGAGGGAAGGGAGGGAAGCAGGCCGATGGATTCGACCGCTCTGATACCAATTGTCAGGATCCCGATGGATCTGACATGGGGTGAGGATCAAGAAGAACAGGGATTTGAGAGAAATTGCAGATAAAAGCAAGAAAATTACAGAACTAAATAAAGGATAAATTGCAGGAAATACATGATAATATTAGGGTTTCATTTCTTCGTTTTGATACACGGGATACATGGATGATTATATAGAGACCTAGCCCTAATGGATGCCAACATGTGAAATACCTAGAATACCCCCATACTAATAAGACATACTAATAAACCCATACATATCTATTCCCTGACAGAGAGACTAGACCATTCATGTGCTGGTGGAAGGTAGGGGAGGTCCGGTCCTCTTCTGCACTTTGCATGGGCACAAGCAACTGAACTGCACTACTGGTCGTCGTACGCTATAGACAAGACGAAATGAGCGCACTGTGATGTCCTCCAATAGCAACTCCATTGTCCTCCAATAGAATCATTTCTAACTGCGACACGAACTGTGGCAACGAAATTTGTTCTACCGATTAACAAAGGTCGCCAAAAGCAGGTTTATGAATATAATGAAAGGTGACATATGCAGTTCTTCTTAAGAGACACCAAGTACAACTAGAAACACACATCGTCTACCGAATACCTGTGCCCATAAGTTTTAAGATATTTCACCTTAATATGACACATTCCTCAAAACCCCACCAAATGGTCACAATGGTTACCTAGGATTTGATCCCTATTGTTAGTAGAAGCAGAGTCTAACCATCCGACCTCTTAATGATTCTCAACATCCAGTTAATGTGTAGCGCCATGACTATTGGCAAACGTGTTTGGTTGTCATGAAATGGCAATGTTCAGCTAAAAACCAAAATATATATTTTAGCTATCTAGGCACATTTTAATGTATATGTTCACTCATTTTATTCCATATCTAGTCAACATGTGAAAGAGCTAAAACATCTTATACTTTGTAACAGAGGGAGTATATCGATATTAGCATGTAGCGCATTATATCACGGAAAATACTAGAAGATACGCAAGAGAGCTGGAGTGTGCTCAAAACCCGAGGGCATAACAAAAAAATAAATCATAAATACGATAACCAATCTTGGACATACATAATATCAGGGGTGCCAATGCATACACAGTTTCCTGTAGCAACTAGGAAGACACCATTCTTTAGTATCCTCAGTGCAACTTTCTTTACCCATGTCGCATGAACATCTCAGCGACTGAAAAGAAAAGCTAAGAACATGCAGAACGAAATTTGTTTCAGAAGCACTATCAATGTAATTCTGCTAAGTCAGATATATATTCTTCAACATCAGAAAAAAAAAAGGAAGACAGATAGTTAATATACATACACATGTCTGCATGATGATCAACCCCTATGAAACGTAGCAAATTACATATGTTTTAAGTAGTTACTGCTGCATGTGCCTTCACACTATTAAGACAGCATCAAAGGCAGTGTGTGTATAGTCATCGAAGGCTCTTATTCAACAAAATTTACTAGTAGTCCAAGCTAACTTGCCCCCCATCCGATTTGAACCTGATAATCAACGGAGCAACTATTTGAAAACCTTTACATCATGACCGAAGGTCTTGTTTCCCTGCCGCCCTATAAAATGACGTAATAAAAACTGTCACAAAGTAGCAAAATCATTAAAAAAACAAGGAAAAAAGTGCTGCTAAGCAGTTCAAGGATGCATAGTAGCCCACTGACGTACAAAATTACAGTATGAACTAATTGGATTCATCACCCATTTGAGATGGTAATAATTGAAGTGTTAGCTATAACCTGCTGGCCCAGCAACAGAACAATGAGGCGCATTTGGCTTTCTACCTCTAACGGACATGAAGAAAGTGGGTAAATAACAGGGGTAATAATTGCTTTTTCATGTAATTGTATGGATGAAGCTTCAGGCAAGGAGTCCTACGTAAATTATGTCCACTGTAGATAAAGTTCATGGTCAAATGGCAAATTACGTATTTGACAAAATTGAGAAAAACTAGAGTGAACTACAAAAAATGAATATAAGAAAATCCTGATAGCTACAAAACAGTGAGGCCATACCCTGACAAACTGTTTGACACTGTAATACTAGCGAATGTTGTCCATGTAAAACATTAGTACCATGTAGTTCATGAACTGCACTACCTCCACCATTTTAATGTCGGCACTGCTCGCTTATTGTGCAACACAAACTGATGGTGCATACGTAAATCACTTATCCAAGCTACCTGACATTATCCTTGGGATAACATCAACAGTCTATCTAGTGGACTGTAAAATAACCTTATAACCCTACGAATTTCAAATGCACAGTTGCACATCATTGGGCAGGCTTGCAGAGCTGAACTTCCTACTAGTACTTAGATATGGCATGAGCCAGATCTGAGATCACTGAAGAAGCTACAAAACTATTTTGTTAAGCAAAAGGTCATTCTAATTATCAAATCAGTGGCCACCAAATGCTACACTCTTGCTTTCCACGGCAGGCTACAACTGTGGCGAGGCTCTTTAATGAGGAATCGACATCAGATGATAAATCAAGAGGGAAAGGAGACTGAGTGGAGTGGGGTGTGGGAGGAAAATGAGGCTGCGGCAAGATGAGAAGATGGGGCGTGGGTCATCTTTCTCATTGCTGCTGCACTAAACTGGTGATTTGTAGTGGCCGTTGAGACTAGAGAAGCAGCCCCGCTAAACGCAAACACTGTGACCCAGTGGGGCCCTTTAGAAGGTGGACCTTCGTTTTCCTTTCTTTACTTCAATGCACAACCTTAAATATACCACCTCGTACACGGAGATTGAGAATATCGTGAAGTACGGCTAAAACAAGAGGTTTAACAAACGTCCAGTGAGACAATACAACTAGGATGAAGATCTAACACAGCTGACAGCTCTTTGCTTAAGAGTATGGGCGTGTCACTGATTACAGAAACCAAGCATAGTACTTAATATCAATGGACTAGCCAGGATGATTAAGCTGCAGAACTTGAGGGCCTCTTCAAAATTGTCAAAAATAACACCCATATATTAGTAACTGGGCAGCTTCCATGGTATAGTATGGCACTAACTTTCATATTGAAATCCCTATACTGGTGGCAGAACAACTAATGAAGAGCATATGGACGAGAGGAGTACCAAGATTGTAGGATGATTTCTTGGTTCTCTTTAAGCTATACAGGCTGCCAACTGTCAGAGCAAGGTACAATTTACTTATTCTAACAAGGACAGGTAAATATGTTGGACGCACATGTCAAATAACTAGCAAGAAGTGGCATCTCCCACTTCATTTCTTTCACAATCAAGACCAAATGGACAAATATTCGGATGATAAGCAATTCGGCCTGCCATGTCTATGCACTCTAGAAGGAAACCAAATATAAAGTAGGATATAAGGCCTCAACAGAGTAAGGTTACATCAGAAAAGAAAATTTCTCGTGATACAAGGCATCTAAGATTGCAAAGCACTACACAGAATTATTAATGATGCTGTATTATTACTGCTACTGCAAAATAATATGCACAAAGAGGCAATCCACACCTTATGACATCGGAGGATTACTGTGCAGTCTCCTCAAATTTCTTAAGCATATCACAGTGTGGTGTCTGGTAGGCTAATCCCCATTGGCGACGCTGCAGCTCAACCCTACAATTCTGTGTTATTATTGAGTAATAATCCCTCTCAACATGCCGTTCCAGTGTTGTACGCTCAGTACTCTGGTGTGGATACTGCTCTTCAAAATTAGGCAACTTGACATAATATGTGACTCCACGTGGGGTTTGGAACTTGTGCTCATAAGGGTAGGAGCGGGAGAGGGAGTAGACTGGTTCAGAGGATGGCAGGAAGTTGAGCAATAGAAGCAGCAGGACAGGCAACAGCTGGACAAGCATTCTGACGTTGGAACCACCAGAACCCTGCTGCGCTCCATGACCATGGTTCATTCCACCAGTTCTGAAATGAAACGTTCCAAACTGCCCAAATTGCCTGGTATTGGCAGGAGCCATCCCACCAAAGAAGAAGTTCCTGAATATCTCATCTGGGTCAATGTCATCCTGGTAGAACCCGTTGTATGAACGGGCAGTGGATGCCGCCCTCCTATTGTATGTCGGCGACTCATCAGAACCAACAAGATCAAAGCGCTTGCGGCTCTCCGCATCACTTAGGCACTGGAATGCCTTGGAGACAGCCTTGAAGGCGTCCTCGGCACCAGGAGCCTTGTTCTTGTCAGGGTGCACCTTGAGAGAGAGCTTGCGGTAAGCCTTGCGCACGTCCTCAACGGTACAGTCCTTTTCGAGGCCCAGGATCTTGTAGTAATCCCTCGTGTGCTTCTTGATCTGATGCACCACTTCCAGCTGCTCCTCCGTGAACGTCCCCACCCCAGAAGTGTCACCACCGTTCTGCTCCCCATCTTTCTTCTTGCCCTTCTGCTTCCTCTCTCTCAAGCCATCAGTCCCAGTGGCTTCTGCTGCTGCAGCTCGAGATGCCGGTGGCGGCGGGGGCTGTGGGGCGGATGACGTTGATGACGAGGCCGGTGAGGAGGACGGGTCGTCCTTGTTGAGGAGGGGGTTGAGGAGGTGGTCGATGGGGAGCGATGGATCCAGGCGCTTGGCCTTAGACAAAAACTTGAGGGCGCGGACGGCATCGCCTCCGTCGAGGGCGTCCTTGCCGATGCGCATGGCCTTGATCGCGTCGTCCTTGTTGCCATCCATGGCTGGTGCGGCAGATCTGGCCGCACGACGGCGCGGTAGCCCTCCTCAAGCCTCTCTAGAAGCCAACACAATCCGATCAGGCCAGATCGGATCGGCTTAGTGCACTCCAATCCAATCGAATCCAATCTGAGTATGTGGTTCCGAGACAAAGCATAAGAAGGAAGGCATCAAATCCTGGACAAACCTAAGGTAGTACATGAATTAGGCGACGAATCTGCATGGCATGCTTACCTCGTCGGAGTTGGCGGCCGGATCGGCGACGGCGCGGAGCAGGAGAGGTGGGAGAGAAGGGAGGGGAGAAGAGATTGGGCAACGCCGACGCGACGACCCCAAATCTCTTTTGCTGGAATTTTTGTTTCCTTGTCGACGCGTCAAGGGAAAGGGTGGCCCAGTCCAACCCAGTGTGGGTTTAGAACTTTAAACCAGATTCCGAAGAAATATCAAGCCCGGTACAAATTCAAAACAAACTCAAGCTTGCATCACATTAGCTCAGTCATATCCTAGGAAAACCATTTAAGTCATATTAATAAAAGCATAGTTTTCATGTGATGTTACCATACATAGTATCTGTTCTAAAAAAACATACATAATATAAATTCATTAGGTTTCCCGTCCAATGCGATATTGGCGGCAAGTTCTCGGTTAAAATGGATTCCTTTCATGTCTTGTTCGTCTCCTTCCCTCGGCGTGATTCACGGACTGGTCCAATCTTAGGGCGGACTCCAATCTACTTGCCAGACCTATAAGATTTACATAAGATAGGTTAGGGTATCATGGAGTTTCATGAACATGTCTGACAACTGCTCATCGACGAGCGACAATGAAGGTGTAGCAACGAACGAGGCAGAGCAAGTTGCATCAAGTGGGAACATGCCGACGGAGAGGGGGAATGGTGGGATTTTTGGGACTCTAGGATTGCATGAAGATGACTTGAAAGACATGGGATCAAGGAAAATAACTCAAAAATTATTGACAACACACATTAGCTGGCCATGGTGAGATTGCATTGTCCATAGAAGTTCATCAACTATGTGCATGTGGAAGACATCACCCCGCTGCCGAAACCATCACTCGACATGTTGTGATGGGAGATCGAAACATGGGTTAAACATCTTAGTTTGGAACTTCGAGCGAAGTTATTTCATAAGGGGTTTCTCTTACTAATTAATTGGAAATCCTTTTTACAAATCTCCTTCTTAGAGCACCATGTAACCTTACCTTTTCTAAATGGTAAGACGCTCAGAGAAGTAGAAGAGCAGTCTTGATTGACGAAATTCATCATTTGATTGAAAACCGGGTTCTCTCTATCAACTCCTCATTCTCGGGCACAGGAACCGGTTCGCACCTCTTTCTTTACTCGATTTTTTGCTAGGGCACCGAATTATTTTACAAAAGATACGTCGATTTCAAAAGGAGCCATTGCTGGAGGAACCGACCGGCCCACGCTAACAAACCAGCTCATTGATCAGTCGGTTAAATAATAAAGTTTCGCTTTTGCTACTCTCAGTGAATCGAGAATTGGTTTAGTGCTCGTTTGAACTCCCGCCACAGACAAAACGAGAAGATGGAGGCGGAGTTCCTCATACGGCAGCGACAAGTACTGGAGCGAGTTGGAGTCACAAACGATGCGGCGGCCACGAAAGAGGTGGCGGAGGCGAGCAAGGAACTTATCTGGGGCTGGGGGATTTAGAGTGATGGACGAGGTGGCGGTGGACCGACTAAGGAGGTGCTCGGGGCAGGGCAAGGTGTAACATCCCAGAACTTAGGGTCCAGAAATAGAGTGGACACAGGAGTGTGCATTGCATTCATGCATCAGAAAATCCGGATAATTTTCGCGCATTTAATTTTCAAAACACTAAGTGATTGAAGTTTCACTTGAGTTGGTGGAATTGAAGAAGATCATCAACTTGAGCGTTATAAACTTCGAGATGATCTTGGCTTAAACCTTATTTTTGGGTTAGAGAGATATACGATAAAATGTTACTCCAAAATAAATAAAACTTGTTAAACCAAATCATTACTCTATGAGATAATGATTAACCCAACTATTCTTAGTATTCTCTGAGCATCTATTCTTATCAATGGTGCTAGGCATATTTCTAGTACATGGAAACCATGACATTCTTGGAGACCAAACTGGATTACCTAAACCTTAAACCAGATCCTCTTACTTGATCTAGACATCATATCTTCTTATCTCCCAATCTTCTCGAAGGCATCAACAAGAGAAGATAACAAAAAGGGAAGAACACAACAAGAAGACTTAGAGAAGCATTCCTTAGATGGACATAGAAGTGTTATGTCAATCTATCCTGAAGAATTGGAAACTCTTACCTCCTAATCCATCCATGTTAATACCTCTGGAAATTATATGACATTACAATGTTAGTGTTATATAGAAATAGATTGATAATAGGCTTTGCAACCTTGTTGACAACTCATTTTGGTATGCACATACAATGGAGTGCCATATACACATGAATAGTAGGATAGATCATCCAGTACATCAAGTTCTTGGATGTCATAAAATACACATACATTCATATACCACCAACTCAAGAAAGTTGGTTTTGGTTAAACTGAATTGTCCTCACCACAAGGGTGAGACAAGTGATGTTGGAATTTTAATATTGGACAAGAAGAACTTGTCTTGAATATCTACTTGTTGTTTAGATGGATCAATGACAAATTAAAGTCACACATGGATTTATGGTGTTTCTCCAAGGGGATCATAACCAAAGAGAAAGTAATACCAAATCATAAGTCTATACAATCAATATCCATATCTAGGAGTCACATGTATCATCTTTCATGACCATGTGAAGAAATGATTCACATAAGAGAGAGCCACAAGATCACTAATGGATAGCCATTTATCGGTTGAATCAATAATTCATTCTCAAGGAAAGTGAGACTTGGCCATATGGAATTCGGAAAGACATGAAAGCATTAGTGGTAATATGTTAAGGATATTCATTTCACGAACTCCTATATATATTCCAGATATATATTTCTAGGACATAAACTCTACTAAGAGGGAGTGTCTCTATCTTAGATCATCTAATGGATGATGGAGTGTGGAGAATTCTAAAATCATCATCATATCCACCATATCACCATAAGACCTAATCTTAGGCAGGAATTCCTATTTAATGCTTCCAGGAACAAGTGATCATGTTCTCACATGATATATGTGTGAGGGGTCACAATCGAGCTATATGGCAATCTCTCATGCTTAACATGGATATGACCTAGAGCATTGTGCATAGTCTTCTTCGGAATCACAATGATCCATTCCGTTATTTCCATCAAACCATAATTTGGTGTGGTATGAAATACTTAAATCACCATACCATCAATTGGTGTACTCCAATATTTCGATATTTTAAAATCCATAACCTAGATCATTTTAGAAGTTGATGGAAACAAATTATAAATAAATAAATAATGCCATAGAAATAATTTTCCCTATGGTTATAATGCACCATAAAAATGATTTAGTGGAAGCAACAAAATATAACAAAATGGAAACATGTTCACATATACTCCTTGAAACAAAATCTCAAATCAATTTGCCCCAAATCGTCGAATTCATCTCGGATTGGAGATGAACTCCAGCGCTGACGTCATCATGACGTCAACAGATCAAGTTAAATAATTACCTTTATTTATTTTCGAAATAGATTAGTCTATGACATGTGGGACCCCTGTGTCAGACTTTTATTGTTTTAGGAAAATTCTGTAAATATTAAAACCCTGACATGTGGGCCCAACTTAATTTAATAATTATAGAAATTGATTTAAATTGAATAAACTTTGTAAATTCATAACTAATTCATTTTAAATCAGAAAAATATAATCATTATACCAAAATGATCAGAAAAATAAAATCTATATTTTTGTATCATTCTTATTTGCGTTTGAATAAAACTGTAACATAATAAAATTTGAAATACAAACCACATAATTTGTTTTTAAAATATGAAGTTATTTTGAAATGCTACTTTGAATGCATTTCAAACTTCATTTAAAATTGTCTCACATGCTTAGCTTTCAATTTTAAAATGTGTTTTCATTATAACATGTATTATTATTATTTCAATAATTTTATTTTAATATTATATTTTATTTAAGAAAATAATTAAAATGTATTATTTTCATAAATTTAAAAAAATAAGTTATAAGCTTGTAAAGGATGATCTACTACTATTTGGTATTCATTTCAAATAAATAAAATCCAATAACATCTGAAAACTACTCAGATCCACTTTGTATGAATGTTCCACTTATTTCATGTATTACTTACTTCTTGTTTGTTTATAATTTGGTAAAGTGAAAATCATTAACAAACACCTAATGCATAGATAACACTATGGTAGTTTGTAACTTGTTATATTCCAAACATAAATCATTCATCCATAAGAAACAATTCTAAGTTTAGAAGTAAGTGCTTAACTGAAATAAAATCGTATTGCAATGTCTTGGGTAAAACACACAAAGAAGAATAATGTTAGAATCTTTCTATTAACCATGTGTTATAGTATCAGCAATGTTAGACATTATTTATGTTCTTCAAAAGTTATTCTTTTTGCCATCATATAATATAACACTGGGACTCTTTAATTAAAGTTCATACATGCCTTACACCAACATAAGATGAACACAACTTAAAGCAACCATTGAATGTTTTTATGTGGTTCGACTTTACTCTTATGTTTGATATGATACATGAACATTAATGTTAAACAATTCATCTTGCTTATGAAGTAAACTTGAAGAACATACAACTCTAAATGAAAACACCCAACTTAAACAACACACAGTCTCCGAGAGTGAGATACGAGGTACGTTGCGATGCATCTCATACTTATGCATTAATCATGCCGCTTCTTTAAACATTAGTCCTTACCGGACCAATGATGTTGTTTCCAGATTTCTTGGAGTTTATATTATATCGAAGACCCTGGCTGCATAATCTTGCAGTCAAAAAGGCAAGTTCATCCCTTTTATACATGTCCTATTGAAGTATTTGTTAAGAAACTATTTTCAAACTGTTAGTATTGCATATCACACAAAAAGGGCAGAAAACTTATTTTATAATAATATGACTATGGTTATCCACCAGTGAGGTGGTAATCTCATATGGCTGGCAGATGGGACCACGGTAAGAATGTTGTGGTGGAGGTTCCATTTGCACGGGAAAGTATCACCTAGGAATTAACAACAAATGTCGCCAGTGATTCTTGCGCCGAATATTACGCGCAACCATAAGATTTGGAATGGGACGGAGAAGTCAGCTGTATCCTTTTCCTCTCGTACACCAACAGATTCATAGTACAAGCCAGGCGGTGGTAAATCCGCTCATGAGCTTGAGATGGCTCGGATAATAATCTCACCTTCGGGTTGTGGCTTCTAGCATCTATTGAAGGTTGGCTTCGGGACTAGCTTGGGACGGTGCCCACTGGTCAGCAAGTTTTAGCATGGGACGGTGCCCACTAGCTTGCAACCGGAGTAATGTGGGGTGTGCGGGGATGGTGGAAAGGCGCATTGATTGGCTTGGATTATTGACTGGGCCCCACACCAAGGAAGTGTGGACGGGAAAGTACGCCCGGTTGTGCAACAAGGTCTTGATCTCTTATGGGTAAAGCAGCGCACCTCTGCAGAGTGTATGAATCTGACATGTTACTCCACGTTTCAGGACGGAACGACGAACGCAACATGAAAGGAGGCTTCTCAAAGCCCTAGCCCTGTGACTCCTGACGAGCATAGTCTTCAGAATAAAAGCAACCTTTTGAAGAAATGTTTTCGAAAAACATTAGCCTACGACAATCCATTGTCTGTGGCTGTATTTATACATCAAACTTCCCACCTTATATATATTGAACTTGCTGGGTAACGCTGTTACTCACCCTTGCCTCTTAAACCCCTTCTTAGACATGAAGAACCACAAGAAGGCAACACTTTAGGCTATGAAGACTCTGAAGACGGATAAACTCAAGATACCAAAGAAGGCAACTACATCGAGTTGAAGCAATTGAAGGAAGACGGAGGACAAATGAAGGCGTAGTGTAAAATAGGATAGATTCCTAGTCATAGAACCTATCTCTGTAGGCGTTGCTATAGCGCAATTGCAAGCCTAGCCGTATTAGAAGTAGGCTTGGTATAAGTTAGTTCCTCCGAGATTTTCCATTTGATGTTCTTTTATTAGGGTCTTGCCTCATTGTTTCGAGGAGGTTCTAAAGATCTGTTGTTTTGGATTTTCTGTTTGTAATCTATAGTCATGCATTGGACCTGCGTTGTTTCTGTTGTACCACTCTGATGACGTAACACTGGTGGACGGTGATCCATTGGTGCTATGTCAACGACTATAGCATACTACACCATGCAGTGGTATGCTGGGTCTCCACACAAGGCGTCGCGGCAGCACGCCGGCCACGGGCAGGGATGGCGGTGATGGTAGTACCCATATCCCGTCAACGGTCTTCTCGAATCGATTGTAGACGAAGCATCAATTGCCTCCGGTTAGAGCATCTCTAGCAGTAGCCATATACCGCGGAACTGAAAACGCGGTTTACAATGTAACTTTTTCTTCTTTTAAATGCTGGAAACGGCTAGGTTAAAACTGAACCCATAAAAGTTGACTATAAAACAAATATTCTCATAGTTTTTTTCGTCCTTATAACATCACTGTACATTCCTCAATTTCCTCCATCAAATTACGCATTTTTGTCACTATGTGACCTAATTCATTGCAAATAGTACTATCTGCTTTTGGCCTTCCGAGTTCACTAAGTACGCCCGCGTCGACACACTTAGCCAGTCGTCATCCCACGACGGTCCTCAAGGTTTTTGACGTCGTGCACCGTCTCGAGCCGCCGTTCCTCACAGGCGCCACCGGCGCTGTAGGACCTGTCGGACCATGTTGTCCCGAGGGTCCCGTCGCCACCATATAAAATTTGAGAGAAATTGATGACTAGAGCCTCTTGTACGGGTAACGGTGTCAGAAGAGGGCGGAGAATATCGACCAGTTTGTGGCATGTATACTGCCCTCCAAACGCTAGACTTAAAGATGAACCTCCAGTGGCCTGTAAAACGTTATAGATCCGTGGAATTTTACATGATTTATTTAGACAAAGTTTTGATCGGAAACGGAAACATTTCTCATGTTTACTGGGCTGCCACAGCCCGACCTCTTCCCCAACTCGTTATCGCGGTTTAACTGCCATGCAAGCTAGAAGTTGTTTAGGGTTGTTGCTCTGTCATTATATTGTCTAGGGTTGTAACTACCGGCACGTCCCATGATGCTTTCTGGGCAAGATCGTTGATGTCAGGGTGGCGGCCTTAAAGGTGGATTGCACGGTCGTTCTACGGCTAGCGACGTGGCAGCGATGATTGTTCTCTTCTAGGACTAGACGGCTAGCATGGAGCGGCCAACGGGGATCCTGGTGCTGACGGCTTTGGCTTTGGCAGCTCCCGGTTGGCGGTTTGAGAGCCTGACTCGATGACGGTGGCGGTCTGAGATATCAGGTGGGGCGAAGGTTGTCCGGGCAAAAATCTAACGCTTCAGCGCCGATGACGGCGATGCATACGGGTATTGTAACCCTCTTGGAACGCTATTTGTCGATATGTTAGTCATGTCAAGACTCCCGGTGAAAAAACATGATCTTCAACGTCGATAAGTGTGGCTCTTCAATTTTTGTATCATTCTTGCTGTTGTGGTTTTATTTATATTTATAAGTTTGGGATTGTATGTTACGTAAGGACACCTTTTTGGTGATCATGTTTACTGTGTAGCAGTAACACGATCGTTTTCGACAACGCACGATGTGAGCGCTTTGATGAAATCATCAAAACGGCGAATCGTTTCTGGGTGAGCGTGGGATCCGTCGTCTCGCACTTGTTTTTCACTAGTTTAATTTAAATCTTACATCGAGTTGTACGATGTGGGAGGGTCTCCTTTAGCCTTGTAAATAATTCTCTTTTTATCAATGCAATAAAACGTACCGTAATGTTTTTGCGTTTTCGAAAAGAAAAAAAGGTCCGGGGTTGCGGCCTATTCCGGGATTATTCACTTTACCGGACCTTACGGCGCCCGCACCCTATCTTCCCCGTCCGGATGTGCTCCAAGATTCGCGCGCACGCTTTTGCAAAAACAACCCGCGCGTTTTCTAGTATTACATTTAGGTCCTCCCGCCGCTTCGGGGGTGTATATAATCCCCGTTTTCGATCTGAAACCCTAACCTCACACCCAAAATCCCCCCCCCCCAAATCTCTGCGGCGGCGGCGGCTCCCACCCCGACGCCACGCGTTCCCCTTCCGCGCGCCCGCCCGCCGGAGTCGCCCTCCGGCGACCGCGCCCCGGCGAACAGTGAGGCGACGCCCTCCCCGTCGGTTTTCTTTTTCTTTTTTTCTTCTTCTTTTTTCATGTTTCTTTAGATTCGAATGGATTTGATTCCGAAAATGATCCACAGATCTTTTGAAAAGATCCACACCGAGTTTATTTGATACAAATTTCTTTTGATATGGCTTTGAATGGAGTTGAAACGATCCACAGATCTTCTCAAACGATCTACATGGATACGAATGGATTTGACACAGATTCGAATGGATTTGATTCCTAAAAGATCCACAGATCTTTTGAAAAGATCTACACGGATACGAGTTGGAAATCCACATATTGAACGGATAGACGTCGCCTAGAGGGGGGGGGGGTGAATAGGCGATTTAAAAAACTTTTTCGAGGAGCCGGAATATCCGGTCCAATAGTGACCCGGAAATTCTGAGTAGCCGGAATATCCGGTCCACAATGATCCGGAAATTCCGGTATGCTTGATAAAGGCGGAATAAAACTAGAGGTTTACTTTAACAAGCATACAACCTAGATATGTAAACTAGGCTCACCTATGTGCACCAACAACTTAAGCTAAGTAATACAAGTAACAAGATGATAGCAAGATATATGACTTCAAGCACGAAGGCTATCACAATGTAAAGTGCATAAGTGAAGAGCTCGGATATAGAAATAACCGAGGCACGCGGAGACGAGGATGTATTCCCGAGTTCCACCCAAAGGTGTACGTCTCGTTTGGAGAGGTGTGCGCAACCACAACAGGTTAGCCGCAACGCCACAAAGGCTCACCTTCTTCTCCTGATGAACTCAACCACAAAAGGTTCGAGTTCACCTTCCACTATTGATCTCCTTTGGGGCGGAGATCGAATCCCGTACAACTCTTGAGGCACACACCCACAACTTAATTGGGGGCTCCCAAGTCTTGAGGCACACACCCACAACTTAATTGGGGGCTCTCAAGTGACCACAAAAGGTCTTGGCCACAAAAGGCCGACCACAAAAGGCGTCTAGGGTCCAAAGACCCAAGAGTAACAAGCTCACAAGTAATACCACCACGAATCCTCGTGGAGGGCTCAAACCGATGCAAATGCAATGGCAAGAGCACACGAAGTGCTCAAGTCCTTCACTCTCAAATTCCAACACAACAACAAATGTTTATGGGGGAATAAGAGAGGAAGAACAAAGGAAACCACAAATGAGTCAAATCCTTCACTCCCAAAGCCCACCAAAAGCAACTAATGCTTATGTGGGGAGAAGAGAGGAAGAACAAAGAAGAAGAACCACAAAGGAACTCCAAGAACTAGATCCACTAAGTTCCCCTCACTTAGAGGAGAGATGGATTGGTAGGATTGTAGATCTAGATCTCCTCTCAACTTTGCCTAAAGAATATGGAAGATTCAATGGAGGGATTGAGAGGGAAGTGAGCTTTCCAAGGTCAACAATGGAGTAGGAGAGAGGGGAAAGTCGTGCTGCCTTGGATTGACCGAGGAAGAAGAAGGGGAGGGGTATCCAGGAAATATAACCGTTGGCAGTTTTGACACTCGGAAATTCCGGTATAAGTTAGACTCGGAAATTACGGTCTAGAGAGACTCGGAAATTCCGGTCACCCGGAAATTCCGGTCTAAGAGAGCTCGGAAATTCCGGCTGGAGTCAGAAGCAAAACCAAACTTTTCCTTAGCCATTTCTGGAGGACTTTTCTGGGGGCACTCGGAAATTCCGGTATATGGAAATTTCCGAGCACAATTTCCGACTGGAGTCAGAACCCTTTTTCTCCTTTCCTTAGCCGTTTTCTTGGATGAGCTGGGGAACCGGAAAGTCCGGTAGGGCGGAATATCCGACCCCAATAATCCGAATCAGCAGAACACCAAAACGAAAACTGCTATAACTTTTGCAAATGAACTCCAAATGAGGTGAGACCAATTTTGTTGGAAAGATAGCGACGATGACACCCCAATAAGTGAGACTCGGAAATTCCGAGTCCATGAAATTTCCGATCTGAAATTCCGGCTGGAGTCAGAAGCAAAACCAAACTTTTCCTTAGCCATTTCTGGAGGACTTTTCTGGGGCACTCGGAAATTCCGGTAGACGGAAATTTCCGAGCACAATTTCCGGTTCGAGTCAGAACCAAAAGTCCTTCTTTCCTTAGCCAAAACTGGAGGGCTTTCTGGGTGCACTCGGAAATTCCGGTAGACGGAAATTTCAAGCACAATTTCGGACTGGAGTCAGAACCCTTTTTCTCCTTTCCTCAGACGGAAATATTGCATCCCATAAATAGAGTAAAATCTCCACACATGGCAAGGTGTGGGACTTTCCTCATGGTTGAACCGGCAATATTTCCGCCACCGAAAACGCAACAAGTTGTCCAAAGTAAAACCGATTTCGATGAACTAGAGCTTGACATGGAGATGAACCAAACTCTAATTCCTCACCAACATAAAAGCCAAATAAGAACCAAGAAATATGATAGGCCAAGTATGCAAAGGTTTGAGCTCTCCACAAGAATGCGATCAAGTTACCAACTTGAGAGCCCCTCTTGATAGTACGCCTATCTATCCTATAGCCCTATCAAGATCATACCTTTGCCTTGAGCATTCCACTTGAGTTGGATGATGAGTATCTTGATATCTTTAAGTGGATCATCTTTCTTGATTGCGCGTCCAAACACTTGCTTGATGAAGACTTCTCCAAATACTCCCCCATGCTCACAATGGGAGAGTCTCGCTTAGCTCCATCTTCATGTATCCATTGTAAGCACCAAGCATAGGATCTTTTCGAGAAAGCTTCTCTTGGTCTTGCACAACTCATCTTTTCTTCACTAAGATGATGTCTTGAATGTTCAAGAAATTCTTGCAATAAGCTTCAAGAGTCCAACACATGAACTCCACAATTCCATGGACATGATCTATAATGATATCTCAATGCAAACATTAGTCCATAGAGATTGTCATTCAATTACCAAAACCACACATGAGGGAAAATGCTCTTTCACATATACTAAAATGAATCTACACAGATATGAATTGGAAAAATTCTTTGTATCTTAATCTTTTGGCAAAAGAAACCGAAAAACTACACCTGGATCCGAATGGGTCTTGATGTTTGGCAAAAGGATCCAAAAGATTTCGATTCGGATGCTTCTAAACGAGTTTTGGTTATTTACGATGTTTAGTTATTAGTTCAAAATTAGGGATTAACAACCTACTAAAAATATTTAAAAAAGTAGTTCAAAATCAACAGGGACCTTCTAATATAATTTTGGAAAAAGTGAGGTCCTTTTTTGCAAAATAACAGCATGAATCTTGATGCAATCGACGGTCTGTGATAAGGTCAGGGCTCCATGTCCCCTATTCCGCCTGTTTGAAGGAGAAGCCGCCCGACCCAATCCACCCACCCCTTTGAGCAGCCGAGAACATGGTGGTGCTCCTCCGGCCGCTCCTAGTAACCGCTGCGGCGGCGCTTCCCCGCACTCCCGCCGCGCCGATTTCTACCTTCCTTTCTACTGGTAGCGCAGCGGGCGGTAGGCGATGGAGGAGTGTGAGGGCCAGCGCGGGCGGCGGGGGCTGGCTGTCCGGCCTGCTGGGCGGGAAGGGCGGCGGCGGTGCGCCCACGGCGATGACGGTGACGCCAGGGACCGTGAAGGCCGGCGACCCTGTGCTTCACGAGCCAGCGCAGGAGGTGGCCCCGGGGGACGTGTCCTCTGAGAAGGTCCAGGGGATCATCGACCAGATGATCGCCGTCATGCGCAAGGCCCCCGGCGTCGGCCTCGCCGCCCCACAGATCGGCGTCCCCTTGAAGGTCCTTGCATTACTCTCCTGCTAACTGCGCTTTCTTATGTTCAGTATAAAAGATCAGGACCACAATTCTCAACCTGTTAAATTCACCAATGACAGATTATTGTCTTGGAGGACACCCAAGAATTCATCAGCTATGCTCCCAAGAAGGACATCGAGGCGCAGGATCGTCGCCCCTTTGACCTTCTTGTCGGTACATTTGCCACATGGAACTGCGTTCACCACCCGTTACTGTTAGGAATGAGCATCTTCTCATGCCCCTTTTATCTCCTTGTTTCCCCCTGACGCAGGTTATTATCAATCCTAAGCTTAGGAAGACGAGTAAAAGAACTGCATGTTTCTATGAGGGATGTCTGAGGTATATTGCAATCACTAAAATGTTATTTACTTGTAGTACTGTACATACTGTGTATGTTCTCATACTTGTTTTGTGTGGATGCCAGTGTTGATGGGTATAGGGCGCTCGTTGAGCGACATTTAGATGTTGAGGTTTCGGGTTTGGACCGAAATGGACGTCCCATTAAGGTGGAGGCTTCAGGCTGGCAGGCACGCATCCTGCAGCATGAGTGTGATCACCTTGAAGGCACATTGTATGTTGACAAGATGGTTCCCAGGACATTCAGGACAGTTGATAACTTGGAGCTTCCACTTGCCACTGGATGCCCGTCTCTAGGTGCACGGTAGCAGTGATGACATTCCAATTTTCTGTTCTAGTAGAGGTAACTGGAGTTCGTAGCTTTTGCATTTTCTTATTCATGTACATTATCACAATGGTGCATCTCCCCTCTTATTATCATGGATTGGTGTTTCTATATATCATGTGGTGACAAACATGCAAATGATTGCAGCCTTGTATGTTTAGTTGTCAACCAATGGTATTGGTAACCCTCCTTAGTGACGATGATTGGTACATGATTTGTACGATGTCATTTGGAAACAAGAAGTTGTCATTTTGTCTAGGCAATAGTTATATTGTTTCTCATCTAGTTCTATCAGCCATAACTAGAATTGGCAGAACTGTACACCTTTGAACTATGTCGTTTTTCACTGTAATTCAGATATTCTTGAACTCGTGTATATTTATTACAAATATAATTTTTATATGTTTGGGGGTTAAAGAAAATATGAGAAGTGCTTGTTATTTTGTTAAATTATGTGATTCTCTCCAAAACGGACAATGGCACATTAGTTTCCTTACATGTCAACTAGGGCTGTGTGGATCCAAGGACTAATCTCATTTTCGTGTTTTTAGACCTAGAGAATAGCATTAGTGTCTTGAGTGGCTGCCTTTTATTTACGTTTGGAAATCTTGAGAACACTATGTAGTGCCTCTCTGTTTTACTTACATGTCTATATTTATGATCAAAACATGATGAGGTCAAATTGATAGGTCAAACCTCTGTTTCCTAATGTCTAGACGATCAGGGTATGTTTTTCCATGTTAGAAAAACAAATGATCAGTGGGCTTTTTTCAAATTGATAGGTCAAACCTAGCAAAAGGAAATGGTCAGTTAGTTTCTTCTCAAATAAGTCTAACCCTTATAAGGAGGCTGCCTCCTATTTTTGTTTAGTTTCTACTTTCATCCCTAGCTATTGTGCAAAGTGTTTGGCCTATTACAAAAGCCCACTTAAACAGCTAAAATCTGTTTTGCTTTCTCTGGTGTCCAAGGACATTGACCAGGGTTATGTCCTCCCTGATCAGCTTCTTTGTTCCACACCTAGGACATTGTCCAGGGTTATGTCCTCTATGTTCAGCTTCTTCATTGCATATCCTGGACATGCCCACGTATTGTTCTCCTTCATCCATCTCCTTGAACCTAAGGATACATAAAGTTGATGCATCAAGTCGCATCTCATTCATATGTAGACCCGAGTGGGAGAAGATCACTGAAGTTGTTTGGCACAATCTCTTGATTTTGTTCTTACTTGAGGGTGTGTTGGGTTCAGCTTTTTCAACCTACTTCTGCTGTCAAAAAGCTGAACGTTAACCAAAGGGGTATTTTTAACAGCTGATTCCGCGAACGCGACCTGCTTTCCGCTGTGTTATTTCCACAGAGGGTTAACCCCTGCTTCTGTCGCGGTGGATTCCAACTTTCTGTGATATTTACCCACCATTGCTACGCACAAGTCGTACTGTATGTATTTCTATTTTTCCCTCTCGAGTCTTTTCTCTATCGCCGAACAACGTCTCTTTTTATGTGCGTGCATTGAGGCACCACGGACTCGCAGCTGCTAGATTGGTGCCACCCTTGTGCCTGGCCGCCGGTGGAGCGCCGCCGCCTCGGTTTCACATCTCCCCCGCCCTGAGCGGGGCCTAGAACGCCTCCACGAGCTGCCTTCTCCGCCAGTGCCTCAGGCGTGTTCAACAGTCCTTTCCCATGGTAAGTATCGCTCAGTTCTTGTACATATCATTGCACCGGCTGCATGCGTACCAGCAGATCCATCGGTGTCGGGTTGCACACAAACCAGCAGAGCCTCCTCAAATACGTCTGGTACTATCAACCAGATGGCCTTGGGAGTCTGGATCTGATCCACTCCTACTCCAAGCACGCAACCAACCTCAATTGCATGTAATTAGCTACTGGCATCAGTGAATTTGTTCTGTCGTGTCCAGTACTTCAGTTCAGTCAGAGCTCATCCGTGTTGGCATTACTTCTTCTCTATGTTCCATTCGGAAATTACCAGTGTGTGGTACCGTCTTCTCATTATATATTTTTTGTATGCTGAATAGTCATTTGTAATAATCCTGGCACACCACTTCAAAATATATTTTAATACCTATGCAACAATACAAAATTTTAAAACTTCTTCCAAAAATGATATTGTCGTAAGTGGGTTGTTGTCGCCGGGCCGCACTTCCGAGGGTTGATGAGGTGGCGCGGTGAAGTTAAGAGATGATTGTCGAGAAAGATTTGATGTAGCCGGGACACTTGCTGATGTTGGGTGGCGAGTTTCGGATGGTTCTGGTGAGGTTCTGGAAACTAAGACGAGGTCCCGAATGGTTTCGATGAGGTTTTGAGGCGGTTATTATGATCTTCAGCGAGGTTCCGGCCACCTCTGCGAGGTTTTGACAAGGTCCAGCCAAGTCTGACGCGAGTTCAGTGCGGACAAAGGTGGCTGGAGGCGGTTCGGTGCGGCTCCGGTGAGGTACAACGTGACTTGTCGATCTTGACGAGGTATTCCAGCGGTGAGGGAGGTCCGGCGCAGTAGAGCTCAGGCGAGGCGCCCCTATGCAGAAGCCTGGCGAGGTGCTCCGACGAGGCGCGGCGGTCAGGCGATTTTTGGCGATGCTCCGACGAGGTATGGCCAGGAGCAAGGAGGCAAGAGTGGAGGTGGCCAGAGGCGAGGCCTAGGTGTCACGCTGGTTCTAGGAGAAATCTGGCGAGTAATTCTAGCCAGCGGCGCTCGCACATAATCCACAGTTTCACAATTGTTTCAGCCAAACAACTTTTAACTTTGCCACAGTTTTCAGATCACAGCTGTTTTTTCACAGCTCACAGCTTTTTTGGAATTCCCAGCTAAACCAAACACACCCTGAATTGGAGGCATGCCATTAGTTGGAGGAGGCACCGAGGCATATCATTGCGGGAAGTCCTCATCATATGCAAGATGTGAAACATTTGCATTTGTTAAGACAGACATATACAATTTCTGATCTACGGATAGAAGATCAAGAATTGTTGATGGTAATGCAAACACAAGTTTACAAATCTTGAAAACTAGGTGGGGGCAAGGGCAAGGATACCGATTTCTTTTGCAAGTATTTGTTGGTGCTAAAGGGCATCTAAATAATGTATTTTGGTGTGAGAGTTCACTTTAGATGAACAAGTACAATTTTCATTTTTGGTCCATGTGTAAGCTGGACTACCATCGTCAAATAAAAAAGACTTTAGTTCTACAAATGGAAATAAAAACATCAGGTTATCATATTGTCGATAATCCTTCATTTTGTCACAAGATCGTAGAAATGGAGCTTCTTTACATTGTCGAAATGTGATATACTGGTATGGATAAATAGTCTTTCAAGACTCATGAAGTTATTCTGAATTGAGTATAGCTTCCAAGTACAATTCTTGTAGTAAATGCAACATACCCTTTTTCATCCCTCACAATGATTTCCTAACATGTTATACTAAACTGAAACACATGTCTTCACTTTGGGAAGTAATCTAAAGTTCATTCCCCTAGACCCGCATTTCCTTCCTCAGCAATGCAGAACAGACTGGCTGCTGCCAGAATCATGAGTATTTCTAAAACTGCTATTTATGACAGTCCAAAAAAACACTTTGGCCCGTTATTTATTTTATAATACTTAGATACATTGCCTAGATAGAATTATACTTTGACAAACACCCATATGATACCAGAAGTGAAACTAATATTCACTAACCATACCTTTAGTTTTAACTACTTTGAGGTTTTTATATTTCACGCAAACACGTCGTTGAAGAGCATAGAAGCACTGCTTCAACACTCAATAGCAAGGAAGTTTGTGTAAACTTCATGGTTAGTTCAATTTCTCAGATTACTTATGGTGGTTTGGTTATTTCTTCCCTTTTCTTTTTTTAGTGAAAACGCAAAAAGACTTTGCGTTTCGTACTTTCGTTTCATTGAATAGAGAGAGAACAGCTGTTTATGCCTCTAAGAGAGGTTTACAGGAAAGATTAAAATCCCAGGTGGTGGGGATGAGGTCTCGCAGCCCTGCTGCCCCAGCTTTGGCCCAAAGCCTTGCTTCCTCCTTGATCTTGGCGGTCAGGTCTGTGACCGATGGCCGTGCGCCATCGAAGACGCAGCCATTGCGGTGTTTCCAGATTAGCCAGGGGATGAGGAGCGTGGCGGTGGCGAGTCCCTTGCGCATTGGTTTGGGGACGAGGCACGTCGTTTGCTGGCTCCACTGGTGCAGGGAGGTGGTGGCGTCTGGTGGTTGGCAGGGGATGCGCATCCAGGCCAGGGCGTCGTGCCAAACCTGTCGCGAGAAGGGGCACGCGGTGAGCAGGTGCGCGATCGTTTCCTCCCCTTGGTCGCAAAGCAGGCACCGCGGATGGTGCTGCAAGCCGTGGTGTCGAAGCCTTTCCGCGGTCCAACAGCGATCTTGATTGGCCAGCCAATGGAAGAATTTGACCTTGGTGGGCGCCCAACACTTCCAGATCCTCTTCCAGGTGTCGCTGTGGATGGAGCCTTGGAACGTGGTGGCGACGCCTGACCGGGCGGAGTATTGGCCTGACGCGGACCAATTCCAGACCAGCTTGTCAGCGGCGTTGGTCAGCGTCGTGTGCTCCAACGTGGCAGAAAGTTGCAGGTATTGCCCAATTTCGTGGACGCCAATGGTGCCGCTTATGTCTCGCGCCCAAGCGTGGCCCTGTAGCCCATCGGCGACGGTCCTGGCCTTTCTGCGGAGCTTGTGCACGTTCTTCCCTTTTCTCAGGGATCATTATGTTTGCTTTATTAGTTTGGCTAACTGTGGGCTGTGACCGGACCCGTTTGTTAGCATCGTGACTTTTTTGCGGGGATTAGGATAGAGACGTGATATACTCTTCAAATGAAACTAGTAAAGGGGATCAAAGCCATGCTAGATGTAACATAATTATCTTGTGCTATGCATGGTTCCAGAAAACATTTCGAGTTTGTAAAATAGTTATGTTATACTAATATAATATTTTCAATATATTTACCTTTATGTATCTATCCGGGATGAGTTGATGGAGGTGGGCCAAGGTTAATCTCATTTGGAATTTAGACTTTCTGAAAATCCCACGTGCAGAAAGGGCCTCCAGGACGAGAAAACAGAAAAGGCCTCCAGGACAAGAAAACCGGAAGTTTGATATGAGGGGAGAAAATAACGAAATGAGCACTATTAGCTGTAGAATAAGAATTCATGAACTATTGTGTTGTCATGATAGCTGGTAATTTATAAATATTAAGTTTTTGCTGGCGTCATGTACAAGCATTTAAGAAACTCCATTACAATCAGGATGATGAATGGTTATGTTCCATACAGCAGGAAACATTTGTAAGATTATAGAGTATGGAAAAAGACTCTGAACGTGCAGCTTAGTGACACTTGCGCACATGTATAGGGAGTTAGCATTTACAATCCATATCAACTCCAGGATAAACTACATTACAGATATGCAGCTAAAATCCAATTAGAAGGAATAAATATTAGAAATCATTTTGAGGCCAATTGTTTGTCCAGGATACAAGTTCCTATAGTGCTACTTTTACAAGACCCAAGCTCCAAGAAAGGCGTGACTTCAAAGCCACTTAAGGTTTGAGCAGTATTTGAGCACACCAGTTTGTTGGTGTATCTGATTGTGACATTTTGAAGTTCCCTGGTTTCAAAGCCGATTTAGTCAGATATACTAGAGCTTTCAAATTTTCAGAAGCGAAAACTGCCAAATGTGTGAACAAGAGATAAGTATGAATTAGAACTCGTGATTTTTTTAACGTACCATGTGTAACAGACCACCAGAAACTGACATTTTAATATTTTATTTAGTGGTTGGAGCTTGACAAAACTTTCAGCCGCGGCCAAGATGATAGACATGAGTGCATCAGCTTCTAGGGGTCGCCATTTAGTCAGATAAATGGGCTAGTATTGACGATTACTTAAGGAAATTAATATGAGCAGGGGGGGGGGGGGGGGGGGTGCGTAGCTCCGCCGCTGATTTTATTGCCTCTTTGTTTAAACTTTCCTGTGATCTAGAAGCTAGTTGTCCAATAATTTGTTATCATTGGTGTCTGTTCTGTAGTCCTGTCATTGAACAACAAATTGAATATTAGGTTTGACTGCAGAAATTGAGTGTTTAATACTAAGTTGGTGTAAACAAAATTTTCAGTCTTGATAAAAGAGAATTCTTATGGATGAGTTATTCTCTTTTTTTTCGATCTTTATAAGTTTAGTCAAAGTTTCTGATCAATTTGCTGGACCGAAGAAGCTTGCCACGGAAAATGAAACATCTGTGACAGAAACCTCATGTAAGCTGGTGAGTACTGACACCCATGATATACTAACTGAGTGGCATAGTCGGGTGGTTGAAAACCTGTAGTTATTTTGTTGTCCCTCAAATATTAGGCATTGGGATCCTTCAAATCTGGATTTAATGCATCAACTAACCTATGCACCAGCTTTTCTTCATCATACATGGCACCCAGACCACGGAACAAGGCAGAGCGCACATGGCCTGCACTTTTTAATATGTTTGTTCTCCTTCCCAAAGTAAAGAAAATTTTGTCCCTTGCCCTACCCACTCATCATTGCAGAAATCCAAACTAATTTCCATTAATTAATTAGTACCGGCACTATAGGATTCCTGTTGCCTGTGTCATTCCCCCACTTCGCTATATAAATAGCTTTGGGAGGAAAGCCTACAGAGATCCATAACTAAACACCAGTAGCAAAGGAGATATATCAGCTAGCTAGCTAGTAATGGCAGCCCGCCATGGAAGCAGGAGGACGAAGACAGAGCAGTGGCTATTTGGTGGGAGATGGAGGGGAACTGTCAAAGAGACACAGCATGCTGTTGCCTCTGAAGATAAGCCTCCAAATCCCACTGCCATTCAGAAGGATGAGGACATCTGCCTTGAGAAGTCTAGAGTGCATCTGCCTGGTCTGGGACAGAGGGAGATCATTGACATAGCACCTGGGAGGAAATCGATGCCGGAGATGGAGATCAACATGAAGGAAGTTGTTGCGGTGCTGGGGGTGAAGGTGATGGCTGCAGACATGCCACCATTCATGCAGCTGCATGCATTCCGATGTGCTAAGCGATCCCATGATAACCTGGACAAGTTCAGTTCAAGGCAGGTGGCCCATGATGTGAAGAAGGTGAGTTCCATGCAAATATCGATCTTTCGCTTGTTATCTTCTCGAAAGCATCCACCATGTTCATAAACCACATATCTTTGATTCTATCTTCATTTGACTTTTTCTGTAACTAAATTAGAAACTAGACAGCCTGTAACCAGCTGTAATGTTGAAATCGACACAGTCATCATGTGCTATATTCACATGTTGGATCGGCTAATTGTCATTCCAATATACATATCATTTCAATTGTTTCAGTGCGGACAATACATGGCTTGATTTCTAATGAATTCTGTTTGATTTCCAACAGGAGTTTGATAAAGTGTATGGTCCTACCTGGCACTGCATCGTCGGTACAAGCTATGGTTCTTTCGTGACGCATTCCAGAGGTTGTTTCCTCTACTTCTCCATGGACAAGATCATCGTGATGCTATTCAAAACCAAAATCAGAAAAGTGTCAGCATCTTGAGCCTTCGTAATAAGATGTCATGTCTTTGCCCCACTACTCATAGACTTTCATGGCTACTTGTTATAGTCTAGTTTTGTGAGGTTGGAGCTTGGGAACAGAAGAGCCAGCCAACCTCAACGATTGTAGCTTGTAAGTTGCAACTGGAAGAACATGCATGCTACAAGGTGAACAACTGAACATGGCACCGTGATGCTCTGCACTTGTATATTGGGTTAACAGTTGAAAAGGATGATGATTAATGGACAGCTCTGACAAGATACAGTAATCACCGTCAAGATCACGTTGTAAGATTCCTAATCAGTAGATCGGGTTGTCTTAGTCATGGCATGCCTTGGTCAGCACTTTCGATTAGTCAAAAGGTTTCCCGTTCAGCACTAGACAGCTGGAACAACAAATTTGATGTAGCTGTCAAGCATCCTGTGACGATTAGTTGGACAATTTTTTCCTTTTTTCATTTCAAAGACGGGTTCTTAGTGTTCCTTCCATGTACAGTCGTATTCGGTCATTTGTTTTGTGATTTTGTGTTATCAGAACAGAAGTAGAACTGCATATCGTTGCACTACTTCGGATTATGAATCATCAACTATGTGTATCCCTGCTGTGAAGCAATGCCCTTAGAAAAACCAAAGAAGAAGAAAAGAAAGAGGACAACATAAAAGGCCAAGGGTGACTTGCATGCATAACTAAATTCGCCTCTTAACAAGAAAATTCTCATTATTATACTGCCATGTCAAAAAAGAAAGTATCATTACTATTAACCGATTTAGCAACGAAGATTGAATCACCATCAAAGTCACAGCTTTACAATCCCCGTAGAAAGTCACAGCTTTACACATCGATCCATACGATAAGAACTACTGGTCCATGTCATAGCCATCGACGTCGGCATCCGCCAGCTCGATGTAGTACGTCTTGAGCTCGTCGTGCCGGAACTTGTGCCTCCCCTTGCCGGACCAGGGCGAGCCGTCGCCCTTGCCGCCGTGCTCCTTGTACAGGCCGGACCAGGACGGTTTGGAGTGGTTGGTGGGCCTCCTCGGCGCTCTGACGAACCCGCCACCGGCCACCGTCGCCGTCGCCGGTACGGCCTTATGGCGGCGCTGCTGCTGAATGCCTTTCTCCGGCTCCGGGTGGTCCAGGAACAGCAGGTCGACGATGTCGTAGGCTCGCACCCACCCGCGCTGCCGCCCCTCGCGATGCATCCTTGCTCGATGTCCCTTGACTTGGGTCGGTTTGTTTTGGTCTTGGTTTGGTTTGTGCGTGCCGTACTTATAGTAAATAGTCGGGCGGGTACCTTGGCCGCCACGGATACGAGCTCTCTTTGGGGTCTCAAAAAGTCCCTGTCGGTTTGGCCTGTGTTGGATGACGGTGCGGACGTATTCGTTCGTTTACTTCTCTTTTTGACCCTATATTTGCTACTCCCTCCATGTAAGGTACTAGAAAAATGTTTATGTATACATAGATTCAATATAGTTGTGTGTTATGAACTCTTAAAAAATATGTTTAGTCGTATTAACTTATTTGAGAGAGTGATTCCCTCACTTTTTCACGTACTAGACACAAAGGAAAATAATCAAAATTATTTTTTCTCAGGAATATGTAATCTCTCCCTCGTTGAAATGTCAGAGTTATTAACTGATTTTAACATCTACGTTCCAATGATCCAAAAAATCAAAAAATTGCCCTCCTAAAAAGTATAGAATCGAATTGGCGACCATGGTCACATTCTAGAGGCCCGGCTCGGGGTTTGTGGACATTTCAAGTTATTAGGAGCGGTGGTGAGGATATTTCGAGCAACACATATGCACTATGGCGCCAACCCACTCGGAGCACCGTTGTGGGTACCTTCTTCTCGCTAGTATTTTTTCCAGTGCCGGCTGAAAGAGAAAAACAATTAGTGATGGACATCTATAAATACATGTCACTAGTAAATTTGCAGGGATTTTGGGAGCCAGATTGCGGTAATCCGCATTGGCCTGGTGCGGCCAATCAGATAGCGACAAGTGCCTCCCCGAGGATCGCCCTCGGCTGCACCATCTAAACCGTCTGATCCAGCTTCCGAAACTCTCGCCACGTACGGGCACAGCGAAACTACCCCTCACCACAACCGAAACTTTTTTTATTTTGATGATGTAAGTAGCTCTTTGCTCAAAGATCCAAGAACAATAAATTTTTTCCATCAACAATACTAGTTGTTTCTACTCTTTTCAAGTTTATGTGCTTGTTTTGAGGCTATACAATTTTTAAGTGTGGTTTCTACATAAGATATGTGCAGTGGGTGGTTTGTGGCTTCAGAGGCTTCAGTAAGGCTGGTCTTTGCTTTTTGGTAATCTTGTTCGTGTGTACCAAATTAACATCTCAATTTTCTCTTTAGTATCCAGACTTTCTGTTGTCATACTTGGCAGCAGCCAAGTGTTCTATTACTGAACAAGTGTTCTATTTTCCTCCCCGTGCAGTTGAAGGTTCAAAAGCTCAAGTTGGGTGGTGTCGTGTCTACGCTTTGAACTGAAGTGTAGATATGCAGATGAAGATTAAAAAGGTCAAGCTTGGTTTAGTCCAAATCGGTGGCTGCTCCATGTCGGCTTTAGTTTGGGATGTGATTTTCGAGGTAGCAGCTAGAGATGATAAGTCGTAGGAGCACATGGTGGAAGTTTCAACATTTCACAAGAGTTGCACATTTATATTTGAGGTGGTGATCGCTGTAAAATGATAGCAAATTGTGTTAAATATTGTGATATCGATACTTATGATCATATTTTGTTACCTATGAGTGTCCACTCATATTGGGTTATTGATGAGCAAATGCAATATATTTTTCTATTTGCATTTTTTTATTTCTAAAACATATATCAGTGACGGACAAATTATCAAACTAGAGTCACTGCTAGGATCACAAATGACTACTCATGAAAACTAACTAGTGATGGGTAAGAATAAATGGCCGTCACTAGTAAACGAATACTAGTGACGGGCAAGTGTCCGTCACTGGTAAGCTATTACCAGTGACTAGTTACTAGTGACGGGCAAAGCGCCCGTCACTAGTAGCCCTTTTGGGCCCGTAAGCTATTTTGTAGTAGTGTTCCAATATGACGTTTGCACAGATAGTACAATGACATAAGAACTTGCAAATTACATGATTCAAATTACAATTTGGCATTAGCATCACAGATAGGACAATCCAAAACACACAACACAATCCAAAAATACTCCTACAATGGTGCCAGACACATCGAACGTCCACTTCATAGTCCTCAGAATTATTAGCTATTTGTGCATCTCCATTCTTGACGCTACAAGAAAATTAAAGGAAATTCAGTGCTATGGTGTTGACTGCTAGCTCACATGTCAAACAAACAAGCTAGAGCTAATGATAACAAACTAGCAAGTTAAACACAAATACAACATTACTAAGGAAAAACAATTAACCCTGGCCACATGATCAAGTCCTATAATCAGAACAAATAAACAGTGGCAATGTCCAGAGGCAATAGAACTACAAGGTTGAGCCATCAATTATACATGCATCAGCACAACTGGACATCAATTAGGTCGTCAGCTCAAAGATAGAAGTAGAAATAGCCATGACAAAGTGGACCTGGTACCTCATAAGTAGAAGAGCTCAAGGGATGAAGCAAAGCTCATCACCAAAGAGGATATGTAGATGACGACGAGAGAGCAACACAGTTGCAGCATGTTGAGTCGAATTAGTCCACGCCAGGGGCTAGCCGAGCCAACTACCGCACGCGGGCGCCAGAAATAAGCAATATAAAAAAGTTAGAACACAAAATTACAGCAACCGCCCCAAAATTTTAAAAATCTACCGTGTGTAATGACAACAATTTTGTACTTGTTTTGTTACAAAATTATCGCATGTATGTAATATCAAAAAGTCTATTTTTTTTAGCAAACAACTCTTAACTAGCTATCTAGACAATTAAGCTGTTTTTTTGTGTGTGGAGAACTGTAGTTGGGCTGCTTTTCCGTCAAAATTCGGACAAAATTTTCTATTGGGCCGAAAAAATAACAACGACCCTCTCAGCCATGTGCGTGCGGCCGGAGAGCGACCTACGCCAGGCCGCATTAGGTCGCCCTATCATAAACACTAGAAGGATTGGGGCGCGCGTTGCCGCGTCCGTGTTGGTCATGCTCAGTACGTGATTTATTGGTGGATCCAAAAATAAGAAAAATCATTATTGAATTTCTAATTTGACTAAATAGTTATGTACATCCAATCCCACCGGATTCATTTAACTTATCTTGCCTCACGATCCATTGGTCTATCAAAAAACTTTCTTTTCTCTTGTGAGCAAAGTTGGCGTCTAGAGATGAGACCTGTTGTGGTATACGGTATTTTTTCTGACGTTATTTTCTTTAAATATGTGATATGGATGCAAATTGTCTTAAAAAATGGGTATCGGATGTGAGTATTTAGGGGGATCCAGGCATCAGCCGAGATCAAATTACCCCGGTCATTATTTATTCCGATGGAAGCAGTTTCTTCCTGACAACTGTGTCGTGATTCTGGTCTATTATGTTTCTTCCCTCAACAAATCCATTCGAGTGTTCCAGTCCAGTGGTGCGGCTGGCGGCTCCTCCGATGGTCAGCTAGATGCGATGGCGGTGACGCTTGGACTGAGCAGGAGCAGAACAACTAAACCACAATGCACTGCTCGACAAATAGCTACATGAAGCAGTGCAACATCATCCATACAAAGCATCAAGCCTTGCAACATGAACACCACCACCTGACATCAAGCTACCGCTACCTCAATGGCCGCTACAAGCACGCCATCAACAAGGTCACGAGGCTCTGCCTCATGTCCACTGGCTACATGCCAACCAACCATGTCCCCAGCATAGATGAGCACGGAAACCAGTGCATCAAGCCTGAGTATGTCGGCCCGCCCACGGATCGTGAGGAAGCACAAGCTAGCATCCTCCACTGTGACGGAGACCCTCCAGCTCCACCGTGATACAATCTATGCATATTAAGTACACACTGACGCTCATTACTGATCACCAATGTAGGCAAGAAGAGGGAAAAAGCGTAGCTCTCCTCTCAGTATGCTACGATTATCAGAACCAGCAGACGCGAGAAGCAAGCCAATCCAGCACCACAGACAACAAGGCTGACCTGCTAGACCAAACCATGCTCTGAAAAATATGTAACGTTTGTGTCATTTGTACACGCTCAACAGTATGCGTCGAGCTTAGTAAAACAAGTTAAACCTTTCTACGTATGTCTACCTACGTATGACTTGTAAGCTGACTTTGTACAGAGCAGCAAACATATTAGTGATGCAACCCTAGCAGCTATATATAATCGTCTCTGAGCTATGTTTGCAAAGAAGTTCTACCGCATATCCGTTCTTACTGTCCATACACTAGAATAGCAAAAAACAATAATAAGCAAAAAATACACTAATACACCACCAAAATCACAACCAACCCAGTACACAAAAAACACCCAAGGGCTACACCACATAGACCCGTCAAAATTAAAACTACACATAAAAATAACTAGCAGCTCTGTTAAACACTACTAGCTGAATGCCCGCGCGTTGCTACGGTTTTTTATCCACCCATGTAGAGGTAGAATGCATGTAAATATTTATGCATATGGGAAACTTAGCCACAAATATTTTAAAAAGTAAAATACAATTTGCAACTAAATCCTTAACAAAGTTGTGCCGTACTACAAATATTTACATAGTAGATGGCGCATTACAATGAACATGAATTAGTGCTCATCTGGCCAAGCTTCGGCCCTTTCACTTCTTTCTAGATTTGTCACTCCACCTAGAAAACTACCTAGATTGAGCGATGAGGACATTGAAATATCTGCTTTTCTCCCGCAAGATGGAAGCATTTGAGACCACATGTGACAAATCCTACAAGCTCATTTCGCTGGTGCCTTTTCCGACTGGATATTGCACTTTCAGGTAGTGTGCCTGACAAACAAGCATAAAAGAACTCCCTGTATGAACATTGAACAACCATTAACCTCCCTATGACTTACACTTTATAGAAGCATTCTACCAAATAGTCTCTGAGTTTGTATTACATCCTGATATTTAACAGATGGGTATGACCAACTAATACTCCTAACTAAATGACGAGGGTAAATTAGGGTGACGCAATACCATATTAAGTTTTCTCCGATCAGCAGAATTAAAAAAGTTAATAATGATTTTAGTTTCTTTTTCTCAAATACAATATGAGGCATGACAAGAACTATATAAATGAACAACCAGATAACTCTGAAAGGATTATTCGATCACTTCCCTTGGAGGTTTTTTGGCCTCCTTGTATCTCTGGTTTGTCTCAAATGTCACCGGCTAGAAAATTCAGAATTTAAAGAGAAGTTGTAGAAAATGGATAACTATCAACAAAAACTATCTAGATGTGACGTTTTCCATCCAAGGATCGACTTGGTTTAGATAAGAAGATGTCAAAATATAAGTATCCGAATACAGAGACCTTACAAATCTCGGAGTACAAGTTATTGTGCAGGCAAATCAACAAGAGGATAATTAAAAATGCTAAATCAACTTTAGCGTTTAGACTACAAACTCATGATCATAGGTAAGAAGATGTCAAAATATAAGTATCCGAATACAGAGACCTTACAAATCTCGGAGTACAAGTTATTGTGCAGGCAAATCAACAAGAGGATAATTAAAAATGCTAAATCAACTTTAGCGTTTAGACTACAAACTCATGATCATAGCTTCTTAAAAAATCAAAATCATAGCCCACAGAATACCGTAATGTTGTTCACTACAAGAACATTCACTAGATGTGTTACCCTGATAGCCATAATTGTCTTTTTCCGCTTGTCTAGTGAGAACCCTGAATCCTTGGTCAACGGTAATGTCCCAACCATCTCATATCACTATATCAGCACTAATCATCATCATAATTAGATTACAAAGAATACATGAGCCTCGCTATTTAATAGGCAATTCTACTTCATCACATAACACATCCACATACCTAGTGTATAAACTTTTGAGTCCTAAATATTCAAATGAGTAGAAAACACAAATTAGTTCAGTAATAATAATATTTATATGGTTGACATAACAGGAAGTTGCATGATGAAAATAGCTTATCCTATTCTAATATAAAGATCTTATATATTTATTCAGAGTGGCTGAAACAAAACCTGAGCTACTATTGGATTGAACTTGGATACCCGTTTTTTTCATGTAAACCGACATAGGCATTAGACAAACTATTATGGCTCTGAATGAACCATAACCTAGTCATCAAAATGAATTCCATCTCAGGAAATCAAATCGTTTTCCAGTCATTGCATTCGGCCGCAACCTGTCACTGAAACATGTGATTGAAAAAAGATTAAATGAGTTACTGGGAAGTGCAACGACAATAAACACCATTTCCAGCAAAAGGCGGTCCAGCCAACATGGTCGGCCTAGGTGTCAACAGAAAAATATAACAAGAATGGAAATTTTAGGCGACCTGAGTAAGGAAAAGGTAACAAGATTTAAAACACTTCAAGTCAGAACAAAAACTGATGTTTTTGTTGACGTCTCCAGCTGGTCTCTTCCTAGTTCATGACATAGTAAAGGGAAATAAAAGAGAGAAATATATCAAAGTTGGGCATTAATCTCTTTTTAATCATTTATCTATGAAAAAGTGTGTCGACTCTTTATCATACCAATCACCAAAGGAAATAAAAGAGAAGTATTTACCTTTTCTGGTCTGCAGTTTTGCAGCAGTTCTCTGTATTTGTCTTCAATCCATAATATAGTGTACAAGTGGAAATCCTCTTTTGCATCAACACAAGCTTTAATCGGACGGGAGATAAATTAATACGCTAGTCTTGCATATACAAGACACAAGTGGAAGAACATAACCTAGTTAATAAAGATATTAACCAAATGTTCCTAAACAACTTTGGAGGTTGCATCTTCCTCGTAGGAATCTTGTTTAGATGCATCATCAGAAACTCCATGCCAAGAGGATAATCCAAAAAAAAGGCACAAGCACAATCAGAACATGCTGTCATCAGCAGTCTTTAGACACTCTCATGTTATAGATCAAGATAATGCAAAATCCAAATTCATTCATCTTTTGACCAATCCAGTATATGAACTTCTCTACACAAGTGAGAACAATTGTTCTCTATGCCTACATGATTTGTGAACTTAGATCAACTAGAGTTGTCCAAATAAAGAAATGAAACACATATCAAACTTTGAACGACAATACAATCTAACCTGAGCACATTACAGTTCAAAGTGCGGAATCAAATTATGTTACCACTTAAACTTAACTGAACCAAAATCATGGCAAAACCAAGATAGTTACAACCGATCTTTTAGGTCGTGGTTATTTTATCAATACTTCATATTACACAACAACCACGTAAAAAAAACATAACGGCTGGATCAAAGCAACAGCTAGTCACTGTAGTGGATATGATCCTGCAATGAGCATGAATCCCTATGCAAATTTTCAGTATTTTCTGTTAAACTTAAAAACACCAAATAATTTAAATATATGATATACAGATTCGAAAAATTAACAAAAAGAGACCCAACCTTACCTAAAATTCATATCCAGAGAAAAGGAGAAGAAAAATATCCAAAAAAAATCGTATCCAACCCGGAGGGCGGCTCGGGGTGGAGGGCTCCGGAGCTGGCGTGGGCGGGAGGGCCGCTGCCACCCCCTTGTCCGAGGCGCAGTCGCATGCGGGGAGGCCTCCGAGGTCCGCTGGAGGGCACGGCCGCCGTCGGAGGGCGCCCGACGGTGGATTTGGGGAGGGCGTGGGCGGGAGACGCCGCCGCCGCCGATTTTGGGGGCGCGGGGGCGAGTGGGCGCCCGGTTAGGGTTTCTAGACGATTTGGTCTCTTATATACACAGCGCCCCCGGCGGGAGGACTAAGCCCCAAAATCATTGAAATGAAGTGGTTTTTGTGTAAAATGTCTGCGCGCGAATCTCCCAGCAGCTTCGGACGGGGCAGATTGGGTCCGGGCGCGCGGACGTCCGGTGGTCCGGTGATACGCATATCCCACATCTCGTCTCTGTCTTAGGCCCAGTTCTTTTGGCGGCTTCTCCGAGAAGCTGCCCTACCCCCAGCTTTCTAGGGAAACCGGTACTAAAATTTTATGAGGCTTCCAAATTAGTTTAGCCTTAACCACCTAGGAAGCCTCACAATTTTTTTGAACCGGCTTCCCCAAGAAGCTGGGGTAGGACAGCTTCTCAGAGAAGCCGTTAAAAGAACTGGGCCTTAGTCTCATCTAGCCGCATGTAACTTCTCTGCGGCTGTTACCGTCTCATAGAGCTGTGATTCTAGCTTTGAAATAAAAATACTTCCACCAAAGTTAAATTATCGATTTTAGAAGCTACATGCATTTGAAACGAACCTCGGATTACATTATTCAGTGTGTCCAAACCTACATAAACAAATGTTCAGCCACACAAATTAGCTCGGCACGGCTAGCTAATGTATGTTCTACTGTCGTAACTTTTCTTCTTTGCGCTCTCCTTTTTGGTTATCCAACAAATAAAGAACAAAATAAGCAAGGCATACTTGTAATAGATCTCCATCTAAATAATGTTAAAATGTGAGAAGAACTTTGAATTTTTTATCCATCCGAAATATTTACAATTTTACAAGAAAATTCAGAACCGAGGTCTTCAAGCTGTTAAGCATCAAAGTGATCGTTGATTTTTCAAATAAAAACATGCGGCGATAGACATGTGCATCAGCAGGATTCTGAATAGCAGCGCAAAGGATTTTAATTAACACTATCCTTTGATGTAAATTAGTTTGGGAAACCCGTGCGTTAGGGCAGTATAAATTGGTGTTAGCTATTAGGGCAGCTGGGCATGGCAACATGAGCCCATATGAGGGGAGGAGACCTTGGTCCGGCGAACAAATCCTGGGAAACTCGCCAGCGTGATTGTGGTGGTGAACTGGTTAGGAGAGAAGAAGCATCAGTATGTATCATGCTCATTACCATGGCGTGATGCTGACCTTTGACCTTGATATTCCTCTCTCGACGATCTTCGGCGTTGGTACCCCTTGGCGGCGAAGGTGAGGATGTCATCAAACAGTGTGGGATTCTGAACTTGCGGAGCTCCCCTGCGGCAGCGATCGAGACAGGCGTCTACCTCTTGGCGGCGTCGTCTATGGACTCGAAGGCCAGGTTAAGATCAAGCCTAGTGGGAGCGCGTGGTGTACCCCGCCACAGGGTCATCCAGGCATCTAGTTCCAGCCGAGAGAACGCCACCATCAGCAGCTTCTTCTCTCCTTCTCATTGGCGCATCTCCTCGTCTTGCCTCTGATCGCCATCTCGGGAGAGGTAACACCGCCAGGATCGCAAGAAAATGCAGCAGAATCAGATCGATAAGGAGAAAATAAAAAGGCCACGATTGGCCATGTCACCAGGAGAGCTAACATGAAGGATGCAACGCTCTCGACGCTACAAGGCTGGAGCTTGGAAGCGGATGGGTGGGAGAATGTGTGGTGAGTTTGTTAGTTTTTTTTAGATTGAGCTTGTTAGTTACAACTGATATCGGTTAATAAATGCGAATTTGTTGAGGAAAAAGGTAGATACGACCCAACCAAGCATACTTATCGGGAGGGAATGCCCCCACAGCTAGCGATTTACAACCATTGTGACAATTTTTGCCACGCAAAGTTTGTTAGGGGAGAAACATCAGGTCCGATTTGTTGTGCATGTGTTGTGCACGCGTCATATGCATCCTCCCTTTTTTTCTTCCTTTTTGTTTTTCCTTTTGTGAACCGGTATCCACTTATAGGTGGCACGGTATCCACTTATAGGTGGCAGGACATGTAATTAATTTGAAACGTGAGGGCAATTGAAGTGTGACACCATTTGGATTGTGACACCATACCACGCATTCTGTAAAATTACTTGGCCGAAGTCTCATGCACGGAGTAATCATCTTCTAGCAAAACCTTTGGAAATCAAAAGGCTGTAATTGTGTACTGATCTAACTTCGTAGAAGTAGCAAATCATAGTGTCGATTAAGATAGACTAACACAGTGAATATCCTTGAAAGACACGGGACAATTCAATTTGAATCGTGGCCTTTACACAATTCTAAATCCACCAAAAAGGCTAATATAAAAATAGATTTTGTAACAAATCAAAACACACTAAAGGATCTAGAAGCATCTGACAATAAGATCTAAACTACAACCATATTTGCATCAAGAAGAACTAACAAAAAGTATTTACAAAAGATGGGAAAGCTGCACTATCCAGCCATCCAGGATGCAACAAGGTTGATGTAGGGATATGAAGAATTGAAGATACGCTGAGATGTCAGATCGACTGCCTGCGAGCTCACTCAACATCACGACACGGGACTAAAGGAAGTTGTATATGGTGCATCTTGATTTGAGATTCTTGACCACAACGGCGGCGGTAGGAGCTTGCTACTGCTCGTAGGAAGTCGATGTAGCGAGGAGGTTCAGCCACCGCCGGCCAGCATCCTCGAGCAATGAACGCCCAGTGCAGTCCTAGGCCGCTACAAATTTCCAGAAAAAAAGAAAATAAAATAGGAGGAAGCAGTGGAAAAAGATCAAGGAGCAAATCATCTTCCACCTACACTCCTCCCCGACCTCTTCCCACCATGGCACCGACGTTCCTCCGCCTCCACTTGTCCCCGACCACCACCCACCGGAGCAGCTTGTCACCGGTCGCCTCGCCGTGGTGGAGCTGGTGGTTGGGGTAGAAAACACGGGGGCAACAATAGAGCAGAGTGTGATCGTCACCATCGAGGTGTTGTAGTGTGTGTCGATTGGGGGCTAAGGCATCGGCGAGGACCGCAAAAACGGCCGGAGCAGAAGCACGAGACTGCGAGCGGGCTGCGGCGAGCTAAGGTTGAAGGCGACGGCGACAGCGACCACGAACGATTAGTTGAGATAGATAATGCTTTTTTTAAAATTGAAATAGATAATGTTTGTTAGCTGCATGCATGGGATCTGTTAGTTGTTAGATTTTTTGGTTCAGCCGAGAGAGAGAAAAGGGTTAGCAGTTGCGTAATTGTTTATTTTTATTTTCGAAGTGTAACAGAGTAGCGTAATTGTTCTTTTCCTTTTGTGAACCGGTATCCACTTATAGGTGGCATGACATGTAATTAATTCGAAGTATGAGGGTATTTGGCTTGTGACACCATTTAGATTGTGACACCATACCATGCATTCTGCTTTAATAGTAAAGATTTGCCAAACCAGAGACAAGAGATAACAAAACAATTTGCTAAACAAAAAATCAATAAGATAAATGCCAGAAGAATTCTGATCATACCAATAATAGTCGATAATAGATAAGGCATAGAAGCCTTAGTCGCTACATAAAAAAAACTTAATTCAATTCTAATATATGCAGAGCAATGCTCTAAACAAAGAATGCCGAGAGAGCATCCTTGTTTCCATATATCTAACTTCCAACCAAATCAAAAGATATGCTCTGATGAATTACCCTCCAGACTCTATATGTTCTACAAAATCGACAAGTCAACAATAAATCACACAATTTCTGTGGCAATCAAACGGTATTATGTGTATATATCAGTTTCTTCTTTACAATCCCGGTAACCAAGAAAATTCCTTGCTGCTTTTCTTTACAGAATTGACCCCCAAATATAAATCTATTAAAATATTGCAGACTGACATTTCGTCATGCACATAGTGTCAACAAAAAATGAGCGGGGATGCCTACAACTCTACCTTATTAAAAATACAGTTTTCAGCAAGGAACTTGGATTATGTATGGCTATCAACCAAATCTACAACCTATATCATTGCTGCTTTGCACACCTATACTATTAAAATATCGATAAACCAATGTACATTTCTTACTTGATCATAACAGGCTAAGATATCTGAGATGCAAGAGCCAACAAACAATGAACTCTCCGTAACAGATCATAAATGGTGGCAAATAAGTATTTACCACACAAAACTTAGAGGAATCAAATGCGTCATGTTCAACTAACTGGTAGACCATATTTCAGTTGGGAGATTACCTGGTGTGATGTGCATTCTTGAGACCAGGTCAGTGTTTCTCAACACCTAGCTGCTGATGTCACCACATAAATCAATTGCATATGTCATATTGCATGAGAGAGATAGAAATAGCTAGCTTACCCAGACTTCCAAGAAAGATAGCCTCCATTATTTCAATTACTGAAACACTGATACTAATTAGTTCAAAGCAACGAAGCACACAACAGTTAAAACAATTAAGCACACAAATCCCTACACGTGTGACACTGAAGACATATTAAACCCAGCGGAGAGAGATCATCATCTCCACTGAAGACATATTATGGATCTCGCGAGCGAGTTTTTCATATTTGTGAGGCTGCAAATAGTAATAGCCCAGAGTTAATAAAACCTTAGTACAATATTACTATGCTTGTCGATTTTCAAGTAGTTATGGACATATGAAAACAAATACGGAGTAGTATTTTAAAACATTTCTCAAGTAGTTATATCTTTACACACGTTTTTTTTCGCGTCCTGCCACCCTACCTAGCAATGGAGAATGCACAATCCGATAAGATGCTAATAACTGCAATGAACATATTCTATAACTCATAATATGATGTCCTTTTTAATCCTTGGATCAAAAGGTGCATACATAAATACAATTTAGCAAACGTAGTGTTTTGATGATTGGGGCTTTAAAGGGATTTCAACCCATTGTACCACATCATAGTATGAACAATTAACATATTTGTCAGGATGCTATAACTATATTTTTATGTTCCAATATCCAAATCTGAATCATAGAATAATAAGTTAAGATGTACATACAAGTAACATAGCTTCTGTCAGGATACTATCACTATGTTTTTATGTTCTAATATGGAAAGCTGAATCATAGACCAATGAGTTAAGATGCACATTTATCTCTGACATTTTAACTGTTAAAATAGAACTACAAAGGCTCACAAATATTTGAACTGCAAGATGTAGTTATCTACCTACGCATATGAAAATAGCTACATCATCATACATTCGTATATCTCTGCTCTTCTTCACACTTGAATTCAGTAATATCAAAAACTTGCTCAGACAATAAGAAATGAGCAGATACCCTTGGGGTCAGAACTTCCCAAAAATGAAGATCGATTCACTCATCCTCACCTCCTTTGGTCCAATTAGCACGTTTGGTACGAAATTAGCAGGTCGGCAGTTGTGTTGATGCTGCGCTCCTGGATATTCCACGGAACTACCAATCAATATCTTGGTTGGGCCAGTTCGCTCAGATCGGTATTACTGCTGAAACGTCAAATAGGAAGCACGAGATTACCGAGCTGATGAGGTCAAGGATGGCGGCGTTGGCGTCCTCGTTGCTGGTCGTTCCGTCGATCTGTTCACCAACAAATCTGATCACGGCCACGACACACCTGCAATAGCAACCTTCAGATGATGGTCCCCTTCCTCTAATTCTTCTCCTCGCTCAAATCCATGTGTAATCCACAAATAAAGGAGCAGTAGCTACATCAACAACAACCAATTTTTCACATGTACCATCAATCACCAAAATTTGTAGGATTTAATAGAACGATAGAGGACAACTTGAGGCGCGGGTCCCTACAGACGATCTCTCTTACAAGAAATAGCAATGGAGAACCTTCCCCTTCCCTCGGCTCACCTGTGGTGCCTCAGTCGGCCACCACCAGGATCGCGAGGAGGAGGAGTAGGGGCATCTCTCGCGCCCTCCCTTGGAGCTGCTGATCCGGAAAGGAGCAGTGGAGGGGGAGGAGGGGCAGCGGGGCAGTGTTGGTACGGAGTTTCCGGCAGCGAGGAGGGGCACCGAGGCTCCGAGGCGGCGTTGGGAGGCCGGCGAGGAGCACCAGAGAGATGTGGCAGCAAGGCTGGGGAGGCGCAGCTCCTGTGTGGCGGCGCACAGCGGAAAGAGTACAAGGGAGAAAAACGATAGTCGGTTTGACTCGGTCGTGTATTCGTGTCGCTGTTGTATTGGATATTTGGATGAGCACGCGGCGCAAACCGACGCCAGGTTAGGTTTTGTAGAGATTTTCTTACGGATGAGGCGGAGGTGTGGGTTTGTTAATCTGGCCTTTTTCCAATAAAATAATTTAATTAATGTACTAGAGTAGTATATTTTATGCTTAGCACGCCAAGACTATGAACTGATCGACAAAAACACGAGAGACCAGTGGCAGGGGAGCCGGGAGCCATGGCGCCACCGACGAAAAAGGAGAGGGCGGCGGAGTCCAGGGCGAGCTCCTCGAAGCCCGTGCCGGCGATGGCACCGCAGATGCAACGGCGGATGGTGAGCGGAGGCGGGTGGACGAGCCGCCGGATTTCCTTTTACGCCTCCCGCGTCTACTTCCTTCTCATCATCCTCCAGATCCCGCTCTTCAGGTCAGCAGTAACCCTCTCACCGTTCCGCCAATAGTCATGCGGATTCGGTCGAACAATTCTTCGAATTTTCTCTCGCAATTCGAAGAATAAAGCATAGCGATCACACTAACCCTGATTGCTAGCAGCGCTCTCAGGCTGTACTTCACGTTTTAAGGCTAGATCCATTGTTCAGTAGTAACTATATCTCAGGCCTGCACTTTACGTTCGCATATTTTGGCGATGGTGACGCGCATATTGTTTGATGTTCTTGTTGTACTTAATCATAATAATCAAGGACGCCCAGCTATACAGTGACTGAACGACATGGTGGGTGTCAGCTAAATTGTTTGCTGTTTAGTGAATGCAGAGGAGATCTCAATGCAGAGTACCAACATACACAAGCGTCTACGTACATTTTAGATGGGTAGTTTGCTCACATTCCATCAAGTACCCTTCGATAGGAAACTCTTAGACCAAGCTAGTTTCTGAAGGTGGAGGTTTCAGCCCCCACAATTTTGGTCTGCTAATAAAGACAAAATGAAGCAAATCATGGTTTCTAACGAATATTTATATTATAGAACTTGTGCTTATATCGTGTAAAAAACTGTGAACAACTTCTTGTGAGATCATGAGATCCACTTAGATTCACCTTCTTTTCTGGTGAAGTGTGACATTTGTCCTACCTTCACTTATAGTATTGTTTAACATGGCAACTAGCAGTAGTCTTTCACTAGTTTTTTTTTTGCAACCCTGGATTTCTCCATGATAATCTGTAACAATGTTGTTGATTACTTCTTCAGTATTCAGGTTTGCATGCAGTTATGCGGACACAACTGGTTATTTTAGTAAATTTGTGTCCATGTGTGCTAGATAGTAATTTTATGGGTCCTAGAAACCGTCTACTGTTAGATTGCCAAGAGGAGGCATCACCTCCTAGCCTGCCTGTGCTCGGCTGTTCGGACTTGCCAGATGTGCATCCTTATTAAGTGCGAGACAGAGGTACCGGCATGAATTCACAATAATAGACAATAAAGAGTTGCAAAAAGACCACAATAAACAATGAAGTGCGGCGGTGACGCGCATATTGTTTCCTGTTCTTGTTGTGCTTAATCTTACTAATCAAGCATGCCAAGCTCTACAGATTTTTGATGCCTGTAATGATTGCCATCTCACTGAACGACATGCTGCGTGTCAGCTAAATTATTTGCTGTTTAGGGAATGCAGAGTACAAACATACATATGCATACTTACTGTTTAGGGATCAGAGTTTCACCTTTTTAAACTTCTAATCCATACAAGATTTTGTGTTTTCTGTGTTGCGCATAATATAAAGAATTTGCATACTTATTTGTGTCAGCTAAATATAAAGATTTTGTGTCAGCTAAATTATTTGCTGTTTAGGGAATGCAGAGTACAAACATACATATGCATACTTACTGTTTAGGGATCAGAGTTTCACCTTTTTAAACTTCTAATCCATACAAGATTTTGTGTTTTCTGTGTTGCGCATAATATAAAGAATTTTGCATTGAGATTTTACGTGCTAGTAGGATCCATCTTTGACTACATTCTAACAAGTTTCTAAAAATCTGAAAATTTTCTGCATGTTATTATTGTTGTATCCCACTAACGTGCAAAATTTCAGTTTGAACTACTTTATATTTCGAGCTACACAAAAATAAATAAAAATGTGCGGATCTAAGTTTCACCTTTTGAAACGTCTAAACTATACAAAATTTTGTGTTTTTTTGCGCATAATATAACAATTTTGCATTGAGATTTTACGTGCTAGTAGGATCCATCTTTGACTACATCGGAGAATTTTTTTATACTTGTAAATATACTTTTTAAATTTTTTAAATATATAGGGAGCACTGGAGCTTGGGAGCCAAAGTGACTTTCCGGGTTTTCTAACGAATAGTTGTATTACGAAACTTGTTCTTATATCGTGTAAAAAACTGTGAATAAATTGTTGTGAGGTGATGAAATTCCACTCAGATTCACCGTAATGCTAGCCTTCTTTTCCTGATGAAGCCTGACATTTGTCCTAGCCTTCACTTATATTGTGTAACCTTGCAACTAGTAGTAGTCTTTCACTAGTTTTTTTTGCAACCTTGGGGTTAATCTGATCATTTTTAAATACATCAGTCGCATGTTTCTCCATAATAATAGGGAACCATTGATTGTTGATTACTTCTTCAATATTCAGGTCTGTATGCAATTATGCATATACAACTGGCAGAGATGGGTTTATTTTAGTAAATGTGTGTCCATATGTGCTAGCTACTCCAAGAGAAGGCCTCGCCTCTTAGCCTTACCGTGTTCGGGTGTTTGGACTTGCCAGGCATGCATCCTTATCAAGTGCGAGACAGAGCTACCGGCATTGTTTCAGAATAAGAAACAATGAGTTGCAAAATACCACAATAAGATACATAAAATTGCACGAACGAAATTGAGAACAAAGAAACATGTTGCCTTGCCATTGAAAACATGTGAAACTGTTTCTTTTTTGCGACAAATGTGTGAGTTAGTATTAACACCATTTGTTCAACTGGTTGACCGGGGAAAACCATAAGTACTCTTGCACAAGAATTGCACATATCCATGTTTGTAAAATTGTAATTCAAATGCCTTCAGTTAACACCCTACTACATTACCAACAACTCATTCACCGAAACAAACAAACATAGAAAGTGTGAGCTAATTTGACGGTGTTAATACCCACTAACGGATTTGAGGCATATAAACCAATTTTCTATGTTCTCTGTCACCACATGAATTCCTTTTTCTCAACGGCATATGTATAGTAATGTGATTTTCTGGTCGCATTCATGTGATTTTCTCAAACCAAATCATGGAATACTAAATCGCGTACTGAATTTTAATGCTGCGCAACAAATTATGGAATACTAAATGGCGTCTTTACCTTCTTATGCCATTTCAGGGTCCCTTGTAGAGCAGGCATATGCACAACACCAATTCAAATTACTTCTTCGCAGTTGGTCTCAAATGAGATATTCCCACCAGCTGTTGTGAAGGCTATGCTCTACCCTGGAGCTATAGTTAGCAACGTCACTACAAGCATGAGCATGACATTTCCATGGTGGAGTGACTTGTTCGACATATACAATCTGACTGAAGCTAAGAATGCTTCAGCAGTAATTGATCTACAGCGTCTTGAGGTGCTTTTCTTTGACTGACGTTACAACTCTTTATGATGAAAAAGTTTGTGACAACTCTTCACAGGTTAACATTGTACACATACTCTCTCCTGAATCAGATGCTTGCTGGAAGCTACTTCTGTGTTGCTGGAGCACTTGTTGGCATCATTAATCCTGGGAGGATGATCTTGTTTGGAACCCTTCTGGTTATCTGGGGTCTAGTGAAAGATGCGCTATTCCGGAAGCCCATGAACAGTGAACCGACAGAGCCAGTCTATGTCTACCCTACCATTTTGATTGCACTGGTTTGTTCATTCATGTCAATAACTTACAATATAAAGAAGAAAGCAAGAAGCAGCCAGTCTGTTTCCATCTCTAAGCCACTGCAAAGTTCCTCGAAGTCAAAACTGAAGTAAACAATTTACTGTCAGTTTAGCAGAAGCCTTATCTATGTAGTTCAATTCCATCAACCGATTGCTGAACTGCTCAAGATAGATGGAAAGATAGCCTGATTGTGGTTCTCATGTATCACTTTTAACACTGTAATTTTTACTTTTCTGTTTGTATTGAAGGGTCACACTATAATTTTGATGCAAGCAGTTTCAGGTTTATTTCCACAGTAATGTTATTGATGTGTCTTTTACATTGTTATGATTGCTTCAAACATAATGTTTACTCATTTTGTTGCAAGCTGCAAAGACACATTAATTTCAGATATGTTGCCTGATATACTTGTGAGCACGTATGGATGAGAATAAATTGTTTGTTTTTGTTGTCAATAAAAATCTGGTTAAATCATTAGATTACTATCGTCAAGAAGACTAGTTCATGAACTTTCTTCTATTAATGTGTCTACTGCTTGTGTGTGCAAAAGAATGAATAAATGTCTTAGTGTAGTTCCTGAACTTTCTTTTTACACATGTTCTATTAATAATCTTAAACTAGTATGCCAGAATGTAATGCTTTTTGCCTGTAATCCGTATCTAAAATTTGATGCAAGGAACAGTGGTGAACTGATAGGAGCTAGACTAGAATATTGTTGATTTAATACTCCGATGCATTACTTGTGGATATCCATGGATAACGGATATCCGGTGGGTTTGGATATGGGGTGACATCCATGCCATGGATACTTTCGTGGGCAGGCCATAGTGATAATGGATTTGGATCTGGTTGTGGTGTATCCGTCCAAACCCGCTCCATTTCCATCCTTAGAGCTAGTTGATCGTTACAAAATCCACCGAGTAAAAATGGACACATGTGATGCCCAAAATTTTCTCTGTTATAGAGGAAGTTTGCTCTATTATTAGGTGGCGCACCATTGGCAACAGTACTGCAGTCCTAGCATTTGTACATTTATATAGTGTAACAACATAAAGAATCAAGATAGCATGTACTGTAGTACCGACTGTTCCCCTGTCTCTTGCTCTGTTATTGTCTGGTGGATAAACGAGAGCTGAGGAAAGGAGATGAGCTGAGCTTAGCCCCACCGAAACCCATGTGAGCTTTGTCCTTTAGGAGTGCATTCTGTTATACGCTCTTGCTTGCCTTTTCTTCCGGTGAAAACCATAGCTGTAATTCCTTTTATCTGCCCTCTTTAACAGCTGAAGCCTGAAGCTGACTAATAATTCAGAAGCACCCCAGAATGGAACTGAGTTAGATGCATATGTTAGGAGCTGAAGAGATAACCTAATTTGGTTGAGCTGAAAGGCAGTTTTCCAAGTCATCAATCATAGTCTTTCCACAGAGCTTCTCTTTGGGTTAGATCTCACTCCTCACAGAGATAAAAACAATGCATCCGTTTCATTCCACATCAATAATTGAGGTTGCTCTCTGTCAATGTTCCTACCTCCTACTGTAATAATGATCGTTTTTGCTAGCCTGTAGATCCAGGTAGTACCTTGATATCTACGACCGCACCTCCACAATAACATACATGCCGCTGCTTCTATCAGGATCCATCTACCTGAAACAATAGACATAGGTCTCGTAGCTTTAGCTTGCAGCTACGTTCTTCCCTAACCTTCCTGCACAGAGTTTTGTGTTCATACTTCACAGGCTGCAATGGTTCAGATTTCGCTACAGAGGTCAGTTGCTACTCGCGACCTGCTCCTCGAAATTCAGCTTCGTGTTTATTTGTGCTTAGTGTATGTAGCCAGTAATACAGACTACCACAGTTGTGACATAATGACCCAAACTTTTTTAACAGGAGTGGATCCATATCTCGATGCTCCATTTATGATCCATTGCATCATGCGGACGGTGCAAGCAGAAGATGGGTTTCTTGTAGATCCCAGTATTCAGGCTTTTCTTATAGTGCAAGATCACCTCTAAATGTTCCCGAAACCAGCAGCATTAGCAACCCCTCTGACCCAAAGAATTTGGATGGGAGTTCCTCTGCTTCGAGAAATGGACCTTATGGCGCAGCCAGTCATCTACCAGGCACAATTGGAGTAATGGGAGCATCTACCGCCCTCTCTATCAGATTTTTAGAGAAGCTTGTGTACTGGAGTACCCGAGATGGAGAAGGCACACCTCCTTTTGTCATCTCCAGTGATCCGCTGGTCAAGAAAGAGTTACGGTCGTCTGAAAGCTCCCGACTTCCTTCTGCATTTGGGATGTTGAGGAAGAAGAGACTCGTCTTGGAGCAATCTGGAGCAAGCTGCATTGTAATGCCATGCCAGTTCTTACATGCCTGGCACGATGAAGTTTCACAGGGTTGCTCAGTTCCTTTCCTTCATGTCGGGGATTGTGTTTTAAAGGAACTCAAAGCTGCAACCTTTAAACCTATCGAGTATGGAAGTAATGTTCGTATAGGAATTCTAGCTACGGAGGATACCTTGGCGACTGACTGCTATCTTAATCAGCTGGAGAGCCAGGTAAGCTATTGATCGTGAATTGCTTATCTCCTTTTCCTCTTTCAATAAATGATGACTTATTTAAGTTCCATAGATGGATATATATGGAATATTTAAGAAGTATCATCTAAAAAGAATGTGTTCTTTTGAGCTTCTTTGAGAACTCTTATATGATCTACTCAGCTCCTATATCAGTAACGGATGGTCAGTTTTTTCCAGTCACTTTATATAGGGCTCCTTAGTCTGAAAATTCAGGTTACAAAAGGATCCGCTGCAGGTATAATGATCTTATGTAGCTTGTCCAATCCCAGTTTGCTAGTCCCATGACAGGATTCCTTATGCATTGCCTAGTTTTCATGCTACTGACTACTGAGAAGCCTTGAATATTCTATGCTATTTCTTACTCATCAATTTTCCAGCCTATAGTTAAATTCTTCTTTGTTGAAATTTCCGTATCAGGGTTTTGAGGTAGTTCGTTCAGATAGAGCCTCCATGGAGCACGTGGTGTTACCAGCTGTCAGTGCATTCAGGAAGGGGGACATGGAAGGCGCAAGAAATCTTTTGCAAATATCACTCCAGCTTCTACTTGTGCGGGCTGCGAATACAATAATCCTTGCATCTGATGACTTTGTTGGTATCTTGCCTGATGATAACCGCTGCTCAAGAAATGTATCGACCCGATGGATGCTCTGGTCAGGGAGACCATTATGTTCGCAAGAACAATGAGACCATGATATGCCTTCGAACTATATATTCTGTTTCCTTGTATAGTTTGACAGTGGTAGCTGTTTGCACTTGAACTATTAAGGTCCGAGAGAAGAATTATCCTGTCATTATCGTTAATAATTTAGTACAGAACATGCAATGAGATCTAGTTATACTTATTCTTCGTTGCAAAGTGAAAGAAGCTGCTGGCTTCATTTTTGAATTCAGGGTTTGTCAGTTTTGTTCTTCTGCTGAGGAATGGATCGTTCAGAGGAAGAATCTAGAAATCAAAATAACTGGTGTGATGGTTTGCTGGATCAGATTGTAGATAGAGAAAATGACGACATTGTCGAATATAAACTGCGCTGAAGCCTGGCCCTAGCTTTACGTTTTTGCAGATAAGCAGCTGCTGCCTTGACATGTGAATTCCAAGGTGACTATCGGACCATTCACCTTTGTCTGCACCCTAATTAACCAGAAATGGTGTCGTTCCTTCCTTGTGTGCTGAATACGATTCCACGGCTGTACCAACTACCATTGCAAATTCGTGTAGCATTCGTCCATTCAGAGAAGCAGCAATTCATCTTTCGTTGCTATTTGGGTCCCAGAGCATGTAACAGCTCATCAGTGTTGATGCGAGGAGTTGTAACAGTGATGATGCTACCATTTGACGTGGAAATCTCTGTGGGCCTGCTACTGGTATTCCACAGAATCTGGTCATTGGCGTGGATGAGCCAGGAGGGAATGAATGTTCTGTGCAGATGTGGAATTGTAAAAAGGTGTGCATGATGAGTGAGCAAATGATTCAGGCTGTCTGTAGGTCCTGCACCAAGCCAGTGGATGAATGCTCTTTCTCTTTCCCATGCAGGAACCAGAGACAACACGCACACAGGCAGAACACTGCAACACCAACTGGGCTGCCTTTGACCAGGGTAAGCAAGTTAATAGCCAAAACCAGCACTTGGTATGAGTAAAGAGTACCATGATATACTATATTCGGATGCTTTGTGAACACCATCTCTCTTTCTCACGCACTTTTCATTTTCTCCTCTTCACAAAAGATGGCCGTCCTCCGCGGAAGACTTGGATCATGGGTGCGGTGAGATCCAATCTGGGCTCTAGGGTTTGGATCGAGATCCATGGCGACCACGTCTAGTCAACTTCGGAAACGGCAAGAGGAGGTACCCTGGGACATCTTCGCGGCATGAGGACGTCCGGGTCTTTTTGGCCCCGGCATGGTGGTGGTGGCTGCCTTCTCCACCAAAGGTGGTCGGCCAGGCTGGCGGCGAGTTTGGAGGCGTGGCTGCCGGTGAAAGCTGGCCTTTTGGCGGGCGATGGCGACGTCTCGACGTCGTTACCTTGGTGAAGGCATCGTCCTAGCATCCCACGTTTTCTCGCTTGCAATGCTTCGGGGGAAACCCTAGGATCTACGGATCGGACAATGGCGGCGCTGCGGTGTCGTGTTCCCTCTTGGGGGCATTGTCTGTGGAACGGCACCGGATGGATGATGGTGGCTAGGTGGATCGAGCGGTGGATCTGGTGTAATTTTTGCGGTTTGGAGGTGATTGGCTGATCCGGGCAAAAGCTTGTCTCTGTTTGGGTCGGAGCCGGTGATGGCGATTCCTGCTGTGTCGCCTCCTTCCTGAAGGCATCATCGAGGTGAAGCATCCATGTCTCTCCGCAAGTTTGCACTATGCCGAAGGGACTCGTGACGGTGTTTCATCTACCACGTCGATGTCGGTGTGTCTCGGCGGCATGGCGTTGTGGGGTCTCGACTTCAGGTTGATGGACTCATGCATGGTGGCGTTGTCTGGCATCGTGGCGATGTTGACGGCAGAACGGTTTGCAAGGTCATGGTGTTGATCATTTCTGAAGATGGGTTCGTGGAAGACGGCGGCAGCGACTAAAACGTACATGTCGGTGTGCGTTGAGTGTTTAGCTGAACGGGTACTCCAGTTTTAGATGATGTGCGTTGGTGTTAGTCACCCCCATCATAGTGGTAGCGAGCCTTGTTGTCGAGAGGTTGATTTCAGTTTGTTTTCAACATTGTACTTTGTAAATCTGGTTGGATTTAATAAGTGCGAATGGCTGTGTGCATCACTCGATGCAGAGGCCGGGGAATCGCACCCTCCTTTTCTAAAAAAAAAACAAAAGATGTGCTCACACCGTTGATCTTTCATATCGATGACCTGATGCAGCATCTGGGACGTGCGATACTTCCTCCGTTCCAAAATACATGATGTTTTGATATTGTTATGCGGAAAGTATAAGATTATGATAAATCTAATAATTTTATCTTCATTTGGCCAATTTTGGTTGACCTTTTATAACCAATAGTCTCGGAGAAGTTTGAGTACACACTCTAGTACGCTGTTAATCAAGACAGTAGTTTCTCGCCTTCGGAGCGGGAAAGACCGAGAGAGGAAAATGATCGCATTTGTTGCCTTAGACGGGATGAGGAAACTAAATGGTCTCAATGGGCGAAGGTCAAATTTATACAAGAAGGAGAAAGTAACACAAAATACTTTCATCTTATTGCAAATGGCAAGCATAGGAAGACGATAATTTTTCAGTTAGAACAAGATGAAGGAACCATAGTGGGGGAAGAAAATTAAAAACATACATATCAGAGTATTATAAGAAATTATTTGGTGATTCGACACCAAGTACTATCTCGCTGGATGAGAGTGTAAATCACGATATACCACAGTTAACTAGAGATGAAAATGATATTCTTACAGTTGATTTCTTAGTGAAAGAAGTGTATGAGGCTATTTCGCAAATGGAATTGAACAAGGCTACGGGGCCTGATGGATTCCCAGCAGAGTTCTATAAAACCTTTTGGGAGGTGATTAGAGAGGACTTAATGGCCATGTTTCGTCAACTTCAACAAGCAAATTTTCCCTTGTATAAGCTGAATTTTGGAGTGATCATGTTGCTCCCAGAAAAAGAAAATACGGTTCAAATCCAGCAATATAGACCAATTTGCTTACTTAACGTAAGCTTTATTTTTTTTACAAACGTAGGTACTAATCATATTACTGAAATTGCACAAAAGGTTATTCGACCAACACAGTCGGCTTTTATACCAGGCCGCCACATTTTAGAAGGGTTGGTGGTCTTCCATGAAACTATCCATGAGCTTCATCGGAAGAAAATGGATGGGGTAATTTTTTAAATTGATTTTGAGAAAGCATATGATAAGGTTAAATGACCTTTCCTACAACAAGTTTTGCATATGAAAGGCTTCTCACCTAAGCGGTGTGACTGGATTATGCAATTCTTTCAGGGAGGAAGTGTTGGGGTGCGGGTTAATGATGACATCGGTAATTACTTCCAAACCAAAAAGGGGCTTCGGCAAGGAGATCCATTGTCTCCCATGCTTTTCAACATCGTTGCTGATATGTTGTCTATTCTTATCGCAAGGGCGAAGTAAGATGGTCAAATAGGAGGCCTCATCCCTCGTCTCGTTGAGGGAGGCCTGTCGATATTACAGTACGCTGATGACACAATTTTGTTTATGGAGCACCATTTGCACAAAGCATTAAATATGAAACTCATCTTACGCATTTTTGAACAACTCTCGGGGCTTAAGATCAATTTTCATAAGAGTGAGGTTTTTTGTTTCAGCAAAGCAAAAGAGGAGGAGGAACAGTACAAACAAATTTTCGGTTGTCGTACTGTTTCGTTAACCTTCAAATATCTTGGGATTCCGATTCATTATTGGAAAATTTTAAACTCTGAATGGTATCCAGTTGAAAACCGTTTCGAAGGCAAACTTGGTTGCTGGAGAGGGAAAATGCTATCTTATGGTGATCGATTAGTACTTGTTAATTCGATTTTAACAAGTCTACCGATGTTTATGTTATCTTTTCTGGAAATACCCATAGGGGGTAAGAAAGAGATTAGATTTTTATCGATCACGGTTTTTCTGGCAGAGTGATGAAAACAAACGCAAATACATAATAACGGAGTGGAATATTATTTGTCGACCGAAAGACCAGGGTGGTCTTGGCGTGGAGGTGCTAGAACTAAAAAATAAATGTTTACTCAACAAATGGTTGTTTCAACTTTTTGAATGAGGAAGGCGTTTGGCAGTAGCTAGTGCAGAACAAATACCTTCATAACACTACGTTATCCAATGTTGAGAAGCAACTGAACGACTCGCCCTTCTGGAAAGGCCCCATGAGAGTCAAAGATGAGTTCTTTCTAGAGTTTTTTTTCAAGTAGGGAGTGGAGAGGCAACAAGGTTTTGGGAAGATACTTGGTTAGGAAATTCTCCATTGAAGGATCAATATCCATCGCTTTATAATATTGTGCAACATATGTACGTATCGGTGTAGTGTGATGCATAATGCGGCCCCGTTGAATACGAGTTTTAGGAAAACTACTGGGAATAAATGGGACTTGTGGTCTCATTTATGTTTACGTTTGATGGATATTACCTTGATCGACCTTCAAGATTCGTTTCGCTGGAACCTAACTCAAAATGAGAATTTCATAGTGAAATCGATGTATGAGGATTTAATGAATGGACATACAAGGTTTATGAAAACTTATTTGTGGAAGTTAAAAGTACCACTAAAGATAAAAGTATTTATGTGGTTTCTTGATAAAAGGTACTCCTAACCAAATATAACCTTGCAAAACAGAATTGGATTGGTGATTTAAATTGCCCTCACTGTGGTTCAGCTGAGACTATCAACCATTTATTTATTGGGTGCCCGTTTTGCTAAACTTATATGGCGGGTTGTTTTCTGTACGTATAATATTCCGCCTCCTATAAATGTTTCCAATATGTTTGGGAATTGGTTAAATGAGATTGACAAGAAGACAAAATCTAGGATACGTATCGGCGTTTCTTCTATTGTTGGTCTATTTAGCGTTGTAGGAATGATTTAGTCTTTAACAAGAAATATTATTCTAATGTTTTACAGGTTATTCATTCGGCGACGCCCTGGATCAGACTATGGTCTTTCCTGCTTCATTCGGACCAGCGGAACCTCATGGAGTCTGGATGCACGCGCCTACTTACGGTGGCACATGATTTTTTCTCCCAACCCACGTGGCGGCATATTAGTCGACTTCAGTAGTCACTTTTTCCACGCTTGTTTAGTGGGCTGCGGCTGCATCTTATTACCTTTGTGCGTACTCAGACTATTACTTTGCTTTAATAAATGGTTATGTGCATCGCTTGACTACCTTTTATATATAAAAAAATGTGTAGAAGCTTGCAATGTAAGATCGCCTGTTAGTCTGATGTCGAGAATATTGTACAACTTGTCCAGACATGTGTCACAGTTTCAGAGTCCCACATGTATACGTGGAAATAAAACTTGAAGCTCACGAGAGGGTAATGCGTACTCGAAAGCTCGGCTCTTACTCATGTTAATGAGTCGTGAGACGAACCAAACTGGCATTTTCAGGTCATTAACATGTCGGCATGTGGTGGACGGCTACTCCCTCGATGTTAGAGCAAGTCCAGCAGGGGGAAAAACCCAAAAACAACCGCGCAACAGTTCCCTCAACGCTCCCCCGATTTATAGGCGCCCCCGGTTCTACTCGCTCGTCTCCCCTACAAGTAGGGGAGGTGGAATACTCCCCTATCCCGATATTAGTGAGTTTTTTTGACACTGTAATATGCCGATATGCGTGAGATTTTTGTTTATCTTTCAGATTTTGGTGATAGATAAGTTTTTGACACTACAAGTTACAGAGGTAGCCGTTGGATTTTACATGTTAGTTATACAATATTTTTAAAATATAAAAAATAGATAAAAAAATTAAATAGGGGAGATGTTTTAGGAGAACTGCTGGACTTGCTCTTAGGACTGGGCGGCAGTAGCCAAATGAAACATGCTCCTCCGTTGGAGATGGATAAAATGGTGGCTCTATTTCTGGCACAGCCTTGATGGATGATCACGCTCAAGATATGACTACGCATTTCGATCTCATGAAACGGTAACTGGAATATCAGTTCCTGTCCAAGGTTGAAACTTCAAACCTACGATCTAGCCTTAATTGATCCGACGCGCTTGTTGTCCTTGCACCGATGTTGCATCCTTGATCTGTTTTTTATTTGAAAAAAAGGTAGAAGCCTTGACTTATCTGTTTTTTATTTTAAAAAAGGTAGAAGCCTTGACTTATCAATTACTTAAGAAGAAGGTGCCCGGTTTATTAGCTTATCTATTAATTAGTAGTTGTGTGGGCTCTTCCACGTGGTGTTTGTTGTATGGTCCGTGATCTGGTGGACCCCACATGTAGGATGACAATTCTTGCCCTAATCTTCATTGACTGAACCAGACAATGTTGGCAGCGAGTCATTCTCCCTTCTTAGAAACTTAATCTTGGAAAGATAGCGACTTAGTCGTCAGTTCATTCTTTTTTTGGTCTTGTCGTGGTTAATCAATTGTTTTTTACTTCATACGCTGGAAAGTGTATGTTGATGTTTTGACATGTTTGACTTATATCTGCTTTAGTGAGATTTTGATTGTCTTTGAGGCACCGAGTACGGTTTAACCTTCATAAGTTTAGATATATTTTTTTGTATCTGATGCTGGCCACATCTGAGACTCGGGCAGTGATCGGGTGCCCAAAGTGGTAATAATTCTGTGCATCTCCACTCACCTTTGCGAGTAAAGCAGGGCCTTGATTGCTCCCGGAATCTCTCTATCGCGGCAACTAAAGGTTTTCGCTGAAACATTCGATTGTGGCTGCCTGAATTCGCTGTCGCCTCCGTGCTCCCTGCAGTAATAGAAATGGTCGAATACATCAGTCCGCTTTGCATATGCCTTAAAGCAATGAGCAGGTAGAAGCAAGGCATCTATATATGGATAGATGGTGGCGACTGGAATTGCACAAGCAACAGTCTAATGATTAGGAATAATTAAATCGCTCCGTCTCAAGCCCCATCGATCAATATGCGAAAGCATGCAGCACAGGAGTTCACTAAAAGGGATTGGTTACAAAGTTGATCCACAACACAAGTGAAGCGAAACTTGAATTTTCCTTTTTTCTTTTCTCGAACTATTTCTTATACCGAAAAAAATGAAATCGGACATTGGTCATCAGCCACACACACGCACACACGTTTATCTCTCTTTTCTCAGCGGCTGTTATTACCGCTCTTCCACATGACTAACCCTCGAATTGTCGAGAGTTTTTCTTTAGGAGAAAAAAGAAAAGAAAAAAGAAAAATCCTTGGGTGCGCGTGATTGTTAGCTGATCAAGCTCATCCATGCATATTTTCTCCAGTACTCCTGTTCTCCATTTTGTTTCAAGGCGTGTCTGCTTAACCTGATCAAAAGGAAAAGAGCAGACTGAATTAGACGAGAGACCATAGCACGTACTGGATGACCAGCTTGTCACTGTCATATGTAAATGTACCATCTGGATTCGGTTAAATTGAGACGATGAGCTTACCGTAGTATGATTTGGGCGCATTGCAGCGGAAGCACTCGGTTCTGTTGGCATAGTTTTGCACGTTGCAGTCCAGTCTGCAGGGCAAACAAAAATATGCAGCACGTCTTTAGCACCCAATACAACGTATACAAGTAGGCTCGCAACATTCCCACAATTAATTAGTTGGAAAGATGCATATATTTGTTCAACATCAAGAAATTTATTCGAGGCATTTTTGTGTGTGCACTGACAAGAAATGCTGAGCCGACACGTCAAGAAATTCCATCTGGCAGCTCCACAGGATTCGATTTGCTTGGAAGAATTAAATCCGAAGGGCTAGCAAATTTTGGAAGAGTTGGGGGATCCTAATTAAAAAATCGTACAAAGTAGAGGGTTGTTTCTGCAGTTTGTGTGAGTTTTAATTAACCATTAGTCAACTCCGCTAAGCTGAAGGCGGCTGCATGCATGCATGCATATATGCAGCTGCATTCCTGTGAGAAAGCTTAATCTAGCTAGCTAGAATCAATAGATTAGTTTAGGACGAACCTTGGGCATATCCAGTCGCCAGACTTCCATCCGGCCTGGCCGGCGGCGTTGAACCCCCAGTTCTGGGCGACGGCGGCGGAGTCGGTCTTGGCGGCGCCGCACTTGAAGCAGTTGCCGCGGCTGGCGTAGTTGTTGACACCACAACAGCCGCAGTACCAGTCGCCGGGCTTCACCTCCCAGCTGCCTCCCATGGCCGCGTAGTCCGCACGCTCCGTGCCGAGTTTCGACTCGCCGCACCGCTGGCAAGCGTCGCGCTTGCAGAAGTTGAGGTACTGGCACGACCTGCAGCTCCAGTCACCCGGCTTCCTGCTCATCATCACTTTCTCCATCGCTATTGATCCGAAATGAATTCTTATATATCTAGCTGTTAATCTACTGTGTCTAGTTAGCTCTCTAACAATCTATTCTATCACGCACGTGATGGATGTAGGAGAAGGTGATCAAGATGATGAGAGGAAGCAGGAGTGAGCTTAGGCGCCTGTGTTGCGATGGATGACTGGCTGGGTTGATTTGGAGATGGGAGGTGGTGCGGGCTTTTATATAGGGTTTGGTGCAGCACACACAGTGTGAGAAGATGACCAGTTAGTTGGGGCCCAAGTAAAGCCGGAAGGAAAGGATGCATGCAATTTTCCTTCTTGCTGCGTACTGCCTCCTCTAGTAACTCGGGAATCTCCACGATTGATGGGGCCGGCCTCTGCATGCGCTGAAATCTAGAGATCAGTGTGCTGTGTGAGCAGGGAGTTCCAGCCTCCTCCGGTCTGCAGCTTCATCAGGCAATCCGTTGTATACTTGTATTCATCTGTCATACGATTTATGATATGAGCATGCATGTGGGGATGTCAATTTCTGATCAACCTCTTTCTTAAGTTTCATGCAGATATATGTATATATGTACACGGATTGTGAAGAAGGCCAGGAGCATATTTAATTTCACTAGTAGAATAGCTGTGCGTTGCTACGGGTAAAAAACTTTGAATGTCTTCAGATGCGTTGTCATAAGAGCCTTCCTATGTTTTTTTGCATTCGGACAACTATGCGAGTAACTGATCTGTCAGCACCGTTATGGAATCACCATGTCGAGAAAAAGAGTAATAGTGTGATGCATACGGTGCACCACCCTTCGCGGCGAGGAAAATCGGCCGGAGGTGACAGATTGACGACGACGGCGTCATGGACACGCGTTTCCAAGATTCTATAAATTTAATAGAAAATATAAACACTTAATTGCATTTTTATTCTACGGTGCAACATATATAAAAATATATTCGTAAAAAAAATGTAAAATAAAACATAATCAATTGATATTGAATTTCAAAGTGTCATTCTTGGGATAAATACCATTAGTACTTTTAGAAAGAAATAGAAAGAATCTAGTTTCATCAAGATTTAGGATTTATACTCATTGAAATTTGAAATCACATATGATTTCATAGTTATTTTGTCCTCCGAATAAAAGGAAACAATCAGTACTGAATTTGCAAGTTTGCAATAAAACTTCCTTCCATCATGGACATCCAAAGTTAGGCACGGATCAAATAAATATGATATACATTCGGTGCTACGGGTGATTTTGTAAAATATTTTATAGATTAGTTAGAAATTATTTCACAAATGAACGACAGTTTTTTTCTCGTGTGTTGGTACGGACAAACAAATTTGACTAAATACGGACAAACAAATCAAAAATAAGTTCTCATCTTTTCCCCTCAATTTTTTCAAAAAGTAGTTTTCACGACACAGTGTTCCAAGCACTTCCTCCTCCATGGTAATGCAGGACTCGAGCACATCCTGCAACTCCAAGTCTACCAAATCATAATCGAGCTCCGCATCACGCAACACCGTCAACATCCGATATTTCTCCTTCTCCAGCGCCAATGTTGCCTCAATGAGCCAACATGAAGTCCTATCCATAATAATGAGCACAATACCAAATATTTTGGCACAGCACCAACACTCTATGTCAACATCACATCCTGAACCTCCGTGCTATCCTTCTCCTTCCAGTCATCTTCCTGTAGTTATCAAAGCTAGCACTTATCCTCAAGATACGATCTCACTTGTCAATTATGCATATAAATTACCCAGTAGAGAGTTCTTTAATGGACTCCCACGACTTGAATATTATTGCATTCCTTTCACTTCCATTAGATCAAAAAACTCTTTTGCTTCTTCTAGAGCGGAGTGCTCCCATGCAACAGTCAAAATAGGGATCGAAGTGATCAACTATTGTGTGCTAGAACTCACATAACCGTAAGAGGAAAAGAAAGAAAGCAAATGTCAGCAGATGTTTATGGGCTTGGAGGGTTAGATCAATCAAGCAGCTGGTTGTTCATGATTTTTAGTCTTTCAGGGGATGATCCACATGCCCCTTTTTGCACAAACCATTAACAAACGTACTAAACGTGACCTGGTCAGGTTCAAAACCAGATGCAATCTCTTGGTGTCTATATCCGAGCTTCCTAATCCAGCGCCACCAGGGGGCGAGCAGGAGCTTCCAAATCCAGCGCTACCAGGGCGCACGCAGGAGCTTCCAAATCAGGCTCGTCCTCTCCCTCCATCGCCGGTGCCCGGTAGCCACAGCTCACTCTCTTGGTCAAGGAGTGCGTCAGGGAAGGGCGTGGACGTGTCCTGCGTGGGGCGGCGTCGCCGGCAAGGTTCGTCTGAGGTCCGCGGACATGGCGGCGGCTTCGCAGTGGCAGATAGAGGTTGAAGAAGGTGGAGCGAACGGGGCTGGGTTCCTGGCAGCGGAGCGACCAGGTTGGGGAATCGAATCGCTTGGTCGACAGTCGGCTGTAGCAAAGCATTGCTGCAGCCGCCTCCCAGCACCGTCAGATCTATTTAATTGAATCACTCTCGCGCGTCCGATCTATGAAAAAAAAGGTTCGCGTGTAACATTTTAAAATACATGTAACATCGACATGTAGCAAAAAACAAATCAAAATATGTTGTGTTTGATCTTTGTAGCAAAAAAAAGTCAAACACAACTTTTTTTTGTCTCATGTAGCATCATGTGCAGCAAAAAATCTCAGATCTGTAAAACTACGATCGTGTAGTAAGAAACGACATAGCACATTTAACAATGTCATGTAGCAAAACCCAATAACCTATGTAACAAATCCTCATTTACTTGTAGCAACACGTCATCAAAAAAATTGGTGTAGCACTTTGCGCGTACTCACATAACAAAAACAAAAATACTCATGTAGTAAAAACGTACACTGAGCATGTAACATTAAAAAATCTCCCGAAAAACTAATCTACACCGTTGGTCATGGAGGCATTGTCATGACTGATTCAACCTCCCCGGACATGAATCTACCACATCGACCTCGGAGGTCGTGAAGAGCCAGACCGAGAGAATCACTGCCTGACCGCAAAGGTGGAGGGATTCGGAGATGCGCTAGCAGGGGAGGAATGGAGGAGCAGCGACGATGGCAGGAAGCTAGCCGGAGGCTGCGCCTGCCGGCAGCAGCCGTTACCGGCTAGCAGGAGCCATTACCTTGTACGTATCGAGCAAATAGACTCACCCCATGTATCAAGCTACCAAGCTGACAAGCAAACACCACGATGGATGAACAGTACAAGCACCGGTAGTACTACTGGTTTCCAGGATGTAAACGAGATCTTGAACTGGTCGGCGTGCTGTTGTTGCCGATGGAAAGTGAGCGCTTGCGAGGACCGCGCGCGGTGGGCAGGAGATGGCGGCAGCGGGCGCCTGCGAGGACCGCGCACGGTGGGTAGAAGATGGCGGCAGCGCCGCCGTCGACCGGCGGGTGCGCAGGTCAGCGCGCGACCCAGGGAGGGGCACCAGCGCGTGGCCTTTCCGACGACCGGCCAAATGTGAGGTGCGATTTGGCTGAGGCATCCGGGTCGCTCCGGTGGGGACGGAGAGGCCGGGACGCGATTGGGAGGAGCCGCGCGCGTCCGAAAGAATGAATCATTTTTTTTCACTTGCCGGTGGCAGTGGTGGGTAATATCTCAGAAATCATAGGGGTAAAATCAGAATAAAAAATGACGTACCGGACACCTTAAGCCGTATTATATAGTAGAGATCTGTGTTGCAATTTTTCCCATATTTGTATTTCTATTCAAATGAGAAGAAAAGATAAATACATATATATGGCACTGCTTGTAAATGGCATTACCAATTTATTTTTACTTCCGGCGGACACTTACTTTATCCAGCCATAGTATTTTGAATCTGACACAAAGTGTACACAGTGTTATATTATATTGTACAGGATGCATGGATGTTTTCAAATTTTGAAACCGATTTTTTTTGGATCTTGTACCAAAATACAAAAAATCATGGATTTTTTTGTATTATCTGGATAATATTTCAAGCAAGCTTTATCAAATGCTGGCCAAATGTGGTTTAGTTTGAATCCTGTCTGAGGTAAATAACATTCTGGTACACATGAAAAATTTGAATTATTTTGAACTTTTTCCAAAATTTGTACTTAAGATCACTCATTTTTTTAGTTAGGCTCCAAACCACTTTATGTAGGAGTTTTTCCAATTTTGCCTTCAAGTCGTCAAAGTTTCTTGTGAAAATTGCTAGAATACAAAGTTGTTCTATTATACAAGTCGGAAGATGATTTCCTTGGTTTCGAAATCAAAATCTTCAAGCTAAAAGTAGTCTTATTGCAGTTTCAAGTTCTAGGGTGTTGAGGGTATTCCTAAGTCTCCAGCATCTTCCTCAATTATTTATAACATAAGCAAAGAGACATGCACGTTGGACCAGTTAAAAGTTCACATGCATGCCGTGCCAAGCTAATAGATCTCAGCAGGTCAATTCACTCCTAAGTACTTGCATATTTGTATGATCAAGTTAAGAGGGACGAATGCATGATGCTTGGAGAAGATGAGATCAATACCTGAGAAATCAATCACAACTAATTTTTTTTTGAACAAAATCACAACTAATTAAGAAGGGAAGATTGGCACTAGGACATGTCCTGAGAAGATCATCACCATAAAGATATAAAATAATTGTAAAAGAAATGCAACTGTATTTTTCAATTATATATATTCTCAATCAACATATAGATATGTGGTCAAAATCATGCATAGTGTAAAATAAACCGGGCCTTCCATTTTCGGACGGAGAGTGCTACTCTTAGTCTCAACTTTCACCACAAGCTTTGGAGCTTATATCATACAACTTCTGCGCTGCTCAAGGTGCAAGTTATATATACACCAAGTTATATACGTTGGCTTGACAAAATGCGTGTACTAAAATCGTTGTTATTCCCTCCTTCCGTCCTTCCATTTACATTGAAGCTAAAACGAAAGTATCTAGATGTATTTTTCACTTTTATAAAAACAAGGCAAAAGACTTACCATTTTCATTAATTAAGAAGAGAGATGACTAGTTAATTAACGGAGAACCGACTGAAAACTGAAAAGAAATACAATCGTCATGGATTACGACTACATTGGGCCCCACCACTGACCGACCTGGCCACCCATACGGAGCAAACACGCAACACGCTCAACAAGAGAAAAGCCACCGTCGAGGTTGCCAACAAACGCCATCGTCATCAATCCTCTCAAGCAATATCTCCGACTCCATCTTCGTCGACCACCAACACAGCCCTCGTCGTACAGACGACGAAACGCATGTCGACCCATGTCAATAGTCAGCCACAAGCGCCGAGCGACATCCTCGGACTTTGACAAAGAGCTTAGAAAGGAGAACTATGTTGAGCTTGCGCCGACCAAGTCCTCCACAAACAACCGGTATATATATATATATATATATATACATATACATATATATATATATATATATATATATATATATATATATATATATATATATATATAATGTACATCCTTCAACGTTTTGGTTTCGCGGTTTGGCCACCGAGGGTCTTTCTCCCCGATTCGCTGTGAGGGCATTGACCTGACCACTATCATGGCGGACTTCCCGGCCACGATCGCCCTCTTCCCCATCATGTACCTTGGTCTACCCCTTGCTCTGGGTAGGCTTCGCCGCACGGATCTCCAACCTTACATTGACAAGGCTGCCTCACGTCTACAACCCTGGAATGGAAAGTTCATCAATAGGGCGGGTTGCAACGAACTCATGAAGTCTGTGCTATCCTCGATGCCCATCTTTCTGTTGACTGCGATCAAGGCGGACAAGACATGGATAAAGGCCTACAACAAAATCTTCCGCGGAATGCTGTAGAATTATACCGAGAAGGTTAGCGGTGGGAAGTGCAAGGTGGGCTGGGACAAAGTCTGTCGCCCAAAGGCCTTGGGGGGGGGGGGGGGGGGGGGGGGGTTGGGCATCCTGGACTTGGAAAAGTTCTCCAGGGCGCTGAGACTGAGGTGGTTATGGCATGAGTGGGCCTTCCCTGAAAAGCCTTGGGTGGGTTCGGAAACCCCAACGACTACACTGACAGGTGCCTATTCAACGTGGCGACTGATGACCCACAAGTATAGGGGGTGTATCGCAGTACTTTCGATAAAAAAAGTGTCGAACCCAACGAGAAGCAGAAGGTGTTGACAAGTGGTTTTGATGAGAATTTCACTGTAAACACTAGTAGACAATTTTTCAGTAGACTTTGAGATAACAGATAAATAAAGTGCGAGTAAATAAAGCGCGACAAATATAATTGCAGCGAGTGTCCCAATCCTTTTGAGAGCAAAGGACAAGCCGGTTTGTTTACTTATGATGACCAAACTTTCTTGAGGACACACTGGATTTCTGTCTAGTGCTTTCGCTTCATATTGATGAATAATCTTTAGTGTTTAGATAAGTGTCGTGTGGGTGAACCTATACTAATGCACCACCCTTCCTAGGACTAATATAAACTTATGATTATACCCCTTGCAAGCATCCGCAAATACAAGAAAGTAATTAAGATAAATCTAACCATAGCCTTAAATTCTGAGATCCTGCGATCCCTCGCGCATCGGAATACCAACGGGGGTTTAGGTTTCTGTCACTCCGGCAACCCCACAAATGATAACCGAATACACGATGCATTCCACTAGGCCCATAAAGGTGAAGTGTCATTTAGTCGGCGTTCACATGACACCACTAGAAGAATGGCACCACAATTTTAATATCAAAATATCAAATATTAATCAACATAGTTCACTACTAACATCTAGACTTCTCCCATGTACTCAAGAACACAACGAACTACTCACAACACACCATAATGAACATGATCAGAGGTGATATAATGATGGATAACAATCTGAACATAAATCATAGTTCAACGGTTTCACTCAATAGAATCAATAACAATAGCAATCAACACCGGGAGAGTTTCCCCTATCAAATACACAGAGTTTATCCCTAGATGTTACAGCGGGAACGAAGTGGATGGATGGAGATGACAGCGTCGGCGGTGGAGATGGTGGTGTTGGCGATGGTGATGGAGTGCAGCTCGATGACAGCGACGACGATTTCCCCCCTTCGGGAGGGAATTTCCCCGACGACAACGCAGCCTACCAGAGAGCTTTTCTCTCTCTGTCTTCTCCGCCTCGTGGTGGCGGCGGAGATCGTTTCTGTTCCACGTAGTAATTTTAGGTCTTCGGGGGGAAGAAGTACGCGAAGGGGTGCGCCGAGTGGTGGGTCAAGGTGCCCACATCGCCTGCTGGCGCGGCAGCATTGGGAGCCACGCCGAGGGGTGGTGTGGGCCCTTTGGGCCCCACCCCAGGCTCCCCTTTTGGCTCCCTCGATGAAATAATTCAGAAATAACTCCCAGTTGGCCACTTTGTTCTTTTGATATTCGCAAATATTGTATCTTGATGGCGCTTTTTCCAGCAGAATTCAACCTCCGGGATTCCATCCTCCAATGATCATCAATCATGCAAAATAGATGAAATAACATAAGTATCATCTCCAAATACGATATATATCAGTGAATAGCAGTAAATTATGATATAAAATAGTGATGCAAAATGGACGTATCAACTCCCCCCAAGCTTAGACCTCGCTTGTCCCAAGCGAAAGCTGAACTCGGTAAACATGACCACAGGTTTATGGAGTGAAGTGTCGATATAAAATATACAGACAAGAAGCATCACATGTATAAATGCACAATGTCGTGGTGGTATCACGGCAGATGCCATAGGATGGCAAATGTGTGGGGCTGATGGACGCTGGTGGATCCGGGGAGGGCTAGTGAGCTAAGTAGCTCACACGGTAGGAAGTGCCGAATCACTCAAGAACACCGAAGAACACACTCAAACATCTACAAAACCCAAACAAATGCACGAAGGCAAGTCCACACACATGATGTACCCAGGTTCGGGGCCCTCGTGAGGAGGTAAGACCCCTACTCCTGCCTTTTCTCTCAATATATGTATGTCTCAAGATCTACAACATGCTCCTTGAGCTGTTTTGGTGATGAACCGGATGAACTAGAGAGGAAGAGGAAGTAAATACACTAGGAGTAAATGAGACTATAGTTTTGGCCCTCAAGTTGGTCATCCCTCCACAGGAGGAGTTATGGCGCCTTTTATAGAGTTCCGACCGGGAGGGCCGGAAACCCTAATCCGGCTTGGGCCCACCGAGCAGGTCTAACGGTTATGTCGACACCGGCTAGTGCGACCTAGCCGCCGTGCTACCCGGCATAGCCCTGCCGTCATCATCCCGACAAGGACTACAGGCGCCGTCCTGGATCATCATTGTCCACTTCTCAGATACAAGACATGTCTTCGCCCATGCCTAGTAGACATTTCCGGATTGCCGGGCTAGGCATGTCCGATCTTGTCGTAGCGTGATCGTACCGGCTGACAGGCTCCCGTGTCAGGCGGGAGGTGACCGTACTTCCGTGACATGAGGGATATGATTTCCCCAGCGCCAGGCGGAAGGCCTGTACCTACTCCTTGACTCTTGCCCGACATGCCCCATGTCGGTTTCTCACCCCGGTACCTCCAGAGAGCCGTCCTGCGCACCAGATACAACCAAGCAGAGCTAAGATAGGTTAGTCGGTTAAGCTCACACAGGGATACCTACCCGGGCGACCGGGTTCTCCTGTATCCGAGACCATGCCGGAGGATCCCGACATACTACGAAGCCGGACGATCCTTACGGTCAGCTCCGACTTCCACCTAGGGCCCGGGTAGCGACTTAAGAGGAGTATCTCTAGGCCTAGCCTCTCGAAGATGTCTTAGGCTCTCACCAAAGATATCTTCGAGAAGCTACTTCTTAGAGGAACTCGCTGTTGATGCTTATGCCGCTCTGGGGTCTAGGGGTCTATTTATAGTCTCCACAGATGACCCTTGCGGCCCCAGGAGGCACTCTGACCCTGGCAACCAGCCAAAGGTCAAGTTGCCCCTCCAGCACACGAAAGGACAACCCTTAGCCACCCCAAAGGTCAATCCCTGTAGCCATACTGCTGATCTGTACCGGGTTCTGCGCTACCCCTGGGGAAGCCCCCCGACAGTATTTTTTTTGAAACTTTATGACAGTAAGGGAAAGCCCCCCTACTGCCTCCACATCACCATATATTAGAAGAGAGCAGTATAGTTACATAATTACAATGAAAGGTGGCTGATTGGCCATCCTGAGAAGGGGAGGAGCTATAATAGAGTTACAAGAGGGAGCAAAGGTATACAATGAAAGGGTGCAGTTCAGTCTTGGTCCTGTGAACCAGAAGGGAGAATTCTGTGGTAAAACGTTTGTTCCAGGAATTAGTGCTTGGAGTTATATTGTTGAAGACCAGATCATTTCTTTCTTTCCAAATCCCCCAAGCAGCAGTCATGAAGGTTTCCATAAACATAGGTTTGTGATAGGTTTGTCTTGTAGATGATATAAGTTCCAATCTGTGATCATTTTGGCCCCAATTAATCTGCAGCTTTGTCCAACAGCGTGCATTTGAAGAATAAGTGTTCAACAGTTTCCTCAATATTGGCTTGGCACATTGGGCAAGAGTATGTGCCCTGGATAATTAAATTTTTTCTTTGAAGCATGTTTCTAGTATTCAACCGATCAGCAAAGAGAAGCCACCAGAAGAACTTAATCTTGGGAGTGCTCTTGGATTTCCAAATCCACTTGAAAGCATCATGTGAGATCACATTTCTGAAGTAGAACTGATAGTAATGGCTTGAGGTAAATCTGGATCCCCATGGGTAAGTCCATTGGTCCGGCTCACTCTGGCTTAAGGTCAAATCTCTAGAATTGTGTTGCAAACCACGAAGTTCTGCTAAAGCTTCAGGTGATAGCGGTAAATGGAAGTTTTCTTCAAGAGTTGTAGCAGTCAGGAATTTGGCCACAGAGGTATCTTCATCCTTACAAAAGGAGTAAGCTCGCGGATATTTATCCAAAATTGGCTCATCCAACCAGACATCTTTCCAAAGCAAAACCGATTGCCCACAGGATACAGTACAATTTGCAACACCTCTGAAAATTGGGCTCAGCTTGAAAACACTTCTCCACCAGAATGATCCACATGGGTCCATTGAGTGTGGGACCTTATCAGTGTAGTAGGCCTTCCAGATTAAAGTCACCCAAGGTGTATCAACTTTATTATAGAACTTGTCCAGATATTTGAGTAGAAGAGCTTCATTCTGAACCTTGAGATTGAGCACCCCAAGGCCACCTTTCTTTTTTGGCATACATACTCTGTCCCATGCCACTAAATAATTCGTTTTAACTCCATGCTCAGTTTTTTTGTCCCAGAGGCAGTGCTTCCTTATTTTTTCAATATGTTCCAGAATTTTAGGATGTATTTGAAGGGAGCACATTGAGAACATGGCAATCGAAGTGAGCAGGGAATTAAGTCAAAGCAAATCTTGTATATATCCTGCTTAATAATGTGCCAGCATGTTTTCAGGAATTGTCCATTAAATCCATCAGGACCTGGCGCCTTGTCAATTGGCATTGTTTTGATGACCTGATCAATTTCTTCAGTTGTGAAAGGAGTAGAGAGCTCTTCTAGACCTGGTACTGGTTGAATCAGGTGTTGAAGATCAAACAACATTTCTGGGTTACTGCAGGAGCCCAGCCTATCTTTATATATGTCAAAGATAATTTTCTCTTTAGCTTCATGTGAAGTAACCTCAATACCATCACTATTGACCAAGGATTTTATATAGTTTCTCCTATATCTTTCTGTGGCAATTGATTGAAAGAATTTAGAGTTCTCATCACCAAATTTTGTCCATCTAACTGTACATCTTTTCTTCCAATATTGCTTTTGAAAATCCAATAAATTTAATAAATGCTCCTTCAGAATTTTCCTGAAATTTACCTCTGGGATGGTGAGTGGCCGAGCATTTTCTAGATTATCCAGTTCTAGTAATGCTTTATTTGAATTTGCAATACAAATCGCCAACTTTGATATTTTCTTGCTCCATTTTTTAAGATCATATCTCAAACGTTTCATCTTTGCATTCAAGTTTGCTGCACTGTTATTCTTGTACGTGCTCTTCTCCCAGCTTTGCTTGACCGTATCTAAAAACCCAGGATGTGCTATCCAATAATTTTCAAAGCGAAAACACTTCGCTGCTGGAATTTTTGTTTTTATAGAAACCACACATGGGGTATGATCAGAGATAGGCTTCCCTTGAGGTGTCACAAATGTAGCTGGGTATATAGTTGTCCAGTGCATACTAGTAAAGAACCAATCCAGTTGCTCGAGTAGAGGTGAATCTTGCATATTACTCCACGTATATTTCCTGCCTTTGATTGGCAATTCAATTAGATTTTGTTCTCTGATGAAATCATTAAAGGTAAGCATATCATTCACATTACCACCAGGCTTATTTCTATTATCTGGTGACCTAATGAAATTAAAGTCACCAAGGAATAGACAATCTTCATCAGCTGGAATATTTAGATCAAAAAGCCAATCAACAAAGATATCTCTCATCTCTCCTTGGCAGGGCCCATAGATGTTTACCAAAGTCCAGGACTGAGCTGAAATAGTAGAAGTAAAGTGCACAGATAATGCGAAAGGCTGACAGTGCATAACCATACCCGAGAATAAAGAACTATTCCAGATAATTATAATTCCACCAGAAGCACCATTAGAAGGGACATAAGAAAAATCATCAAATCTTTTCGGGCAACATGACTTAATAAAGGCAAAATCAAAGTGCTCCATCTTAGTCTCTTGGAAACAGATAATAGCACAACCACTTAGTTCGATAGCATTTGCTAAAGCTAACTGCTTAGCCTTAGAATTTAACCCCCTAATGTTCCAACATAAAACCAACCAGTGCTTTAAGGTACTCATTATTACAATAATAATGGAACAGAGTAATTAAGCATCAGGTGTTTCTTCCTCTGGGTTCTGAAGTAGCTTCTGAGGAGAGAGCATCACAAGTGCAATGCCACAGAGGTTGATGCCAATGTCCTGGATCGTTTTGAGTGCAGTTGCAGGAGGTATCTGTCCAGAGGTATCTTCTTCAGTGAACTTCAGTTGCACTCCTGGTACTATCCTTGCTTTAACCTTGGATTGAGTCTTCTTAATGTCAGTAACTGAGGGTGGCTTGAAGCCATTATATCTGGTAGATCTTGTGCTCCTTCTGACAAGGGTAGTGACTGTTGGTGCTGCATTCTTTTTCTTGATTTGTTTGGTAGGCTTGAGTGACACCGAAGTAGAGCAACTTTCAATGTTCTCACAAACAGAGTTTCCTTCAGGTATCTCCTCAATTACAACTGAGCTCTTTTTCTGCCTATTGATCCATAGATCAAAGGCTTCACCAACCATCTCAAAGCACATGGTTTTAGTCATGAACAACTGTGAATCAAAGTGGAAGGAATTGTCAAGATACACTGGTGACCAAGGGAGTTGCTGGCAGCTGAAAACATTCAAAGGCAATGCTGCATAAGAGGCAAAAGTGACTGAATACATGTCTTGTGGCCTAGTGATCATTATGTTAATCACCATGGGATCCTCTTCAGGTGTTGATGGTTCAGATTCCATCACTGCCTCATGGTAAGCCTGCATAGGGCTATCAGTTGTGTTATTCCTTGGTGGTGGGACTCCAACAGTAAAGTGAACTCCCTGCTCTGCAAGGATAGTTTGGAAATTGACAAGTGGTAGCTGTGAAGGATCAAGATCTATTTCTGCTTCAGTCATGGTAACTTCTTGTTGCACTTGTTGCTGTTGATGTTGCATTGCATGGTGATGCTGGTTGTTGTTCTGTGGGTTGTTGGGTGGGCCCTGTTGTTGGTTCATTTGCATCCAAACATTCAACTGGTGCTGGTAAATCTGCTCTGCTGTAACTTCCGGTCCATGCAGTGGATGTGGCACACCATTGGCAGGTTCAGGATCTTCATTGGCCATGGGAACAGCACCCAGGTGCGCATTCCAGTCGGAGCTTCGAAGCATGTAAACAGGAACCGACCAGCTCCTCCTTGCACCTCCTATTTGTGTGACCACTAGGCTCTTGGGCACAAATTTTGGATCAACTAGCCAGACCTTAGCAAGAACATAAGCAGTATTTTCCCTTGGTCGGTGCCAATCAGTGAGTAGACCAAAATCGCCGACAGCTTTTTTAATATAATGGCTGGTTTGATAATCTAGAGGAAAACCTAAAAATAGGATCCAAGTCTCCCTTCCAAAGGTGGTGAGCCTCATGTTTTTAGCAGCATCATGTCTAACAAAGGTGACAGTTGTTTCCTCAGTAAGCTCAAAGGTTAAACCAGCCACTACGTCCGCCGTCAGGTTATTCGCAAAAGTGAAACTACCAATGCCAAACGGGTGATCTTCAAAATGTCTAACAGTATAGCCAGAATCATTCAGTGTACCTCTGATTGCCAAACGCATCTGCTGTCTCATCTGGATGGGGACGAAGTGATTTGTCTCCGCAATCACGATGTTATCATGGCGGAGAGGGGGAGTAGCATCCACCACAAGTCTTGATCTGATGATCCTATCAGCCGGGCCTTGTTCGATGGTCATCCCATCCGGGAGGAAGGCTAGTGGATTTGCGGGGAAATTTGCCATTGCAAGATTGCAGAAGGGCGGCGGAACTGTAGCTTGGGGAAACAGAGTCGAAGATGAAGGGGCAGTCTCGAGGAGGTCGCTGCTTGGTAAATTGATTCTTTCCAATTTTTGTTTCGGAACCCAGATTTTACGGGCCACCGTATTTTTTCTGTTTGGGACTTGCTTCTCCTTGGGCCTCCAAACCTGACGCACTTTAAATGGGCTGGGGTGCTGTTCTGATTTTTTCTCCTTACGGAGGTCCTCCAGAGTTTGCTTATTGGGCTTATTGGGCTGAGCGACGCAATCTTTACATCTGTGGCCCACTTGCTGGCAGGCTCTGCAAACCCCAGGACAATTTACCTGGAGATGGTCTGTGAGACTACAACGCCCGCAGCAGCCCAACACTTTGTAAATGATTTCAGTAGGCGGGAGAACCGGAATCGACAAATTGATCGCCTCCATAATGTGATGATCCGCATAACCAGCTTGCCGGCAATCCAGGATATGTTCCAGAGTAATAGGAGGGATATTGCCACATAACTTTTCAAAAAAGGACTCATTAGCGTAAATCCGTTTAAAGGTAACTGGCTGATCCAAAATAATCGGATTTGAGAAACTGCCGAAATAGAGATCTTTAATTATGGTCCGATCTTGACGCTCAGCAATTAACGGAACATGATCCCAAGAACCGAATTTCAAAATATTTGAATTATCCAGAGTGGAGAGCCCAAACTTTTTCAATTCTAAATGGGAAGATAAACCCTGATCATAGGCTGCACTTTTCTTGAGAAAAATCAGATTTGGCTTCCAGTTTGTCGCGCTTCTTTGAGCGAGGTCCAGGTTTTGCTGGGTGGAACTCCAATTAGTGTTATGAACAAAACCAGAGACCCTTGGATGAACTCCTCGGAACAAAGAAAAGTGACAGATAAAATCCGGCCAAATTCGGTTTTGAAGACCATAGATGAAATGACCCACTTGATTTGATGCCACCGAGAACCGAAAGCGGTGATCACTTAATTTGAAAACATTGAAACCCTTGCGATCCCCTCCAATACAACACTCAAGTGCAAGACCAAAAGATTCTTCAGTAAGAGGGAAGGATGCCGACGAAAAAGAAGCCACCAAGAAGAATTCCCGAGAGGATGGTGAGGGAGAGAAGTGTACCGTTGAGCCAAACTTGAGACGAACCTGCCTTGCAACTGCCAATCCCGGAGAGAAATCCCAGTGGAGCAGCGCATCCATGACGAAGGGAAGGGGTGGGTGGACGCCGGCGATGGAGTATACGCCGGCGAGGGTGGGTGGAAGAGGGGCCTAGATCGCCATGGTGTCGCCATTGTTTTCGCCACAGGTGGGAGAGGGAGTCGCCATCTCCTCGGGAATTTTTGTCCAAAGAAACTTTGTTCTCCTACACCCCCCCCCCCCCGACAGTATTCCCCGAAGCTTGTGTTGTGCAGCGACGTAAGATGAAGTGCGGCACCAGGTTCAAAAAGAAAACAAACCAAGAAACTCAAATCAACTTTTGCTCCTGTGACCGGGATGCTCTTTTTCGACATACTTCTCCTGAGATCCATCGAATCGAGATGGCCTATCCCGGAGAAACAGACTCGACATCCTTAGGATAATATCCGTAAGTCGAAACGACGACAAGCATTTCGCGCCACCTGCCGGACATGCCCCATCTGCCAGGTGGGCCCACTTGAGGTCTTATCAAGTCAGTGAAGCACTCAAGTGCTCTTGACTTATGAGCACATCGCTCGGGTTCGCGCGCCGGGATCCACACCGGATCTGCATGCCGAACGTTGCTGCCCTGTGGCCCTCCGTGCGGCACATCTCCCGTCGCCGGGCGCTGCCACGTGTACGCACCGGCGCAACACGATCCCACCCACGATTTTGGATATCGTGGGCGGGAAACTCGGAAACCGCCCCCTGGGGTTCCCCATAAATAGGGGGAACGGAGGGGTCGCCTCCTCTTCTTCCCCAGTTCGTCTCCTTCTCCCGTACGTTTCCCGAGCGCTCCGCCGCCGCCGTCGTGCTTCGCCTGAGCGCCGAACACGATCGACCGAGCCCGTCGTCCTCGTCATTGGTCCACGTCTCTCACGCGCCTCTACACCTCCGTCTTCTCCGGTGAGTTCCGCGATTCCTCCTCTAGACTCCTCCACGGCTGCGGCGGTTGGTGTTCGTGGATAACCCCCACGAACTTCCACGGATCAACCATAGATTTGCACGATAGATTGTACTTATTGCATACTGTGTAGTGCCTGTTGTAGTTGTGCAGTGCGGAGAACTGCGTGGATCACACCTCTGCTTGGACTGCCTTTACCTGTGCGCTGTTTCTCAAGAACCACCTAGAACCTCAACTTTTGCTCCCAATAACTTCCAATTATTTTGCTCTGGCAGATCTATTCATTAGGACGTCGGTCAGTAGAAGTAGTTTTAAGTACGAGTTCCACCATTACCGACATGCTAACCCGACTAACCCGACCTTCCGCCTGCAGACTAGCTCTGACATGTCCTCCGAAGCTGCCGAGATGAGCGATGAGAGCGTTAGAGGATGTTGGGACAGATCCGAGACCAACCAGGGAGATCTCGACTGGCTGTATCGGACGCACCAGATTCCACCTCAAGTGGAAAGCCGACTCCCAACCGGCAAAGTCGAGCCGGAACCCCAACCCGGCGAACATGTAGTGTTCCTCACGCATTTCGAGCGCGGGTTCGGCCTTCCGGATAGCCCGTTCTTCCGCGACTTTCTCGATACGTACAGCCTCCAACCACACCATCTCCCTGCCAACGCCATCATGATGCTCTCTTGTTTTGCCTCCTATGCTGAATGGTACCTTGGCATTTGGCCCTTCGTGGATCTGTGGGCCAAGTACTTCCTTCTTCGCCGACAAGTCATCCCCAACCCCGACTAGAAGGTCAAGGACCTGGTCGCCTGCGGAGCCGCGACCATCATCCCCCGTGCTGACTCCGGATTCCCCAAGATCCAGGGGTTGGAGTCTAGCCGGAAATGGCAACGTAGTTTCTTCTATGTCCGGAATCCGGTTGCCTCAGAAGATGCTCCGAGTTCCTCCGCCCCGGACTTCCTAAACCTCCCCGACTTCTTCATGGGCCCTCCAACCGACTTCGAGCTTTGGAGCCAACTTCCGGATTCCGAGGAGGTCGAGAGCATGCACGACGTCCTGACCGTTCTCACGGAGGAGATGACGGCCGATGATCTCTTGTGCACTTTTATTAGTCGCCGGGTTTGCCCCCTTCAAACCTGGGTACACAAGATTTGCTTCATGAGTGGGTTGTACGACCCAACTCGGACAAGCATCTTCGCCTTGGACAAATCCGCGGTTTACCGCCGTGTCCGAGCTATCGCTCGGACCAAGATGACGGAGAATTGGACGTGGGGACTGGCCCCGGCCACCCGGAGAAAACCGCTAGAGGAGGATTGCACACAGGCCTTCACCGACATCCTCTCTATGCCGTCTACTGTATTCTACCGATAACCTTTCCACTTGCTGATTTCCCTTTTTTATTGCAGTTGTTCGAGCGGCAAATCGAAGAGAACGAGATGCATGCCGGGAACAAGTTCGCCGCCAACTTCCCGGTGCTCGAAAGGATGCCGGAGGAGAATCCTGATGGCGAGGATCACCTCTCGATTCCCCTTGCCCGTGTTGCCGCTCCGGGTAAGCCTTCAGCTCAAGAGGCTATCCAAGTCGAATCTGATGAAGATGACGGTGATGATTGTCAAATACTCGATGTAATTGACGCCCGTCCTCTCAAATACGCCCTGCCAGCGGCTCCGGGACCTGCAGACGCAACAAAGCACGCCGAGAGCCGCAAGCGCGCGGTGTCGGACACCGCGCATGCCGGTGGCTCGGGTGCGGCTAAAAAGAATACCAAGACCACCAAGAATTTGGGTGACAAGCCTCCCCGGCGGAGGAGAGGTCCTCCTACGATGTCCACCGGGTATGCTTTTCTCCCACCGAGTTGTTCTGTCCGGGCCCAGCCCGAGATCCCTTCTAACCTGCCTTCTGAATGCAGGGCGGCGCTTGACGTCCCGCTGGCCTGCGGTTCCCGCCTCGCGGTTTCCAGGTCCCCCAGTCCAACTCGGGCCGCCCCTTCGCCACCACGGCGCCGAGTGGGGGATGCCGGTCACTCGGACTCTGGCCCCGACATGGCCGATGAGCCTACTCCCCGCACTGCTACCGGCATGGGGACTTCGGGTGGTCAGCCTGCGGTGACCGAGATCCCGGCCGGGCAAGGCGCAGCAACCGAGAACATCGCTCATCCGGATATGCCGCGCCGGGTAGCGTCTCCGAATCCTGACGCCGATGTGCCGAGTCCCCCGCAGCAGGTTGTGCCGCGAGCTCCTACTCGGCTAGCTCCGCGGAAAACACCACCACCAAAGCAGCCCACTTTCCAGCTTACCCGCAACCAGATCCCCAAGCCGGGAAACAGCGTAGCCAAGCCTCTGGCCCGAAGAATGCTCCTGCCAAGCCCAATGCTCCTCTGAAGTCTCCATCTCAGGACTTGGCCTTGACCAAGAGTTCCTCCGCTCCGGGCAAGCACTCTTGGCTACCACCGCCTCCTGCCGACACCCCTACTCCCGCCCTGCAGGCCTTGCGGGCGTCTGTAAGCGCTTTCGCGTCCTCAGGATCTCGGGAAGCTGGGGCGTTGAGCGCGCCCAACGTCACCGGCTTACGTGCGGTTGACGAATACAACTTGGCCTGGATAGCCGCCAACGCCTCCGAGACCGTGGGGGACTTACATGCTGCTGGCCCAAGCCGCAGCGCGCAAGCCCTGCATGCCCTCCAGGTGGCTGTCTTGGATGCTACCCGAGTTGTGGAAGTAAGTCTTCTGTCTTCTACCATCCCTAGTCCCCGAGATTGGTGCTTAGTGACCAAGACTCCCGAGAGTAGCAGACCACTAGGCGCAAATCTTGAAAAAGAAACTTTCAATTCCCAGTCCTCGAGATCCTCTCTTGGGTACCAAAACTCTACCGAGTAGCCGGTTCGCAAGTGTGGATCTTGAAGAAATTTACCTATTATCTCTTGCTCAATCAAATTCTCCGCGACAGATGTTGGATAAATACTGCTACAAGACTGCAGCCGAAAACGCAGCAACATCTTTCACAGGCTTCTTGCCGACTTCGGCCAAGCCAAGAAGTCGGAGGAGCGACTCCGGGAGGAGCGAGACTCCGCGCGCAAGATCTCGGCGGACCAAAAGCCTGCTCTAACCGATGCGTAGTCCGAGATCGCGCGGCTGAGTGCCGAGCTAGAGAAGGCCAGGTCTGCTGCAGCGGACTTGAAGACGCGTTTCGTGGATGCTACCAAGAAACAGAAGGAGACCTTGGACCAATCCGAGGAGCGTGCGCATGTTGCCGAGACCGAGTTGGCCCTTCTTCGGTCGAAGCAGGACGCTTGGCTTATCGAGCTTACCGGTCTTAACCGGGACATGAGCAGTGAGTACACTGAGTTCTCTTTCTCCGTCTTCCTATTTTGCCGACATTGCCTCATGGCTTGTCCGTGTGACAGTTCTTCTTTCTCAAGGACACTTCGAGCATTCCCGAGAAGCCGCCACCCTTGCGATTGCTGCCGCCAGGGAAAAGAGGGCCGGGAAGGTTTCGGCCTCGGACGCATGGGATATCGATGATCATCTCATCGCCCTGAAGGCCCGGATAGTCCATCTTCGGACGATCGACACCGGGCTCCTTAGCGCGGCAGTTCATGCGCATGGTGCGCTCTGGCCTGGCGTTACCGGAAAGCTCTTGATTACCGAGTTGGCCACCGCGCTCCAGGATGCCGGTAACCGGCTTTATGCCTGGAAACGGTCCGCCGCCCGCGCTGGTGCCGACCATGCACTACAACATGTGCTTAGCTGGTACGAGAAGCTCGACCTCGAGGTGATCAATTGCTTGCGGGTCACCTCGGAATGGTACACCGACCCGGCAAAAATCCGGCTACGCCAAGAGACTGCACATAGCCTCGCGAGTTCGGCGGATCCCGACTCCTTCATCACGAGTCTCATTGCGTCTGACTCCGAGTCAGACTATGAAGATGATGGCGAGGCGGGGGATGCCGGTGATGTAGATGTCGAGACGCCTGACGCTGGAGATGCCGAGGTCACTGCGGCCACCGAGACCACCGCTGACCAAGATGCTGCCGATCTTCCGCCGCCCGAGGTCCCGCTGCCCGAGACGGGTGTGTCTATGCCGATTACCACTGCTGCTACCGAGGAAGTCGTCACCGAGCATCTTGCTGTCGACCAAACTAAGAATCCGACTTCTCCGATTGCGCCCTGAATGCCTCGAGTTTACCCCGACAAACTTCTATGCTATGTCTGAAAACACTCCTGTTTAAACATTAAATCCCCGGGATGCCGGGTGGAGATGTAATATACTTTTAAGCCGTATGCTATGCTAGTTATCTTTTGCTTTTAACGAATTACAAGTTACGCTGGTATATTCTGCTACGAGTCCCCGCGTTCACTTTCATGTTTACCGTAGTTAAGCGATTTTAGCTCTTGTCTACCATATCGGTGTTCGACAGTCGAGTCACGATACCCCGTTGACGGTATACATTACTTACAATTGTCCGAGTTTTAGTTGCAAAATTTCTGACATAAGAAGCACAAAGCAAAGAACCGGGTTAGCAAGACGCATATGCCGGAACAATTCCTATACCAAGTCCCCGAGTTCGTTTTCGTGTTCACCATATTCGACGCTCTTTGCTCTTGACTACCATTTTGGCGTTCGTCAGTCGAGTCACAAGATTATTTCACGTGGCATACATTACTTTAAGTTTGAAACCGAGTTCAGAATGTTCCCGGCATATACCAAACACAAATAAATACAAGGCAGTCCCCGAGTTCCTCTCTGGGTTGCCGACATGCGTATAACAAGTAAATGACGAGATAACCGTAAAACGAAAATAGGCAGTCCCCGGGTTCCTCCCGAGGATGCCGACATGCAATACTGGACAACCAACAAATTGCACCAGGCAGTCCCCGAGTAACTTCTCGGGGTGCCGACATTTCATTAATAGAGACCGAGATACATACATTGCGCCCTTTACGTGTAAAAGGTACGGAGTAAATCTACATTCCATGGCTGTTTGGTCTCCTCACCGGCTTTGTCCATTACACCTTTCTTAGCTTCTTGTGCATCTACAAGTTAATAAGAGTCGTTGTGCAATGCTTTGCTTACAAAAAAAGGCCCCTCCCAAGGAGGTGAAAGTTTATGCATCCCGGCGGTGCGATGTATTAGCCGAAGCACCAGATCCCCTTCCCGGAATATTCGGGGATGCACCTTCCGGCTATGATAGCGATGGAGGTTCTGCTGATAAATTGCGGACCGAGACAATGCCAATTCTCTTGCCTCCTCGAGCAAGTCAACATCGTTCTCCCGGGCTTCTTTGGCCTCGGTCTCGATGAACATTGTTACTCTCGGTGCATCATACTGGATGTCGGTAGACAATACTGCTTCGGCGCCATATACCATGAAGAATGGCGTATACCCGGTAGATCTATTAGGTGTGGTCCGGAGACCCACAGTACTGCCGGTATCTCCTCTATCCAACATCCCGGGGTTCTCAACAACGGCTCGATAAGGCGAGCCTTGATGCCGGCTAACACCAATGCATTTGCTCTCTCGACCTGCCCATTTGCCTCCGGGTGGGCCACTGATGCCACATCCAACCGGATTCTTTTCTCCGCACAGAACCGAGCAAATTCCCCCACAGCAAAGTTGGTGCTATTATCCGTGATCATGCTTTGCGGGTGACCATATCTCAGGATGATGTCCTTCAAGAATTGCACCGAGGTGTGCCCATCGCACTTCCGGATTGGTTTGACCTCTATCCACTTGGTGAACTTGTCTACCATCACCAGCATGTGTGTCATATTGCCCCTTGCCGGTTTAAATTTTCCCACCATGTCCAAGCACCATACAGCAAATGGCCAAGTGATAGGGATGGTTTTCAGTGCTGACGCCGACATATGTATCTTGTGGGCAAACCTCTGGCATCCTCCACACTTTCGGACAATGTCTTCTGCTTGCTGCAAGGCTGTGAGCCAATAGAACCCATGCCGGAATACTTTTGCCACTAGAGCCCGAGATGAGGCATGGTGTCCACACTCTCCCTGATGTATCTCCAGCAGCATCTCTTGGCCTTCCTTTGGCTCCACGCACCTCTGAAGCACCTCGGTGACACTTCTCTTTACATCTCCTGGTTGATGATGGTGTAGGCCTTGGATCTTCGTAGTACTTTTCGGGCTTCTACTTCGCTCTCGGGAAGGGTACCATCCGATATGTATGCCACGATGGGCTGTGCCCAACCCAGGACAGGCCGTACCGGGAACATGGGAGCATCTATGTCCATTGGCTTTGCCGACATCACCTCAGCACATATGGCATATGCAGTCTCCGAGTTCTGGGGTGCAGTCCCCGGGTTCAGTGCAGTACTCCCGACTTCAACCTCCATAGGCATAGCCTCCGATCACGGTTCCTTGGGGATGAAGATGGATTCCGACTCGGGTGAGGGTTGAATAGACGGCTTCCTCAGATGCTCCAGAGCGATGCCGGGTGGAATGGCATCTCGGGATGACCCCAGCTTGGATAACACATCCGCTGCCTCATTTCCCCTCTTGGTATGTGCTTGAATTCGCAGCCTTCGAAAAATCCGGATATTTTTTGCACATGGAACCGATATGAGGCCATGTTGGCGTCAATTGCATCCCAGTTTCCCGATACCTGCTGCACCACCAGATCGGAGTCACCAAAGCACTCTATTCGGCGGATACCTATCTCCCTAGCGACATTGAGTCCATGCACCAATGCTTCGTACTCGGCCACATTGTTAGAAGCCCAGAAGTGAATTTGCAGTATATATTTCAGCACATCTTGCTTTGGTGAGGTGAGGACGACTCCGGCACCCAACCCGATCTTGGCCTTGGAACCATCGAAATGCATCTTCCAAAAATTGAAGTAGGGAAGTGGAGGTTCATAGTGCATCTCGGCCCAGTCCACCCAGAAGTCCGGCAACGCCTGCGACTTAATAGCGTCGCGTCTCTCGTATGTCGGAGCATACGAAGACAACTGGATGGCCCATTTGGCAACTCGCCCGCTTGCATCCTTACAGCCGATGATCTCGGCCAGGGGAGCTTCGCATACCACTGTGATCGGGTGTTCTTGGAAATAGTGCTTGAGCTTGGTAACCGCCAATTACACCCCATATGTCATCTTCTGGTAGTGCGGGTAGTTCTGCTTGGATGTCGAGATCACCTCGCTCAGATAGTACACTGGTCTCTGTATCAGTTTGTCCCCTTCTTCTCTTTCCACAACCATGACCACACTTACTACCCGGTTAGTGGCAGCGATGTAAAGCAGCATAGGTTCCTTGGCCAATGGGGATGCCAACACTGGTGTTGTTGAGAGCATCTTATTTAAATCATTGAACGCCGCACCAGCTTGCGGGGTCCATACAAATTTTTTTCTCTTTTTCATCAACTGATACAAGGTCAAGGCTTTTTCCCCTAGTCGGCTCACGAACCGACTTAGGGATGCCATGCAGCCTGTGAACTTCTGCACATCTTTGAGACGTGTTGGTAACTTCATGCTCTCGATCGCACGTATCTTACCCAGATTGACCTCGATCCCCTGGGTTGTTATGAGAAAACCGAGCAACTTGCCTGCCGGAACACCGAATGTACATTTATCCAGGTTCCACTTCATCCGGAATTTTCTTAGGTTTTTGAATGTTTCCCTCAGATCATCGATCAGAGAGGATTTTTCCTTTGTTTTTATGACTATGTCATCGACATAGACTTCGGCATTCCGACCTATCTGGTCATGTAAACATTTCTGCATGCATCTCTGGTATGTAGCACCAGCGTTTCTCAAACCAAAAGTCATGACACGATAGCAATAAGCCCCATATGGGGTAATAAAAGCAGTTTTCAATTGATCATCCGGGTTCAAAGGTATCTGGTGAAAACCAGAATAAGCATCTAAAAAAGTCAAAAGCTCACACCCAGCAGTGGAATCTATCACTTGATCTATCCGGGGTAGCGGAAATGGATCTTTCGGGCATGCCTTGTTGAGGTTGGTGAAGTCGATGCACATGCGCCACACCTTGAGCAGGAGGGGATCATCTTTCTTGTTCTCAACAAGAACTGGATTTGATATCCAATCCGGATGAAGTACTTCCATCACGAACCCGGCAGCCAGAAGTACTGCGAGATGCTCCATGATGGCAGCCCTTCTCTCGTCCGAGAGGCGCCTAGTCGGTTGCTTCATCGGCTTCGCGTCAGGCCTGACGAATAATGAGTGCTCGGCCAACTCCCTCAGAACGCCTTGCAGATCGTCATTCGACCACGCAAAGGCATCCTGATTCTCACGGAGGAAGTCGACGAGCTCGCCTTCCTATTTGCTGTCCAAGTTGCTGCCAATGACGACCTGGCACTCCGGGTTGCTGGGGTCAACTCCCACCTTCTTGGTCTCCCTTGGTGCCTGGAACGAGACATTCTGCTCCGGGTTCACCATCCCGGGCATGCCGAGTTGCGACGTCTTGGCCAGCATAACCCGGGGATGATCCTTCCGGCTCCAGGTGATCTCCATCTCGGACCAGTGCAAGAACTTCGGCACCGCCGGGATCACCGCATTCATCTCCAGAGCACGCTGCCGTACACTCTTCCGGTCAGTGGGCTCGGTCACGAAGACTACATAGCTCTGATGTGCCTCCCGGTAGTTGCCCTGCTGATGTCCGGACTGGTTACTCGGACCAGCACCATTGTCATTTCTGACATTAATCACATTCACTGGTCGCGGGAGTGGAGGTCTCTAATTGGGCTGATTGACCCGAATTGCATTGGCACCAGGCAGCGGTGGAGGAGGTCTTGGAATGTTTGGCCGAGGTGCCAGTGCATTTGACCAAGTAGCTCCAGCACTGCCTTCCTGCAACGTGCGCTGGTACCAGCTGCATTGCCGGGTAGAGTGATTCGCAGGCTTGCTGGATTCCAGAGTATAATAACAGCATGGCTTGTTCAGCATCTCTTCATACGTCAATGGCTTCTTCTGGTCCACCTAGGTCTTCTGCACCTCTTAACTCTGACCCCAAGCCGGGCCAGCCACTTTCTGCCGTTGATTATTGCCGGCATCTCCCTGATCTCGGCCTACAGCCGCAACATGCTGTGAGGCATAGTGGAAGTCGGGCTGACTTCTCTTTTGACCGAAATCCTGCCGATCATGGTTCCTGCTCGGCCCCGAGCGCTGGTTCCCCGAGCTCCTCCGGCTGGAGTCTCCGACATCTACCAGGGGCTGCATGGGGTCTCCGAGCATGTAGGTGTCGGCAATACGCATGGTCTCGGCCAAGGTAGCCGGCATCTTCCTTTGCAACTTTTGCCAAAGCATGGAGCCATGTCGGCATCCTTGCGGAAACCAGGATATGGCCTGCGCCTCGACAACCCCTTCGCAAGTATTGCGAATGTTGCTCCACCGAGTAAGGTATTCTCGGTCAGTCTCATTGTCCCTCTGCTTGCAAATGGCAAGCTGCTGAGGTCGGTTGGGCTTCTTGTATGTGCTGGTAAAGTTGCTGATGAAGGCCTCCTCGAAATCTAACCAACGGTCTATGTTGTTAGTCCTCAAGTTATTTAGCCAGATCCTGGCAGGTCCTTCCAACATTTGCGGCACATATTGCACCGCCCAGCGTCTGTTTCCACCGACTATGCTTACTGCGGTTACATAGTCGGTCAGCCAATCCTCCGGCTTCGAGCTGCCGTCATAGGTCTTGGCACCCCGGTTGAGCTGAAAATTTCGCACATCCGGCTCCCGCATAATACGAGGTCCGAAGCAAGCAGGTCCCGGAGGGCCTTGCTCCTTTACCAACTCGGACTGGTGAAACCGGTCGAGCCTGAGCCTGGCATCCGCTGGATCTAGCTGCCGAGTTCCTATCCGAGATCCCAAAGGATTCTCGGTAGGCTGATATCCGAGCTGCTGCAACCTCGAGTTACCATCGTCATGCCTGTTAACCACAGGGGCTGCAGCTTGCTGTGGGACTGAGGCGGCATCCCTCTGTCGGTTTCCTCGGTTACCACCGCCATGGCTGCTTTGAGCCTGACCGGGATTGTTCTGCCCGGCCTGCTGGATTCTGGCAAACGACGGGTCGTATGTCTGCAGCTGTTTGTTTTTCCCGGAGCCACTACTTCGGCTTCGGCTCTTGCTCTTACTCGGATGGGGAGAGGAAGCCTCTCCTCCCGATCTGTGGCTCTCGGCCCTAGCCGAGTACACCTGTGAGCCTGCACCCGGGTTCTTCTTCTTAAAGACCTTGTTTTGCCGGTTAGCCTCAACGACTAACTCGTTGACCCGCTCCTGCTGCTTGCGCAGAGCTTCCCCGGATAGCCCAACCAACTCGGCCATAGCTGCCTCAGCAGCCCTGAGAGTTTTTGCGGGTGAGCTGTATACCGGATTTTCTGCCGAGATCAGACTACCCTTTCTGCTATGGCTAGGCGCTGCGCCACCAGCCAACTCATCGTTCACCATCCTGGCTTTCTTGCGCAGATCAGCGATGCGCTTGTCCTGGAAATCTATCCTAGGGAACCTGTGCGCTGCATTGTACTCACGGAGACTAGCACTAAGCTCTCGCCTGATCTCGGCAATCTCTTGTGCCTCAGCATGCAGCAACCTGCGATGCTCTTCCAAATCAGCAGAGGTGACTTGGGCATCGGCATCAGCGGCCAGAGGTACAACCAACTTGACGACCAGACCCGAGAGGGGATCTGGCCTGCGACGAAGTTGGGAAGGTTAGGGATCACCATCCCGGGCAGCACCTCGCTCCCGAGGAGGCTTTGCCAACCGAGGTCGACCACCGCCACCGTCGCCGTCGGGAGCATCCTCGAACACCTCTTCGGTCACCCCGACCATCATGACTGCGACGCAGCTCCCGGGGCGATCAATACGCTGATCCCGGGCGGCGCAGATCATGGGGGGATCCTCGGCCTCTAGGATAATGTCCGAGTAGTCGCAGACGATCTCGGTGGCGACGTAGGTGGTGAAGATACCGAAGTCGATGAGGCAACCGTTCGCCGGAAAGGGCCTGTTCCGGAAGCAGCCGGCGTTGTCGCTGACGAAGTCCATCTCGCCCAGCCTGACGATGGGGCCAGAAAGAACTCGGATGTCGGAATGAACAGTGGAACCCGTCCGGATGTGTACACCAGCCAGCGCCTCTACGTGCCCCATGGTGGGCGCCAACTGTTGTGGTGGTATCACGACTAATGTGTTGGGGCGATGGACACTGGTGGATCCGGGGAGGGCTAGTGAGATAAGGAGCTCACACGGTAGGATGTGCCGAAACACTCAAGAACACCGAAGAACACACTCAAACATCTACAAAACCCAAACAAATGCACAAAGGCAAGTCCACACACACGATGTACCCAGGTTCGGGGCCCTCGTGAGGAGGTAAGACCCTTACTCTTGCCTTTCCTCTCAATATATCTATGTCTCAAGATCTACAACATGCTCCTTGAGCTGTTTTGGTGATGAACCGGATGAACTAGAGAGGAAGAGGAAGTAAATACACTAGGAGTAAATGAGACTATAGTTTTGGCCCTCAAGTTGGTCGTCCCTCCACAGGAGGAGTTATGGCGTCTTTTATAGAGTTCCGTCCAGGAGGGCCGGAAACCCTAATCCGGCTTGGGCCCACCGAGCAGGGCTAACGGTTATGTCGACACCGGCTAGTGCGACCTAGCCGCCGTGCTACCCGGCATAGCCCTGTCGTCATCATCCCGGCAAGGACTGCAGGCGCCGTCCTGGATCATCATTGTCCCCTTGTCAGAGACAAGACATGTCTTCGCCCATGCCTAGTAGCCTTTTCCGAATTGCCGGGCTAGGCATGTCCGATCTTGTCATAGCGTTATCGTACCAGCTGACACGCTCCCGCGTCAGGCGGGAGGTGACCATACTTCCGTACCAGGAGGGATATGATTTCCCCCGTGCCAGGCGGAAGGCCTGTACCTGCTCCTTGACTCTTGCCCGACATGCCCCATGTCGATTTCTCACCCCGATACCTCCAGAGAGCCGTCCTGCGCACCGGATACAACCAAGCAGAGCTAAGATAGGTTAGTCGGTTAAGCTCACGCCGGGATACCTACCCGGGCGACCGGGTTCTCCTGTATCCGAGACCATGCCGGAGGATCCCGACATACTACGAAGCGGGACGATCCTTCCGGTCAGCTCCGACTTCCACCTAGGCCCGGGTAGCGACTTAAGAGGAGTATCTCTAGGCCTAGCCTCTCGAAGATGTCTTAGGCTCTCACCAAAGACATCTTCGAGAAGCTACTTCTTAGAGGAACTCGCTGTTGATGCTTATACCGCTCTGGGGTCTAGGGGTCTATTTATAGTCTCCACAGATGACCCTTGCGGCCCCCAGGAGGCACTCTGACCCTGGCAACCAGCCAAAGGTCAAGTTGCCTCTCCAGCACACGAAAGGACAACCCTTAGCCACCCCAAAGGTCAATCGCTGTAGCCATACTGCTGATCTGTACCGGGTTCTGCCCTACCCCGGTGGCAGCCCCCCGATACACAAGCATCTTAGATATTAACTCCGTTCATGTATAAATCAACTTGTAACTAGTAGAGGTAAACCACAATAAAGTATATAGAGAAAACCATAGTTGGTGTTGTCAAACATGGTCCTTGGTCAGAGAACAATGAGCAATTGAGCTTAGTTTATAAAACAACCCTCTTTATAGGTTGATAGCTCCAAAAATCAAATTCATTAGATACCAACAATGTGCTAAGCAAGAAAGAATGAAAGACATGATTAATAATACTAGTGTATGAATGGGTGAATCACAATTCACTCAAATGCTTGCTTAAGATAGAAGGAGATAGGTTTACTGACTCAACATAAAGTAAATGATAGGCCCTTCGTAGAGGGAAGCAGAGATACAATCATGTGCTAGAGCTTTTTGTTTTATAGCTTTTTGAAATCATATAGAGAGCATAAAAGTAAGTTTTTGAGTGGTGTTTGTTGTTGTCAAAGATTTGTAATAGAGTTCTTGTCATCTTCCATACTAAGCAAGTTAAGGGTGGTTCTGATTTTTTTTAAAACAAGTTTTTATCATATTCATCTTTTTTTCTCTTTTCTTTCACAGCCATGCCACTCCTCCCCACCTTTCTAACATAACCATGGCTAACCGAATTCACGGGTGCTCACCAATCAATCCCAAACTATGGAGGAGTGCCTATATTTTTGAAAAACTCAACCTTTGATATTATAGTGGTCTGACCACCCCTTTGCAATATTAATGACGAGCAGATGTAGCATGCAAGTCATGGGTTACTTAATTAGTACGGAACATGACAAACCCAACTATTATTTCATCATGAGCTAGTGAACATTGACACAAATAAGGAATAGTAATTTTGAATAAATATAGCACAAGAAGTATTTACTTGGAGTGACGCAAAATGCCACATAATAGGTAGATATAGTGGACACAGATGGCAGGGGTTTTGGTTCAAGGTTTGGATGTATGAGAAGCATTCCCTCTTGATACAGGTCTTTGGCTAGCAAGGTTGGGTAGCAAGCATAAGAGTTGAAGGATACAGACAAGCATTCATGTAGTAAAAGACAATCATGCAATTCTTACTTGAAAGCACATACAAATTTAAGTTGTGAATACTAAGCTTGTCATGGACTAGTGAGAAAGATCAATGAATGATATATTCTACATGTAATTCTTTTTCCTATTAAGTCTCAAAGTATTGTAACTACGGACCAATGCTAAGTTTGCCAAAACCAAAAGATTTACTATATGTTCCCAAAGTGATCACCAATACTAAATGACAAGATCAATCATACACGATAAAAGTTGCAACCTAAAATAAAGTGTGCAAAAAGTAAATGATAACACTTCTCATTAATATTCCATAACGGCAACTCACACCAAGGGATACATAGATAACAAACTAAAAGAGAGATATTTCCACATTGCAAACCAGAATATAAGATAACTTCCCTACTCATGATATGACACTACTAAAAAGTAAAAGATAAAAGATAATGGTGATACCGCGGCACTCCCCCCAAGCTTGGAACAAGCTAAGGGAGATGCCAATACGGATGATGAATTACTCCCTCGGTGGCGATGGTGGAACAACTCGAAGTGGAGTAAGGTAACGCTCCAACATCTTACGAAGCCTCTTATTCTCCTCTTGAAGTATATCCACCTCCCTTCTAAGGACGCATTACTGCTCGCAAAATTTGTCCGTGACTCTGAGGGCTTCGGTTGCTTCTGGAAAAAGAGCTAAGATCTGGAACTGGTGGTATTGCTCCCTGCATGTTATGAGAAGAAGCATGCTGAGGGTTAATTGATCCCACGAAGATGGGCTTGCTGGTTCCCGTGCTTGCGCGATCCTTCTTTGCCGCTTGCAACTTCTTCACCTCCTTCATGACGCTCTCGTCCATGTCCTTGCGCCTAGCCTTCGTCTTCTCATCGTCCGCCCATCCAACAAAAGACCCTTGATCAAGATCTTGAAGGAGTTCACGTTGGCGACGAAGTGCGTAGTCTTCGGAGCAACATCCTTGAGACGACATCTGGACAACAACAGCTCGAAAGAAAAACGCGTCGAAAACATAATATACGGACCTCGGGGGCCTCGGGTGATTATATAGCAAAAATTTATGAAATAAAAGGAAGGCAACAACACAAAACCGAGGGCTCCACATCGCTTGGTGGCGCGGCCACCAAGGGCGCCGCGCCACGAGGTGGTGTGGTTGCCTCGGACTTCGTGTCCTGTTCATTTTCCTCATATTTTTTCCATATTTTCCAAAAAGAAATCACAGTTAAAAAAAATTAAATTTGCGGACTTTTTCTTACCGAAACTGTACCTTTTCCAAATCAGGTTTTGCGAACTCAGAAATATTTTCCTTAATATAATTCTCCGGAGAAATTGCTTGAATAACTTCAACATCTTCATTATAAGAATCTCCAGAAATATAATGCTTAATTCTTTGTCCATTTGCCACTTGTGTAGAGTCATCCTTGAGCGAAGCAATTTTTATCGCACCCGAACGAAACACTTCCACAATAAGATATGGTCCTTCCCACTAGGAGAGTAATTTTCCTACAAAGAATCTAAGATGAGAACTATACAATAGAACTTCCTCACCAACATGAAATTCTCTCTTGAGGATTCTCTTATCATGCCATCTTTTAACTTTCTCTTTAAATAGTTTAGAATTTTCATAAGCTTCACTTCTCCATTCATCTAAAGAACTCAAATTAAGCAATCTTTTCTCACCCGCAAGTTTAAAATCTCTATTTAGTTCTCTCACTGTCCAATAAGCTTTGTGTTCTAATTCTAAGGGCAAGTGACAAGCTTTTCCATCAACAATTTTATAAGGAGACATACCCATAGGATTTTTATAAGCAGTTCTATAAGCCCACAATGCATCATTAATTTACTAGCCCAATTATTTCTCGTTCTATTAACAGTCTTTTGCAAGATAGATTTAATTTCTCTATTTGATAGTTCTACTTGCCAACTAGTTTGAGGATGATAAGCTGAAGCAATTCTATGATTAACACAATATTTAGCAAGAACTTTTCTAAAACCACCATGAATAAAATGAGAACCTCCATCAGTCATAAGATATCTAGGAACACCAAACCTAGGAAAAATAATTTCTTGAAGCATTTTTAATGATCTTTCACCATCAGCACTTTTAGTAGGAATAGCTTCTACCCATTTAGTAACATAATCAACAGCAACAAGTACATGTGTATTACCTTCTGAAGAAGGGAAAGGAGCCATAAAGTCAAATCCCCAACAGTCAAATTGTTCAATAACAAGAGAATAATTCATAGGCATTTCATTACGTCTAGAGATATTACCAACTCTTTGACATTCACCACAAGATAAAATCAACATTCTTGCATCTTTAAAGAGAGTAGGCCAATAAAAACCTGATTGTAAAACCTTTTGTGCGGTTCTATCTCCAGCGTGATGTCCTCCATAAGCGCTACTATGGCACTTTCACAATATCTCTTTTTGTTCATACTCTGGAACACATCTTTGCATAATACCATCAACTCATTCTTTATATAAGTGTGGGTCATCCCAGAAATAATGCCTCAAGTCATAAAATAATTTTCTTCTTTGTTGAGCTGAAAAGTTTGGAGGCAAATACTTCAAAACAATAAAGTTAGCATAATCTGCATACCAAGGACTATCTCGCAAACTCACCCTTATTACAGCAAATTGTTCATTTGGAAAACTATCATTAACAGGTATAGGATCATAAGCAATGTTTTCCAATCTAGACAAATTATCAGCAAAAGGATTATCAACACCTTTCGTATCTACAATGTGTAAGTCGAATTCTTGTAAAAGTAATACCCATCTAATAAGCCTAGGTTTTGCATCTTTCTTTTCCATAAGGTATCTAATTACAGCATGATCAGTATGAATAATAACTTTAGAATCAACAATGTATTGTCTAAATTTATCACAAGCAAATACAACAGCTAGAAATTCTTTTTCAGTTGTAGCATAATTCTTTTGAGCAGAATCAAGAGTCTTACTGGTATAATGAATAACATTTAACTTCTTATCTATTCTTTGTCCAAGAACAGCACCAACAAGAAAATCACTAGCATCACACTTAATTTCAAATGGTAAATTCCAATCAGGTGGTTGAACAATAGGAGCAGTTATTAAAGCTTTCTTAAGAGTTTCAAAAGCTTCCTTATAATCATCATAAAAAACAAACAGTATATCTTTTTGCAAGAGATTAGTAAGAGGCTTTGATACCTTGGCAAAATCTTTGATAAACCTTCTATAGAAACCAGCATGACCAAGAATACTACGAATACCTTTAACATCTCGAGGGCAAGGCATTTTTTCAATTGCCTCCACTTTAGCTCTATCAACTTCAATACCTCTTTCAGAAATATTATGTCCAAGAACAATCCCTTCATTAACCATAAAATGACATTTCTCCCAATTAAGAACAAGGTTAGTTTCTTCACATCTCTGCAAAACCTTATCAAGATTGTGCAAGCAGTTATCAAAAGAAGTGCCATAGACGGAGAAATCGTCCATGAACACCTCCACAATTTCCTCACAAAAACAATGAAAGATAGCAGACATACATCTTTGAAAAGTAGCAGGAGCATTACATAAACCAAAAGGCATACGTCTATAAGCATAAGTACCATAGGGACAAGTAAATGTGGTTTTGTCTTGATCTTGAGCTTTAACAACAATTTGAGAGAAACCAGAATAACCATCAAGAAAGCAAAAATGAGTTTTATTGGCTAATCTCTCCAACATTTGATCAATAAAGGGTAATGGATAATGATCTTTCTTAGTAACTTTATTAACCTTTCTAAAATCAATGCACACTCTATAACCAACAACTACTCTTTGAGAAATAAGTTCAACATGATCATTAGGTATGATAGTAATTCCACCCTTCTTAGGGACACAATGCACAAGACTAACCCATCTACTATCAGCAATAGGATATATTATACAAGCATCAAGAAGTTTTAATATCTCATTTCTTACCACTTCCTTCATCTTAGGTATTAAACGACGTTGATGTTCAACAACTGGCTTCGCATCGGGCTCCATATTAATAGAATGTTGACATATAGTAGGACAAATCCCTTTCAAATCATCCAAAGTATAACCCATAGCTCCACGGTGTTTCTTCAATATTTCCAATAATCTTTCTTCTTCTTTACCTGAAAGGTTAGCACTAATAATAACAGGATATATTTGATTATCATCAAGATGAGCATACTTGAGATTATCAGGCAAAGGTTTTAAATCAAAGACAGGATCCTCTTTAGGTGGAAGTGTTTTACCAAAGTCTTCCACTTTTAAATTGTTTAAGAATAGGTTGACGAAGGAATATGTCCTCAAGTTCATTTCTTTCTTCCATAAAAGTTTCATCTTCATGACCTTCCATAAATTGCTGAATATAATTAGTAGGAGCAAGAGAGACAGAAGCAAGTTGTTCAACTCTAATCTTCATTACGCAATTTGGGTTCATAAGGTGTTTTAGCAAATTTTGAAAAATTGAATTCATATGAATCACCAGCAAATTTATTAAGGATTTTCTTTTTCCTACAATCTATAACAGCTCCACAAGTATTCAGAATAGGTCTACCAAAAATAATAGGACAAGTCTTACTAGCAGCAGAACCAAGTACAAGAAAATCAGCGGGATATTTAGTCTTACCACACAGAACTTCAACATCTTTAACAATACACTTGGGAGAGATAGTTTCTCTATTAGCAAGTTGAATAACCACATCAATATCTTCAAGTTGGATAGGACCAATTTCATGCATAATCTCTTTGTAAAGCTCATAAGTAATAGCACTTGAACTTGCACCAATATCACATAAACCATAATAGCAATGATCACCAATTTTAACAGATAACACAGGAATACTAGCCTTTCTTGGCTTTGTAGAATGAGAGACAACATTAGAAGCATCATCACAAAATATAATATACTCTTCTCCCACATTTTCAGAAACAAGTTCTTTAATTATAGCCAAAGAAGGTTCAACTTTAATTTGTTCATCAGGTTCTTTAGCTTTCTTATCACTTTTATTAACCACACTAGCCATAAGAGAATGCTCTTTCACTTTAACAGGAAAAGGAATTTCATCAACATAAGGCTCAGGAATGATATGATCAACAATATTAACTTCAATGCTTTTAGCTAAAGGAACAACAGATTTATCTTTATAAGGTTCATGATATTTTTCAAATCCCTTCTTGGGCAAACCGAAATAATCAGCAAAGCTTTTATAATAATTTGCAACAACTTGAGAATCAAGACCATAGGCATTATTCATATTTCGAAATACATCAGTGTCCATAAAAGTCTTAATGCATTCAAAGTCATATTTTATACCTGGCTCCCTACCTTTGTCGTTCTCCCATGCTTCAGTATTTTCTTCAATACGATCCAGAAGATCCCATGTAAACTCCTTCTTATTACGAGTGAATGATCCAGCACATGAAGTATCCAATAATGTTTTATCTTCAAACGAGAGTCTTGCATAGAAGTTATCAACAATAATATTACCAGGAAGCTCATGAATGGGACATTTGAGCATTAATGCCTTCAATCTCCCCCACGCTTGGGCAATATTCTCTCCATCATGAGGCCAGATGATATATATAGAATTCCTATCTTGATGAATTTCACTTGGAGGATAAAATTTAGAATAAAAGAGAGGTACAATTTTCTCCCATCCAAGAGAATCCCTGTTCTCCAGCAGTTTATACCAATGCGCAGCTCTCCCACAAAGTGATATGAAGAATAATTTCTTCCTGACTTCGTCCATCGTAATAGCTGCACACTTGAACAACTCGCATAATTCATGTAAATACAGCAAATGATCACCGGGGTGGACAGTTCCATCCCCAAAATAGCGGCTATTCATAACACGTTTAACAATTTTCATAGGTATTTTAAATGGCACAATATCATCAGGAGGCGCCTCATGTTCTACCTCAGCAGCGGTAGAAGACTTCCCAAACACGAAAGCAATATTTCTCTTCTCCATTATAAAGCAAATAAGGAGACAGAAATAAAAACAACACTTACAATTGAAGTTTTCCTTACCAATAGCGCTTCACTCCCCGGCAACGGCGCCAGGAAATAGTCTTGATGACCCACAAGTATAGGGGGTGTATCGCAGTACTTTTGATAAGAGTGTCGAACCCAACGAAGAGCAGAAGGTGTTGAGAAGTGGTTTTATGAGGATTTCACTGTAAACACTAGCAGACAAGTTTTCAGTAGACTTTGAGATAACAGATAAATAAAGTGCGAGTAAATAAAGCGCTGCAAATATAATTGCAGCGACTGGCCCAATCCTTTTGAGAGCAAAGGGCAAGCCGGTTTGTTTACTTATGATGACCAAACATTCTTGAGGACACACGAGATTTTTGTCTAGTGCTTTCGCTTCATATTGATGAATAATCTTTAATGTTTAGATAAGTGTCGTGTGGGTGAACCTATGCTAATGCACCGCCCTTCCTTGGACTAATACATACTTATGATTATACCCCTTGCAAGCATCCGCAAATACAAGAAAGTAATTAAGATAAATCTAACCATAGCCTTAAATTCTGAGATCCTGCGATCCCTCGCGCATCGGAATACCAACGGGGGATTAGGTTTCTGTCACTACGGCAACCCCACAAATGATAACCAAATACACGATGCATTCCCCTAGCCTCATAAAGGTGAAGTGTCATGTAGTCGACGTTCACATGACACCACTAGAAGAATGGCACCACAACTTAAATATCAAAACATCAAATATTAATCAACATAGTTCACTACTAACATCTAGACTTCTCCCATGTCCTCAAGAACACAACGAACTACTCACAACACACCATAATGAACATGATCAGAGGTGATATAATGATGGATAACAATCTGAACATAAACCCTAGTTCAACGGTTTCACTCAATAGCATTAATAACAATAACAATCAACACCGGGAGAGTTTCCCCTATCAAATACATAGAGTTTAGCCCCAGATGTTACATCGGGAACAGAGTGTATGAATGATGACAGCGTCGGCGGTGGAGATGGTGGTGTTGGCGATGGTGATGGAGTGCAGCTCGATGACGGTGACGATGGCGACGATTTCCCCCCTCCGGGAGGAAATTTCCCCGGCGGCAATGCAGCCTGCCAGAGAGCTTTTCTCTCTCTGTCTTCTCCGTCTCGTGGTGGCGGGAGAGATGGTTTCTGTTCCACATAGTAATTTTAGGTTTTCGGGGGGAAGAAGTACGTGAAGGGGTGCGCCGAGTGGTGGGCCAGGGCGCCCACATCGAATGCTACCGCGACAGCATTGGGAGCCGCGCCGAGGGGTGGTGTGAGCCCTCTAGGCCCCACCCCAGGCTCCCCTTTTGGCTCCCTCGATGAAATAATTCAGAAATAATTCCCTGTTTGCCACTTTGTTCTTTTGATCTTCGCAAATATTGTATCTTGACGGTGCGTTTTCTAGCATAATTCAGCCTCCAGGAATCCATGCTCCAATGATCATCAATCATGCAAAATAGATGAAATAACATAAGTATCATCTCCAAATACGATATATATCAATGAATAACTGTAAATTATGATATAAATTAGTGATGCAAAATGGACGTATCAGCGACTAAGGTGACAATCGGCGACGGGCGCAAAGCTTCTTTCTGGGGTTCGTCTTGGCTTGAGGGGCTGCCTCCCAAGGTCATCGCCCCAACCCTCTTCGCCGCGTCCAAACGCAAGAACATAAACGTGCATGAGGCCCTATCAGCTTACAACTGGATTGCTGACCTCGACGTGGACCACTTCACTATCGACCACATCTCACAGTTTGTTCAAGTTTGGAACCTTTTGCAAGCGGTCACCCTAATCCAGGAACTGAGGATTAGATCACTTGGACTCTGTCGCCATCTAGGGTCTACTCCGCCAAATCTGCATACAAGGCACAGTTCATCGGATCCTCCCCCTGCGCCTTCCTCGCGGTCGTCTGGAAACCTTGCCCCCCCCCCCCCCCCCCCCAAATGCTCCTTCTTTGCGTGGCTCGCCGTCCAAAACCGGTTGTGGATATCAGATCTCCTTGCCATCAGGGCGTGGCCGCGTCAGCCTGTCTGCCAACTTTGCAGCTGTGCTCCGGAGACGGGTCGTCACCTTCTCTTCGAGTGCCGCTTTGCCAAAAGGATCTGGACCGAGGATGCCTCCTGGTTACACTGCCCTTCGATCATCCAGACCCTCCAATCAACGAAACTGACCATCTTCGACTACTGGAAGGCCCTTGCGGCGGCGCCATTTCCCTCTCGTAAAGGAATGCAAACTGCAATCATCCTCATCACTTGAGAGATTTGGAAGGAGGGAATGCTAGAATGTTCAACAACAAATTCTCGCCGCCGGCTTCACTCCTCCAGCACATTAAGGAGGAGAGCAAGAACTGGATCCTAGCAGGCGCCAAGAACTTGGCTGAGTGTGTGGCCTCATGCGTTTCTTGATTTTTTTTTCGCTTTTAGGGTTCACTAGGGTCTCTGGACTCTCTTGTGTTCCCGCGGTTTTTGAGACTTGACCTATCTTTGTCTTTGCTCCTTCTATATCAATATAAAACGAAAAGCTTTTGACTTGTTTAAAAAAAAGAAATATGTACGCATTAATTTTCTTCTCAATTTGGAATCATCGCTTACACACTTTTTATCATTAATTTGTCTTTAATTATGATTTTTTTTCTGAAAAGAGTATTTCCTGCATCGAGTGATGTATACGGCTCTTTATTAACAAAAAGTAACAGGTATCAATACCAAGTGTCAAAAAAATTACACCTGAAGAGACATGTATCAACCAGGAAGAACAACATAGAGCAACTACTGAAGTCTACTAATATTCTGCCAGGAATATCGGGGAAAAGATGTGTTATAGTTCAATATATGTCGTTCCTTCAAGCTCCATGATGCCACTATTTGAGTAGCTATATATAGTGTGATTGTGTGCATATTGTTTTTAAGAAATGGGAGCATAGCCCGCATTTATGATGTTGCACACAACCTTTATATATATATATATATATATATATATATATATATATATAGGTAAACACTATTCTGCACCCAGGTGCAGGATAAATTATTTTACACCCGAGATTTTGTACGTTGTTTTTATTAAAGAAAATATGTTTATGATCCAAATAATTACCTTTATTTTGCCCCATAACTAAAAAATCTACATAAGAAATGCAATATATAAGTCATAATAGTGTAAAAATAGGTAAAATTACGTATTTATGTAAAAAAATATATGTCATATAAATAAAGTTATACGTCATGTTAATATTTTCTTATATTTCTATTAACTTACGAAGTACGGCAAAATTTACGTGATATATATATATATATATATATATATATATATATATATATATATATATATATATATATATAAGTCACATAGTATTTTTCACATCTCCATGATCACATAAGGTTGAGACATGTATCAAACTGAAGGGAATATTCCCTAGAGGCACTTAATAAACATAGTTTATTGGTAATATCCCAATCGTTCATTATATGTTTTATACCATGCTATAACTGTATTAAGCGAAAACATTAATACAGGTGTGGTAGATAAACAACCAGGTCCCTAGTAGCCTCTACTAAGACTAGTTTCGTTGTGCGATTGATGATCGAGGTTTTCCGATCATAGGGCATGGCGCCGGTCGGCAATGGAAGTCATATCGTTAGGAGTAACGATGTGATGGACATACCCAGTATTTATAGGACATAGTCATTACGCCTTAAGACCGTGAGATCAACTCTTATTGTTATCCCTGGAAGATACTTTGATCGCACCAAACGTCATATCTTATATAGTGTGACAATAACGGTGATACTTTTGGGTATCGGAAGGGGGTAGTTGAGACGAGGGGTCAACAGCGGGATTTGTCAGTCCGCATAGCCGGATAGATACTCTAGGGCCCACTCGGTGAGATTATGTCAAATGAGTTTGCAAACATGTGACTAGGTCACCAGCTGACATAATATCATAGACGAGTAGAAGATAGCGATGTCGGTAACGAGATCATGCTAGGTATAGAGATATCTGAGAATGATGCTCGGACGCGCTAAGTATCGCCATGACAAAGGGTTTAAGACTAGACGTCCAGGTTTGATAGATGAAAGTCATTCGTTATATCACAGGGATTAATTCATGGGGTCCAGACCTACGAGTTAGTCGATGATCATAGAGGAGTCTTGATCGTACCTGTTATTATATCGAACCGCTAGGGTAACACACTTAAGGGGTTTCGACAAGACAACCTAAAAGGAAAGAGATCACCGGGAACGTCCCGGGAATGTTCCAATGGTGATCGGGCAGCGACGAAAGATTTTTCGGAGCTAGAATAAATTATATATAATATGTTTAATATTAATTAGTGTAATTAATGTCTAAATATGATTTTATATATTTATTTTCGAATTTATCTAGGCTGATTTCCCTAAATGGGCCTTCTGGTCGAAAGAAGGCCCATGGGGGGGAAAACCCTCAAGGGAATTTTGTGGGGGAGGCTTGGCCGCCCTAGGTGGGCCAAATGGGGCCCACATAGGGCCGGCGCACCCTCCCTAGCCGCACCAAGGCTGTGGGGTAGTCCCACATTGTCTGGCTAGGGAGGTTGGCTCCCCCTGGGAGCCTATATAAGAAGGGGCACCCCTGGCCTTTTAATTCACCAATTAATTCCCAATTTCTCTCTCGATCTCGTGATTCCCTTGTCGGAGCCGCGCCGAGTAGAGTAAGGGGATCTCTTCCACCATAGCCCGCTGCCGCGCTGCTGGTGTTCCGGTCCAAGTCTTCCGCTGCTCGTCCTGGACTGGAGCTTCGGAGGCCGTCGTCTCCACCGTATGTGTGTGACGCCCTGCGAGGTGCTGCGCAGGAGGCTTACTTCCTCCACCCGACCTCGGGGTCATCTTCGTCGTCTTCGTCGCGCCGAGTTCTCCGCGACCTAGAGGTCGGCTACGTCGTCTTCGTCGTCAACGCTTGTGCGGGAGCGTAATCCCCTCTATTCGGTCTACGAGGGTATGTATTCTGATCTCCGCCGTACTACTATATCTGCATAGTGTAGATCTTGGCTAGTTTAAGGATATCGTTGCTAGGAATTTTTTTGTTTTCTGCACACGATCCCCTTCACAAACATGGGAAGAACAACATAGAGCAACTACTGAAGTATACTAATATTCTGCCAGGAATATCAGGAGAAAAATTGTGTTATAGTAAAATATATGTCGTTCTTTCAATCTCTATGATGCCACTATTTTGGTGAAATATTGTTTAAATATTGAGTGGGCTTTTAGCCCATTTAGCAATTATAAAAAAATCCTTACAGGGCCATGTTGTCATGGCAAGTGATGAGAGTTTAACATATTGCTAGTTGAGTGAGATGTGCATCAACTTATATACTGAGCCATTCTCCTATTAGTATGAGTTGGTGTAAGGTATGAGGAGAATGACTGTGTACCACACGTGCGCTCTTCCTCCTCCTCCGCCCGCCTTGTCACGACACGACACGTCACGAAGCGCCCTGGATTGCTGGAATCTCGCCGAGCCGATTTGTTCTTTTTGTTATGCAGAACTAAAATATGAGCATGGTCAAATGAAATGTTTGCCTTCACGAAAAAATGAATACGAGTTGTCTTAAGTGCTCTTAAGACGACCGTTTCCAGAATTCATTGGACGTGTTTTCTGTTGGCCTTTTCTCTTCCTGCGTTGTGTATAGAAAGGAGAGGTCTTTGTTCAAGAGAACAGAACTATCAGCCCACAGCCGCCACCGTCGTTCCTCCTCGTTGTGGTTGTCATCGATGATCCCATCCCGTCCGCCGCGTACACGGTCGACGGGAGAGCAGGTCTCCGAAACCCCGCCTCTCCGGGAGAGGGGTGATTAGGTTTTTGGGGGGCGTCTTCTACGCGACTGCTCGCCAATCTTCATCTACTATGTTGGCTACTTCAACTACGTCCGCATCGTATTCGTCATCATCATGAGCACCGACACCGAGATCGATAAGCATGCCGCTGACAAGAGGGTTGCCAACGACGCAGCCGCTTCTACATCGGCCAACTGTCGAGTATAACATGTTTATACCTCTCCTGATTATTTACTTGTTTGTTGTACTAGTGATTTGTGTAGATCTACTATATGTCTAGTACATGATTAAACTGTTAAGTTTCAGTATGTCATTAGCACTATCTAAGTTATGATTTTAGTTTATATTTGAATTAATATAATTAAACAATTGCTTATATTCTTAAATACAACATATTTGAGTAGCTATATATATAGTGTGTCTGTGTGCTTGTTGTAACGTGAATCAGTGTGTGCACCCACACCCCTTCTGCGATCGAGCACGATCGAAGTCGGCAGCGGGCAGCAGTGATCGGCCGGCAGCGGCGCAGCGCCCATCCGCTACTAGGACTGACGAAGAGGCTGAGACATAGACATTGTAGAGCTAGCACATGCATGTGTAGCATCGAACAACATTTGATGCTCGATGATGGCTTGAGACGATGAGCCCCACACCAAATTGTACGTGTGGGGGCACCGCGCTAGCTTTATATGTGATTCCCACAACCCCCTCCATATATCTCAGACCCTTTGCAGGAAAGGGCCCCTGACCCTGATGGGGAAGCTCCCCCAGCGTCAAAATGTTGTAATGCGGGAGAGCTATCGATCTATGCTACACTATGCAAGGAAGGTCTTATGCGGGGGTTGCATATTCTCTCTCTACCCACAATCATGTATGCAGGTTCCAAACTTCCAATCCCTCCCAAGATGTTGATGCCCCCCTCCCATCCTGGAATGTTCACACAAATCTCATGCATATGGATAGCTAACAAGATGTGAGATATATTTATGCACGCGCATAGCCAATATAAATGTATGCGTGCTGCTGATTCATGTCTTGTGCCAGTGGTGGGAATTATAATAAAGTTAAATAGATTACTAGAAAAGTGGTTCATGCTTCCAATTTGATACTCTCTTGACTCAATTTTCAGATAACAAGAATATAAAGTCAAATAGTAAATATCATGATTAACTGCGTGTAAAACTCTTTTGTGTTCCAAGCCAATTAATCATGTTACATGTGTTTTACCCCCCCTCCCCCCCCTTTTGAATGAATGCTTTCAACATTTATATTAATTGGCACCTTTGTATGAAGTAGAAATCTAATCAGTTTATTTATTTTGAGAAGAGATAGTAATCTTATACAACTGTAAATTTTATAACTGAGAGTGGTTAATACAAAAAATAAAATAATTCAAAGAGGGGTCTTATATTAAAAAAACTAAGAGAGTACCACTCCAACCACAAATCTCTTGTGTAATTACTGCAATTGAAGTCCTTTCTCTGAGTATAGTTTTTTCTCTTGAAGTAGAGGTTAAATTCCCTAGTGTTTGCCTCAAATGATGTACATAATATTTTTTATTATATTATTTAATAAATCTTTACAAAGAAACATATCGATCAACCCAAAGCGACCTTTCTAGAGACAACTGTCGCAACACCAACAAGTTTGATGAAGGGGGCGGCCATGATCGGAGGCGTGTGCACTGACCTCGCACCTACGTAGATCGTCTGAATCTGGGGGCTTCACAAAACTGCCCAATGGTGAGCCTAACCGATCCAGCGGACCCTCCGGAAAAATTGGCACCATGACCTTGTCAGACCAGCCGTGGACACTACCACGACGCCAAACAGTGTCACCAACATGTGCGCATCCATCATCCCTTGTCAGCCGCAAAGGCCGTGTTACACCATGCCACCGAAACTCGCCATTGCCATTGCAGTAGATGCCACGTCGTTTCACCTTGGCCACTGGGCGACAAAAGCTCGCGGAGACCTATGTCAAGCCAATGAAGTCATAAACTTGTCCTTCTAGCCGAGGTGTGACTCTAAATACAATGCCTCTAAGGGGGGATAATGTGGAAATGTGCAATCATTCAACCCGGGATGTCTGAATCTTGGGTTCCCCCTGGAGCAAAGAACTTATTAGAACAGCCTCACCACCCCTCTAATGAGGTAAACTATGCATACCGGCACCGCCATAAACGGTTCCGGTGAGACGAAAACAACTTTTGTTGGCATGGTTCCGGAGGGAAGCTGCTCTCCGAGCGTAGTTAGAGCACAAACCCTTTCCATGTGAGCCTAGCGTGTGCATAGACGGCTATCTATAGTACATTCATACATACCGATCAGTGACTTTGGTTAAAGTGCTCCTGAAGCAAACTCCCATTCGTTTCGCTCACTCTCGTTCGCCCATGTAGTGTAGACACTAGATACCTTTTTTCAGAAAAGGAGGCATAGCCCCAGCCTCTGCATCAATCTATGCACACACGGCTTTTTATTTCAAAGTATCAATGTATAGCTTATTACAAATCAAGGATCACTCAGTGTGGAAACAAAAATGAGCCAGTGAAAAAATAAAATTTAGTTTGTGTTCGTCTAGACATCTTGAATTCTTCTAGTGAGCTGCGAGCCACCCCGGTAGAAGATATCCCCAGCGACCGTCCGGAGCTGTGTGCATCCGATATCCATAAGTGGCCTCTGTGCCGCTGGTAATAGGCATGCCCAAGATTGGATCTAAAAAGTAGCCATATGTATAACCTGTAAAAAATGAATATTTGCTCTCTTGTTAAACACCATATCATTTCGACAGTTTCAAATGGCCCAAACTAAAGCACAAACCCCGACACAAATTCGTGTTTTAGTGGCTTTATCGATTTCATTCAACCAATTACCAAACATATTTGCTATACTGGTCGGAGGAGTGATATTGAAAGTAAAGTGCACAATTATCCAAATAGATTTAGCAAAAGGACATGAAATAAAAAGGTGATGGATGGACTCCTCTGAGTCACAAAAAACACATTTCTTGCATCCATCCCAGTTTCTTTTGGCTAAATTGTCCTTGGTTAGGATGACCTACTTATATAGAAACCACATAAAAATCTTTATTTTTAGCTGTACTTTTAGTTTCCAAATATATTTACAAAGGAAAGCCGTATGCCCGTTCATAAAATCTGCATACATAGACTTGACCAAAAATGATCCTGATTCGGTAAGTTTCCAGATAAAAGCATCTTGTTGGTCCAAAAGTTGGACGTGAAACAAACGTTCCACCAAATGCAACCATTTGTCCCACTTATTACCTGTAAGCGCTCTTCTAAAATCAATGTTAATAGTCGGAGAATTTAACACTGTTGCTACAGAAACATTTTTATGTCTAGCTGTACATCGACGGATATTGTTGTGATAATGGTGTGTCCCCAAGCCAAACGTCCTCCCAAAAGCTCACATTATTTCCGCTTCCTAAGTTAAATTTTCCACGTTTGAAAAAGTCATCTTTTACACTCATAAGTCCCTTCCAAAATTCGGAGTCTGTAGGTTTGACCTCCACTTGAGACAACGTTTTATCTCTAACATACTTATTTCTAATTAATTCCTGCCAAACACCATCTTCATTTAGAAGTTTAAACACCCATTTACTAAGCAAACATCTATTTTTAATCTCTAGAACCTCCACCCCAGGACCTCCTTGATCTTTGGGTCTGCAAATAATATCCCACTTTGATAACCTATACTTACGTTTAAGTTGGTCATTTTGCCAGAAAAAACAAGATCTATAGAAATCTAGTCTTTTCCTCACCCCTTTAGGTATTTCAAGAAAAGACAACATAAACATTTGAAGACTCGTTAGAACTGAATTTATAAGGACTAGCCTATCACCATACGATAGAATTTTCCCCGCCAACAATCCAATTTACGCTCAAATCGATTCTCAACCGGATTCCACTCCCTATTTAGTAGTCTGCGGTAATGAATTGGAATCCCTAGATATCTGAAAGGTAAAGCTCCCCCCTGACAGCTAAAAATTTGTTTATATTGATCCGCACACTAGCTTTGCCGAAGCAAAAAATCTCACTTTTATGAAAGTTTATTTTTAAGCCAGATAGTTGTTCGAACATACAGAGAATGAGCTTCATATTCACAGTTTTCTGTAAATCATGCTCCATAAATAAAATTGTATCATCGGTGTATTGTAGAATGGATACACCTCCTTCCACTAAATGAGGAATTAGACTCCCAACTTGTCCATCATCCTTAGCTCTTTGAATTAAATTAATATCCTACTTTATCATGTATTGTTACTACCTACTATGATGCACTGATTCGAAACCGTTACTTTCCCATTTGACCCGTTTTCGTGATCGATAGTGTCCATAACTCTATTTGTGTCCTGCACCATTTGCATGTCGAGACGACTCCGACGCTATGTTGAAACATGAGAAGAGTATTGTCGGTTTTATCCTCTCTGTTCAACATGCGTTTGTAGTTGTATTTTATAAGTTAGACTAAATTTTGCCACTGTACTCTGAAATAGTATTACAACCCCTCAGAAAAACACAGACATATTGTACATAGTTATGCGGAAATTCACATTGACTCCCGATCTCATATGCTCATAATAAAGTAAATTTCAAATCGTAAACACATCTCAAATTCTACTCACATGCAAAGTTTCGTGGTGAGAAGATATTTGTTCTTTGATGTGCAAAAAAAGACAAATCATTGGCCGAAATGGATTTTAAAAAGAAATTTAGAGTACTGATTTTGTTATTTTTGCATAGAGCACCGAAAATGTCATTTCATCACTAAACTTGTCACGTATTTGAAACATGTATATATTCGCCACCAACATTTTTACATAATTTTTTAGAATGTTTTACTACTTTTAAAAGGAAAATTACTCTATTATAAGCATATGTCTGTATTGTAGTAGCTAAAATGCCCGCATTGCTTGGGATACGAAAACTAAAAATCCAATCACGTGGCACGACTGCCCTCAGTGGCATGGGTACAATCTGGCTTGGCATGAAATAAATAAATAGCAAAACCGTAAAAAAATGTAAACTAGAAAGGAGAAAAATATTTTACAACAGAGAGAAATGTCTTATATTTCTTTCCTAGTAATCACAACTATATACGATAAATCATGCATTCTATTTAAATCATGTAAAAACATTCTTTTGAGATAGCACGGTTATATTTTTTACATGGGCCTCACCCCGGTTCAATTATATTAAAAAACATGTTGCATGAGTTAATTGTTCGTGCTCTTTGGTTTATTATAATCGAAATCCACTTATAAAAACGTTTACGTTGTATAGTGTTTCGCAAAAAAAAATCAGCATTGTGTTTCTTGCAAGAGATCGCCATTTAAATGTATATAAGCATGGTTTAGAAATGCGCTTTTGCTAGTCCAGAACATATTTGTCGCTATAAAACTTTAGCACTACACGTCTACACATATACTACTTCGTAATAATCGAGGCACAATACGTTAGCACCTGAAATTATCTCATCACCTCGACCGTTTCTGTACATCTCTAGACACACCGAGTGTGCAGCTAGAATATACGTTTCCATATTTGACGGCCATTATTTTCTCCGTCCTTCTAACTTTTAGAGATGCATATATGTTGTCATTTTATTCTGTCCAAAAGGCAAGCTGAAATGCTCAATGAGCAATTAGTCAACATGGTGTACTAGGATTGTATGAGTCCTCGTTATCACCAAATATATTCGATCGTTGACTGTATGTACATTTTAAGCAAGCACGTTACACACTCGCACGCCCGAAAGCAACATAGACCATCAACGCGATGTGCTTATGTAACGACACACTAGTAGAGAATATGTCATATGACCAAAACGAAATACCCCATTTATCCCAGTTGTATTACAAACTGGAACAGATAGGAGCTTACAACTCCTACGACATCAGAAGTGGACATTTTATCCTGGTTCCGGTCACGAACCGGGACAAATGGGGGCGTGTCTCAAGACACCAGCCTTTTTATCCCGGTTTATGGATAGAATCGGAACAAAAAGTAGATGCCTATATATATACTCAGCAGCCTCTCTCTCCCAAAACCGTGCAGGGTTTGAAACAAGTTCACCTCTTTCCACAAGGTCAGCATACGGAAGAAGCTCACTTTATAATGAGAGAGGTAAGCCGTACTAGCTAGGTCCACACATCTTCTCTATCTAAATAGGAGCACCCCACTACTTAATTTCTCTCAACATGCAACCATGCCACATCATCAAGTATCTGACTGGTCCACCTCATTAAGCCATGCATGTTTACTTTTATCCTATAAGTTAATCTTTAAACAAAAAATAAAACAACCCAATTCATATTCCTTACAATAAAAGGTTTTCTAATATTTATCACTATAAAATTCCGCAGCAACGCACGGGGTGTTATCTAGTATCTTTAATTTTAGTCTCACAATACCATTTTTCAATACTTTTGATTATTATTTGATTGGATTCCTATATTATTCTCTCTTAAAGTACGCGAAACAGCAACATGGCACCAATTTGTGTGTATTCTATGTCTGTGAGTTCATTCAAATTCACATCAATGAGGGAGCTGACTTGGATCGCGTACGTAAACAATATATTCAAACTTGTTCACTTTTCAAATTGAATTATTTTTATGATGATTGATATACTGATGTTGATCTCTCCTTTTTTGTTTGAGACGATCCGGAACAGCCTTGATGCAAAAGACCGCCTACTAACAATTATGAAGGAAATTGCAGTGTTTCTGCTTGACTAAGTCTTAAAGTCGGCCGCAGAATACAGTAGATCAAGCCGAAAAGACCATCCCGAGAAAAAAATAGGGTCTAATGTCTTTCTGTCATGTAATGATCTCTAGGTTGTAATGATCTACCGGATGTAATGATCTTCCAATTGTAAATATTTCTTTCGGAGAACTCGATCTTGTATTAATGATAAATATTATATTGTAGCGTATAATATGTAACTCAATATTGTTTGAAATGAAACATAAATATCGAAAACAGAACACAAAAGAAAAATTAAAACAGAAACACAAAAAACAGTAAAATAGGAAACAAGAAACAAAAAAAGAAATAGAAAACAGGAAAAAAAAAGACAAAACATAGTGTCCCGGTTCGGTTGTCAGATATATATATTTTTTCGATAAAAGGAAGAGTGCTCGGCTATGAATTAACAAAACTACCCCAAGTTCCACATGCGTTATTACATTGCTGCGGCATGCATACAATTTAGTCAAAATAAAGTACGACATGTTGTGACATACTCCCTCCATTCCGTAATATAAGGTGTTTAAGGTTTTTGCACGGATATTAACGCGTCAGTATTTTACATGTGGTGGACTCATCTTGTCTTGATAAAATTCGAGAGAGAGGAATCCATGATAGTCGTAAATTGAAAAGAATAGCTCAAATCTCTCTTTTCCAGATTGTGACACATATTTTGACGAGTAAAATTATCTATAAATCATAATACACCTTATATTTTGAATTTTTTTCCAAAACCTTAGACACCTTATATTAAGGAACGGAGGGAGGAGGGAGTACAAATTAGCCAACTTATGTCTTTTTTCGTTTGTTCGCTAAATTGTATGGCTGAGCTTGTATCAAACCATGTTGAGCTAGTGTAGGCTTATTAATTTAACATTGGACAGTTGGTGCCTTTTTAGCTAAAAAAATGCCTTGCTGGTGTAAAACACAGATGTCATTTTTATGTTTTAGAAATCCAAGACACAAAATCAGAACATGATATTGTGGATCCTGACTTTGACGTGTTTGGAGATACCTTAAGTTTTGATTCAATGAACTTAGACGTCCTGAATAACAGGCAGCCTGATACTTCCACCGGCCGTTTTTAATATCAGGCAGCCCAGATACTCACACCGTTTTAAATATAAGATATTTAAGATTTTGTATAGATTCACATGTATCTGTATATATTTAGATATATTTAGTGTGTATGTTTATTTATTTAAGTGTGCATCTAATTAATATGTGTAATATATAAGCATCTAATATTAAAAAAAGAGTACAAATAAGAGATTTGCTCAGAAGAGATAGTTGCACCAGTTAGACACTCCCAGATGGCAAATGATGAGACGAGGTCCGCCACCTGTCGAATTGCTAGTAGCACTCAACTAGGTCAGATTCACGCCGGACAATATATACGGAGTTTGCATAATATCCATAGAGTCTTTTATTAAGGTCCATCATATATTCATATTTTGTGGGGCCGTTCTGACCTTGCACTTTTGTAGGGCATGGGATGCGGCTGATCGATCGTGCATGAAAAGCACAAAATGAGAAAAGAATAGAAAAACAGTGTGTCTATGTGGTGATATCCAAAAAGGAGATTAGCTTGTTTATGTGGTCTTTTCATATGTTCATCCAACTCTGCCCCGTTCCATGCTGAACTACTCTTTTTTCCTTTCAAAATGGAGGTTATGTCGGTGCCGTTTTTATTAATAACGAGAAATTTGTATCGATCTGCCGGAGGGACAGCGTTCAGGCGAAAACTCTCTAAACTACAAGCTTAGCTTGATCTAAGGGTTGGACCGGTCAGATTTAAATGTCCAGAGAGCTCATACATCACTCGCACATCATCTAAATTCGAAAGATTTAATCACCGCTCAAAAGCGAGCAGTAAGCATAAACCGGTCCAACGCCCGCCCTAAAGCAGATCACATGCGTACACTTAGTAGTTGTCGCCCCCGTATTTCAAGAGAGATCAGTGCAGTAGCATTTTTAGGCCCGTCGTTAACACCGTCAAACAGCTCCACCATCCTGCGCATGTTCACCATCGCACGACCTACGTCGTCGCACTACCGCACCATGTTGTTGAGACTCGTCGTCAATGATGCATTAAATGCAGCATCGCTCCTCCTTCGTACCAATCCAATGCTCCAAAACGCAACCCTCAAGAGGAAGAACAACAATAAAAGTGTCCCTAACATCCGATTTCTGGATCAAGGGTTTCTCTAGAGTACCCAAAAAACGAAGCAGCTGCTGCAAAACGATGCCTTCAACAAGAGAAATGACACCAAGGTGGGCCGTCATCGTCCCCCTCAATTTTCACAAGGGGTTGCGAAATACCAAGCCCGGTCTTGAATGGACCGCGATGGAGCAATCACCCACGAATTTACATGGATGGAATAGCCTAGTCCCGATCGAACTCGGTCTAGGTCAAAACAGCCCCAGCCGCCGCACAGGGCGCCGCAGCCACCGCCAGCCGACCTCTCTTGCCGATTGGAGAGATCCAGATCGTAAACACCAGATCGTCATCCACCGCGCTGTTGCAGCTCAAGGTGTAGCTGATTGGTAGATGTAATAGCATGTGTAGTTTTTGTTCTTGGTAAAAATGAGCTGATCAGTAGATAGGATATTTAGGAATTATTATGTCTTTTAAAACCGGACTAGCAAATGGACTATATACGCATCTCCATGATGGTGATCCACGGATCAAGGAACAATATAACGCCGCAATAATGGAGCGAAGAAGGGATCAAGCTAGGGAGAGGTCAACCAGACCCACCACAGAGTTCCATACGTACGAGCGCGCACACGCAAGCACGCATGAGCAACGCGACCGCACGCGCCGGTCACACCATCCCACTGTTGGAGCCTTGCCATTGCCAACGTGGTGGGTCGATCTTGCAAATGGGGGCATCCCATTCCCAATCTGTAAAGCCGGGGGCATCTCATCTCTTGCCCTCTCGATCCATTCCAATCCTCGATCGATGTCGCAAGGCCTTTGCGTTCATTGCAACATCATGCATGCGCCGTTGATTATTCTTTGAATCATGTTTGGAGGAGCCCCAACTTTGCTTCTTCATGCTTGATATGCAGGTTTTTATTTTCTCCAACCACGTTTTGTTAGTTATTATCAAATAGTACTTCTTCCGTTTCTAAATGTCAAATATTTTGGCATTTTTTTATTCGCACTTATTAGACGTGTTTTAGCTCAAAGTTCATGTGAATCAACTATGTCCTTATGGACAAAGAATGTTAAAATATCTTATAGTTACAAACGGAGGGAGTACTATACAAGTATGTCCTTATGACGTAAACTGCATTAACTTATACATATTGCTTTCAGATTACCAATTCAATACCAATACCAATTCAACCTTCATATGTTCTTTAACGGTAGTAGTTTAAAGAGAACCATCCCTCCCCGTCTGCTCCTCACACGACCGCCTCCACTCACCCCGAGGGTTAATCCTAGCCGCCCCATAGCGCATCCTCACCGTCCCAGCCCCTCCCTCCTGTGTTGCTACTAGTGTCATGGTCCGGCCCAACCTGCTCGCTAACGGGAACCTGGGGAGGGGCATCTCGTCTCCTTCCGTGGGTCTACGGCACGAGACGCGATGATGACCTACGCGTGTCAGGCATCACGGAAGTGAGGATTCCCGCCGTGGTGGCAGCACCCGGAGCTGGAGTGCGCGGCGAGAGGCTTCCCGACGTGTGGCGCGCTATTGTCCTGTGTTTACGTTCCCATTTTATACCATCAAGATTACATTTTCCATCCCACTAATCATGATTACCCGACATCGTACAAATGAAGGAATCAATCGATGGTTGTACATCCGTTGGAACTAACACACAAAGTTAATTGGCGGGTCTACCAGACCGTATGTCCCACTTACTCAATTCCCACAAATCTCATTTAGTCCTGGTGGGCGGAATTAGCGAGAGACGGGTACCCAAGTCCACGTCACCCGGGTACATCCATTAGCTATAGCCTATCGGTGCTTCGGGCGGGAGGAGACAAAACTACAATTTGGTCCAATAAGTAGTTTGTGAATAACCTGCAGAAACGAACAGATTCAAAAAAAAAAATCAAGTCATTTTGACAATTCCATATCGACCAAACTTAAGCACAAACTCCCACATGAATTTGTGCGTTTTGTGTTTTTTATCAATTTAACCAATTTCATAACATATTTATGATATTAGTGGAAGGTGACATGTTAAATTTAAAATGAACTATTGTCCATATAAGACGAGAGAAGGGACATTTCAATAAACAAATGGTGAATATATACATCGGAATCATGAAAATTATATATTTTACAACCATTCCATTTTTGCATAGAAATATTATCTTTTATTAAGAGAACTTTTTGTGTACGAATCACATGAATTCTTTATCTTTAATGCAACCCTCATTTTTTAAAAAGATATTTAACCATAAAAAAGACCTAAGGTGTCAAGATTCCAAACAAAAGCAAAGGACTCATTTTTTCTTTTTTTGATAACCGTACTGTCATCAATTGTTGAACAAGGTGCAACCACGTAATTTCAGTCCATTTCAAACTATTTCCGGTTAAGGGCCTGTGCACTTCCGTCAGGACATTTGCCAGCACAATGTTTTATAGGGACGGGTATTGTTGACCAGCGGGGTAACTCTCAACCAAGTATCTTCAAAGATCACATACTAAAAAACTTCTGTTAATTAAACCATATAAGCCCCTTCTGAAAAAGAAGAATTCGTTGATAATTTTTTATTTTTTAGGTATCTATTATGCTTGCCAGACTTTGTGTTCATTCAAAAATTTGAACATCAATTTTATTAGACTCTCCGATAGTATAATTTTTTTGGTGGGACTATTGGTCGTAATAATAATTGTATGAGATAGGTTATACTAGTATATGTATTCTTACTGCATGTAAAATTTAAAAAAGAGACATCACCATAAAACTCTTTATCTTTAATGCAACCCTCATTTTTTCAAAGGTATTTACACATAACTCTAGCATGTCCATTTGTCAAGTCATAATACACAGACTTCTCTCTCGAATCAGGCTTTCGCCCCGCTTTATAAATAAAGCCACACCGTTTGACACCGCTGCTGGGCCAGACAGCACAACGCCCAAAACAAGGTGCTGGAGCGGAAACAACACAATCACGCCCAAAAGAAGAGCGAAGTGAAAACGAAAAAGAAAAATGCCGACAACGGCGGATCAACAAAGAGAGCAAGCTCCGTGACCGCTGAGCCAACCAGAGGCCTCCCACCACGCTCCTAGTGCTCCGACACGTCGGTACCAAACAACACCTTCAGGAAGGGATGCGACGACTGACGACGCTGCTGCCAAGGGTTTCCCCTAGTACGTGACGGGGAGAAGGGGGACGCCCGACGCCCTCCAAGAAGGACTGGTGGTACCCGCCGGCGCCACCGCGTCGACGTCGGACAAGCCGACAAGGATTTCTCCCGACCCCTTTCACCCTAGGCGCACCGGAACACTCCACCACACCGTCCACCACCCAGCGCCCCACGACCGCGGAGTCACTCACAGAGTCTCACCACGGCCAAGAGAAGAGAAGCCTACACACCGAAGAGGGAGAGCCGGGATTAGGAGCCGCAACACCACCGACGTGCAGGAGGGACCAACCTCCATCGTCATAGACAGTAACCGACCGGACGCAACAACAGGACCACACCAGACCTGCAAGCCCGGTCGGATAATACACATAATTCGCCATAAAAAGATCCGAGTTGTCAAGTTTCCAAACAAAAGCAACAAACTCGGTTGATAACCGTACCATCATCATTTGTTGAACAAGGTGCAATGCAACCATGTAATTTCAAACCATTTGTTAAGGGCCTTTGTTCAGCTGCACTTCCAACAGGACATTTGCCTTCAGCAACGGTGACAGATGTTTTTTTCGAGGACGGTGTCAAATGTTTCTTTGTCGCCTTTGTGAAATTCTAGTTTTTATCCCCAAACAAAACAAATAGGGAAAAAATCAGATCGATCACTGGCAAGTCCCTACCGAACTCGGCTGGCAGATAACAGTAGCTGAAGTATACGTTTTTCTTCTTCTTTGCAGTCCAGATACTATTGAACAGTTTAATTGTCCTACAAATTAACCCTATAAGGATATACATATTTGCAGCTGGAGCAGAAGCTGTAATGCTGTCTGTACGCACTGTACACATCTGAACTGAATTAGGCCTATTGTAGGGTTAGAAGTGATGAAATCCAAATCCCTACTGAAACAGCCCCTACAGTCGCAGCTGCTTGACTTAGCTCCAAGAACATGTTTGGCCTTGGAACGGGCAACTCCTTCCAGTTTGTCCTTCTGCAAGAAAAAAACAGATTAAGGAATGTAAGCATAATGGATGTCGAAACAAAGAGACGATCAACTAAGCATGAGAGACCACAGAGTTAGGCATAATCTTTCTTTTTCTAACAGTGGATTCCACTTTTTACTCCACACTTGTGCATTTTCTGACACTTTTTATTACCCCATTTCGTGAAACAAAATAAAAAAATACACCATATATAATATTTCGAACATGGTTTTACCCCATTTCGGCATCATGCATGTTTTTTTAGTATAGACCAGCATCTTAGAACTATGTGGTGCGTCAAAATATATAAAGATCTGAAATGCATCAGGAAAAGAGGGTCCAAGTTTTGTAAAATTGGTAATCCAGACGATTTTTCAATAGACGGGGTAATTGGTCTAACAAATGTATAACTAGAGGGTAAAAAATGGAGTCCACTGTTTTTCTAAAGATGAAGGTAGAAAAACATCTTCCAGCCCCTGCATCACGAATCAATTTCACTTGACCAAAACATGCATGATCTAATAAGGTGGTCGAACAATTAAGACAGGCAGACCTCTCTGATTACGTTTTTTTACCAATCATATGAGTGATTGAGTGATGCCTACATTGAAGTGAGAACTGAACCCAAGATGTTGATGCCTACATTGAAGTGAGAATTGAACCCAAGATGTCTAGCCCACCATCTACAGTAAGCCAGTCATCCTCTAGGTAGTTTTTTTTGTTGTTGTTGCAGTTACTAGGCCAGGCATATCATGCATGCACAGTAAGCTTCAACCAAGTTCATAACAAACTCCTGTCAAAAGGTTTGAGAATCAGTACCCCAAGTCAGCTATGACTATGCTAATGTTGTCTTGTGACCTTTGATCCTGCAATAATAGAAAATAAAGAAAAATTAGAACATACTCCCTCCGTATCAAAATATAAGATGTACTAGCACAAGATATGTCCACATGCATGTAGACATATCTTAGTGCAAAGTTCATATCTTGTGCTAAAACATCTTATATTTTGATACAGAGTGAGTATTCCATTGTGATGAGGTTATAAACACCAAATATAAAGGTGGATCTGAAGATATAAAGGTGGCAAACAACAATACCAGAGCTTTCTCCCCAAGTGCATCACAGGCCCGCTACGCAACCGAATGAGCAATAAGAAAGCATACACAATGTACTGAAATAGGCATATAGTGAGTATCATTCATTTAAGCAGAGATAGACTGCATACCTGGACATCTCCATGTTGACGGAGTTGATCTCTGACAAAAGCTACAGCTTCAGTGCTGCAGAATACAGTCAGCTACACATGTCACAATGTTGAAAAGATAACTAGTGTCCTATGAGGTGGAAAAAAATGTCCAAATAATCAACTCCGTAAAACTATAAGCATGAAGATCAAAAAGATTGCGGATTACCTTTTAATGTAATCCCAAAGACCATCAGTTGCTACCAAAACAAATTCCACATCCGGTCCAAGCTCCACCAGAGATACATCAGGTGAAGAGATTATTAGATCCCCTTTAAATCTTATTCTGTACATAAAAGATTGGATAATTAAAAAATCAAAAATATTCATGTACAAAAAGTACTGTAAACCACAGTGGGCTCATTTTTCGCGACATGATATTTTAGGGCAAGAGCTATGTTTTGAAAATATATTTATCGGCACCAAAGATAGTAGTGTCATCTTTCTAATTTTAATTTGTTGAAGAGTATTAAGTTACACAACTGAACGTGGCATTTACTTATCATACAAGGCATCTCATACTGACACTGTCCAGCAGGAGTAGCAACCAAGACATGTATGGAAGTTCGATAAACATTAAATGCATGGTAATAAGCAGATAATTATAGAGAATATCCAATCCAGGATATTCAAATCGCTGATCTGACATTAATTTTTGCAGGGAAATCCCTTATCTAATATGTGGTGGTCATGAAATGATCATTCCACTTACAACAAAAGCTGCAGGTGCAAATAAAATATTTTATCAGAGGTAAATAAATATGTTTCAGCAGAAAGCTTACTGTCCTAAGACAACGAATAATTTGTCGTCCGATAAACAATGAACTATTATAAGATCTCATGCAAGGTCACTTAGCATAATTTACAGAAGCAAATCTTCAAGCAACGGGGCTGTGAAAATTGAGCCAATACATGTTCCAGACAGAACCGTAAACAAATCGGGGCAAATCCCCCAAATAAAGGAAACACTACATTTCATTCACCAGGAAACAATGAAAAGGGAGCACAGTTATAGTAGTCAACAATGAAGGACAAATGGGAAGTCATTAGAAAGTAGCGGAGATTTATAGATAGGGGTTCAAATGCTAATTAACGAGCATGGTATTGAGTTTGTGGCACATTATTCTACTCAAAAGTGTTTTTTACAGATAACTGAAGGGGAAAACATACCCACACAAATGACCTACAAACTTCACAATCAAAAGGCTGCGTGCATCAATCGGTTTAGAGGACAGGAGTCATATCATCATATGCCTCCCTTTCAGAAAAAAACAAAACAAACACAAATGAACTTATGGTTTATTTAGAAAAGCATGACTTAGTTTTTTTAGAATTCAGATGTATCTGAATTTAAATTATTAATGTAAATAACGAAATGAAAACACATGCAGCCACGAAAATAACATAGAGCATAAATGTATTGAGTGCTTTACCGTGAGACGAATTTTTCAGTCCATCTTCCTTCTTTAACTCCTTTTACCAGCATCCTGCATATCACCAAGAGATGATAAATATAGCAGGAGCATTAATGGGAATAATGTGACAAAAAGGAGTGTCCAATGTGTGGAGAGAGAGCAGAGAGTACAAAAGACGAACTCATTCTTCCGTGTCTTGAATCGTATGTCTCCAAAAGCTCGAGATACAGATATGTCTCCACATATGCGTCCATCAAGAATCTACAAAAGTGATGTTCAAGTTGTTAAAACAAGACTCACCACAGGAGTGCTTCCATTATGTAACAAAATAAACAGTAGTACAGGTAAGGAAATTCAGCCAAACCATGGAAAAGAAAACACACCCATCCACCTGCTGCTCTAATCCGCTTGACCTCTTCAAGGGATGTTTTATTGTTCCCGTACGGACGATGGAAGTTGGTCAGAGATTGAGGTCTTCCGCCACGTGATACGACCTGCTAATCAATATGTAAGACCATCTTATCATTGCAAAAAAAGTTCGACATACTTAACCAACAATCTAGAGTTTAGTTTCAATGCCACGGTGCTAACTATGATAACAAGATGATAGACGTGTAGAGGTAGCAGGAAATGCTACTACCAAGCAGGAGTCGCCAATGTGTGAGACAACAAGGACATCGTTCCTAAGAAACAAGGCTGTGGCAGTGGCACCAGAGTCATCTTCCTTGTCCATTTGCTCAAGCCTGTGAAGAAGCAACAACACAACTCGTAAGATGTCAGAAGTCACTCAAAACATCCATAGCTAGTATAAGCAGTTACTAGTACGAAAATGAGAGAATCCCTACATGCCACTGATAAGTAGCTCAATTCCCTCTAGACAAAGACAACGAGTGTATTCCTACATGTCACTGGTTAATGGTTTTGAACTCCATCCATGCAATTGTGTTAATTTCCCCTTAAAAGAGATCCGTTAAGTCACATGAAATACGTCTGTTTTCCCGATAATATAGAAAAAAATACCTTTGAGCAGAAACCATTGCTCAAAACAATGAACAAAAAAAGACCTGTAAGAATGCGGCATAGCATGTATAATTGGTGTAGAGGAATTAGTGCATACTGCATTAAATGTGCAATACAGGAGCAAAAAGATCTGTTCATACATAATGGAACCTGTACTAACAGGCAAGTTTTTATAGTAACGGTTTACACGCAACTTATGGAATGACATGAAGGAAACTTTTTTTCAGAACTCGCAGGAGATATTCCTGTCACTGAATTAAGTTTGAAAGGAGGTTTACAGGGTTCTCAGAACATGGGTAATTACAAGGCACTCAGTCTGAATCGACGCCCACACCTGGCATATGGTCACTACCCACATTCAGCATTAAGGGAACTCAAAGCAATTTTTACGCATAAAAGTACTATTACCCAGTGGTATGTAAGCAATAAGCCCCCTTTTTTATATATACTATAGTATAGTGATTTGAGCATGTAGCATCCTGGGAAGTGGGATCCTCTCAATTAGAAGGGGTAAGTGAAATGAAATCCTAGCCTGACCAGGTGGAGAGATTGGCGTCCACAGTGGCGAAGGCACGCCTGATCGATTCCGTGATGGCCTCAAGATTCTTTGTATTAAGCACAGCTCCACCATCCAACGCGGCCGCGCATTCCTTGTACAACTCGTCCCTGCATGCAGCACCAAGAATATTCCGGGTCAAGCAAGTGGCCACGAAGCGTGTGAACCGTACCTGCAGCGCAATTGCGCAAAGGGATGAGATGATCGGCGACGGCGCGTGCGTGCGTACCTGAGGAACTGGACGGTGGAGAAGCCGGCGTGGCCGTCGAGGACCGCGGCGAAGGAGAAGCCGTGGAGGAGGGAGTCGGAGCGGAGGACGACCTCGTCCTCCATCTCCTCGCGGGCGCCCTGCAGCTTGGCGCTTCCCCACCGGATCGCCTCCAGCTCGGACGACGACGGAGAGCCCGCGGCCACGCTGCCCGTCGCTGTCGCTTGGCACCGCGCGGCGGCGGAGGCGGCAACCCGGCCGCAGCACCGGAGCGCACCGGCGCCGGCGGAGTGGGAGGCGAGCGGCAGCCGCGGCACACGCGGGCTCAGCAGCGCCATACTAGTGGTAGTGGTGTGATTGTTTTCTCTTTCTCTGGATATTTTTTTCGATTATTATTGTTGTTCCTCGCGCTTGATTTTCTTTCGTGGAGTTTGGAGGGATAAGAGGCGAGCGGCACCGTGGATTGCACTAGTGGTTCCACTTCCACCTGGAATACCAGGTCACATCTCATCGCTCGCTGCTAAATCTTTTTCTCTTACAAAGCTCTCTATGTATCTCGGGAACAAATGGCGGCAAAAACAAAAGGAGAGAAAAGATTTATAATAGATATTCTAAACCAAATTGTAAAGTAGTATTACCTCTATTTCACAATGTAACCATTTTTAACTAGCTAGTTTAGTTCCCAAAACAAAAAAGAACTAGCTACTTTAGTTTGCTAAAAGGGTTTATACGATGAAACCGTGGGAGCATGATGAAAGGAAAGAGGTGTCTATATTCTCTAGCTAGGTGCACGAACACCTATAAAATGGGGGTTTAAATTTTATGATAGCCACACAAGATAGTGAACTACAACATGGAACTTCGCACAACATGATGCATTAAATAGTTTGCATCCAACTCTAACTAGTAATATATTTTTTACTCTAACTAGTAATATATTTTTTTAATCAAACTTCCATATGATGTTTTGTTTGTTGTGCCTTAAAAGTAGAGTTGATATTTTATCCATTATGGTCTTCAGTAGATATCTTCATCTTCATGTTACACGAGTTGGGGGGTTTGTGGATGAATTTGGATTTGATGGCTTGGGATGATTGTTGATCTTCTTTGCCTCAAATTATGCATTATTTGCAAACCAACATGTGGTTGGATGGTTAGCAGGGTGGTTGTACCCTTAGCCCACTAGAGTTCAAACCCCAGGTTTGACGCATGTGTGTTGCATTTAGGCGAAATATTCTTTCAGTGGTCGTTCCCGTCAACAGCGAGGCGTCTGTGGTGACTTCGTCCATCTCAAGACTCGATCGGCCGGCTCAGTATTTCGGAGATGCTCATAGTGTGTGTGTGTTCATAGGGGTGTGTGTATGTGAGCGTCTGTGTATATATTGTGTTTCTCAAAAAAATGCATTATTTCACATGTTCCTTGTTGCATGGTCATTATAAACATGTGCACCAATTTGGCACTTGAGTTTCATCTCATCTTAGTCTTTGGTTTGTAAAGATCATCATCAGATTTGTGTTTGTTCATAATGAAGGAGATATTGAACGGAAGTTGACCACCTAGAGGGGGGTGAATAGGTGGTGACCAATTTTTATATCTTTTTAAGTTTTAGTCAAGAGGAAAGTAAGTTGTTTATATGTGAACTAGATGTTACAACTGATAGACAACAAGAAAACTAAGCAAGTATGATAAGTAGGTAAGCAATAAAGGAGAGCGAGTGGAACGAGATAATCAATTAAGAACTCGGAGACGACGATTTTATCCCGAGTTCCACCACATAGGTGTACGTCTCGTTGGAGGGGTGTGAGCTACCACAAAGGTAAGCTCAACGCCACAAAGGCCTCACCCTATTCTCCATGAACTCGACCACAAAGGTACGAGCTCACTTTTCCACTAAGGACTCCTTTAAGGGTGGAGAAGATACCGTACAAATTCGTGGGGCACACACCCACAACTGAATTGGGGGCACCCACAATGACCACAAGAGGTCTTGACCACAAAGGTCTCAAATCCAACAAAAAAAACCAAGTAAGAACCCTAGGTTTCCAAAGGAAAGCCTAGCACTAGATCCCTCTTGATAGAGAGGGGGAGATTCTATTTCCTTGGGTGGAGAGCTAGATCTAGGTGTTCTCCCTCACTTCCCAAAAGATCAAGCGATTTGGGTGGAGGAGTAGGGAGATCCAAAGCTTCAAAACTCAGCAACAATGGAGGAGAGAGAGTGTAGAATCGTCAACTGCTCTTGGAGAAGATGAAGTCTTTAAATAGGGGCCCCGAAAACGAGCCGTTGGTGTCTGAAAAAATCGCTCAGTGGTACTACCGTACCTAGGCAGAATTATTCTCCAGTTCCAGTGGTGCACCCGTTGGAGCTGGGGCAGCGGTACTATCGCTGGGTCCTTAGCCGTAGCACAGAAAGAACACCAGTGGTACTACTGGAGTGATATCGCTTGGTACCGTAGCCTATGCCGAGAGTTTTTCTAATTCCAGCGGTGCCTCCAGCGGTAGCTGGCGGTACTACCGCCACAGATATCCAACGGTATCTGGGCAGAAGAGATCGTCAGCAACAACGGTACTAGAGGTACTACTGTTGCTCCCAGGCTAGCGGTACTACCGTTGGGTCCTTAGTCGAAAAACGAAGGACACCAGCGGTACTACCGGACCTCTACCGTAGGTACCGTAGGCTATGCCGAGTGTTTTTCAGAGGTCCAGCGTACTACCACATAACAGAAAAACTGAATTACACCAAAAAACAGGGGCCACTCTCTCCTTTTTCAACTCTTGATATAACCTATAAAATCTGCAAATAACTTAGCACACACATTAGTCCTGTAGATGTGTTGTCAACAATCTCTTAAATCAATTTAGAGGAAATGCACTTTCAATTTCCCTCTTTTTGGAGATTGATGACAACACACCCACAAAGGTTCACAAACATTGGAAGGAGCTCCCCCTAACGATATGCATTATTTAAGTTTTGCTTTTGAATACAAAATGCATATTCATTAGGATCAACACTCCCCCTCGTTTTTGCAAACCGAGCAAGTCACAACAAAAAGGATACAAAGACTAATCAAAGGACTTGCACAAGGGTAGAACTTAATAAATAAGAGTTATTCCAACACAAAGTCTTGCACGAATAAAAAGTTTACCAACCATGTCTTACCCCATGAGTTTGTCAAACCAACGAGAGAAAAAGATACAAGGAGCACAAGTGAAAAGATCCAAAAGAAAATGCAAACTTGTGCCCCAACCCTTGAAAATGCCCGTGAACCAAGACAAATCTCCCCCTTTCGCATCAAGATACCAAAAAGGAGAGAAAACCTAACGCCCCAAGTGGAAGTCACTCATCCGAGCTTCCGGCGGAGGCGGGGTCATCTTCTTCCAAGTCCTTGATGACCCACACGTATAGGGGATCGCAACAGTCTTTGAGGGAAGCAAAACCCAAATTTATTGATTCAACACAAGGGGAGCCAAATAATATTTGTAAGCTTTAACAGATGATTTGTCAGATCAGGTGCACCTATGAATAGACTTGCTCGAGGAAATTTATCAGTAGCAATAGTTTTATAGCAGAGACAATAGTGAAATAACAGTAGCAGGAGAACTAAGACATCGATTGTGATGGAAGTAGACAGCAAGATTAAAATACTGTAGGCATAGGGACGGATGTACGGGCGTTGCATGGACGAGATAATTCATGTAATAACATAGCATAGGCATTTGCAGATAAATAATATAAAGCATCCAAGTATTAACTAATCATAAGCATGTATTCCAATTTAGTTGTGCGTGCTCGCAATGAGAAACTTGCACATCATCTTTTGTCCTGCCAGCCCGTTTGCAGCGGGGCCTCTAGGGAAACTACTGGAAATTAAGGTATTCTTTTAATAAAGTACCGGAGCAAAGCATTAACACTCCGTGAATACATGTGATCCTCGCATCATAGCCATTCCCTCCGGTTATCCCAATTGCTATCACTTTGGGGCCATCGGTTCCGGACAATAACGTTTGTATTCAACTTATAGATATGATCCAAAACAATAATTATCATCATAATTCAATAACATGTTCAGATCTGAAATCATGGCACTCGGGCCCTAGTGTCAAGCATTAAGCATAAAAAGTTGCAACAATGACATAAAACACCGATAACGGATACTAGGCACTATGCCCTAACAATCTTACAACTATTACATGATTGATCTCATCCAATCTCTACCATCCCCTCAGGGCTAGACCGGTGAATTACTCACTCATGGATGGGGAAAACATGGATGGTGGATGGAGAGGCGGTGGAGATGAGGATGGCGATGATCCCCTACGATTTCCCGTCCCAGCAGGGTGCCGGAACAGAGACTTCTGGTCCCCAAACTAGGGTTCGCGATGGCGGCGGCGCACGGGTGTGTTCTCTGGAAAAGTGGCTATTCCCCGTGGGTTTTTAGGTCTAATGGGTTAAGTAGCCGCGAGGGGGTCGCGAGGAGGCGGCCGAGTGGGCCACATCGCCTGCTGGCGCGGCCAGGGCCCACCCGCGCCAGGAGGTGGTGTGGTGGCCTCGTGCCTCCTCTCCGCTTGGTCTTCATGGTTCTTGGTCCCTCTCGGATGGAAAATAATTTCTGGTTGGATTTTGGTCTTTTTCTCCGAAGTTGATATTTCTGCACAAAAAGGAGACACCAGGGTAATTCTGCTGAAATAAGCGTTAGTCCGCGTTAGTTGCATCCAAAACACACAAATTAGAGGTAAAAAAATAGCAAAAGTGTTCGGGAAAGTAGATACGTTTTGGACGTATCAACTCCCCCCGAACTTAGCTTATTGCTTGTCCTCAAGCAATTCAGTTAACAACTGAGTGCGATAAAAGAAATTTCACGAACTCATTTGCTCATGTGATGTAAATATTCTCATTATGAGGACAAATTCTTAGACTATTCATAACAAGGCATATATAAACGGTGTCACCCAATAGTTATGTAAACCATGAAAAGATGCCAATTATACCGATGATAAATAACATGAAACATATCAATTCACAGGATTGCAATGATCATAAGAAAGTATGATGAAGTGGTATCTCGCTCGCCCGAATGTGACAACAAAACATAAATGCCTAGGCACCTCTGAGTTTCAAAGGAAGACTAGAGATAAAGATATCAAAGATAAAAGCATCTAGATTACACCGCGGTTAACATTTTAAGGGACAAGCACATTACACTAAGAATGACAATTATGGTCTCGAGAAGGTGTTCAAAGAAGGATGGAGACTCAACAGTAAAGTAAAAGAATTGCCCTTCATTGAGGGAAGTACGGATTCAACATGTGCTAGAGCTTCTTATCATTTTGAAAACAGAGGTAAAATTGTTTTTGAGTTGTGGTTGTTAGGTCAACGACTAGCAATAGAGTTCTCGTTATGTTCCATACTAAGCAAGTTGAGAGCGCTTCCGATTATTTTTAAAACAAAGCACTTGTAATATGCATCTTTATAATCATATATTTTGATAGCTTGACACTCCTCCCCACCTTGCTAACAATACCATGGCTAACCGAATCCTCGGGTGCCCACCAAACAATCTCAAAACATGAGGAGTGCCTATTTTTATTTTCTCAAATCCTTTTTTTGTATTACAATGGTCTGACCAGCCCTTTGCAAAATTAGTGACGAGCAGATGTAGCATGCAAGTCAATTACTCAATTAGTATGGAAGATAACAAGACCAACTACCACTTCCTCATGAGCTCAAAACGGTGGCACAAATTGAGAAGTGTTTGAAGGTTTTAAAGGTAGCACATGCGCATTTATTTGAATGGTTTAAAATTGCCTTGTATAGGTATTTATGGTGGACTCTTTGGAATAATTTGGTTTTCAGGGATTTGGAAGCACAAGCATTATCTCAGCTTAGTACAAGTGGGGGCTAGCAAAAGATGGGAAGCGACAATTCAAGAGAGTAATGACCGTCATAATCATGCTTCTTTTTGCGAAGAAATAGAATTAACAGAGGCATAATAAAGATACAAGAACTCTGAGTCACAATATGTCATCAAGGATTAATTGACTTTTTGTTTTCAGTCATAACATGTGTAAGCATGTGCCAAGTCGATCCAAATGAATTATTCAGAGGAGGATACCACAGTGTCATATTCTATTATGAGCAAAACAATGCAAGCGAATAGCCAAAGAGACATGACATTCATCATAAATAAATTGGAAACGATCATAAGAGAACACAAACTACTAAGCATACACAAATCGACATATACCTTATGCGAACCATCTAAGCATGCTCACATGAATGAATATATGTACAAAAATGAGAAACAAATAGAGTTCATTACCAGACTCTTACCCAACTCAAAATTGTCATAGATCATCATTGACTTATCACGTGTGTGCTTGAAAGATATGAGATAATAACCAAGATTAATGATGTAATTGAAGATAATGACCTCTGAAACAAACTATACAAAAGCAAAGAGAAACAACAAATATTTTTTGGTTTTCGGATTTGTAAACGAAAAACAGAATAACCAGCAAAGACGAATTTGTTCGAGGGCCTTAACATGCACAGATCAGAAAACTCAAAACTAATGAAAGTTGCATACACATCATAGGAATATGCACACGAAATTTTAGGTCATTCCAACATTTCTGTAAAAAGTTATGAAGTTTACGGCGGACAGCAGAAATCTGTCCCTGCGCGAAACAACACACAACAAAGTAAAATATTTTTGTGTTTTTGCATATTGAACTGAAATAAATACTAAGCATATTAATACTAGATACTAAAACAAAACAGAAAGAGAAATAAAAAAAATCTTTTTGGTATTTTTGGGTTCATGGAAAGCAAACGAAGCATAAACAAATGAACGAAAGAAAGAAAACTAAAACGAAACATGGATATACAAAGTACCGAATGATATGATATATAGATGAGTGTGATATCGGTATACCTCCCCCAAGTTTAGGCTTTTGGCCTAAGTGGAGATCAATACCACGGCGAATAATCGCCCCAACTCGGTGGGTTATGCCTAGTGTAGTCGTACTCCGCATCGGCTGTGGTGGAGGAAGATCCCGAAGGTCCCGCATATTCCGGATCCGGGTACACGAAGTTGGGTGTCTCCGGGGGCTGAATGAAACCACCCCCATGCTCCTCGTCGTGGCCCCTACTATCCGGGCCGGGCTGCTCCCCAAGTGTATCCAACTCAGTCTCTGAGACTGACAAGTTCCCCCTACCAACAAGGTAAAGAAGAGGCGCATGCAAGATAATAATTCTCTCAATGGTAGTTACTTTGAGGTGTTTCCTCCTAGAATAAGTTATGGTATAAGGGAGATAATGCAAGCTACCACTTCCAGCAATAAATTCATGCCTCTTCATTGACTCAATATCAAGTTTCTCCATAGATGGGTATAAATAGTGCAAAGCTAATAATCGTGAAGCAACTAGTCCTCCAAAAATTCCTCCCTTCTCGTGGTTAGCCGCGAAATGGTGAGAAATCAGAGCACCCAAGTTATATGTCCTATCACGACGCAATGCAGCAGCAAGAAAAGCTAAATCAGGCAAGCCTAGTTTACCAGCAGTTCTCCTAGCTAGAACACACTTAGCAATGAAGTATGCAAAAATAACGAATGAATGGAAGAGAGATTAATACTCCTGATTTTACCGTCCTCCTTAGAGAAACTTCTCCCATAGAATATTTCTACATATACATTCATCAATAGCCTTGGGTTACCCTTCGGCTTCTCCACTGATCCTCTGTTTAAAACCCTCATTACTGAACAGAAAACACCAAAAGGCAAGTCTACAGATTTGTTGTAAATTGTGTAATACATGGTGGGGTTAGATGAGTTCAACTTTCAATGAAAGTTCTGCACCACCGACATAGACAAAATAGCATATTGATAAGGTAGATCTTCAAGTAAACGATTCAATCCTGCATTGGATAAGAGAGAGTGGAAATCTTGTGTAATCCCTGCAAACTCCATGAATTGCGAGCACGGGTAGACGGCAGGGTACACTCCTTCCTCTCTATGAACTTTATACTTCCCTTCCAACACTATCTCATGAGAATTTAGTGCATATGAATTCCCTTCCATGTTCTGAAATTTTCAACAAACATCATAAAAATTGATTTTTAGCCAACTAAATGAAGGGAAACCACTATAGTGACTTGCTAGATGCTTAAGCATGCATACAAACTAATTTCTTCAACTTAGAACAAGCATTCAAACTCACTAAACAAAATATCTACAGCAGAAAAATACTTCATATATACACTATTAAATAAAATTCCACTTGGATATTCGGAGGAGTCACATACCGGAGAGGAGATGTACCAAATTTCAGCACCAGAAATTGGCTGAATGTGGAGATCGAAATCCCAAGAGATGAGCAGCAAGAACACAAGAATGAGCTATCCAAAAGTGATTTTTCGGGGAAGAGGAAGGCAAGGGAAGGAGAGAGAGAGCAAGTGGGGGGCTGTGGGCCCCACACCATCAACTATCGTGGCCACATGCCTGCCGCGCCACCAGGTGATGTGGTGGACCTGGGGGTCCCCCTGGTGGCTCTCTGGCACTTCCAGGTACCTCCTAAAAAAATATGATTTTCATATAAAATTTTAATTTTCCGAGAAACTTTATTTTTTCATTTTCTGGTATTTTGCATTATTAAATTTAATACTGAAAAATTATTTTCTAATAACAAATTCAACTAAACATTGCAAACTAAGTAATATTACAGTAGGTATAACAAGGATGAGAGAAAGAAAATTGTTTAGGCTCTTTATGCATTTAAAATGCACTTGTTAATAAGATTGATCAAGTCTTGCCACCAAATGAATTTTATATGACATGAAATATTTTAAACCATATGAGACACTCATTGACAAGGTTATACCAAACGGGTACCCCTTCGTGTGGGTACCTGGTACACGTAATGACTAAAACCCAATTGTCAATAGGGTGAAGAAGCCCAACAAGCGAAGCCCAAGTCGAAGACATATACCATAGGTAGCATAGTCGGTAGTACTTTCCATAAATGTAGTCCTAGTCGGTTACTACCCAAGACCTGTACCCCTATATAAAGGACAGGAGGGTGGCCGATCAAGGACACGCCCAATCAGAACCACCAAACCCTAGCAAGATCGACATCTTGCTAGACCCTTGTACTCGCCGCATATACACAATCAATAACAGACAAGCAGGAGTAAGGGTTTTACCTCACTCGAGAGCCCCGAACCTGGGTAATTCCCGCTTGTCAGGCGACGAATCTACCAACACCACGCGTTCTCTACCTCATAAACTCTTACCCTAGGCTAGTAACCATGGGTATTGACGGGGCCATCCCTCGTTAATTGGCGCCGTCTGTGGGAATAGATGGTGTTGGATCTACGGATTTTTCGGTCCAAATTTCAAACGGCAATCCGCCGACTTCTTCAAAGGGATGCACATCAGCAACATCAGATCGTATCCAGACCACATGCGACCACTCGCCAAAAACAGCGTCACCAGCAAGGATCAGGCCATACTCACCCGAAGCTCAAGAGATCTACTCCAATCTCGATTCAGGTTTTGATCTAACTATTGGTAAACATAACTTCTTTGTTGATCAGCTTGGTGTGCAGGATTTAGTCGAGGAAATCGCGACTCAGACACTTCAGAAGACATCAACTGAGATCACATCTACAGCAGACAAGGAACATATCCCGTCCAGACCAATCTGATCCCGCCGTCACAATTTCCAACAGATTCAATGACGTTCTCAGAGTTCAACAAATTCATGGCGGATGAGTTCCCTGAAGAGGAAGAGCTGTCGACTACCTCAGTCGACGATATGATCATATCGACGGCTTCAGCTGGAAGCACTGGAGCGCCAACATCACAGATCGATCCGATCTCGTCCATAGCAGGGTCCATGTCCACAAGGGAATTCAACGAATTCATAAGGCAAAACAAGATGGAAGAAGAAGTGAAGTCGACCCTCCATATCAACCCAACCAAAGACCATATGCAAATCGACGCTCCTGAGGAAAGCTTTCACCTTCCCGAGTATGATGAGCCTGCAGAAGACAGCATACGTCTAGCCGACTTCACCGGCGCAGAGATCCAATCTCCACATCATGCTGCCATCGACCACGATGCACAAACGCAGCAAACAGAAGATGCCGAAAACAGCAAAAGCGTAGAGCGGGATAGAGATATCGAAGCAACATATGAAGAGAACTCAGACTACACATATCCTTACCACATACCCCAGCAGGTTTACGTGGCAATAGCCGCGGAAACATCAGAAAACACTACCAATCGACAACTAGTCGAGTATCGACGGACGGTCACTTTACCAGATGGTATCACCACTCTGGACATCACGGCAGAGATGGCTGCAAAAGTGACAAAGGTCATTGAAGAGGGCATAATGATGCCAGCAGACGCAACTCCAGATGGGTTGGCAAAATACAACTACTTCAACTGGCAGGAATCGCAGCGATTGAAGCAATACATAGCAACACTCGAAGAACGAAGAAGGCAAGCAAGCATATCAAGCGCGCGCACACGAAAACTATCCATGAGCTCTACAGGGGCAACCGAGGCACGACGCAGATCCAGATTCGACAGAATCCCGCAACACGAAAGGACAGACGTCACTCGAAACTTGAACATCTCGTTCCTAACCGTCGACTCTGACGGCATAATCCAACCCAAAACAGCAGAAGGAGCTCTCATATCCATATGAGCATACCTTCAAGCAGAAAAACCACCGGCATGTGACCCTGCTGAAGCAAGATACCTGCAGCAAATGAAGACCCTGGAAATTGCAGCAAAAGAACTGGTAGACGGAAGAAGGAGGAGACGTAGCAGGAGCCGCTCAAAATAACGTTCCAGTCGCAGTCCTCAGCGAAGCAGCGGCAAGAAAAGCTCAAGCCGTCGCATATCAAGAAGCCGCTCAAGAAGCAGGTCCAGGAGATCAGGCAGTCGCGAGTCACCCAACAATCGCAACACAGGACCATGCGGAGCACAATGTTTCACTCGACGAATCCAAGAAACAAAATTCCCAAACAAGTTTGGTTTACCAACCATGCCAAAATTCAACTCAAAATAGGAACCCTCGGGATGGCTAGAAGATTACAAACTGGCAGTCATATGCCAACGAGGAACAACAACGACGGCACTGCAATACATACAGTTGATGCTCGAAGGCACGGCCCGCGACTGGCTCAAGTCTTTGCCCGAAGGAGCCTACGATTCTTGGGATCACTTCAAGGAGGACTTCATAAAATATTTCGATCCTCTCCGCGAAAGATCGAAAACATTTGAGGAATTAAGAGCATGCCGTCAAAAGACAGACGAGAAGCTTAGGTCTTACATCATAAGGTGGGCCTCGATCAGGAACTCCGTTGGCGCAATATCAGAAGATAGAGCAATGGACGGCTTCACGAATGGAGTCTACAGAAAAGATTTCAGGGAAGCACGGCAAAGCTCATGAACCAAATAACATGGCAGAGCTCATGAAGCTAGCGACCGAGTGGGTAGATGGTGAAGATGCAGTCCAGAGCAAAACTCCACACTCACCACAACGACATCGCGACAGACGAGACAGTCACAACCGCCGGGACAGCCGAGATCGGAGGGATAGAGATGACAAGCGAAGAAGGCGCGACTATGATCACCGTGGCAAGGACAAGGTCAAATTTGTAGCAGCTGGATTCTCGTAGGACGACCGAAATCAATATGACAGAAAGCAAGATAGCCGGCGAAGCAGCCGGCAAGACGATCGCCGAGATACACGAGATGATAACTACCGACGAGATAGGCCAGTCGACAAACGCGACGACCGAGGTCGAGACTAGCGCGGAAGCTCCAGAAGACAAGACTGGCAGAAGCGCTTAGAGTCAAGAGTCGAGAAATCATTTCAAGAAAAGATGGAGGATGAGTGCAGACTCCATATGTTCAAAGACCCGACGACTGGACGGTTAACATCACATCATACAATGGGAAGCTGCCACGAATTTGGGAAAATGGTGATGGATTACATAAATCAGATGAAAAGAGAACAACCACAAGCTAATCCAGCGGCATACATAGCACCTCCGCAAATAGTGGCGGCACCACCACCACCACCACAACACGATGTGAATAACAAGATGACATGCGCCATACATCACATACCGCACAACATGGATACCCAATATCCACAGCCAAAAGGGCAGATGTACATGATACAAAAAGGATGCACCTCCAACAGAAGGCAAAAGCCCCACACTAGAAATGTCGATATGGCAGTATTAGCTCCACCCCCCAGTAACAGAATTTTTGCAAGGGTCAGACATGACAATCGCTTTTGATCAAGAGGATCACCCACCAGCCATCTACCGATCGGGACACGCTGCTCTAGTACTCGAAGGACAGAACGGAGGATACACTATGACCAAAATATTCATGGACGGAGGCAGTGGTGTCAACATAATATTCATAGACACTCCGGAGGATGAACATGTCAGTCGAGAACCTCCCGAAATCTACAAACACCTTCCACGGTATTGTACCGGGCAAAGCTGTACGTCCAGAAGGAAAAATCTAACTCGACGTCACATTCGGGGATGCAATCCACTTCAGAAGCGAACTCATTGACTTCGACATCGTCGACTGGAAATCACAATACCACGCCATATTGGGACGGCCAGCATTCGCAAGGTTCATGGCAGTACCCCACTACGCAAAATGCCAGGTCCAAAAGGAGTCATCATAGTCAACGGAAACTTCCAAAAGTCAGACGACTGCGACATAGACTTTTTGCAGGATTTCGGAGACATACGGAGTCGAAGAAACCTCAGACAAGACACGAGATGCAAGGGAAGTAGCAACGGGGCTAGAATGCAAGAAAAGAGCAACCGTAGCTACAATACATGAAGTAAACGCCATATGGACAGTTGAACCCATAGAGGAAGAAGAAAGCAGTCAAGCCAAACGGTGGACAATACACTTCGACGGGTCCAAAAACGGCAGAGGCACAGGCGCAGGTATGATACTCATAAACCCCAACAAGGAACGAGTACGATATGTACTGCAGATAAACTTCTCGGCACCATCAAAAGTCGAAATCGACTACGAAGGCATGTTCCAAGGCATGCGACTGGCAAAATCTTCAGGAGCACAAAACATCATCATCCGAGGGAGCTCATGTACAATCACGCAAAACGTGGCAAGTGCAAGCAGAATGAACATGGACGAGCGGGCTAGATATCAAGATTACTTCGATATGTGGCAAAGAAGATTTCACAGCTGCGAGCTACAACATATAACGCGCACGCGCAACAAACAAGCCAACATGCTAGCAAACATTGGAGCATCAAAGGCGCAGGTACCGCCAGACATCCTCTTCAAGCACATAAACCACATGTCAATTAGAAGGTGGCACCCACAGGCCACTCGAGAAGTAAACATCTTCGGGCAAAAACTAAACCAAAAGGATCTCCCAAGCAAAAAAAGTCAAGTCACGACTGATTAGGGGCGGTCAAGCACAAGAAGATTGGCGAACTCAAACCGCATCACTACAACCTTCAGCCAAGGAGTGCCAAACTGTGTCATCATAAGTGACAGTCGCGAAATGAGAAAGCAAGACGTAGCCGGGGCAATGCCACTCGAAGGTTTTACTGCTATGCACACCACACTACAAGGGAAAGACACGTCCCACGGGGAACCCCTAGTGTTGCGACTGCAAAAACCAAAGAGGTCATACGAAAGGAGGTACAAGCTACAGATGCCACAACACCAAGAGGAAGCACACAACTCGGAGAGTAAGGCCAATTAGGGTCGTCATCACTTAGCAAAATATCCAGTCGGTGTAGCAAAAGACTCATGTATCAAAAGGCCAGCAGGTTCCAGACACACTCTTTTCCTTACCAGGGTACCTAAGGGGACTGGAAGGTTTTTAATGAGGCGGCTTGCTGATCAACATTTATAAAATAAAAGAGATTATCCATATCTTCCCTGCATAATTTTTTAATCAAAAAGCAAGAAGCAGCCACTCGATATGCTCGGGGGCTGCACATATATCAAAAAGCAAAAAGCAGCCACTCAACATGCTCGGGGGCTGCACATATATCAAAAATCAAAAAGCAGCCACTCGATAGGCTCGGTGGCTGCACATATGTCGGGGCCACCCCCGGGTAGGGTAAAGGCCCGGATAAGTCGGCCCCAATGGCTGTCAGATTAACCCTTTGACCAAGCGTCAAGAGCCACTTGACCCTTCGAGTTACAGTAAGTTGGCCTTTGGGGCAGAGCAAAAGGTGACCTTTGGAGTGCTATTGGAACTACCCTTTGGTGAAGGCAAGAGGCAGGGATATACACTATAAATAGACCTCCAGCCCTTCATTCTCACTCAGGCAGCAGCAGGGAGTTCTCCTAAGCACCAGCTTCTCGAAGATGTCTTTGGTAGCAAAACTAAGACATCTTCGAGCAGCTGGGCCTAGGGCTACTCTCTTGAGGTACATCGGATTTACAAGAGGGATAAAGCCAAGTACAGGGAGTTCTCCTGAGAACCAGTTTCTCGAAGATGTCTTTGGGAGCAAGCCTAAGACATCTTTGAGGAATTGGGCCCAGGATTAGTCTCTCAGAGATCCTCGGGAGCTGCGTATAAAGCGACCACTCGACATACTCGGGGGTTGCGCATAAAGCAAACACTCAACGTGCTCGGGAGCTGCGCATAAAGAAACCACTCGACATGCTTGGGGGCTGCGCATAAAGAAAACACTCGACGTGCTCGGGGGCTGCGCATAAAGCAACTAGTCGACGTGCTCGGGGGCTGCGCATAAAGCAAACATTCAACGTGCTCGGGGGCTGCGCATAAAGCAACCACTCGACGTGCTCGGGGGTTGCATCTGCGTCAAAAGACAAAAACACAAACAAACTCAAATACACTTGAGAGCATCCAATGCAGACGGACAAAGGATTCATATGGTATAACAACAAAACCCCACTTGCTTTACTCGGAGCAAGATCTCTGTGTTTCATTTACAGTGTAAAGCCTACAAACACATAAGCTAAGCATCTTCATCCTTCAGCGGCAGATTGGTGTCGATCAGTTGCTTCCGTGCATCGTTGGCTCCAAGCACAACCCGTCGGGTCACAGCCTCTCGAATAAGCTCCTGAGAGCGAAATAGGTCGACTAGAGCGTGTATTCCTCGAGGCTGGGGACCTTCAGGAAACAAATAGTGATTCGCCCGTGCAAGTGCCGCCCGACAGCGTTCCAGCAGAATAGCTCCACGCCACACTCGATCCTTCAGAGTGGCAAGGATATGTGCACGATACGCATCAAGCCAAAAATATTGAGTACCGGTGACGGCCACCTGAGTAGCGGCTGTCAGACGTTCGGCCACACGAGCGGCCTCAACATGAGAGTCATCTACAAAAACTACAGATAGAGCAAGGTGGTAAGACATCGGATGCAGCTCACACACGCAGAAGAAACAAAGCCAAAGCAAATACCTTCAAGTTGCCTGTTCGAATCTTCCATCTCATAGAGAACATATTTTTCCCTCTAAGTGGAAAGAGAAGGCCATCCTCGAAGAATTTCGATGTCAGTTTGGGCTGTCTTGAGCTGCTGCTCCAGCTTAACAACCTTTTTCTTGGCATAATCAAGCACGCGGGCGTCATTCGTCAGCTGCACAGTCGAGCACCACTCCCCTCTCACTCGAACATCCCCCGGAGTGGTCGAGTAGCTCGACTGAGACACAATCATAAACAATTCAGGCAAGAAACAAATCGAAGCAAAAGAAGTGACGAGGTGGTAACTCGACAAATCCCAGGGTTGTGCACCCCGGGTTGATTGATGGGGAGAGAGAGAGGTGTTGGTGATCACGACGGCTGACAAGCAAGGATTTACCCAGGTTCAGGCTCCCGGAGGATAACACCCTACTTCCTGCTTGTCTGATTATTGATGCGAGTAGCGATTACAATGGCGAGATTGCGATCTCGCTAGGGTTTGTGGTGGCTATCAGCGTGTCCTCTAGGACGGGCAACCCTCCTGGCTTTATAGGTAGCCAGGTCTCGGGCGGTTGGTACAGATATGGCAGGTTACAAGACCTAACCGAGTTGGACTAGGATACGTGGTACCCCGAGTGGGCCTTCTGTGGGCTTCCATGTGCTTGGTGCGGCCCAGGTAGCCTCATCGTGGGCTAGTCGAAAGGTAGCCCCACGTCAGTAGCCCCCGAGTGCTTGGTCGAAGCGTAGAGTTGGGCAAAGGACTTCTCCCTCCTGGACGCGCCATTGGATTGCTTGATCTTGAGCTTGAACTCGATTTCTTCAGTCGAACAGGCCTCTCCCGATGTTAGTAACCTTTACAGTCGAATTACTTTGTCTTCCTCTTGTGAAGCTTGCTTCTATTCAGCTTGTTGGCTTACGTGTAGATTTGATTCGGCTGCTGGAGCGTACTCGACTTTCTTTGTCACCCGAATAGATATTTCGGGTTCCTTGACCAACGCACTGTCTTAAGATGTTTCAGCTTAGAAGCCTACCACTCGAGTCTTGCACTCGAGTTAACACGTTGTTTCAGTTGTTTGGAGCCGTTGGCTTGACGACGTCGCTGCTGACGTTTCCTTGCATGCCTCTGCGCCCGATGGGACGTGACATGGCGGGGCCCACTGGCAGCGCTGACCGCGGTCAGCAGTTGTCACGTCTCCGAACTGGGCGCGAAATTTTCGCGCACGATGATGACGCCTCGATTCTCGTGCGTAGTGGACGAAGTGGGCGGCGACGGTTGGTTTCTCCGTGCGACACGTGGACGGCTGGATGTTGCTACTCGGAACCGTTGCTCTGTGGACGGCTGAGATGAGTTTCTTTCGAGGCATAAGTACTGCACTCCGGCGCGAGGGCATCATCTTCTCCAATCGTCTGTGCCTCCTTTTCCTCTGCTCTCTACCATTTTTGCCACCATCCGAGCTCCGAGATTTTTGTCGTCCCACTTTGCTGCTGTCCTTTGGCGCCATGGGCAAGCCGAAGGCCACCGCTGGCTCCTCCGCTGCCGCCGCCGAGGCTGGGTTGAAGAAGATCGACGGCGACTGGCAGAAGTCGAGCGTGAAGAGGGCGGATCTCGACGGACTGCGCATGCAGGGCCTCCTGCCTTCTTCTGACCAGGCCCACGTACGTGCCCCTGGTAAGGAGACATCTCCTGCGCCCCGCGAGGGGGAGCGTGTTTGCTTTGTGGACTTCCTTCCACGGGGCTTCGGGTTCCCTCTCCACGATTTTGTTCGTGGTCTCTTGTATGCCTATGGGGTGCAGATCCACGATCTGACCCCCAATGGCGTCTTGAGCATCGCTAGCTTTATCGTGCTATGCGAGTGCTTTCTGGGGATCGCACCCCACTGGGCGCTGTGGAAGTCGCTCTTCCTCGTTCGCAAGAACGTGGGGAAGAGCGGGTTGCCATACCCGGTTGGCGGCTTCGGCATCCAGGTGCGTGGTGACACCACGTACTTCCAGATGAAGAAGTCAGACTCCGTCCAGGGGTGGCGAAAGAGGTGGTTCTACGTTCAGTGGAACCAGGAAGGCGTGGCGCGATTCGACGGCGAGCGCAGACTGCTGAAGACTCGCGCTTGGTTGCATCCACTCGCCAAGGAGGAGAAGGAGTCGACGAGGCCGCTGATGAGCCTGCTGCGCGACCTCCTCAAGACCCTGGGGCGGGAGACGGGTGGCGTCTTCCTGATGTCCACCTTCTTCCGTCTTCGCGTGCAATCGCTAGGTGCTCGGCCCCACCCGATGTGGGCGGCTGAGGGCGTCAGCAACGAGCCACTCGACGACGAGGAGGTGGAAACCAAGGTGAGGGGCATCACCAGCCTCCGAGCCGCAGATCTCTGCAACGTCAACTGTCCAGTTGCTGCGTATGGAGCTGCGAACCCTGTTCCTGAGGTAAGTTCTTGACTTGTTCTCCTTGTTGTTCTGTTTTTTGATTTCTTGCTTCTTGATTCGACTTGCGTCTACTTGCTTCAGGGTCGGTCCCTGCTGATCAGCCTTCCTCCTCTCCCTGAAAACGGATCCGACGACGAGTCGAAATTTGTCGAGGAGGAGGATGATGACGACGACGAGTTTCCGTCCGCTGTCTCCCCCAACGACGAAGTGGAGGATGATGATGATGATGAGGAACCCGCGCGGAAGAGGCAGAAGCGTCGGAGCGACGGTGACTCTGCGACCGCTTTGTCGCCCGCAAGGGGTGCGGAAGCTGATCCAGAAGAAGTTGTCGCGACGTCGTCGGGTGCGTGGTCCCCAGGTGGCTGGAGCGAGCCCCTGGTTGTTCCCCCTGTCAGCTCCGCGCCACCATGCGCGTTCGCGCGGCTGCCGTCTGTTTCCCTGGGGAGTGATGATGAACTCGAGACCACCAGGTTAGTACCTTGTTGACTTCGAGTTGTCTTTTGTAGTCCCAATCCTTTAGTTGGTCATTGTACTGTTTTGCTTCAGCCGTCGTTCTGGCGATGTCCACTCTCCTCATCGTGAGTGGAGCATACGTCCGCCCCTTCGACCGAGCTGGTGACCCGGGTGGCAGTTGAGGAGCGCACGCAACCTGCCGTCATCACGTCTTCGAGTCGCGCTCCTCCGCCGTCTTCCGTTGATGTCGACCTTCTAGACCACGTAAGTCCTTTGTACTTGTACTTGTAGTCTTGAATTTTCATCGGGTGCGTGATCAGCGCTCCCGATGGGAGTAGCCCCCGAAGGAGTGGGTGACTAGTAGAGTCGCCCGCAACTTATTAATTCCTTGCTTTTGTTTCAGCCCTACTACCGCCAGCAACTTGATGCAGCCGCTGCTTACGTTCGCCTGGAAAAGGAGAGGGACCAGCTTCATGCTTCCCTTGACCAGGCTGATAAGCGGGTTGCTGAGCTTGAGTTGAATATTCAGAGTCAGGGTGAGCTTGAGAAGGCCCTCCATGAGTTCCAGGAGCGGGAGCGGGTGCGGGTTGACCAAGAGAAGACTCAAATCGACCGCCTTCTTTCACTCGCCGGTGCTCTTGGGGGTAGGTTTCGGCTTGATGCCTACTGTGTTTTTGCTTTGCCTTTGTCTGATGTTTGACCTTTTTGCGCAGAGACATGCGGTGGAGCTCCTGAGGAGGGCTCGTCGAGTGACACTGTCGACTTGGCGACGGCTGTCGGCTTCCTTGACCGTGTCTGCGCGTATGCGTCTGAGGCGCTGAAGAAGTCAATAGATGCGCTGAAGAAGTCGACGGGAGCCCTTATGATGGTGCACCGCAATATCTTCCCAAGCGACCCGCCGCCGACTGCCGTGGACACCCTTGCTGCTCCGTTTGAAGATGGCGCGAACACCCTCGCCGACTTTACTCGGACGCAGACGGTACGCGGCTCCGAGCTCACCTTCCAGCTCCTTCTAGGCCACCAAATTCAGGGCGACTTTGAGAAGGTCGTCAGCGGCTTCCCCCGAAGGCCTGATGGCCGGACCGCATCCCTGTGACGCCCGAAAATCGGTACTATGTAGATTTAAGCGATCCCGCCGAAATCCGCATAATAACGATTTTAGGTCGCCCACCAGACATAATGTGCACGCCGAAACATGCGCATTATGTGGGTGGAATTATGATAACATTACAACAGTTTGCGATACATCCACAATTACAACAAAGATAAAATTACAACAACGACTCGAACGAGTCAAGATACAAATGATACAATACAAAGATTCAAATGATAGCGGAAGCAAAATAGTATCCGACTACGGATAAGATGCAAATTGGACTAAGAGTCCTGAAGATAAGCAATGGCGCCATATCCCTGCCCAGCCAAGCCGGAGGGATTCCCAAGCTAACGTCGTCACACTTCAAACCTGTTAACTGCACATAAAGCACATCCCAAAAGAGGGTCAGGGCACTCCCTGGCAAGCAAAACCGACTTGCCTACTTTCTACACCATCTCCCAAAATATAGGGGAGGTGGACTTAGCGGCAGCAGCACTAGCAACCTAAAGAGACACGCTACAACTTCCGTCTAATCAGAGAGAGATAAGAGAGCGCATAAGATAAACATCTAGTACTAACACCAATCATAACCCATTCTCGAATTAACCCCCTCAACCAAGTATGAGGAAGCAATTCGGGAAACTCACACGTTGATCAATTTTAGTTACCAGTTATTGTGAAAGTAATTCTATATTACTAGTCAGGTTAATTAACAATGATTAGGTGTAAGTTGTCTATGATCTTGTTAGCCAGCATCATCACCAAGTCGTCCATAATCGTGGACACGGCTCATCGATAAGATTATACCCTGCAGGGGTGCACTACTGGACCCGTACTCGTTCGATCAACCCCAAAAGCAAAACCAGAAGCTAGGGCATCTCAACACGGCAAATCTCTTCTCTACAACCCATCCAGGGAACCGCATGATTGTGTGCACGGCTAATCAGGTCCAGTGCCCGCGGGATACGACCTTCATAGCACTCTAAGAACGTGCCACCCTATATGAGAATCGACTACTCCATCATCATGAGATCGTTAGGTAACCATATGCATGCATCAAATGGAAAGCCCGAACTACTTGCGGCGCCCTGGATAAGAAGCGGATTAGATCGAAGCCGCGGGGGGCTCCATAGGGCCTCCCACAAGCGGTTAGTGCGCTCAAAATTGGATCCGAGGACAAGAACTGAGTTCCTATGTCGACACTTAGCAGAACAAAACACCTCGCAAGGCCTTCCGCCGGTGCCTTATCTTATAATTATAATACCCCAATATAAGACAACATTTTATTAAGGTAGAATAACCTATCATGCTAAGCAGGTGAAATAAATAAGACATACAGACGACTCGCACAAACAACTCTAAGCATGCGCTACGACTCGCAAGGCTAACAGATAAACATGCAACAGGTACTAGGATGTGGGGATAAAGCTGTATGGGCTGCAGGATAAACATGTGATGGGATCGCGATAAAGAATCGAATACTAGGGTAGCAGAGATCAACGGCAGGAATGAAAGACAATGTATAGGTAAACAAGCAAACTTTGCTTGCCTGGAATCCCGCATGGAAGCAGATCTTGTCGTTGCTCACACATCTCAACGTCGTATCCGCGAAGAAGCAACAAACACTGGAAAGCGTAAAAGATGCATTTTTACAACTACGGCAAAAGATTCAGCATGATCATACGAGAATGATGCATGGCATGGCAAGATGCAATACAATGCAGGTAATCCAAATTAAACGGGAAAGCAACCCGGCAATTAATATTTAGGTGCAAGTTATTTATTTATCAGCAATATTAAATGTTGGTTAACATGGCAACACATGGCATGGGTGATCTAATTAAATTAAATGGAATTGGACATTATATATTTATTACCCCTAACATTCCATATTTAATTGTTTAGTTGCAATTAACAAATTATACTAATCAATTAAAATAACAGATTCAAAATGGCATACAAATGGCATATTAATAATCCTTGCATTTTTCTGATATAAAAACATATAAAGATTATTTTAATTGGAGTTATAGAATTAAAGTTATTGCATTTTTAGTGGTAGGGGTGTTTCTGTAATAAGGCAGGGACCTATTCGTGATAGCAAAAGTATCTGTGAGGCTTAAAAAGAGAGAACCAGAGAGCAGGGGGCTCTGGGTAAAAACCCAGCGCTTCTGTCTCTGACGAAAGGGACCCACTGTCAGTGAGAGGAAGGAAAAAAAGTGTGGCATTTATTCACCAAGGCACAGGGGGGATTCGAACTAGGGATCTCTCGCTGTGGAAAGTGGGCTGCGCTAGCCACTGGGCCAGCTGTGTGTTGGTGTCTTAATGGAATACAGACTTGATATCAGGAAACGCAACGCGAGTTAACTGATTTTTTTGGACAACACCGATGCAGTCCGACAGTTAAACAGGCAAAAAAAAAAGGTGTTCCTTGCGGCAGATGGGAGTTGAACTCGCGATCTCATGCGGTGAGAGATGGATCGGTGGTGCTAGCTAGCCACTGGGGTTGGACGGTGGTTGGTGCTGTTTTGAGGCACCCTTTTGTTTTGAACCAACCAGCCGATGTTATCTGAACCAGAAGTTCAGACTTTAGGAAAACGGACGGGACTGCACAGACGAACAGCAGCGATCCTGGCATGCTCTAGAGGACGGGGTGCGGACGCTGGTGTGCGGGTAGTGCTGCGGGTGGGGTTCGTGCGTGTGTGGGGGTGGTGTGCGTGCAGGGGCGAGAAACCGAGCCGATCTTGAAGCTTGGAGCTTCGGTCGGCCATGGCTATGGCGGAGCATGTCGAGGACGGGTTCGACGATTCCGACGGCTAATCGAGGAGGGGAAGGTGGGGATGGAAAGATACGCTCACGGTGAGGGGGCTCGGGGTAGTGGTGCAGCGTGGGGAGGTGCGAGGCCGTCAAATTCCGGCGCCGGAGGGGGCCGGCCGTGGCGGAGACGGAGATGAGGACGACGGCTCGGTCGCTCCCAGAGGGATTTCCTTGCACTGAGAGGAAGTCGTCGTCGATGGGGTGTGCCTGGGCTCTTCTGAGGGCCTTCGTCGGCCACCAAGCAGCGGCGCCATGGCGCGGTGGCCTCCGGTGTATTTTCTTCGAGGGGAGAAATCAGAGGAGGAAGAGGGGAGGCGGCGGCGCACTGAGGAAGGAGAGGAAGGAGGCTAGGGTTCGGGAGGGGCGCTGGGTGCGGCTATAAAGAGGGGGAAAAGGTGGGAGGAGGGCACATGGTGGGGGCACCATGGCTCCTTTTCTCCCTGCGTGTCTCTCTGGTACGGACGAAGGAGAAGGAGGAGAAGGGCTAGGCCATAAGAGAAAAAAAAGGAGTTGGGCCAGACTGGGGGGGTTTTGGCCCAGCTAAAGTTTTTTCTTCTGGTTTTAAATCTTTTACTTATTTATTTTTCTGTTTTAGTGTTTTTAAGAAAAATAGAAAAAGAAGAGAGATAGAAACATTTAGCAAAATAAATAGTTTCAAAAAAATATACAATTTAATATATTAATTTGAATAGTTGAAAAGAATTTAAATACCACATTTAAATTTATTTGCCTTGCAATTAGATTTAAAAGTGGAATTTGTATTTTAAGGGTGAGATTCAAATTTAAATGCAATAAAAAATAAAAGAAGTGACAAATGCATGATGAAATGATGACATGATGATGCACAAAAGAAAAACAACAAAAACTAATTGGGGATAAAACCCGGGGCGTTACAACCGACACCACTAACAAGGGATCGCGTCCCGCGATCCACGCCGAGACCACAAGAAGAGAGGGGTAACTATCGAGTCTTCACACTCCGGGATGAACTTCTCGACACCACTAACAAGTGATTGTTGCTCCACCTTGAAAAACTCGACACCACTAACAAGGGATTGTTGCTCACGACGAAGACGACTCCGAAAGATCGAACCTAATAGGATAAAAGGTAAGAAATCGACCACCCACACTTAGGATCCTAAAACTTTGAAAGTTTGGATAAGAGAAGAGACTCCAAAACAAGTAAGGTAAGAGGAGAAATAGAATAGAGGTAAGGAATAAAAGAATCCTATTGAGATCTTTTCAAAATAATTTTAGTCAAATAGTTTTCGACACTCTAGAAACAACGACCGTTAGCGAGGTTATCCTACAGGCTTTTTTGGACCCGCTGCTTCGATAACCATTCGTATCGAAACAACCAGGAGATCGAAACCAAGGCTCTGATACCACTTTGTGACGCCCGAAAATCGGTACTATGTAGATTTAAGCGATCCCGCCGAAATCCGCATAATAACGATTTTAGGTCGCCCACCAGACATAATGTGCACGCCGAAACATGCGCATTATGTGGGTGGAATTGTGATAACATTACAACAGTTCCGATACATCCACAATTACAACAAAGATAAAATTACAACAACGACTCGAACGAGTCAAGATACAAATGATACAATACAAAGATTCAAATGACAGCGGAAGCAAAATAGTATCCGACTACGGATAAGATGCAAATTGGACTAAGAGTCCTGAAGATAAGCAATGGCGCCATATCCCTGCCCAGCCAAGCCGGAGGGATTCCCAAGCTAACGTCGTCACACTTCAAACCTGTTAACTGCACATAAAGCACATCCCAAAAGAGGGTCAGGGCACTCCTTGGCAAGCAAAACCGACTTGCCTACTTTCTACACCATCTCCCAAAATATAGGGGAGGTGGACTTAGCGGCAGCAGCACTAGCAACCTAAAGAGACACGCTACAACTTCCGTCTAATCAGAGAGAGATAAGAGAGCGCATAAGATAAACATCTAGTACTAACACCAATCATAACCCATTCTCGAATTAACCCCCTCAACCAAGTATGAGGAAGCAATTCGGGAAACTCACACGTTGAACAATTTTAGTTACCAGTTATTGTGAAAGTAATTCTATATTACTAGTCAGGTTAATTAACAATGATTAAGTGTAAGTTGTCTATGATCTTGTTAGCCAGCATCATCACCAAGTCGTCCATAACCGTGGACACGGCTCATCGATAAGATTATACCCTGCAGGGGTGCACTACTGGACCCGTACTCGTTCGATCAACCCCAAAAGCAAAACCAGAAGCTAGGGCATCTCAACACGACAAATATCTTCTCTACAACCCATCCAGGGAACCGCATGATTGTGTGCACGGCTAATCAGGTCCAGTGCCCGCGGGATACGACCTTCATAGCACTCTAAGAACGTGCCACCCTATATGAGAATCGACTACTCCATCATCATGAGATCGTTAGGTAACCATATGCATGCATCAAATGGAAAGCCCGAACTACTTGCGGCGCCCTGGATAAGAAGCGGATTAGATCGAAGCCGCGGGGGGCTCCATAGGGCCTCCCACAAGCGGTTAGTGCGCTCAAAATTGGATCCGAGGACAAGAACTGAGTTCCTATGTCGACACTTAGCAGAACAAAGCACCTCGCAAGGCCTTCCGCCGGTGCCTTATCTTTTAATTATAATACACCAATATAAGACAACATTTTATTAAGGTAGAATAACCTATCATGCTAAGCAGGTGAAATAAATAAGACATACAGACGACTCGCACAAACAACTCTAAGCATGCGCTACGACTCGCAAGGCTAACAGATAAACATGCAACAGGTATTAGGATGTGGGGATAAAGCTGTATGAACTGCAGGATAAACATGTGATGGGATCGTGATAAAGAATCGAATACTAGGGTAGCAGAGATCAACGGCAGGAATGAAAGACAATGTATAGGTAAACAAGCAAATTTGCTTGCCTGGAATCCCGCATGGAAGCAGATCTTGTCGTTGCTCACACATCTCAACGTCGTATCCGCGAAGAAGCAACAAACACTGGAAAGCGTAAAAGATGCATTTTTACAACTACGGCAAAAGATTCAGCACGATCATACGAGAATGATGCATGGCATGGCAAGATGCAATACAATGCAGGTAATCCAAATTAAACGGGAAAGCAACCCGGCAATTAATATTTAGGTGCAAGTTATTTATTTATCAGCAATATTAAATGTTGGTTAACATGGCAACACATGGCATGGGTGATCTAATTAAATTAAATGGAATTGGACATTATATATTTATTACCCCTAACATTCCATATTTAATTGTTTAGTTGCAATTAAAAAATTATACTAATCAATTAAAATAACAGATTCAAAATGGCATACAAATGGCATATTAATAATCCTTGCATTTTTCTGATATAAAAACATATAAAGATTATTTTAATTGGAGTTATAGAATTAAAGTTATTGCATTTTTAGTGGTAGGGGTGTTTCTGTAATAAGGCAGGGACCTATTCGTGATAGCAAAAGTATCTGTGAGGCTTAAAAAGAGAGAACCAGAGAGCAGGGGGCTCTGGGTAAAAACCCAGCGCTTCTGTCTCTGACGAAAGGGACCCACTGTCAGTGAGAGGAAGGAAAAAAAGTGTGGCATTTATTCACCAAGGCACAGGGGGGATTCGAACTAGGGATCTCTCGCTGTGGAAAGTGGGCTGCGCTAGCCACTGGGCCAGCTGTGTGTTGGTGTCTTAATGGAATACAGACTTGATATCAGGAAACGCAACGCGAGTTAACTGATTTTTTTGGACAACACCGATGCAGTCCGACAGTTAAACAGGCAAAAAAAAAAGGTGTTCCTTGCGGCAGATGGGAGTTGAACTCGCGATCTCATGCGGTGAGAGATGGATCGGTGGTGCTAGCTAGCCACTGGGGTTGGACGGTGGTTGGTGCTGTTTTGAGGCACCCTTTTGTTTTGAACCAACCAGCCGATGTTATCTGAACCAGAAGTTCAGACTTTAGGAAAACGGACGGGACTGCACAGACGAACAGCAGCGATCCTGGCATGCTCTAGAGGACGGGGTGCGGACGCTGGTGTGCGGGTAGTGCTGCGGGTGGGGTTCGTGCGTGTGTGGGGGTGGTGTGCGTGCAGGGGCGAGAAACCGAGCCGATCTTGAAGCTTGGAGCTTCGGTCGGCCATGGCTATGGCGGAGCATGTCGAGGACGGGTTCGACGATTCCGACGGCTAATCGAGGAGGGGAAGGTGGGGATGGAAAGATACGCTCACGGTGAGGGGGCTCGGGGTAGTGGTGCAGCGTGGGGAGGTGCGAGGCCGTCAAATTCCGGCGCCGGAGGGGGCCGGCCGTGGCGGAGACGGAGATGAGGACGACGGCTCGGTCGCTCCCAGAGGGATTTCCTTGCACTGAGAGGAAGTCGTCGTCGATGGGGTGTGCCTGGGCTCTTCTGAGGGCCTTCGTCGGCCACCAAGCAGCGGCGCCATGGCGCGGTGGCCTCCGGTGTATTTTCTTCGAGGGGAGAAATCAGAGGAGGAAGAGGGGAGGCGGCGGCGCACTGAGGAAGGAGAGGAAGGAGGCTAGGGTTCGGGAGGGGCGCTGGGTGCGGCTATAAAGAGGGGGAAAAGGTGGGAGGAGGGCACATGGTGGGGGCACCATGGCTCCTTTTCTCCCTGCGTGTCTCTCTGGTACGGACGAAGGAGAAGGAGGAGAAGGGCTAGGCCATAAGAGAAAAAAAAGGAGTTGGGCCAGACTGGGGGGGTTTTGGCCCAGCTAAAGTTTTTTCTTCTGGTTTTAAATCTTTTACTTATTTATTTTTCTGTTTTAGTGTTTTTAAGAAAAATAGAAAAAGAAGAGAGATAGAAACATTTAGCAAAATAAATAGTTTCAAAAAAATATACAATTTAATATATTAATTTGAATAGTTGAAAAGAATTTAAATACCACATTTAAATTTATTTGCCTTGCAATTAGATTTAAAAGTGGAATTTGTATTTTAAGGGTGAGATTCAAATTTAAATGCAATAAAAAATAAAAGAAGTGACAAATGCATGATGAAATGATGACATGATGATGCACAAAAGAAAAACAACAAAAACTAATTGGGGATAAAACCCGGGGCGTTACAACCGACACCACTAACAAGGGATCGCGTCCCGCGATCCACGCCGAGACCACAAGAAGAGAGGGGTAACTATCGAGTCTTCACACTCCGGGATGAACTTCTCGACACCACTAACAAGTGATTGTTGCTCCACCTTGAAAAACTCGACACCACTAACAAGGGATTGTTGCTCACGACGAAGACGACTCCGAAAGATCGAACCTAATAGGATAAAAGGTAAGAAATCGACCACCCACACTTAGGATCCTAAAACTTTGAAAGTTTGGATAAGAGAAGAGACTCCAAAACAAGTAAGGTAAGAGGAGAAATAGAATAGAGGTAAGGAATAAAAGAATCCTATTGAGATCTTTTCAAAATAATTTTAGTCAAATAGTTTTCGACACTCTAGAAACAACGACCGTTAGCGAGGTTATCCTACAGGCTTTTTTGGACCCGCTGCTTCGATAACCATTCGTATCGAAACAACCAGGAGATCGAAACCAAGGCTCTGATACCACTTTGTGACGCCCGAAAATCGGTACTATGTAGATTTAAGCGATCCCGCCGAAATCCGCATAATAACGATTTTAGGTCGCCCACCAGACATAATGTGCACGCCGAAACATGCGCATTATGTGGGTGGAATTGTGATAACATTACAACAGTTCCGATACATCCACAATTACAACAAAGATAAAATTACAACAACGACTCGAACGAGTCAAGATACAAATGATACAATACAAAGATTCAAATGACAGCGGAAGCAAAATAGTATCCGACTACGGATAAGATGCAAATTGGACTAAGAGTCCTGAAGATAAGCAATGGCGCCATATCCCTGCCCAGCCAAGCCGGAGGGATTCCCAAGCTAACGTCGTCACACTTCAAACCTGTTAACTGCACATAAAGCACATCCCAAAAGAGGGTCAGGGCACTCCTTGGCAAGCAAAACCGACTTGCCTACTTTCTACACCATCTCCCAAAATATAGGGGAGGTGGACTTAGCGGCAGCAGCACTAGCAACCTAAAGAGACACGCTACAACTTCCGTCTAATCAGAGAGAGATAAGAGAGCGCATAAGATAAACATCTAGTACTAACACCAATCATAACCCATTCTCGAATTAACCCCCTCAACCAAGTATGAGGAAGCAATTCGGGAAACTCACACGTTGAACAATTTTAGTTACCAGTTATTGTGAAAGTAATTCTATATTACTAGTCAGGTTAATTAACAATGATTAAGTGTAAGTTGTCTATGATCTTGTTAGCCAGCATCATCACCAAGTCGTCCATAACCGTGGACACGGCTCATCGATAAGATTATACCCTGCAGGGGTGCACTACTGGACCCGTACTCGTTCGATCAACCCCAAAAGCAAAACCAGAAGCTAGGGCATCTCAACACGACAAATATCTTCTCTACAACCCATCCAGGGAACCGCATGATTGTGTGCACGGCTAATCAGGTCCAGTGCCCGCGGGATACGACCTTCATAGCACTCTAAGAACGTGCCACCCTATATGAGAATCGACTACTCCATCATCATGAGATCGTTAGGTAACCATATGCATGCATCAAATGGAAAGCCCGAACTACTTGCGGCGCCCTGGATAAGAAGCGGATTAGATCGAAGCCGCGGGGGGCTCCATAGGGCCTCCCACAAGCGGTTAGTGCGCTCAAAATTGGATCCGAGGACAAGAACTGAGTTCCTATGTCGACACTTAGCAGAACAAAGCACCTCGCAAGGCCTTCCGCCGGTGCCTTATCTTTTAATTATAATACACCAATATAAGACAACATTTTATTAAGGTAGAATAACCTATCATGCTAAGCAGGTGAAATAAATAAGACATACAGACGACTCGCACAAACAACTCTAAGCATGCGCTACGACTCGCAAGGCTAACAGATAAACATGCAACAGGTATTAGGATGTGGGGATAAAGCTGTATGAACTGCAGGATAAACATGTGATGGGATCGTGATAAAGAATCGAATACTAGGGTAGCAGAGATCAACGGCAGGAATGAAAGACAATGTATAGGTAAACAAGCAAATTTGCTTGCCTGGAATCCCGCATGGAAGCAGATCTTGTCGTTGCTCACACATCTCAACGTCGTATCCGCGAAGAAGCAACAAACACTGGAAAGCGTAAAAGATGCATTTTTACAACTACGGCAAAAGATTCAGCACGATCATACGAGAATGATGCATGGCATGGCAAGATGCAATACAATGCAGGTAATCCAAATTAAACGGGAAAGCAACCCGGCAATTAATATTTAGGTGCAAGTTATTTATTTATCAGCAATATTAAATGTTGGTTAACATGGCAACACATGGCATGGGTGATCTAATTAAATTAAATGGAATTGGACATTATATATTTATTACCCCTAACATTCCATATTTAATTGTTTAGTTGCAATTAAAAAATTATACTAATCAATTAAAATAACAGATTCAAAATGGCATACAAATGGCATATTAATAATCCTTGCATTTTTCTGATATAAAAACATATAAAGATTATTTTAATTGGAGTTATAGAATTAAAGTTATTGCATTTTTAGTGGTAGGGGTGTTTCTGTAATAAGGCAGGGACCTATTCGTGATAGCAAAAGTATCTGTGAGGCTTAAAAAGAGAGAACCAGAGAGCAGGGGGCTCTGGGTAAAAACCCAGCGCTTCTGTCTCTGACGAAAGGGACCCACTGTCAGTGAGAGGAAGGAAAAAAAGTGTGGCATTTATTCACCAAGGCACAGGGGGGATTCGAACTAGGGATCTCTCGCTGTGGAAAGTGGGCTGCGCTAGCCACTGGGCCAGCTGTGTGTTGGTGTCTTAATGGAATACAGACTTGATATCAGGAAACGCAACGCGAGTTAACTGATTTTTTTGGACAACACCGATGCAGTCCGACAGTTAAACAGGCAAAAAAAAAAGGTGTTCCTTGCGGCAGATGGGAGTTGAACTCGCGATCTCATGCGGTGAGAGATGGATCGGTGGTGCTAGCTAGCCACTGGGGTTGGACGGTGGTTGGTGCTGTTTTGAGGCACCCTTTTGTTTTGAACCAACCAGCCGATGTTATCTGAACCAGAAGTTCAGACTTTAGGAAAACGGACGGGACTGCACAGACGAACAGCAGCGATCCTGGCATGCTCTAGAGGACGGGGTGCGGACGCTGGTGTGCGGGTAGTGCTGCGGGTGGGGTTCGTGCGTGTGTGGGGGTGGTGTGCGTGCAGGGGCGAGAAACCGAGCCGATCTTGAAGCTTGGAGCTTCGGTCGGCCATGGCTATGGCGGAGCATGTCGAGGACGGGTTCGACGATTCCGACGGCTAATCGAGGAGGGGAAGGTGGGGATGGAAAGATACGCTCACGGTGAGGGGGCTCGGGGTAGTGGTGCAGCGTGGGGAGGTGCGAGGCCGTCAAATTCCGGCGCCGGAGGGGGCCGGCCGTGGCGGAGACGGAGATGAGGACGACGGCTCGGTCGCTCCCAGAGGGATTTCCTTGCACTGAGAGGAAGTCGTCGTCGATGGGGTGTGCCTGGGCTCTTCTGAGGGCCTTCGTCGGCCACCAAGCAGCGGCGCCATGGCGCGGTGGCCTCCGGTGTATTTTCTTCGAGGGGAGAAATCAGAGGAGGAAGAGGGGAGGCGGCGGCGCACTGAGGAAGGAGAGGAAGGAGGCTAGGGTTCGGGAGGGGCGCTGGGTGCGGCTATAAAGAGGGGGAAAAGGTGGGAGGAGGGCACATGGTGGGGGCACCATGGCTCCTTTTCTCCCTGCGTGTCTCTCTGGTACGGACGAAGGAGAAGGAGGAGAAGGGCTAGGCCATAAGAGAAAAAAAAGGAGTTGGGCCAGACTGGGGGGGTTTTGGCCCAGCTAAAGTTTTTTCTTCTGGTTTTAAATCTTTTACTTATTTATTTTTCTGTTTTAGTGTTTTTAAGAAAAATAGAAAAAGAAGAGAGATAGAAACATTTAGCAAAATAAATAGTTTCAAAAAAATATACAATTTAATATATTAATTTGAATAGTTGAAAAGAATTTAAATACCACATTTAAATTTATTTGCCTTGCAATTAGATTTAAAAGTGGAATTTGTATTTTAAGGGTGAGATTCAAATTTAAATGCAATAAAAAATAAAAGAAGTGACAAATGCATGATGAAATGATGACATGATGATGCACAAAAGAAAAACAACAAAAACTAATTGGGGATAAAACCCGGGGCGTTACAACCGACACCACTAACAAGGGATCGCGTCCCGCGATCCACGCCGAGACCACAAGAAGAGAGGGGTAACTATCGAGTCTTCACACTCCGGGATGAACTTCTCGACACCACTAACAAGTGATTGTTGCTCCACCTTGAAAAACTCGACACCACTAACAAGGGATTGTTGCTCACGACGAAGACGACTCCGAAAGATCGAACCTAATAGGATAAAAGGTAAGAAATCGACCACCCACACTTAGGATCCTAAAACTTTGAAAGTTTGGATAAGAGAAGAGACTCCAAAACAAGTAAGGTAAGAGGAGAAATAGAATAGAGGTAAGGAATAAAAGAATCCTATTGAGATCTTTTCAAAATAATTTTAGTCAAATAGTTTTCGACACTCTAGAAACAACGACCGTTAGCGAGGTTATCCTACAGGCTTTTTTGGACCCGCTGCTTCGATAACCATTCGTATCGAAACAACCAGGAGATCGAAACCAAGGCTCTGATACCACTTTGTGACGCCCGAAAATCGGTACTATGTAGATTTAAGCGATCCCGCCGAAATCCGCATAATAACGATTTTAGGTCGCCCACCAGACATAATGTGCACGCCGAAACATGCGCATTATGTGGGTGGAATTGTGATAACATTACAACAGTTCCGATACATCCACAATTACAACAAAGATAAAATTACAACAACGACTCGAACGAGTCAAGATACAAATGATACAATACAAAGATTCAAATGACAGCGGAAGCAAAATAGTATCCGACTACGGATAAGATGCAAATTGGACTAAGAGTCCTGAAGATAAGCAATGGCGCCATATCCCTGCCCAGCCAAGCCGGAGGGATTCCCAAGCTAACGTCGTCACACTTCAAACCTGTTAACTGCACATAAAGCACATCCCAAAAGAGGGTCAGGGCACTCCTTGGCAAGCAAAACCGACTTGCCTACTTTCTACACCATCTCCCAAAATATAGGGGAGGTGGACTTAGCGGCAGCAGCACTAGCAACCTAAAGAGACACGCTACAACTTCCGTCTAATCAGAGAGAGATAAGAGAGCGCATAAGATAAACATCTAGTACTAACACCAATCATAACCCATTCTCGAATTAACCCCCTCAACCAAGTATGAGGAAGCAATTCGGGAAACTCACACGTTGAACAATTTTAGTTACCAGTTATTGTGAAAGTAATTCTATATTACTAGTCAGGTTAATTAACAATGATTAAGTGTAAGTTGTCTATGATCTTGTTAGCCAGCATCATCACCAAGTCGTCCATAACCGTGGACACGGCTCATCGATAAGATTATACCCTGCAGGGGTGCACTACTGGACCCGTACTCGTTCGATCAACCCCAAAAGCAAAACCAGAAGCTAGGGCATCTCAACACGACAAATATCTTCTCTACAACCCATCCAGGGAACCGCATGATTGTGTGCACGGCTAATCAGGTCCAGTGCCCGCGGGATACGACCTTCATAGCACTCTAAGAACGTGCCACCCTATATGAGAATCGACTACTCCATCATCATGAGATCGTTAGGTAACCATATGCATGCATCAAATGGAAAGCCCGAACTACTTGCGGCGCCCTGGATAAGAAGCGGTTTAGATCGAAGCCGCGGGGGGCTCCATAGGGCCTCCCACAAGCGGTTAGTGCGCTCAAAATTGGATCCGAGGACAAGAACTGAGTTCCTATTTCGACACTTAGCAGAACAAAGCACCTCGCAAGGCCTTCCGCCGGTGCCTTATCTTTTAATTATAATACACCAATATAAGACAACATTTTATTAAGGTAGAATAACCTATCATGCTAAGCAGGTGAAATAAATAAGACATACAGACGACTCGCACAAACAACTCTAAGCATGCGCTACGACTCGCAAGGCTAACAGATAAACATGCAACAGGTATTAGGATGTGGGGATAAAGCTGTATGAACTGCAGGATAAACATGTGATGGGATCGTGATAAAGAATCGAATACTAGGGTAGCAGAGATCAACGGCAGGAATGAAAGACAATGTATAGGTAAACAAGCAAATTTGCTTGCCTGGAATCCCGCATGGAAGCAGATCTTGTCGTTGCTCACACATCTCAACATCGTATCCGCGAAGAAGCAACAAACACTGGAAAGCGTAAAAGATGCATTTTTACAACTACGGCAAAAGATTCAGCATGATCATACGAGAATGATGCATGGCATGGCAAGATGCAATACAATGCAGGTAATCCAAATTAAACGGGAAAGCAACCCGGCAATTAATATTTAGGTGCAAGTTATTTATTTATCAGCAATATTAAATGTTGGTTAACATGGCAACACATGGCATGGGTGATCTAATTAAATTAAATGGAATTGGACATTATATATTTATTACCCCTAACATTCCATATTTAATTGTTTAGTTGCAATTAAAAAATTATACTAATCAATTAAAATAACAGATTCAAAATGGCATACAAATGGCATATTAATAATCCTTGCATTTTTCTGATATAAAAACATATAAAGATTATTTTAATTGGAGTTATAGAATTAAAGTTATTGCATTTTTAGTGGTAGGGGTGTTTCTGTAATAAGGCAGGGACCTATTCGTGATAGCAAAAGTATCTGTGAGGCTTAAAAAGAGAGAACCAGAGAGCAGGGGATCTGGGTAAAAACCCAGCGCTTCTGTCTCTGACGAAAGGGACCCACTGTCAGTGAGAGGAAGGAAAAAAAGTGTGCCATTTATTCACCAAGGCACAGGGGGGATTCGAACTAGGGATCTCTCGCTGTGGAAAGTGGGCTGCGCTAGCCACTGGGCCAGCTGTGTGTTGGTGTCTTAATGGAATACAGACTTGATATCAGGAAACGCAACGCGAGTTAACTGAATTTTTTGGACAACACCGATGCAGTCCGACAGTTAAACAGGCAAAAAAAAAGGTGTTCCTTGCGGCAGATGGGAGTTGAACTCGCGATCTCATGCGGTGAGAGATGGATCGGTGGTGCTAGCTAGCCACTGGGGTTGGACGGTGGTTGGTGCTGTTTTGAGGCACCCTTTTGTTTTGAACCAACCAGCCGATGTTATCTGAACCAGAAGTTCAGACTTTAGGAAAACGGACGGGACTGCACAGACGAACAACAGCGATCCTGGCATGCTCTAGAGGACGGGGTGCGGACGCTGGTGTGCGGGTAGTGCTGCGGGTGGGGTTCGTGCGTGTGTGGGGGTGGTGTGTGTGCAGGGGCGAGAAACCGAGCCGATCTTGAAGCTTGGAGCTTCGGTCGGCCATGGCTATGGCGGAGCATGTCGAGGACGGGTTCGACGATTCCGACGGCTAATCGAGGAGGGGAAGGTGGGGACGGAAAGATAAGCTCACGGTGAGGGGGCTCGGGGTAGTGGTGCAGCGTGGGGAGGTGCGAGGCCGTCAAATTCCGGCGGCGGAGGGGGCTGGCCGTGGCGGAGACGGAGATGAGGACGACGGCTCGGTCGCTCCCAGAGGGATTTCCTTGCACTGAGAGGAAGTCGTCGTCGATGGGGTGCGCCTGGGCTCTTCTGAGGGCCTTCTTCGGCCACCAAGCAGCGGCGCCATGGCGCGGTGGCCTCCGGTGTATTTTCTTCGAGGGGAGAAATCAGAGGAGGAAGAGGGGAGGCGGCGGCGCACTGAGGAAGGAGAGGAAGGAGGCTAGGGTTCGGGAGGGCGCTGGGTGCGGCTATAAAGAGGGGGAAAAGGTGGGAGGAGGGCACATGGTGGGGGCACCATGGCTCCTTTTCTCCCTGCGTGTCTCTCTGGTACGGACGAAGGAGAAGGAGGAGAAGGGCTGGGCCATAAGAGAAAAAAAAGGAGTTGGGCCAGAGTGGGGGGGGGGGGGGGGGGGGGGTTTGGCCCAGCTAAAGTTTTTTCTTCTGGTTTTAAATCTTTTACTTATTTATTTTTCTGTTTTAGTGTTTTTAAGAAAAATAGAAAAAGAAGAGAGATAGAAACATTTAGCAAAATAAATAGTTTCAAAAAAATATACAATTTAATATATTAATTTGAATAGTTGAAAAGACTTTAAATACCACATTTAAATTAATTTGCCTTGCAATTAGATTTAAAAGTGGAATTTGTATTTTAAGGGTGAGATTCAAATTTAAATGCAATAAAAAATAAAAGAAGTGACAAATGCATGATGAAATGATGACATGATGATGCACAAAAGAAACACAACAAAAACTAATTGGGGATAAAACCCGGGGCGTTACAATCCCTAGGCGGAGTGAAAGTGCGGGCTGCACAGCTAGCTGTGAAGCTTGTGGCCACCTTCGAGAGGGCACTGGCCAAGGCGACTGGGGCGGCTGCTGCTCGGAAGAGTCGCTCGCAGTCGGAATCTGTTGCCCAGGAGTAGTTTGTAGGGGCTTAGCAATCGCAATTTCATGTATTGATAACTTTTGCTTTGTAATTACTGCTGACTGATATTTTGTCGGGTCTTCTGGCCTTTGACAATATTCTGGCTGAAATTGAATGTTTCTTGCCATCATATTTTTCTATGCTGATCAGTCGTATATTGGTATTGATTCTGCACGTTCATGACAGACTAACTTGCGCGGCGGCACGTCTTCTGCTTCTGCGGCTGGACCAAGTGGCGAGGGATCTTCTTCAGGTGCTCGCCGTCGCCAAGCTGCTCCGGCTCCTCCGCGAAGTGCGAACGACCAGCGCATAATCACTTATTTGAAGAATAAGGTGGTTGAGCTTGAGGCTACCTTGAAGAATACCGAGCTGCTCTTGCAGCGCTCCAGGTCGCATCCGACTGCTGGTTTTTCCCAGCGCGAAGATTTTCTGATCGGGGAGATCGATCTCATCAGTCGGCAACTTCAAGGTTGGTATCCTCTGCGGCTGCCTTTCCTTTTTGAAATTTGCTGGTTCTGCCTTCTAGCTTGTGTATGCAGACGTGAACCCAGATTGGGAGGCTGAGCGGGATCGTGTTGAGGAGCGCGTTACCCGGGAGGCGTCTGGCGACTCTCACGAAGCTCGTCAATTCTGGGTGAACAAGTCGCGAGGGCGCATCCTTGCTCGCATGCTCGACCGAACCTGGCGTGCGGCTTTCCTTTTGGAGAATTGCCGGAAGACCCTGTGGCATATCCATCGCGTCTACTTCCCGCACAATGGGCAGCCGCATGGGCTGGCCACCTTGCTCGAGAGGTTCCGTGATGGCGATGCTCTGAAGGAGATCGTCCATGCTCAGCTTGTCGCCGGGGCGAATGCGGCTCTGGCGTACGTTCGGCTGCACCGGCCCAACCTTCCATTGGAGAGGCTGATAGGTGGATTGTCTGGCGATGTCGAGTACGCTGATACCCTGGCGTCTGCGCGCCAGATGATTGAACAGGTGCAGAAGCATAGCGAGCGCCTTGTAGGCCCACTCGGGGCGCCGAAGGCCGAGCCTGCAGACTAATAGTAGATTCCTTCTGCTGTATAGGGTTGGTTTAATGTGGCGACTTATGCCAATGTAAATGATAGTATATGAAGTCAAAAGAATTCTCGAGCAACGAGTGGAATTGTTTTCATTACTGTGCGAGTGGTTGCTTCTGTTTTGACTCTAGTGGCGAGCCCCCGAGTATCTTGGGTGACGGCCTAAGCCTGCATTGTGAACCTGTGTGGCGCAGCCCCCGAGTGAGTCGAGTGGCGTCCTAGGATTCTTTTCAAGTGAGACCTGTGTACCGCGGCTACCGGTTGCATCGGGTGGCGATTTAGGGTTTTGGACTTGACCTGTATGGCGCAGCCCCCGAGTAGCTCGGGTGGCGGCCCAGGATTTTTTCAGTGAAGCCTGTATGGCGCAGCCCCCGAGTAGTTCGAGTGGCGGCCTAGGGGTTTTCAAGTGTGACCTGTGTGGTGCAGCCTCTGAGTATGTCGGGTGGCGACCTAGGATTTTGGACTTGACCTGTGCGGCGCACCTCCCGAGTGAGTCGGGTAGAGGCCTAGGATTTTTGAGTTGTGCCTGTTTGGCGCAGCCCCCGAGTGGCTCGAGTGGCGGCCTAGGCTTTTCAAGTGTGAACTGTGAGGTGCAGCCCCCGAGTGCGTCGGGTGGCGACCTAGGATTTTGGACTTGACCTGTGTGGCGCATCTCCCGAGTAAGTCGGGTAGAGGCCTAGGATTTTTGAGTTGTGCCTGTTTGGCGCAGCCCCCGAGTGGTTCGAGTGGCGGCCTAGACTTTTATTTCAACCTGTGTGGCGCATCTCCCGAGTAAGTCGGATAGAGGCCTAGGATTTTTGAGTTGTGCCTGTTTTGGCGCAGCCCCCGAGTGGTTCGAGTGGCGGCCTAGGATTTTTTGTTTGCCTTGACTGAGAAGGTAGAGTGAACAGCATTTTCTTCAAATCACTTTATTGATTGCTGCGAACAGGCCGCCTCATTAAAACCCTTCCAGTCCCCTCAGGTACCCTGGTAAGGGAAAGAGTGCGTCTGAAACCTGCCGCTTTGACATGCTATCCAAGTTACGATGGTTGATTCGACTAAGCATAGAACCGCCGGAGTTGTGCAATGTTCCACGGGTTGCTGCAGGCTGCTCCTGTCTTCGAGTCCTTTAAGCGATATGCTCCGTTGCCAATCGCCGCTGTGACAATGTACGGACCCTCCCATGGGGAGGCGAGCTTGTGCACTTTTTTCTGTTTGAGGCGAAGGACCAGGTCACCTGCGACGAAAGCTCTTGGTTGCAATCTTCGTCCGTGATAGTTGCGCAGGTCTTGCTGGTATACGGCTGATCGCGCTAGAGCGATGTCGCGTGCTTCGTCCAATATGTCCATGCTGTCTTCGAGTGCCTCTTCTGCATCTGACTCGTCGTAGGGGACCACCCGTGGTGCGTCAAACTTGATGTCGCAGGGTAGGACTGCTTCTGCACCGTACACCATGAAGAATGGAGTGTATAGGGTGGATCTGTTGGGCGTGGTCCGCAGACTCCAGAGGACTGCCGGCAGTTCTTCCACCCATGCGCCCGCTGCACGTCTTAGTGGCACGCGCAGTCGCTTCTTGATGCCACTACACACGAGGCCATTGGCTTTCTCCACTTGCCCATTGGATTGCGGGTGCGAGACGGATGCATAGCTGAGTTTGATACCTTGCTCTGAGCAGAAATCTTTGAATTCTTCGGCTGTGAAGTTCGAGCCGTTGTCTGTGATGATCCCGTTCGCCACTCCGAACCTGAAGATGATGGACCTGATGAAGTTGACCGCTGATGATGCAGTCGAACTTGTGATGGGTGTGGATTCAATCCACTTAGTGAACTTGTGGACTGCAACCAGGAGGTGAGTATGCCCTCCGGGTGATGATTTCTTCAGCGGGCCCACCATGTCTAGTTCCCATTGGGCGTAGGGCCAGGCTAGCGGTATTGTCTTGAGCTCTGATGCTGGCGCGTGTGGCTTGTTGGCAAACTCTTGGCACCCAGTGCATTTCCTTACTAGATCTTCAGCGTCCTGCATGGCTGTTAATCAGTAGAACCCGGCTCGTAGTGCTTTGGCCACCAGTGCTCGACTGCTGGCATGATGCCCGCAGATACCCGCGTGGATGTCGAGTAGGATGGCTTGGCTGTCGACTGGGTCTACGCACCTCTGCAGGATTCCCGAGATGCTTCTCTTGTAGAGCTCCCCGTTGATGACGGTGAAAGTTTTGGAGCGCCTAATGATGCGCTTTGCTTCGACTGGGTCTGCTGGCAGCTTCTGATGCAGTATGTACGCCAGGTATGGTCCTGTCCATGTGGCTTCGACTAGCATGATCTCCATGGGGACTTTCTCTTGGCTTGGCGGGTTGGCATCGCCTTTTACTTTTGTTGCGGTGCTTGATGCGGCTTGAGTCTTGATTGATCTCTGCTGGATGCGCTCGAGGAAGACGCCGGGTGGAACTAGAACTCTGTCTGATCCCATGTTGGCGAGGACGTCGGCTTCTTCGTTGCTGTCGCGGCCGACGTGCCGTAACTCGCAGCCATCGAAGTTGCCTTCCATCTGGTTGTACAAGTCTCGGTAGGCGATCATGTTGTCGGCGATGGCGTCGCAGGACTTCATGGTTTGCTGTACCACCAGGTAGGAGTCGCCATATATCATGAGGTGCGTGGCGCCGCAGTTCTTGGCCATCTTCATGCCGTGGATCAGGGCCTCGTACTCGGCTTCGTTGTTGGACGGCGTCGGAAAGTCCATCTGTAGGACATACTTCAGCTTGTAACCCTTGGGGGAGATGAGCACAACTCCTGCCCCGGCTGACTTGAATTTCTTGGAGCCATCGAAGTACATTGTCCATGCGTTGGACAAGTCGGGGACATTTGGTAGCTGAGCTTCTATACACTCGGTGGTGAATTCTGGGAGGACTTGGGCCTTGATGGACTTCGGGTGAGCATACTTCAGCCCCCATGGTCCTAGTTCGACAACCCACTTGGCGACTCGTCCTGTCGCGCGTTGGTTTGTGAGAATGTCTGCTAGTCCAGAGGAGCTTACCACCATGATCGGGTGCTCGGAGAAGTAGTGGACGACCTTCCTGGAGGTCATGAAAACTCCATACGCCAGCTTCTGGTAGTGCTTGTAGTTCTGCTTGGACAGGGTGAGGACTTCGCTGAGGTAGTAGACGGGCCTTTGCACCGGATGGCTGTGCCCTTCTTCTTCCCGCTCGACTACGAGTACCGTGCTCACCACCCTGTTTGTTGCTGAGACGTATAAGTATAGCGGCTCGTTTTCCAGCGGTGCCACTAGGACTGGGGAGGTCGTCAGGGTTTTCTTGAGATGGTCGAACGCATCCTGCGCCTCCTGCGTCCACTCGAACTTGTCCGTCTTCTTCATCAGTTGGTAGAAAGGTAAAGCTTTCTCTCCCAACTTACTAATGAACCGGCTGAGAGCTGCGACTCGGCCGGCTAATCGCTGCACCTCACGGAGCTTGGTTGGTGCTGGCATTGTGAGAATGTTCTGCACCTTTTTGGGGTTCGCTTCGATTCCTCTTGCAGATACGAGGTACCCTAGTAGCTCTCCGGCTGGCACGCCGAATACGCACTTTTCTGGGTTGAGCTTGATCTGGTACACATCGAGTGCAGCGAAGACCTTGCGGAGGTCGTCGACTAAGGTATCTTCCTTTTGGGTCGTGACGACGATGTCATCGACGTAGACTTGGACGATCTGCCCGATGAGCCCTTTGAGGCACGCTTGCATTGTCCGCTGGTACGTGGCACCCGCGTTCTTTAACCCGAACGGCATCGTGTGGTAGCAAAAGACGCCGTCGGGTGTGATGAAGGCCGTCTTTTTTTTGTCCTCGATTTTCAGCCTGATCTGCTGGTAACCTGAGTAGGCGTCCAGGAAGGACAGGCGCTCGCAGCCTGCTGTTGAGTCGATGATCTGGTCTATCCGCGGGCGCGGGAAGTGATCCTTGGGGCAGCACTTGTTGACTGCAGTGAAGTCAACGCACATGCTTAGTTTTTTCGTCTTCTTTTTCTCCACTAGGACCGGGTTGGCGACCCAGTCCGAGTCCTTGATCTCTCGGATGAACTTGGCGTGCAGTAATCTGTCGACTTCCATGGTGATCGCGTCTCGCTTGGGTCCTGAGAAGCGTCGCATGGATTGCTTGACTGGTCTTGCGTCCTTGTGGACCTTTAGAGAGTGCTCGGCGAGTTCCCTGCGTATTCCTAGCATGTCAGAAGGTTGCCATACAAAGATCTTCCAGTTCTCACGTAGGAACTCGACGAGCGCGTTTTCCTATGCGGGGGTCAGACTTGACGAAACCTTGACCGTCTTTCTGCTATCAGTCGGATGGACTTGGTGGGTGACGGTGTCGTCGTTCATGTTGAATACTGCGTCCTTAGCTGGCTTCTTGCGAGATGTAAAGATGGTCTTGTCGTTGTTGGCTGATATGGCCTTGAAGTGCTCCTCGACCCCGAAGAACTCAGAAATCTTGGCGAACTCGCGATCACAGCTGTTGGAGAGCCCGAAGTCGCCGTGTACGGTGATTACTCCTTTCGGTCCGGGCAACTTGACCATCAGGTAGGCGTAGTGGGGTACTGCCATGAATCTGGAAAAAGTTGGGCGTCCGAGTATGGCGTGGTACTGCGACTTCCAGTCGACGACTTCGAAATCGACCGACTCCTTCCTGAAGTGCTCGGGTGTGCCGAGGATGACGTCGAGCGTGATTGTTCCCATGGGCGTGATTGCTTGCCCTGGTACTATGCCGTGGAAAGTGGTTTCCGATTCCAGCAATTTCTCTGTCGACCTGTTCATTCTTCTCAGGGTGTCGGCGAATATGATGTTGATGCCGCTGCCTCCGTCCATGAACACCTTCTTCAAGCTGTAGTCGCCGATCAGGGCCTCAATCACGAGTGCGGCGTGTCCGGGTCGGGTTACCTCGGATGGGTGATCTGCCCTGGAAAACGTGATGGGTGTCTCTGACCCGCGCAGATAGTCTGGTACTGCGCGCGGGCTGTTGATGGCCTGAAGTACTTGGCGGGTGATGAGCTTTTGGCGCCTGTTTGACGGGGGTCCCTTCTGGATCATGTTCAGCTGCCCCCGTGCGGGTGGATACGTGTCGGTCGCTGCCAACTGACCTTGTTGCTGTTGCTGCTGCTGCAGCTGGGGGAATGCTCTGGCCGCCTGCACCTGGTTGTTGTTTGCGGGTGCCGCTTGAATGGTTAGCTGCGGAGCTGCCTGTATTGCTTGCACTGGAGCGATGATTTGCTGCATGGCTTGGTATATTTTCCGCGCTTGGCGACAATCCTTCAGCAGATGGCTGGAACCCCACTTGCCTGTTTCCGGGTTGCGGAACGAGTGATGCTTACAAGGTTGCATCAGCTCCTCTGCCGGGGTTAGCGGGCGCTTCCACTCGCGTTTCTGGCCTCCGTCATTGTGGCTAATGCTGCTGTTGCCACGGTTGTACTGACTCGAGCTGGACTGTCGACCTTGATTGTACTGTCGACTGTTGTCGCGTTTGTCATCACGGGGGGTTTCATATCCCGCCGCTACTAGCTCGATTGTGTCGTGGGTGTAACGTGGCTTCTTCTTTTGACGTGCCTCACGCTAGTTGCTCGTTTCGACCTCTTTCTTGGGGGAAGTATCACAGACGTAATCCTCTCCTTCGGCCCACTGGTTGGCTGTCTTCATGAGCTCTATTGTGGTTTTCGGCTGGAGCCTACCAAATTCCTCGCGGAGGTCGCGGCGAGCAACGTCGTGCAAGAAGGCGTCCATCACCCGGTCTTCTGAGACGGGTTCCGTGGTGTTGCGGAGGAGTGTCCACCGCTGGATGTAGGAGCGGAGCGACTCATCCTTTCCTTGCTTGCAGGCCTGCAACTCGATGTAGGTCGTTGGCCTTGCGAATGTTCCCGAGAAACTTTTTATAAAATTATCCTGGAATTCTTCCCATGTTCGGAAAGAGTCCTTGGGTTGGCTTGTGAGCCACCCGCGCGCCAAATCCGTCAGCATAAGCTGGATGTATTGCATTGCCGTAGTCGATGTCCCGCCTTGGCAGGTGCAGGCGATGAGGTAGTCCTCGAGCCACAGTCGTGGATCTTGCTTCCCGTCATACTTTGGGGTGCCTGCTGTCAGCTTGAAGCCCTTAGGCATGCGGGTGTCGCGGATGTTGAAGATGAAGCATGCAGCCCCGCATGGCTCGAAGTCACGGTCGGCCTGGTCGTCTAGGTTCGCAGCTCCAGCCAAACATTCTTTGCGGTTGCGGTCCACCGTCTTCTGCGTGATGACATCGCGAAGGTCCTTGATTGGTTGTCGCTGTGCTGCTGGGACCTCCGAAGTTGCTGGCTCGCGCGCTCGGTTGCTTGGTACCTTGGCCGCTAGAGTTTCTTCGATCACCTTTATGGAGGCGATTTGCTGTCTGTGGAGCAGGGAGCGTGCGTCCCCCTCCGGTGGCTGTGTGAGCCGGAGGTATGTCTCGACTGAGATCAGGGCGGCGTTCGCCGACTTTGGGACAGGTATCCCGTTCTCATCCTCGGTGACGAAGGACGACTCGAGGTTGCGGGTGACCCTGGTTCGGTCGGCGTCTGTCAGGAGGGGAACGCGGGCTCTGTTTCGCCGTGCTCCCTGGTTAACTTCCGTAGAGGAGGTAAAGGAGAGGGCAGCTCGCCTGGCACTCGATGCATCTGCGCCCCTCTTGCGCCGGAGTAACTCGGCTTTTTCGGCGCGGAGTCGTTCGCCTTCCTTGCGTAGCAAGTTTTGGACCGCCAGGTGATCCTCTCTAGGTGCGTCGGGTGGAGGGAACGTTCCCTCGTCGACACGCTTCATGGCTTGGATTCCCATGTCCCGTGTGATGACGAGTTTAGTCTGGTCCGGCATGACCACCTCTAGTGGGTATGCGGGTTCTTCGTTATCCTCGGGTGGCGTTGTGCCCGCCATGAAGCATTGCGCAGGGTAGACCTGGGTCGGGGTGTTTGTGCTGCCACTGCTGCTTCCGTCGTCCGAGCCTTGCTCGGGATCGAAAATTGCTGCAACGTGACGCGCGGCGCAGTCGTTGTTGCGCCTTCTTGCGATTGTCAATGTGCTCGGAGGTTTCGCAGCCGCCGGAGCGAGTGCGATTGGCTTGGGGTAGACTTGGCAGCCCCATGAAGACGAAGACGCGCGCGACGTGGCTGTCGGCCGCAAGCCCTTGGTCGTCCTCGCGGGTGCAGTAGTTGAGGTAGATCTTGATTTGACCGACCGTGCGATCGAGATTGGTGTAGTAGACTCGATCCGCGCGGCCGTTGCTGAGGTTGTCGATGCAGTCGACGCAGATGCGATCTTCCCGGGCGCGACAGGAGCGATCTTTGCGGGTGCGACGGATGCGATCTCCGCGGGTGCGGCAGATGCGATCTTCGCGGGCGCGTTAGATGACGGCGGTAGATTCACCGATGCGGGTGCTGCCGCGCGTGGCGCGGTTGCCGCGGACCTGAGTATTCCGCGACTGTCGGCGAAGCAGCATACGGAGCCGAAGGTGATGTGTATACCTCTGTCCGGATCAACGTACACCGAGCGGCGAGCCGGAGGGTGGAGGACGTACTCGAAGGAGCCGAAGCGGATCGACTCCCTGGCGACGCGGACGTCAGTCTTCATTGCGGATGGAGCCGGAGCGACCATGATTCCAACACTTTTTTGTCTTCCCACAGACGGCGCCAATTGACGAGGTGGTAACTCGACAAATCCTAGGGTTGTGCACCCCGGGTTGATTGATGGGGAGAGAGAGAGGTGTTGGTGATCACGACGGCTGACAAGCAAGGATTTACCCAGGTTCAGGCTCCCGGAGGATAACACCCTACTTCCTGCTTGTCTGATTATTGATGCGAGTAGCGATTACAATGGCGAGATTGCGATCTCGCTAGTGTTTGTGGTGGCTATCAGCGTGTCCTCTAGGACGGGCAACCCTCCTGGCTTTATAGGTAGCCAGGTCTCGGGTGGTTGGTACAGATATGGCAGGTTACAAGACCTAAACGAGTTGGACTAGGATACGTGGTACCCCGAGTGGGCCTTCTGTGGGCTTCTATGTGCTTGGCGCGGCCCAGGTAGCCTCATCGTGGGCTATTTCGAAAGGTAGCCCCACGTCAAGAAGACACACGGCAAACATGCAAGGATCAGCAAAAGATATATCTTCCAAATATCAACATTATGTTGCACAATGTACATCACAAATTATAGCAAAAAGCAAAAGGACTAAAACTAAAGCTGCCTAGGACTGGGCAGCAGACTCAAACCCAGCCTTGCGGGCAGCATCAACAGCTGCCGTGCGCCGCTCCATAGTCGCAATGCTAGACTTTAGCAAGGCTAGAAGCGCGGGCGCTGAACTTCCCCAGAGACGAAGGTCTCCCATTTGACTTCTTTTGAAAGTCAGACATGAGAGACTCATGCTCAGCATCCGCGCCCCGACTAAGAAGAAGCTTGAAGGTGGAGTCTGAGCCGCGTACCATCAACTCCTGAGCGTAAGACTTCAAGGTCTTCGACTTGGGGCCCAGTCGCGCAGCAAATCTCGCAATGGTGGACGGGACCTCGGCTGCTGGCACCACTTCCTTAAAAACAACGTCTGGATGGACGTCTCCAGAGACTTCTTGGCATGCTTCACGGTTACACCCACCTGGTCGATGGCTTGGTCGAGTGACAAGACATCACTCGCCGCGCCAACAGAGCTGGAACAAGGCCCTGCATAGCAAGAGAAAATGCATATCAAAAATCCAGAAAAAGGCAAAAAAAAAACAAATCCATACACAAAAATCATTATTTCTCACCGGCAAGAGAGTGAGCATAGCCGAGAAGTCTCCTAGCCCGCTCTCGTTTAGAAGCACGAAGAGCGTCTAACTCTTCCTGGGCAGTCGATTGCTGGGAGAGGGTCTTCTCCACATCAGCAAGTCGGGATTTCAAAATTTCTTTCTCCTCTGAAACAAAAGAGAGAAAGCGGTCCAGTCACATAAAGGAACAAGGGCAGCGTGTGCAAAGCAAAGGAAGAAGCTTATGGCTGAGCTGATCCAGCTGAGAGCGAAGAGCGACTCGCTCATCCTCCAAGTGCGCAAGAGCCTCGCCAAAAGAAGCATGGCCACTTGCGGCCGGCTACAAGCATAACGCACACATCACACACACATATCAGAGAAAAAGACACCATATTGACACAGACGAGAAGGTTTAGATGATTCAGCCAGGAGGGTAGTGAAGGAGACGAAAGCACAGCAGTCGAGGCAGTTGCGGTAGGCGCTGCGGCCGCTGACGCAGGAGCAGAAGGTGGCAAAGGAGCGACTACCGCCTCCGCAGCTGGAGAGGAGGTGGCAGTCATGGCATGGGCAGCCAGAGGACTAGCGGCCCGATCATCGCTAGAAGATGAAAGCACAAAGAAAAGGACATTCAGAAATTAAAGCATAGCGAGCAATCGAAAAGAAGATGCACACAGTCACACAACAAAGAAGTTACCTTCGCTCATCTTCATCGGAAGTGAGATCAAGGTCGTACCGAGGCCCGCCGAAGCCAGATTGGCCGGTAGAAGGTGGAGGTGAGCGCTGGGCCAAGGGCGGCACATCCCGCGCAGGTGAAGAAGCACCAGAGTCAGCGGCCTCCTCACCTTCATCTAAGTTCACCTGGCGGAGACGCTTAGGAGCGGGCTCATCGGTCGCCTCGGTGTCGAATTGCTCTATACCTTTTCCATCGACTTCGGACTTCTCCAAAGAAGAGGATTCGGCCCTAGGCAGAGAGTCTGTCGATTTCTCTCGCTCCTTCAGCACAGCCGTCTCCTCAACAGGCCCAGCTTCAGGAAGGGGAGGGAGCGAAGACTTTGTCGAATGCCCCTGTACAAGGCAAAAGCAAAAGCAAACTCAAAATTAAGGAAGAAGACGATAGCAAGATTATTCGACGAGTGTCAAGCTCATTCGCCGACAACTCCACATCACTGATCCTGGTGGCGTCAAGTACCCCCTCATACGCGCACATCGGGTGCACGCGCTGTTGAAGAGGACACACCTGAATCTTCAGGAAAGTGTAGATCGACTGAACACCGGAGACGCCGGTGTTCAGCAATCCGGCGACTCTCTCCAGCAGCGAGGCAGCCTCGAGTTCTTCGGCTGGAGAAAGGGAGTGCTCCCAGGCCTTCGTCTTCTCAGCGACGCCAGTCGAGAAGGCGGGGCGGACGTCTTGGTCCAGTTGAACGTAGAACCATTTGGTCCTCCACCCCTGAGCAGACTCGACTGCTTTCAAAGTGAAGTACTTGCAGCCGGCCTTGACCTGGAACCCGACGCCTCCGACGGGGTTGACACGGCCGTTGCGGGCCATAGGGCGCACTAGGAAGATTGACTTCCAGAGTGCCCAGCTAGGGAATATCCCCAAGAAGCATTCACACATTACCATAAAACATGCAATGTGCAAAACGACGTTGGGGACCAGATCATGGATCTGTATCCCGTAAGCAAAAAGGAGGCCGCGCACGAAGTCATGCAATGGAAAGCCAAAGCCGCGGGGGAGGAACTCGGCGAAACATACCCGCTCTCCGAGAAGGGGCGCGGGGAAGTTGTCCTTGCCAGGAGCTCGAACGATGAGCTCCGTGGATGGAGGAAGAAGCCCCTCCTTGCGAAGAGTCGCCAGCCGTTTATCACGGTGGACGAGGTCCAGCCGCCCGACTCCTTCTTCAGAGCGGCAGGGGCGGTGGCGGCAGTCGCCTCCTTCCTCTTCTTCCCGGTGGCAGCAACAGCAACAGAGGACGCCGAGCTCTTATTCAGAGCCATGGTAGGTTGTAGGAGTGCAGGAGCAAAGAGGGCGCGAAAAAGGAGGGAAGCGCAAAAGCAGAGCGACGGCGGGAACGAGGAGGAAGATGAAGCAGAGGAAGACATGAGGCAAATGGCAGGGTAAAGAAATATCATAACGGAGAAACCCGTACTTATGGTAAAAATCGGAGGTTCATCGTGGCCGTCCAAACAAAAACACGGCGACACGTGGCACAATCGGAGGGCAATCGTCACAGACCATACCGCCCACTACGTGCGCAAAACGAGGAGACCATCATCACGTTTGCGAAAACCTCGCCACGTCAGGTCAAATCAGAACTGAACCGACGTCCACAACGGTCAAATAGAGGGGCCCACTGTGCAACGTCCCATCAGAGTGCTATTCGCACGCCAAGGATGTCACGCATGACATCATTCCAGACGAACAAAAAACAGGCGTCATACCGCGACTGACAAAAAGGAAAAGCTCCTTACAAACTCAAAAGCAAAACGGCAAGAATGAAAAAGGGTCGAGTGGGAAACTCCCATCGAGAGAAGGTAAAAAGAATTCGACTGGTAAAAGCCTAAAATTGAGATTATCCTCTACTGCAAGCAATAAAGCACAATCTCGGGGGCTACTCCCATAGGGAGCACTGTCGTGCAACCGATAGAATCAAAATACATTCGAAACATAAGAATTCCCGAGTGAAAATCAGTCGATAGAGTACCTCGGATGCTATATACGAGAAATACAAAGTTAAGACTCATCGATCAGTCGAAAGGGACGAGGACCACTCCAGCAGTGTTTGAATCCTAGACCTTTCCATATCAACAGATACGATGAAAATCCTGGCGGACGCGCTGGGTAGCAAATCGAAACTGCAGAACAATATCCGTAAGACCATCGACTGGCCTGAGGTGTGTCTGTCCAGTATGTTCAAGGTTCGAGCCCAAGGACTCGAAACCTGAAAGAAGGGTAGTAAGGTTTTTCCCAAGTGCAGTTAACTGGTTTCGACTCATCGAATAAACCCAGGCCTAAACAGTCGAAATCCTTTGTCAAAGTTCATAAGTCAATAAGACAAAAATATCATATCAAAGGCATAAAACATGAGACGTGCACTATGTAGTGAGTCCATGACTTATTCTTCGAATTAGCCAAGCACTCGGGGGCTAATGACAAGGTTATACCAAACGGGTACCCCTTCGTGTGGGTACCTGGTGCACGTAATGACTAAAGCCCAATTGTCAATAGGCTGAAGAAGCCCAACAAGCGAAGCCCAAGTCGAAGACATATACCATAGGTAGCATAGTCGGTAGTACTTTCCATAAATGTAGTCCTAGTCGGTTACGACCCGAGACCTGTACCCCTATATAAAGTACAGGAGGGTGGCCGATCAAGGACGGGAGGGTGGCCGATCAAGGACAGGATGGTGGCCGATCAAGGACACGCCCAATCAGAACCACCAAACCCTAGCAAGATCGACATCTTGCTAGACCCTTGTACTCGCCGCATATACACAATCAATAACAAACAAGCAGGAGTAAGGGTTTTACCTCACTCGAGGGCCCCAAACCTGGGTAATTCCCGCTTGTCAGCCGACGAATCTACCAACATCACGCATTCTCTACCTCATAAACTCTTACCCTAGGCTAGTAACCATGGGTATTGACGGGGACATCCCTCGTCACTCATGTTACCTTATAATGAATTGGTATGGATCCAATCATGAGAGTTTTGAATTCTTCTTTATATGGGCAATCAATACTTCCCACTCTAATGGATCTCAAATTTGTAATTGAATTAACTCCAGGTATTCTATCAACTTTCTTGGGAAAATAAACAGTATGCTCCTTGGCATGAACATTAATAGTAAATTTTTCTTTATTGCAATCAATAACAGCGCCTGCAGTATTTAAAAAGGTCTTACAATAATAATAGACATATTATCATCTTCAGGCATTTCGAGAACAACAAAGTCAGTCATAATTAAGCAATTGGTAGTTATTTGGACAGGAACATCCTCACAAATTCCAACAGGAATATTAGTAGATTTATCAGCCATTTGCAAAGATATATCAGTAGGTATCAATTTATCAAGATAAAGTCTCTTGTAAAGAGAGAAAGACATAACACTAAATCCAGCTCCCAAATCACATGGAGAAGTTTTAACAAAATTATTTTTGATAGAGCAAGGAATAGTTGGTATACCTTAATCACCAAGCTCTTTGGAACCTTACCATTAAAAGAGTAATTATCAAGCATAGTAGATATTTCCTCATTAGGAATTTTCCTTTTATTAGTCACAATATCTTTCATATATTTAGAATAAGGAGGCAACTTAATAGCATCGGTCAAAGGAATTTGCAAGAACAATGGTTTCATCCAATCACAAAATCGATTATAATGGTCTTCCTCTTTAGATTTAAGTTTCTTAGCAGGAAAAGGCATTGGTTTTTGGACCCAAGGTTCTCTTACGTTACCATGTTTCTTAGCAATAAAATCTTCTTTAGTGTACTTTTTATTTTTAGCATGTTTATCAGGTTCTTCCTCTATTTCTTCCTGATCAGAATTAACATTTTTATCCTTATCATTGTTATTAGCATTATCATTGTTGTGTTCACTACCACTTTCAGTTTTAGCATAAAAAACAAATATACTATTAGGATCAATAACAGGTTCAGAGGATTCTACAACAGTTTTATGTTTCTTTTTCTTTTTCCTAGAAGGAATACTAGGTTCATTCACTCGTTGAGAATCTTGTTCAACTATTTTATCATGTCCTTCAGGATACAAAGGATCCTGAGTAGATTTTCCACCTCTAGCTGTTACTTCACAAACAAGTTTTTCTTTAGCAATATAGTTTTTTACTAGCAATTCATTTTGCACTTTAGTGAGTTGATCTATTTGAGTTTGAACCATATGAAAGTGTTTAATTAGCACTTTAACATCATTAGCAGTTCTTTCAACGATATCATGTAATTCACTGATAGCATGAGAAATTTTCATTAAATGATTCTCTATTCTCATATTAAAATTACCTTGCTTAACAATAAAATCATCAAATTCATCAAAGCATTGAGGACGAGGTTTAGAGTAATGAATATCTCTATCATCAAACCTTTAGAGAGAGTGTACCTCAATAACGGTTGGAGGAGGAATAGGCTTACATAATTCTTCAATAGGAGGTAAATACATCACATCTTCAGATTTAATACTACTTTCTTGAAGAGATCTTTTAGCTTCCCTCATTGTTTCTTCATTCAATTCAATCATACATCTCTTCTTCGGTGTTGGTGGAGGTGTTGGAGTAGGTTCAGGAATATCCCAATTATCATTATTCTTACATATTGTAGCCAATCATTCTTCAGCTTCCTCGGGAGTCCTTTTCCTGAAAACACAAGTAGCAAAACTATCCAGGTATGTCCTAGATTCAGCAGTTAGTCCACTATAAAATATATCAAGTAGATCATTTTTCTCCAAATCATGGTTCGGCTGCCCCCTCAAGATGCAACAAAAGCGTGTCCAAGCTTTGGGCAATTTCTCACCCTCTTCTTGATTAAAATTATCGATTTTTAGCAAAACATCATGTTGAGAACTAGTAGGGAAATATTTTCGAAAGAAAGCATCATACAAACCCTTAGGACTAGTGATGGAACCAGGAGACAAATTATTATACCAAGTTTTAGCTTCTCCTTTTAACGAGAAAGGAAATATTTTAGCAACAAAGTAAGTGCGCATTTTAATGTCTTCAGCAAATACTCCACTTAAATCAGACAATTCATTCATATGTTCTACAACACTTTCATTTTCAGTTCCACAGAAAGGTTCTCTTTCAACAATAGCTATATGAGCCAAATCAAGAGAGAAATCATAATCTTTATCTTTTATGTTTACATGAGATGTAACAAATTAGCATTAGGAGATCATTTATATTTAACGACACGTTTTTCAATAAGTTTTTCACAGGCACTAGCATCTTTCATAGCATTAATTTCTTTAACAAGAGCATCATCAAAATTCACATACATATCATCACACTCATCGTCAGTATCACATGTAAATTCAGGTAAATTAACAGGTGTTTCAGCATTTTCATTAGGATTTTTCAGCATTTTGATTTTTTTTAGATTTAGCAATAATAGCATTTAAAAAGGGACCTAATGAACCAGTTTCATCAAGAACAGTAGAAGAATCATCATAAGTAACTTCACATTCAGCAGTAGTAATAGAACGTGCAGGTTGTGGTGCTGCAACAAGCTTACTCAACATAGATGGAGAGTCAAGCGCAGCAGCAGAGTTGTACCTTTCCTTGTAGTGGATGGCACGATGGGGAACTTCTTATCAGCATTTCTTCCCATGATGAATAAATTCCAGCAAACAATATCACACTCAGGTGGGCTTGCAAATAAAGCTATGCTCCCTGGCAATGGCACCAAAAAATAGTCTTGATGACCCACAAGTATAGTGGATCGCAACAGTCTTCAAGGGAAGTAAAACCCAAATTTATTGATTCGATACAAGGGGAGCCAAAGAATATTTGTAAGCTTTAATAGATGATTTGTCAGATCAGCTGCACCTGTGAATAGACTTGCTCAAGGAAGATTATCAGTAGCAACAGTTTTATAGCAGAGGCAGTAGTGAAATAACAGTAGCAGGAGAATTAAGACAGTGATTGTGATTGAAGTAGACAACAAGATTAAAATAATGTAGGCATAGGGGCGGATGTACGGGCGTTGCATGGGCGAGATAACTCATGTAATTACATAGCATAGACATTTGTAGATAAATAATATTAAGCATCCAAGAATTAACTAATCATAAGCATGTATTCCAATTTAGTTATGTATTCTAATTTAGTTATGCGTGCTCGCAATGAGAAACTTGCACATCATCTTTTATCCTGCCAACCCGTTTGCAGCGGGGCCTCTAGGGAAACTACAGGCAATTAAGGTACTCCTTTTAATAAAGTATCGGAGCAAAGCATTAACACTCTGTGAATACATGTGATCCTCACATCATAGCCATTCCCTCCGGTTATCCCAATTGCTGTCACTTTGGGCCCATCGGTTCCGGACAATAACGTGTGTATACAACTCATAGATATGATCCAAAACAATAATTATCATCATAATTCAATAACATGTTCAGATCTGAAATCATGGCACTCAGGCCCAAGTGTCAAGCATTAAGCATAACAAGTTGCAACAATGACGTAAAACACCGATAACGGATACTAGGCACTATGCCCTAACAATCTTACAGCTATTACATGAGTGATCTCATCCAATCCTTACCATCCCCTCAAGCCTACAGCGGTGAATTAGTCACTTATGGATGGGGGAAACATGGATGGTTGATGGAGAGGCGGTGGAGATGACGATAGTGATGATCCCCTTCGATTCCATGTCCCGACAGGGTGCCGAAACAGAGACTTCTGGTCCCCGAACTAGGGTTCGCGATGGCGTCGACGCATGGGTGTGTTCTCTGGAAAAGTGGCTAACCCCATGGGTTTTTAGGTCTGAAGAGTTAAGTAGCCGCGAGGGGGTCGCGAGGAGGCGGCCGAGTGGGCCACATCGCCTGCTGGCGCGGCCAGGGCCCACCACCGGCAGGAGGTGGTGTGGTGGCCTCGTGCCTCCTCTCCGCTTGGTCTTCGTGGTTCCTGGTCCCTCTCGGATGGAAAATAACTTTTGGTTGGATTTTGGTCTTTTTCTCCGAAGTTGATATTTCTGTACAAAAAGGAGACACTAGGGTAATTCTGCTGAAAACAGCGTTAGTCCGTGTTAGTTGCATCCAAAACACACAAATTAGAGGTAAAACAATAGCAAAGTGTTCGGGAAAGTAGATACGTTTTGGACGTATTAGTCCGCATCTTCATCATTGTCATTGCCTTCTTCATATTCTTCTTCATCTTCATCATCATCAACACCGGTTGGCTTCCAAGGATTATGAGAGGTGGAGGCATCATCTTGAAGATCGACATCAACCCAATTGTAACGAGGCTTCATCCACTGTTGCGAGGTAGTGATCCTATCCTCCGAACCCGCCTTGCATGGCACACCCAAATGCTCATAACGTTGACGCGTGCGTACACACTCTTCCTTGCTTCTAACATGAGCTTCGTATGCCCTCCTTTCACTATCATCTTGGCGGCAAAAGACCATCTTGAGAGCACTAGAGAGCCATTTCTTGAATCCTTTGTCTTGTGCTTTCTCTTGGCGGCGAGTAAGTTCAAACAAAGGGTCTTGCTCTTCATCATCGGAGGTCTGTTCCTCTTGATCATTGGGGATGAGGGGAGGAAGATGCTTCTTGATCATCAATTCTTTAACCCGATGAGTGGTGAGACCCTCATGGGTGTCTAAGCCGGCCAAGTCCAACCCTTTCGCCATCCAAGCAAACTTGATGAACTTCATGATAATAGCACCAAAGACTAGAGCCCTCTTCTTCATCACAACGGCATACAGTTCATGCCAAAGAATGTCCATGACATCCAACTTCTTCCCTTCTCCAACCATGTGGTAGCACTTGTTCATAATGTTGATGAGCATTCCATGAATCTTGTCAAAATTGCCAACGCATGGAGCAACGGTGTTGCGGAAGATCCTATGCACGATGTCCCACTCCCGAACCAAGTTCTTTTGCTCTCCAACCATGGCTCTTCCTTGAATATAGAGGTCAAAGAGCTCATGGGGCTTCATAGCGGGACGAGAGTAGTCAACACGGAAGTATTACTCCACGGTGATGTTGCTCAAACTGAAACCAAATTCTTCCACATGAAGCAAACTAGCAAATTGAGCCCAAGTGGCTTCAAGCACAATTCCCCTTGACATCCATTTAACCCTCCTTGACTCATCCTCAAAGAAATGCACGGTGACAAGGAATTGAGCCGCAAGAAGCTCACTATAGTCTTCTTGCATGGTAATGAAATCATAGATGCCGAATTCCTTGCATATCTCAATAGCACCTCCAAAATAGTCCTGATGCGACTCCATATGCTCCGTGTTGATGCTAAATTGCATCACAACCTTGGTCTTGTGACGGGAAACGACCTCATTGAACACCCTTTCTCGGAAGAGGCTGTGGAATTCAAGGTTGGTATAGTTGCGGTTCCGAGGGGAAGCATAAGCATTCTCCCTCCTAATCCTCACATAGTCACGATAAGACATTGAGTTGAGGGACCGAGGCGGAGGAGCACTTGGAATAGTCTTTGCTCTAGCTTGAGCCTTGGCTGCATTTGAATGCTCGCGGCGAGTACCAACATTCAACACTTCCTCGCTGCTTTCTTCTTCAACCTCTTGCTCATAGGTAGGACCTTTGTGGCCCCGCTGAGCCACACGCTTGGAACCACTTCCACGAGACCCCCTGCTAGGACCTAAGACATCAGAGAGAGGTAACAAGGGGATAAGTAATGTGTTTCAGAAGACCAAAGGGAAAAGAATCAGAGTTGCACAATTTCTGGAATCCCAGCCAGCGGTAGTACCTTGCAGCGGTAGTACCTTTATCGCAGCAGTAGTACCGCTAGTTTCAGATCTAGCAGTGTCGTGGTGGTGTCACGGCAGATGCCATAGGATGGCTAATGTGTGGGGCCGATGGACGTTGGTGGATCCGGGGAGGGATAGCGAGCTGAATAGCCCACACGAGGAGGATCCCGGTATAACCGAGATCTCCCAAGAACTAGAAACAACAACAATACGATATAGGGGAGATCTAACAAATAAGAACAAATGCACGAAGGCACACAACACACACACGATATACCCAGGTTCAGGGCCCTCGTGAGGAGGTAACACCCCTACTCCTGCCTTTCCTCTCTATATAACTGTGGTACAAGGGCTACAACTTGCTCTTAGATCTCTCAAAGTGAGGAATACGAAGAACTAGATGAACTCAAGGTATGAAGAAGTAAAAGCTCTAGGAGTAAATGCCACTACTGCTTTGGCTCCCAAGTTGGTCCTCTCTCTAGAGAAGCAGTTATGGTGCCTTTTATAGGGTTTCGGCCAGGAGGGCCGGAAACCCTAAATCGGCTTGGCCCCACCGGACAGGCCTAGCCGGCATGTCGTCACCGGCTAGTGCAACCTAGTCGCCGCGCTATCCGGCGTAGCCCCTTCGTCATCATCTCGGCAAGGACAGCAGGCGCCGTCCTGAACCATCATTGTCTCCCTGTCAGAGACAGGACATGTCTTTGCCATCCCGGATAGCATTTTCCGGATTGCCGGGCTAGGCATGTCAGGTCTTGTCGTACCGTTGTCGTACCGGCTGACGTGCTCCCGTGTCAGGCGGGAGGTGACCATGCTTCCGTGTCAGGCGGGAGGTGACCATGCTTCCGTGTCAGATGGAAAGGTACTTCCCCCCGCATTAGGCGGGAAAGCCTGCTACAGACCGTTGACGGTCGACCGGGATCCCTCACGCCGGCTACCTCCATGTTTGCCCCCGTGAGCCTTTCCTGCATAAGATCAAGACCGAGATAGATACTCCAGTTAGCACTTACCCGGACCATGTATCCGGTAAAACCGAATACACTCCCTTCCGGGAGTCTCCTCGGAGTCCAAGATCCGAGATCCTTTCCGGAGGTGTCCGAGCTCGTCCGTGGATGCGTATCTCTAGGCCTAGCCTCCCGAAGATGTCTTGGCCTTCCAGCAAAGACATCTTCGAGAAGCTAGTTCTTAGAGGAACCATCCGCTGATACTTTTGCCTCCCTTGTGAAGGCTCGGGGTGTCTATTTATAGCCGTAAGAGCTGACCCTTGCGCCTGCCAGGTGGCACTTTGCACTCTCCCGGCGCTCAAGGGTCAAGCTGCCCCTTTCAGCACACCAGGGGGTGTCCCTTGCTCTCGCCAAAGGTCAAGTACTGTTGGCATACTACTGAGTCATCCCGGATCTGACCCTACCCGGGGGGCAGCCCCCCGACACTAGTCCCCGAAGCTGGTGCTGCACAGTGACCTCAGATGATGTGCGGGATCAGCTTTAATAACAACCATCTTCTGAGAACATATGACACCATCCTTCGACTACTTGCCGAGATCGGTTCTTCCCGAGATCTTCTTACCGAGATTGTTTTAACCGGGAGACGAAGCCTGTAACCGGATACTGCAGTCTCAGTGCATCTTGACCGTTGGCTCCGTATTGACCTCGAGATCTCGAGCTGGGTCCCATCCGACGTCCCGTCTGACCAGAAATGCACTCGAGTGCCTCTGCCCGAGCACGCCGTCGCTTGGGTTCACGCGCCGGGAGCCGCAGCCGATCCGAAGCCCAACCGTTGGGGCCGTGTGGCCCTCGGTGTGGCCGGATCGGGCGCTCCGGCTAGCGCCACGTGCCGCCCTGCACAAAATGGATCCCACCCACGATCGTGGAGATCGTGGGCGGGAAAACTGGAAACCGCTCCGGAATCCCCCCATAAATAGGGGACCGGAACGGTCTCCTCTTCTTCTTCCTCTCCTTCACTTCTCCGCCACCGTCGTCTCGAGCGCACCGCCGCAGCTGTGTCCGTAGCCCGAACGTCGCCGCCCTCGCTGTTCGCCGGAGCCCGAACGTCGCCGTTCCTCTTGCGCGTCATCGACCTCCTCTTCTCCGGTGAGTTGTTCTCTCCGCCCCGATGATCTTCTTTAGTAGAATGATACTTTGCCTTCGGCCGTGCCCTAACACACGCGCGGTTGCGCCGCCGCCGGCGAGCACGACTCGAGCGGCACGCATGGGGTGCGCGGCGGGGATGCACCGTTGCGGTAGGACTTAGATCTTTCGCTCGCATTACGCCCTGTTCGAGTTTAGCCCGAGCTTACTTTCCTCACTTTAGTTTCGATTTACCAGCATACGGTAGATCTTACTTGCCCTGAACTCGGTTGTGTTTAGGAGTTTACGATCCGGCATCTTAGCTCGCAATAGACTAACCCCGACTAACTGCCACTGCGCCTGCAGAGTAGCCCGGATACTTCTGCGGACTCCTCCGGCATGGGTGAAGAAAGTATTCGGGGGTGCTGGGATGGATCCGAGACCAAACAGTCGGACCTGGATTGGCTGTACGGGACTCACCGGATACCGCCAGAAGTTGAGAGCCGTCTTCCGGAGGATGAGGTTCAACCGGAACCCCAACCCGGGGAATACGTTGTATTCCTCACGCACTTCGAGCGCGGGTTTGGGCTTCCGCGACTTCCTCGACACCTACAGCCTCCAACCCCATCATCTCCCAGCTAACGCCATCATGATGCTTTCGGTCTTCACCACCTACTCGGAAGCATATCTCGGTGTATGGCCATTCCTGGACCTCTGGGCCAGGTACTTCATCCTTCGTCGCCAAGTCATCCCCAACCTGGACCAGAAAATAAAAGATTTGGTCGACTGCGGAGCTGCCACCGTCATCCCCCGCGCTGACTCCGGATTCCCAATAGTCAAGGGACTAGAGTCCTGCCGGAAGTGGTAGCGCAGCTTCTTCTATGTGAAGAACCGGGAGAGCCCGGGCGATGCTCCGGGATCCTCGAATCCGGACTTCATCAACCTGCCGGAGTTCACCATTGGCCCTCCCCGTAAATTCAACCTCTGGAAACGGTTCCCCGACACCGAGGAAGTCAGGTGTATGCACGATGTCCTGAACGTGCTGACCGACACGATGACCGGCGATGACCTCCTGCGCTGCTTCATCATTCGCCGCGTCTGCCCCCTCCAAACCCGAGTACACAAGATGTGCCACATGGCCGGGAACTTAGACCCTACCCGGACTAGTATTTTTGGGTTAGACCATGCTGCGGTCGTCCGACGTGTTCGAGCTATTGCTCGGACGAAGATGATGGATGACTATTCTTGGGTGTCATCGGGGGATCCCGGAAAAAGCCCCTGAAACAGGTGCTCCTGTCTGCCTTTCGTAAACTTGCATTCGCACCCGGGTTCTGCTGTAAACCGACATGGGTATCATGTGGTGATTTATTTGCGCAGTTATTCGAGCGGCAAATCGAGGAAGACGCTATCCACGCCAACGGGAATTTCGCGCCGAACTTCCCAGTACCGGAAGAGATGCCGAGGGAGGATCCCGATGGTGAGGAGCACCTTGTCGTTCCTCTGGTGAAAGCTGCCGCCCCGGGTAACCCTTCAACCTCAGAGGCAGTTTCCATTTCTTCGGATGATGAGGATGAGATTGACTGTCAAATTCTTGATGTGATTGACGCTCTCCCTCTCAACTGGGACTCAGCAGTGGTTCCGAAGGCGACGGCCGTGACCAAACACGCCGAGAGCCGGAAGCGTGCGGCTTCCGACACCGACGCTGCCGATGACTCCGGCAACCCCCCCAAGAGGAGCAAGCCGAACAAACAGACGGTCGAGAAGCCTCCTCGACGCCGGAGGAAGGGTCCTCCCACTGTGGACTCCGGGTACATTTTATTTGTCTTATGCTACATGACTTTGCCTTCTCCATAAATTATTACTGAGATATTTTCTTTCAGGGACGCACTCGACCTCCCGTCACCCGTTGTTCCTCCTCCTCCCGGAACTCGGACTCCCAGCCCGGTTCGGGCTGCCTCTTCTCCACCTCGCCCTTCTACTCGAGGAAACGAGCATGCTGCTTCCGGTGCCGCACCGGCTACTGTTGTGATTCCGGATGCACACCCGGTGACCGATGAGACCCCGGTGCAGGCCACGACCACCTCGGGAGACATTCTTCTTCCGGAGAGTCCGCGTCGGGTGCCCGGGCTTGAGGCAGAGATCCTGAGCCCTCCCCGGCAGCTTGTGCCCAGCGGTCCCTCCCGGCAAGCCGCGAACAAGACTGCCCCGGAGAAACGGCCCGCAGCCTCCTCCCGGCCAGCTGATCAACCTGCCGCGAAGTCGCGTGGCAAGGTTGCCGGACAGAAAACAACTTCTGCCAAACCTACTGCTGCTCCGACATCCTCAGCCCAAGACTTGGCGCTGCGCACGGGTAAGTTTTCACCGTTACCACCGCCTCCCGCCGAGATCCCTACTACCGCCCTGCGGATGTTGCGAGCTACCGTAAGCTCCTTTGTGCCTTCAGGATCTCGGGACGTTGTTACTACTCGCGCGCCCGGCGACTCCGGCATACACGTTGTTGATGAATACAACCAGGCCTGGATTACCGTCGACGCCTCCGAGACCGTGGGATACTTGCACGCTGCAGGCCCAGGCCGCAACGCTCAAGCTCTGCACGCTCTCCAGGTGGCCGCGCTGGATGTTACTCGGGTGACCGAGGTAAGTTTGTTCCCTTTCTTTCTCCAATAAACATTTGTTCCTTCCCCACTAGTCCCCGAGATTGGTGCTTAGTGCTCTAGATTCCACCGAATAGCAGATCACTAGGCTCCAATCTTAGAGAAAATTTTAGGACTCGGACACCGAGTCCCCGAGATCCTCCCAACCGGTTAACCTGTTTCAAAATTTGCTCCATCACCACTAGTCCCCGAGATTGGTGCTTAGTGCTCTAGATTCCACTGAATAGCAGACCACTAGGCTCCAATCTTAGAGAAAACTTCAGGACTCGGACACCGAGTCCCCGAGCTCCTCCCAACCGGTTAGCTTGTTTCAAAATTTGCTCCATCACCACTAGTCCCCGAGATTGGTGCTTAGTGCTCTAGATTCCACCGAATAGCAGACCACTAGGCTCCAATCTTAGAGAAAACTTCAGGACTCGGACACCGAGTCCCCGAGATCCTCCCAACCGGTTAGCTTGTTTCAAAATTTGCTCCATCACCACTAGTCCCCGAGATTGGTGCTTAGTGCTCTAGATTCCACCGAATAGCAGACCACTAGTCTCCAATCTTAGAGAAAATTTCAGGACTCGGACACCGAGTCCCCGAGATCCTCCCAACCGGTTAGCTTTTACTTGCTACTGATCTCGAAATCTCCCTATTTCCTTACATCTTCTTCCGGATTGACCTCATCCTTCTTTGTTTTGATTTCAGGAGTGCAACAAGAAACGCTGCAGCATCTTCAACCGAGTTCTTGCTGACCTCGGTCAGTCCAAGAAGTGCGAGGGGCGCCTCCGGGAGGAGCGAGATGCCGCGCGCAACATCTCGATAGATCAGAAGGCCGCACTCGCTACCGGGCAAGCCGAGATCGTGCAACTTAACGGCGAGCTTGAAAAGGCCAAGGCTGCTGCGACCGAGATGAAGACGCGCTTCGTTGAGGCGACAAAGAAACAAAGGGAAACCTTGGATCAGTCCGAGGAGCGCGCGCATCTTGCCGAGACCGGGTTGGCTCTTCTCCGGTCACGGTCCGATAGTTGGCTCTCCGAGCTAACTGTATTGAACCGGGACCTTAACAGTAAGTGAGCCGACATCCCCCATGTTTTCCTTGCTCTCTTTCTTTGTTGTTGCTCTTCTTATGCCCTAGTCGTTTGACAGCTCTTCTTTTTAAAGGGGAATTCGAGCACTCCCGCGAGGCTGCTGCTCTTGCCGTTGCTGCTGCCCGGGAGAAGCGTGCCGGGAAGGGTGCTGTTTCGGATGCTTGGGATATTGAGGACCACCTCACCACCCTGAAGGCCCGGATAGTGCCTCTCCGGTCAATCGGGACGGAGCTGCTCAGCGCTGCGATCCACGTCCATGGCGCGTTGTGGCCGAGTATCCGCGCGACGCTCTCGGTCGCCGAACTCGCGAGCGCACTCCACTGCGCCAGGAGGCGTATCCACGCCTGGAAGCGCTCCGGTGCGCGGGTTGGTGCCAACCAGGTCTTGACCCAAGTACTTAGCTGGTACTAAGGTCTCGACCTGGACGCGATCCAGCGCCTGCGGACGATCTCGCCGTGGTGCAGCGATCCGGCTAAGGTCCAGCGGCGACAAGAGGTGGCACATCGCATCGCCTCGTGGTCCAGCATTCGCACCTTCACCGCCAGCGTCATTGCTTCTGATTCCGAATCCGACTATGAGGATGACGAAGAAACCGGCGCGACCGGCGACGCGGATGATGAGATCCCGGAAGAAGATGATGCTGCCTCTGGTGCTGCGCCCGAGACCGTGGTTCCCCGGATGCTACAACTTCGCCGAGACCCGAGGCCTCCCAGGCCGAGGTGCGCCCCGATGCCCCGAGTACCGCCGCCGGAACTGAAGCCGATGCTGCTCCTCATGCTGCTCCCGAGATCGCTGCTCCCGCTGCTGCCACCGGTATTGCTGCTCCTGCTGATTTCTCCGCCGAGAAGCCGGCTTCCCCTACCGTTTAGAAAAAATCTTAAGAGTAGAACTGTTAAATCCCCGGGATGCCGGGTGCAAGATGTATCATACACTATTTTAACATTTAAGCTCCGTTCCTAGTTATCTATCCGAACAAGTTATGTCAATTTATTCTGTTAGAAGTCCCCGAGTTGCTTTTCATGTTTACCGTACTTAGGTAATTTCTGCTCTTGTCTACCATTTCGGCGTTCGACAGTCGAGTCACAAAACTCCACATACGGCATACATTACTTAAAACAATCCGAGTTCTGGCTAACCGAATTCCCGACATAAAAAATAATTGGGTTAGCAAAAAATAGGTATGCCGGATAAGTTCCTTCTCCGAGTCCCTGAGACCATTTTCTTGTTCCCCATATTTGATTCTCTTTGCTCTTGACTACCATTTCGGCGTGCGTCAGTCGAGTCACAAGATGATTTCACATAACATACATTACTCTGACTTTGAGAATCGAACTCGGAACTTTCCCGGCATACAAATAACACAAAAAAATAGGTACTCGGCAGTCCCCGGGTTCCTTCCCGAGATGCCGGTAAAAAATAACAAATACACTAGACAAAGTAAATGGGCACACAACAAGGCAGTCCCCGGGTTCCTCCCGGGGTGCCTTACTTTCATTAATACATAAAAATTTAGGTACATCATACACTGAGCCTTTTATGTGTAAAAGGGGCGTAGTAGAGCTATATTCCATGGACGCTTGGTTTCCTCACCGGATTTGTCCATTACACCTTTCCTAGCCTCCTGTGCATCTACAAGGTAATAAGAGTCATTGTGCAATGCCCTGCTTATCACAAAAGGTCCCTCCCATGGAGGTGACAATTTATGCATTCCGGCCGTGCGTTGGATGAGCCTCAACACAAGATCCCCTTCTCGGAACACCCTCGGGTGCACTTTCCGGCTATGATAGCGACGGAGATTTTGTTGATAAATTGCAGACCGAGACAGTGCCAATTCCCTTGCCTCTTCGAGTAAATCAACATCATATTCTCGGGCCTCCTTTGCCTCGGTCTCGGTGAACATTGTCACTCTCAGAGAATCATATTGTATGTCGGTCGGGAGTACTGCCTCGGCACCGTATACCATGAAAAATGGCGTGTACCCGGTAGATCTATTCGGTGTAGTCCGGAGACCCCACAAAACCGCCGGTAACTCCTCTATCCAGCATCCCGGAGTTCTCAACAGTGGCTCGATCAAACGAGCTTTGATGCCGGCTAAGACTAAGGCATTTGCTCTTTCGACTTGCCCGTTTGCTTCCGGGTGTGCAGCTGATGCTACATCCAGCCGGATTCCCTTCTCAGCACAAAATCGAGCAAATTCCCCCACAGCAAAATTGGTGCCATTATCCGTGATAATGTTGTGCGGGTACCCGTATCTCAAGATGATGTCTTTCAGGAATTGCACAGCGGTGTGTCCATCACACTTCCGGATTGGCTTGACCTCTATCCACTTGGTGAATTTGTCCACCATAACTAGTATATGTGTCATATTGCCTCTTGCCGGCTTGAACTGCCCGACCATATCCAAACACCATACTGCGAATGGCCAAGTGATAGGGATTGTCTTTAGTGCTAACGCCGGCATATGTATCCGGTGAGCAAACCTCTGGCATCCTCCACACTTCCGGACAATATCTTCTGCTTGCTGTAATGCAGTGGGCCACTAGAACCCATGCCGGAACACTTTCGCCACCAGGGCCCGGGATGATGCATGATGTCCACACTCCCCCTGATGTATTTCCAGGAGCATCTCTTGTCCTTCTGCCGGTTCTACACACCTCTGGAGTACCTCAGTGACACTCCTCTTGTACAACTCTTGATTGATGACGGTGTATGCTTTTGACCTTCGCATTATCTGCCGGGCTTCCACTTCATTCTCCGGTAGAGTTCCTTCCAAGACGTAAGCCATAATGGGTTGTGCCCATCCCGGGACAGGTCGAACCGGGAACACGGGAGCGTCTATGTCCATTGGCTCTGCCGACATCACCTCCATCATCATCTTTCTTTGCCTCTCTGAGCACTGTGATGCAGTCCCCGGGTTCGATGTGATGCTCCCGACATCTACTTCCATGGGTACGGCATCTGCACCAGGCTCCTTGGTGATGAAGATAGAATCCGACTCGGGTGAGGGTTGAATAGATGGCTTGCTCAAATGCTCCAGAGCTATCCCGGGTGGGATGGCATCCCGAGATGACCCTAGCTTGAACAAGACATCCGCTGCCTCGTTTTCTCCTCTGGGTATGTGCTTGAACTCGCATCCTTCAAAAAATCCGGATATTTTCTGCACATGAAACCTGTATAAGGCCATGTTTGCATCGAGGGCATCCCAATTCCCCGACACCTGTTGCACTACGAGGTCAGAGTCACCAAAACACTCTATCCGGCGGATGCCGATCTCCTTGGCGACGTTCAGTCCATGAACCAAGGCCTCATATTCCGCGACATTGTTGGATGCCCGAAAATGGATTTGCAGAACATACTTCAGTACATCCTGTTTCGGGGAAGTGAGGACCACTCCGGCACCCAATCCGATCTTAGCCTTTGAGCCATCGAAATGCATCCTCCAGAAATTGTAATCCGGCATCGGAGGTTCATACTGCATCTCGGCCCAGTCTACCAAAAAGTCCGGCAGCGCCTGCGACTTGATGGCATCTCGTCTCTCATACGCCGGAGTGTATGGAGACAACTGGATGGCCCATTTGGCTACCCGGCCGCTAGCGTCCTTGCAACCGATGATCTCGGCCAGAGGAGCTTCGCATACCACTGTGATCGGGTGTTCCTGAAAGTAGTGCTTGAGCTTGGTTACTGCCATGTACACCCCATACGCCATTTTCTGGTAGTGCGGGTAGTTCTGTTTGGATTCCGAGATCACCTCACTGAGGTAATACACCGGCCTTTGTATCAGGTTGCCCCCTTCTTCCCTTTCTACCACCATTGCCACACTGACTACTCGGTTGGTTGCAGCAATATACAGCAGCATAGGTTCCTTGGGTAATGGGGATGCCAACACGGGTGCTGTTGAGAGCATCCTTTTCAAATCGTTGAACGCCGCGTCAGCATGCGGGGTCCAAACAAATGTTTTGCTTTTCTTCATCAATTGGTACAGGGGCAAGGCCTTCTCCCCAAGTCGACTCACAAACCGACTTAGGGATGCAAGACACCCAGTGAACTTCTGTACATCTTTGAGACGCACGGGCAATTTCATGCTCTCGATAGCACGAATTTTACCCGGGTTGACCTCGATTCCCCGGCTTGAGATGAGGAAACCGAGTAATTTCCCCGCCGGAACACCAAATGTGCATTTATCCGGGTTCAATTTCATCCGGAATCTTCTTAAGTTCTTAAATGTTTCCCTCAGATCATCTATTAGTGAGGCTTTTTCTTTTGTCTTTATGACTATGTCATCGACATAGACCTCGGCATTCCGGCCTATCTGGTCATGCAAACATTTCTGCATGCACCTCTGGTATGTAGCACCAGCATTCCTCAAACCGAAAGTCATGACACGATAGAAATAAGCCCCATAAGGGGTAATAAAAGCAGTTTTCAATTGATCATCCGGATTCAAAGGTATCTGGTGAAAACCAGAATATGCATCTAAGAATGTCAAAAGCTCACTCCCGGCAGTGGAATCTATCACTTGATCTACCTGGGGCAGTGGAAAGGGGTCCTTCGGGCATGCCTTATTGAGGTTGGTGAAGTCGATGCACATGCGCCACACCTTAAGCAGGAGGGGATCATCCTTCTTCTTCTCTACCAAGACCGGATTCGATATCATCCGGGTGCAGCACTTCCATTATGAATCCCGCAGCCAGCAGTATAGCCAGATGCTCCATGACGGCGGCTCTTCTTTCATCCGAGAGACGCCTAGTTGGTTGCTTCACCGGCTTCGCATCCGGTCGAACAAACAGAGAGTGCTCAGCCAACTCCCTCGGGACACCTTGCAGATCGTCACTCGACCATGCAAAAGCATCCCGATTCTCACGGAGGAAGTCGACGAGCTCGCCTTCCTATTTGCTGTCCAGGTTGCTGCCAATGATAACTTGGCGCTCCGGGTTGCTGGGGTCCACACCCACCTTCTTGGTCTCTTTGGGGGGCTGAAATGACGCACCCTGCTCCGGGTTCACCATCCCGGGCATTCCGAGTTGGGAGGTCTTGGCCATTGCCACCACCTGCTGGATCCTCTTCTTTTCTTCTGCGATCACCAGGGACTCAGCTAAGCATGACCCCGCCGAGGCACACTCCATGGAGCGCTTGTGGTCTCCCGAGATGGTGATTACGCCGTTAGGTCCCGGCATCTTCATCTTCAGGTAACCCATGTGAGTTGAGATCATGAACTTGGCTAGGGCTGGCCTGCCGATCAGTGCGTGATACGGGCTCTCGAGGTCCACGACTTCGAACTCCAAGCTCTCGGTTCGGCAGTTCTCCCGAATTCCGAACATCACTTCAACCCAGATTTTTCCCATGGGTGAGCAAGAGATTCCGGGCACAATGCCGTGGAAGGTCGTCTCGGTAGGCAGCAAGGTGTTCATGGACACCCCCAGCTTCAGCATCGTGTCCTTGTACATGATGTTAATGGCACTGCCATTGTCGATCAGAACCCGGCTGAAGCGGACATTGAGGTTTGGTCCGACAAAAGTTGGGTCCACCACCAAGGCATACGCCCCCGGCTTAGGCATAACCCTGGGGTGATCCTTCCGGCTCCACGTGATCTCCATCTCGGACCAGTGCAAGAACTTGGGCACCGCTGGGATCACGGCATTCACCTGCAGGGCACGCTGCCGCACACTTCTCCGGTCAGTGGGTTCGGTCACGAAGACCACATAGCTTTGATGTGCCTCCCGGTAGTTGCCCTGCTGTTGTCCGGCTTGGTTACTGGGTGTAACAGCCCAACTGTAACTTCCCTTTTGGTGTGCAATAAAATTGTTGAATCATGTCATCATTCCATTTTGGTTGCATTTAATTAAATATGTCTCCCAAATGTTTCCCAAATTTTAAATTCTTATTTTTTTTGAATTCAAATGCTTTCAAATAAATCCATTTGAAGTTTCAAATTATTTATAAATAACCAAACTAGATATTAATATGACTAATTTGAAACTTGTAAAAATTATTCAAAAGTTCTTTTTGTCTCTTTCTCTTATTTGTTTCACAAATACAAAAATGAGAAAGTTTTTGTAAAAGAAAAATAAAAACAGGAGAAGAAAAATAACCCCTGGCCGAGCTGGGCCAGCTCGGCCCATCTCAGCCCAGCTGCCGGTCCACGGCCCACTCCCCTCTCCTTCGTCCTCGTACGGACGCGCAGAGGAGACTCCCTTTCCAGCGCGGCATGGAGCTCTCTCCCTCTGCCAAGCTCGCCCCACAGCTCCCCCACTGCCACCTCCTCTCCTCTCCCCTACATCTAGCGCCGAAACCCTAACCCTAGCCCCTAATCTTCTCCTCCCCCGCCGCCGCTCGCTCTCTCCTCGCGCACGCCAACGCCATGAACGCCGACGAGACGAGCTCGGGCCCCTGGTGACTCCGGCCGCCATCTCTTTCCCCCGCACGCCAGCAGCGCCTCCCCGACCTCCTCTTCACCCTCGACGCGCGCAGGACGGACGGGAGGCACCACTTCTTCTCCTTCTTCCACGACGACCGCGCGGCCCCCGAGCTCCGCCTCGCCTCCCCGAGCACTGTCTGCTCGTCTCCGACCACCTCGACTCCCCTCCGTTCGCCATCCGCCTCCTGGTGAGCTGCGCCGCCGTTTCCCCTTCTTTCCCCCTTCTTTCTCGCCTCCGTTCGCCGTATTTTGGCCGGCGCCAGAGTGTTCCATCGCGGACCGTGCGGCCCCTGCCCTGTCGAGCAAGAACAGGGGTGGCCGAGCCTTCCCTTTCAGAGCTGAGCACGGGAATGTGTTCCCCCACCCTCCAGCACGCACGCAGACACACACACGCTCCCCGCGCCGCCCAAACCAGGTCACCGCCGGCGTGATTCCTCCGTCGCGGCGCTCGGACGCGAGCCGTTTTCAGTTTCGTCAGACAACACCGCCCCTTTCCTGTTAAAAATTAAAACGATCCTAACCCTATCACTAACACGCACTGGACCTACTGGCTAGCGCGCCGATCCGTCCGCAGCGCGTCGCGAGTTCGAACCCCGGGCGCAGTGGAAAATGCCCCATTTTTTTTCTGCGCTCGCTGACAGCCTGGCCCCACCGGTCAGTGACCGTGGAGCCAGCGCGACCTGGGCCCGCATGTCAATCGTGGTGTACGCCCCGCTGCGGTGAGAAAAGTTCCGGGGCATTGTCATTTTGCACCGAAGCCCCTTCCTTTCTGTTTTTGCACAGAGGACCTCCTCTGCTAGTTTTCTATCACCGATAAGTCCTCGGGTTTTACAGAACCACCCCTACACTTATAAAATGCATAACTTTTAATTTATAACTCCAAATTAAATAAACTTTATATGTTTTTATATCAGAAAAATGTAATAAACATTAATATCTTATTATTATGTCATTTTGCATCATTTATTTTAAATGCTTATTTTAAATTAACAAATGCAATTAATTAATTAAATATGGGGTATGAGGGTAATAATTATATAATGCCCTAATTCCATTTAATATGCTCATCCCTTTTATACCATATCTTGCCATGTTAATAAATATTTAATTTGAGTTAAAAATAAATCAATTGCAATTAATTCCTAAATGTGGGATGTGTTGGGCAATTAAGTAATTAATGTCTTTTCTATTTTAAATTAATTGGATCACCACTTCTGCTATATTAAGTAACATTTAAATTAATGGCTACACAAATAACTTGCACCCTAATCTTTTGCCGGGATTTCATCCCCGCTTTAATATGACCTAATCATCGCATACCATGTCGCATCATCATTTGTTTGCGCATTTCTCCGTATTGATTATTGTTTCCTATTGTTTGTGTTTGGCCCTCTTTGGGTAGACGACGACGTGTCTGCTGCGAGTACCTACGACACCGAGGTTCCAGCTATCGTGCCAGGCTACGAGCTGCCAGGCAAGCTTTTGCTAACCGGTTAAACGATTGTCGGGTTTTCATTCCTGCCTTTTTGATCTATGCTATCGTAGTTATCGGTTCTTGAATTGCGATCCCATCACATGTTTATCCTGCAGCCTATACAGCTATATCCCCACAACCCATAACCCCTTGCATGTTTATCTGTTGGCCTTTGCGAGTCGTAGTGCATGCTTAGGATTGGTTGAGCGAGTCGTTCCTTTGTCTTTATCTCATATGCTTAGTATGATATATTGTTCTACTATAATAAACTGCTGTCTTATTTTTGGGGTTCTATAATTAAAAGATAAGGCACCAGGCGGAAGGCCTTGCGAGGTGCTTTGTTCTGCTCAGTGTCGACCTAGGAACTGAGATTTTGTCCTCGGATCCAAGTTTGAGCGCACTAACCACTTGTGGGTGGCCCAATGGAGCCCCCCTCCACTTTGAACGGATCCACAGCTCGTCCATGTGCCGCAAGTAGTTCGGGTTTTTCCATTCGCTCATATGCATGTGCATGATGTTGATGTTCGATGAGAGGTTACTTTATACGGGGGGTCATACAGGGGTGGTACGTCGCGTAGCGGACAGTTCCTACTGTGGTTTGAGCCGCATGGTGGCGTAGTCACAAACTAATGAGTCCGCAATTGAGATTCGGCCGGACTCCTGACGCGGGTAACAACTCATATGGGTGGCACTTGGACTTGCTGTAGTGAAGGAATGAGTCGTGTTGAGAGGCCTTAGCGGGTTGATCATGCGAGTATGGGTACTGTAGTGCACCCCTGCAGGGTATAATCTTATCGATGAGCCGTGTCCACGGTTATGGACGACTTTGGTGATGATGCTGGCTAACAAGATCTAGACAACTTACACCTAATCATTGTTAATTAATGTGACTAGTAACATAGCATTACTTACCACCCTAAATGGTAACTAAAATTGTTAAGTGTGAGTTTTCCCGGATTGCTTCCTCATACTTGGTTGAGGGGGTTAATTCGAGAATGGGTTATGACTGGTGTCAGTTGTAGGTGGATATTTAAACGCTCTCTTATCCCTCTCTAATTAGACGGAAGTTTAGCGTGTCTCTTTAGTTTGCTAGTGCTGCTGCCGCTAAGTACACTTACCCCCATATTTTGGGAATCTTACAGTTTTGTAACCTGTTAGCTTAAACTTGTTCGATACGCTTCGGTGTATTGACCCGTTCGCGGGCTGTGGTTTTTCTGCAGTTGAGGATCCTTCGCTCGACCAGTTGGGTGGATACTACGTGGAGTTCGACGACGAGAGCTATGACGAGTAGTTAGAGTTCCCCTGGGCTACTTCCTGGTGGACTGCGTGGATGGGCCTTCTTTTTCGTTTCGGCCTTGAGCCCTTTGCTTCTTGTCTGTACTCAGACCGGTTTGTTTCCGCTGCTTGATGTAGTGTTGGGACATGTGTCCTCTGATTGGTGCCATTTGATATATTTTGCTCAGTGAGAGCTTTTGGATATTATTTCTTTTCTTTGTGTCTTAGGTTTATTCTGTGGTTTCGACTTGTTAAAAATCCGACTCGTATACCATGTGTGTATGGTTGAAGTATACGAGTTGGAAGACTTTTTGGGTTCTTGCGTGCACAATCTGGAAACGTATGTGACGTTGGGGTCGCCAAGAACTGTCGGCCGATGATCCATTCCGAGCATGGCCTGATTCTTCCTGGGATTGGTAACCCTAGTATGTTCTTGGTTGTGTGGCCCAACTGATACGTTTTGTTTGTGTAACTTGAATTCAGGGTCTGACACTGGGGCCTGCACCGTTGTCGTTCCGGGTGTGCACCATATTCACTGGCCGAGGTGGGGGTCCTCGCTGAGGCTGATTGATCCGTATCGCGTTGGCCCCCGATGTCGGAGGAGGGGGTCTCGGAATGTTGGGCCGAGACGCCGGAGCATTCGGCCGAATAGCTTCCGAGATGCCTTCCTGTAATGTGCGCTGATACCAGCTGTACTGCCGAGTAGAGTGGTTTGCGGGCTTGTTGGCCTCCAGAGTATGGTAGCAACATGGTTTATTCAGCATCTCCTCATATGTCGGGGCTTCTTTTGTTCCACCCAGGCCTTTTGCACCTCCTGACTTTGACCCCAAGCCGGGCCACTTGTCTTCTGACGCTGGCTGTTGCCGGCATCCTCTTGCTCCCGGGTCACTGCTGCGACGTGCTGTGCGGCATGGTGGTACTCGGGGTGGTTCCTTTTCTGGCCAAAATCCTGGCGATCATGGCTCCTGCTCGGTCCCGAACGCCGAGGTCCCGCACTCCTCCTGTTGGAGTCACCGACATCCACCAGGGGTTGCATGGGATCTCCAAGCGTGTAGGTATCGGCGATGCGCATGGTCTCTGCCAAGGTCGCCGGCATCTTTATTTGCAACTTCTGCCACAGCATTGAGCCATGCCGGCATCCTTGTGCAAACCAGGAGATGGCCTGTGCCTCTACCACTCCTTCGCAAGAATTGCGAATATTGCTCCACCGGGTGAGATACTCCCGGTCAGTCTCGTTACTCCTTTGCCTACAGATGGCGAGTTGCTGAGGCCTGTTTGGCCTTTTGTACGTGATGGTGAAGTTGCTGATGAATGTATCCTCAAAGTCTAACCAGCAGTCTATGCTGCCAGTTCTCAGGTTGTTCAACCAGATCAGGGCAGGTCCTTCCAACATCTGCGGTACGTATCGTACCGCCCATCGTCTGTTTCCACCGGCTATGCTTACGGCCGTTACATAGTCGGTTAGCTAGTCCTCCGGCTTCTTGCTGCCGTCATAGGTCTTGGCTCCCCTGTTGAGCTGAAAATTCCGAACAGGTGGTTCCCGCATGATCCGGGGTCCAAAGCAGGCAGGTCCCGGAGGCCCTTGCTCTTCCACTAGCTCGGATTGGTGAATCCGGTCGAGCCGGAATATGGCATCTGCCGGATTCAGCTGTATGGTTCCTATCCGAGATCCCAAAGGGTTCTCGTCTGGCTGATATCCGAGCTGCTGTAGTCTCGAGTTGCCATCGTTGAGCCTGTTCTGTGCCGGGATCACAGCCTGCTGTGGAACAGAGGGGACCTCCCTTTGTGGATTTCCCTGAACATGAGGAGGGTTCCGGGGTGGATTACCACGGCCGACCGGGTTATTGTTTCCTACACCCAGGTTACCATCCTCACGGGTACTTCCCGCCTGCCCCGAGTTACGCTGCCCGGCTTGCTGGATACCGGCGAAGGCCGGATCGTAGGTCTGTAGCTGCTTATTCTTCCCGGAACCTCGACTCCGGCTCCGGCTCTTGCTCTTGCTTTTGCTCGGATGCGGGGAAGAGGCCTCTCCGTGCGATTTCTGGCTATTGGGTCTAGCTGAGTGCACCTGGGATCCTGCCCCGAGGTTCTTCTTCTTGAAGGCCTGATTCTGACGGTTGGCCTCGATCACCAACTCGTTCACTCGCTCCTGTTGCTTGCGTAGGGACTCACCGGATAACCCTACCAACTCGGCCATGGCGGCTTCGGCAGCCCTAAGAGTTTTCGCCGGTGAGCTATACACCGGCTTCCCCGCTGAAATTCGGCTCCCCGTGTGACTGGTTGTGGCTCCACCTGCCAGCTCCTCATTCACCATTCTTCCTTTCTTGCGCAAATCCGCGATGCGCTTGTCCCGGGAGTCTATCTTAAGGAATCCGTGAGCTGCGTTGTACTCCCGGAGGCTAGCATTGAGCTCGCGACGGATCTCAGCGATCTCCTGCGCTTCAGCGAGCAGCAGCCTCCGCTGCTCCTCCAAATCAGCCGAAGTGGCCTGGGTATTCGCTTCAGCAGCTACAGGTAAAGCCAACTTGGCCACCAGGCCAGAGAGGGGATCTGAACGACGTCGTGGCTGTGACGGCTGTGGATCGCCATCCCGGGCCGCACCTCCTTCCTGAGGAGGTTTGGCCAAACGGATGTGACCGCTCCCGGTATCGCCGTCAGCGTCCTGGTACTCCTCCTCGGTTGCCCCGACCATCATCACCGCGACGGAACTCGGGGGGCGACCGGCACGCGGACCCCGAGCAGCGCAGATCATGGGAGGGTCCTCAGCTTCCAGGACCACGTCCGGGTAGCTACAGATAACTTCGGTGGCGACGTAGGTGGTGAAGCCACCAAAGTCAATGAGACATCCGTTCACCGGAAAGGGTCTGTTCCGGAAGCACCCTGCATTGTCGCAGACGAAGTCCATCTCCCCTAGTCTTACGACTAGGCTAGAGAGAACCCGAACGTCGAAATGAACGGGAGAGCCCGTCCGGATGTGTACACCAGCCAACGCCTCTGTCAGCCCCACGGTGGGCGCCAACTGTCGTGGTGGTGTCACGGCAGATGCCATAGGATGGCTAATGTGTGGGGCCGATGGACGTTGGTGGATCCGGGGAGGGATAGCGAGCTGAATAGCCCACACGAGGAGGATCCCGGTATAACCGAGATCTCCCAAGAACTAGAAACAACAGCAATACGATATAGGGGAGATCTAACAAATAAGAACAAATGCACGAAGGCACACAACACACACACGATATACCCAGGTTCAGGGCCCTCGTGAGGAGGTAACACCCCTACTCCTGCCTTTCCTCTCTATATAACTGTGGTACAAGGGCTACAACTTGCTCTTAGATCTCTCAAAGTGAGGAATACGAAGAACTAGATGAACTCAAGGTATGAAGAAGTAAAAGCTCTAGGAGTAAATGCCACTACTGCTTTGGCTCCCAAGTTGGTCCTCTCTCTAGAGAAGCAGTTATGGTGCCTTTTATAGGGTTTCGGCCAGGAGGGCCGGAAACCCTAAATCGGCTTGGCCCCACCGGACAGGCCTAGCCGGCATGTCGTCACCGGCTAGTGCGACCTAGTCGCCGCGCTATCCGGCGTAGCCCCTTCGTCATCATCTCGGCAAGGACAGCAGGCGCCGTCCTGAACCATCATTGTCTCCCTGTCAGAGACAGGACATGTCTTTGCCATCCCGGATAGCATTTTCCGGATTGCCGGGCTAGGCATGTCAGGTCTTGTCGTACCGTTGTCGTACCGGCTGACGCGCTCCCATGTCAGGCGGGAGGTGACCATGCTTCCGTGTCAGGCGGGAGGTGACCATGCTTCCGTGTCAGATGGAAAGGTACTTCCCCCCGCATTAGGCGGGAAAGCCTGCTACAGACCGTTGACGGTCGACCGGGATCCCTCACGCCGGCTACCTCCATGCTTGCCCCCGTGAGCCTTTCCTGCATAAGATCAAGACCGAGATAGATACTCCAGTTAGCACTTACCCGGACCATGTATCCGGTAAAACCGAATACACCCCCTTCCGGGAGTCTCCTCGGAGTCCAAGATCCGAGATCCTTTCCGGAGGTGTCCGAGCTCGTCCGTGGATGCGTATCTCTAGGCCTAGCCTACCGAAGATGTCTTGGCCTTCCAGCAAAGACATCTTCGAGAAGCTAGTTCTTAGAGGAACCATCCGCTGATACTTTTGCCGCCCTTGGGAAGGCTCGGGGTGTCTATTTATAGCCGTAAGAGCTGACCCTTGCGCCTGCCAGGTGGCACTTTGCACTCTCCCGGCGCTCAAGGGTCAAGCTGCCCCTTTCAGCACACCAGGGGGTGTCCCTTGCTCTCGCCAAAGGTCAAGTACTGTTGGCATACTACTGAGTTATCCCGGGATCTGCAGTTTTGAACGTGTATCTGCCCCGATCTATGGATTTGTCCAATCAAACTTTGCAAAACTGAGTACCTACTCATTCCTAACCATTCTACCAACTAGAATCTCGGAAAAACACAATCTCCAACAAATCTCAACGAATCTACTAAGTTGAGATGGATGGAAAAAGTTACCGGAACTCATGATGGAGAAGGGGAGGGAGGATATGGTACTCAAGCTTCTCAAAGGCGGAGAGGAGCCGTCCAATGCCGGTGAGAAGCTCTCCCGGCGGCGAGGTTGACTCCGGTGGTGGCTGAGGTGTTTTTCGTGTGGGAGTCGGGTGAGGAGAGGGTAAAAGTGATGAACTTTACCCCTTCACGCCCTACTTAACCCCATAGAAAAATCCCTCAACAGTAGTACCGCCACTTGGTACGCACCGGTACCGTAGTAGTACCGTGAATCAGAGACAAAAACGATGCCGAGCTGGTCAAGAAAAATGCAATGGGATGAAATTTTTGTTTGAGGTGAGATTTGAGGCTTAGGATAGAGAACCAAACTGAGAATGGAGTTTCACACTCAAGGAGCAAAAACAAAAGCCAAGAGAGATCAAAATGAGTGTGTAATCCAAAAGACTCAAGAAGAGACAATCCAAGTGAAAAACCAATGATAAAACCAAAGAAAATCCAACGACTTCAAAAAGAATTTGTGGTGGCCGAAGCCACCGTGTATGAGTTGTAGCATGGCACCGCGAAGATATATGTTGGGTCCATAACTACTTCTCATCATTGAAGCTCACAAATTATAGATTTAATTTGAAGTTTTAGGAATGATTCATTACTATATGCATAATAGGGGGAGAAAGAATCCAATGTATTAGGAAAAGGCTCCCCCTAAGTCCATGCGTGCATATAATTCTAATAATGTCGTAAGCGTTGGAGAGTGTGTAAGGATATCATGCCAAGGCCCGAGAATCTATGATATTGAGCTCATTCCTCAAGTAGCAAAAGCGGGCTTCATCAAGGTGCTTCATGAAGATGTCCGCCAATTGATCCCTTGTACCAACATATGATAGATCAATTTCTCCTCGCGCCATATGATCACGGATGAAATGGTGGTGGATCTCAATATACTTGGTCCTTGAATGTTGCACCGGATTGTATGCAGTCTTGATGGCACTCTCATTATCACAAAGAAGCGGCACTTTGTCCAAGTGGACACCTTAATCCTTTAAAGTTTGCCGCATCCAAAGAAGTTGAGTACACCCACTTGCGACGGCGACGTACTCGGCTTCCGCCGTGGATCATGAGTTGCAATTTTGCTTCTTCGAGGACCAACTCACCAATGATCTTCCAAGAAATTGACACGTCCCGGATGTGGACTTCCTATCATCAATGTCGCCCGCCCAATCGGAGTCGGTATATCCACAAACAGACATGGTGCCATCTTTGGGATACCACAACCCAAAACATGGAGTATGAACCAAATATCTAAAGATTCTCTTCACGGGCATCAAATGACTTTCCTTAGGCGCGGCTTGATACCGAGCACACACTCCAACGCTTAGTGAAGAAGATATGCCCTAGAGGCAATTAATAAAGTGCATTTCTTTATCATATCTCGTTTGTTCATAGTATGTTTTTGTGTCATGCTATAACCGTATTAAGCGGAAACATTAATACGGGTGTGATGCGTAAACAACCAGGTCCCTAGTAGCCTCTACTAAGACTAGTTTCGTTGTGCGATCGATGATCGAGTTTTCCCGATCATATGGCATGGTGCCGGTCGGCAATAGAAGTCATATCGTTGGAGAACGATGTGATGGACATACCCAGATTTGTAGGACGTGGTCATTACACCTTTGACCGTGAGACCAACTCTTATTGTTATTCCTGGAAGATACTTTGATTGCACCAAACGTTGTATCTTAATTAGTATGACAATAATGGTGTTACTTTTGTGTATCGAAAGGAGTAGCTGAGACGATGGGTCAAGAGTGGGATTTGCCAGTCCGCATAGCAGGATAGATACTCTAGGGCCCACTCGGTGAGATTATGTCTAATGAGTTTGCAAGCATATGACTAGGTCACGGAGACATAAAATCATAGACGAGTAGAAGATAGCGTTGTCGGTAACGAGGTCAAGCTAGATATGGAGATATCTATGAACGACGCTCAGACACACTAAGTATTGCCATGGCAAAAGGTTTAAGACTTTACGTTCAGGTTTGAAAGATGAAAGTCATTCGTTATATCACATGGATTAATTCATGAGGTACAGGCCTACGAGTTAGTCATTGATCGGAGAGGAGTCTCGATCATGTCTGTTATTATATCGAACCGCTAGGGTAACACACTTAAGGGGTTTCGACAAGACAGCCGGAAAGGAAAGAGATCACCGGGAACGTCCCGGGAGATGTCCGATGGAGATCGGGCAGCGACGAAAGAGTTTTCCGAGCTAGAATAAATTATATATAATATGTTTGATATTAATTAGTGTAATTAATGTCTAAATATGATTTATATATTTACTTTCGAATTTATTTATGCTGACTTCCCTAAATGGGCCATCTGGTGGAAAGAAGGTCCAAGAGGAGAAAAATTCCGTAGGGAATTCGGTGGGGGCTTGGGTGGCTGACCCAAGTGGGACAAGCCCACTAGGGGGACGGCGCACCAGCCTATGACGCACCAGGCATGTGGGGTTTAGTCGCACATTGCCTGGCTGGCAGGTTGGCTCCCCGTGGAAGCCTATATAAGAAGGGGCACCCCTGGCCTTTTAATTTACCAATTAATTCCCCCATTCTCTCTCGATTTCGTGATTCCCTTTGTCGGAGTTGCGCCGAGTTGAGAGGGGGATCTTTTCCACCATAGCCCACTGCCGCGTTGCTGGTGTTCCGGTCCAAGTATTCCGCTGCTCGTCCTGGACTGGAGCTTCGGAGGCCGTCGTTTCCACCGTACGTGTGTAACGCCCTGCGAGGTGCTGCGCTAGCGGTACTCGGAGGTCTGCTTCCTCTACACGACCTTGAGGTCAGCTTCGTCGGTCTTCATCGACAACATTTGTGCGGGAACGTAATCCCCGCTTTCGGTCTACAAGGGTATGTATTCCGATCTTCGTTCGTACTACTATATCTGCATAGAATAGATCTTGGCATGTTTTAGGGATATCGTTGCAAGGAAAATTATTGTTTTCTGCACATGATCCCCTTTAGTGGTATCAGAGCCGATCTATCGTAGATATAGTTGTACGATGTTAGAACCCGTGTTCTGCACGGGGGCACCGTTCTTGTTATTTGCTACCCTCTAGCGTGCACTTGTGATTCCAGCGGCATCGAGTTGATGAAGCGGCCCGGACCGACTTTACGCGTACGCTTACGCGAGACTGGTTCCACTACTGACATACGGCTTGTACCGTATCTATGGCTGGCGGGTGTCATTTTCTCTCCCTTTAGTTGGTCTTGCAATTTCAATGTAGGGCCCGAAAGGGATGCTTAAATATGCAATTATTGGAACGTTGTTGTGGTCATAAGGTTCGTAGGTATGAAGCGGTTCTATTTACGACAGCCCCAAGCCATGTAAAATATGCAAAAGATAAAGTAGAAGCGGCTAACTTTATTTTGCAGGGGCTATGTGATATGGTCAAGGTAGGTCTGATAAATTGTTTATGAACTGCGGGCGCCAAGAAGACCATGGCGCAATGAACTATATCACATTGCATTACATTTGACATTTTGTGTGCATCTTATATTGTGTGATTATATATTAGTATATATTAGTCACGCGGCGGTAATTATATAAGATGATCCCTTCAAAATACCACTAGTGTTCTTCCTCCAACGAGCACCACCAAGAAAGTTCTACGTTATGAGGATGGCCGTGACGATCGGGTGTCAGACATATCGTCGTTCGCATACGGTGGGGGTAAGCAATGTTGCACAAGCGTTGGCGTGGAGGTTATAGTGGCGAGCCTAGCATATGCAGATATGGCCTCGGAACACGGAGGCCAAAAGGTCGAGCACGAGTCACAAAATTGGTGTGGCGGACAGTTGTCTACTCTTGAAGTTGTGCTGCCGGCTCTGACGATGAGCGGTGGTGCAATGGATGGGGGTCGTGTAATCGCTTAAACGACCAGGAGGGATGTTCGTTTGAGTGGGAGTTATGTTAGTTATTTTATAAAAATACTATAACTCAAAATTATTATGAACAAAGTCTTATGTTGTTGCAAATTCCATTGTAGATGTCTCGCCCCTCGTTTAACCTAGGTCTGTTCCTTGAGAAAGAAAAGCTTAAGACAAATGGGTCAAACTTCATGGCCTGGTTCCGCAACCTGAGGATCCTCCTCACTCCCCATAGGGTGGCCTACGTCATTGAGGCCGCCATAGGTGACCCTCCCGCAGATGAAGCCTCTGAGGATGAGAAGAAGGTCTTCCAGACCAGATCGGAGGATTCTGCCTTTGTCCAGAGTGGCATGCTCTACGCCATGGAAGCCGACCTGGAGAAGCGCTTTGAGAAGATGAGCGCCTTTGAGATAATTTCTGATCTCAAGGCTGTCTTTGCGCCGCAGGCTAAGGATGAGACATATGAAGCTTCTGAGCTTTTCTTCTTGGCCAAGATGGAGGAGCATAGCAGTGTGAGCGAGCATGTGGTCAAGATGTCTGGCTACGTTCAACGCCAGAATGCTCTGGAATGCAAGATTCCCGATGAGCTAGCGATTGGTAGGGTGCTACAATCGTTGCCCCCTAGCTATAAAGGCTTCGTCATGAACTACAACATGCAGGGCATGGCTAAGTCCCTGGGTGAAGTGTTCGTGATGCTCAAGAATGCTGAGGTGGAGATCAAGAAGGAGCACACGCTGTTGATGGTCAACAAGACCGTCGATTTTAAGAAATCCGGTGGCAAGGGAAAGCAGAGCTAGAAGTCCAGGAGGGAGGGCAAACTGATTGCCAAGCCCAAGACAAACATATATGGTCCCAGAGCTGGCGTGGAGTGCTTCTACTGCAAGGGAAAAGGTCACTGGAAGCGCAACTGCCCCAAGTACCTGGAGGATAGGAAGTCTGGCAAGACAATCGACAAAGAGCAAGGTATATTTCCTATACATGTTATAGATGTGTACCTTACATCCGCCCGTAGCAACACGTGGGTATTTGATACTGGTTCTGTTGCTCATATATGTAACTCTCAGGAGGAGTTACGGAATAAATGGCGGCTGGCTAAGGATGAGGTGACGATGCGCGTCGGCAACGGATCGAGAGTCGACGTGGTGGCTGTCGGCACGCTCCCTCTACATCTACCATCGGGATTAGTTTTGGTTTTAAATAAGTGTTATTTTGTACCATCCTTCAGTGTAAACATTATAGGTGGGTCTTGCCTGTTACAAGACGGTTATTCATTTAAATCAGTATCATGCAGTTGTGCTATTTATATGAATGATATCTTCTATGTTGATGCTCTCGAGAATAATGGTTTATTCTTGTTGAATCTCGATCATAGTACTCACATCCATAACATAGAAGCCAAACGGATTAAGTGTAGTGATGATACCGCCATGTATATGTGGCATTGCCGTCTCAGTCATATGGAATAAAGCGCATGAAGAAACTCCACTCCGATGGACTTATGGACTCGTTGGATTTTGGATCCCTCGATACGTGCGAACCATGCCTCATGGGCAAGATGACCAGGACACTGTTTAAAGATTTCGTTGAACGAGCGTCAGACTTACTGGGAGTCATACATACAGATGTGTGTGGACCAATGAGCGTGTCGACACACAATGGTTATCGTTACTTTGTCACCTTCACCGATGACTTGAGTAGATACGGATATATCTATATGATGAAACACAAGTCTATAACATTTGAAAAGTTCAAAGAATTTAAAAGTGAAATTGGAAATCATCTTAACAAGAAAATCAAGCACCTCCGATCCGATCGTGGTGGCGAGTATTTGAGTTATGAGTTTGGGACACATCTGAAGGCTTGTGGCATCGTGCCGCAACTTACGCCTGCTGGAACAGCGCAACGTAACGGTGTGTCCGAGCGACGTAATCGTACTCTATTAGATAGCATCCGGTCTATGATGTCTCTTACCGATCTGCCTGTATCCTTCTGGGGTTATGCGTTAGAAACAGCCGCATTCATTTTAAATAGGGCTCCGTCCAAATCCGTTGAAACGACACCGTATGAATTATGGTATGGCAAGAAGCCTAAGTTATCGTTTCTGAAGGTTTGGGGTTGTGAGGCGTATGTTAATAAACTACAGCCCAACAAACTCGAACCAAAGTCGGAGAAAGTTGTCTTTGTAGGATATCCGCGGGAAACCGTTGGATACACCTTCTACAACCAAGCTGAGGGCAAAAAGTTTCTCGTGAAGACCGGTACCTTTCTAGAGAAGGAGTTTCTCGCGAAAGGAGTAAGTGGGAGGAAGGTACACCTCGATGAGATCGTTGATCCTGAACTCGAGATTCCGAGTGGTGCAACGGAAGCTATTCCAGAAACGTCCTCCGCGGATGGAGTGGGAGAAACTGTCGAGAAAAGTATTCTACCTCGTAGGTCTGGTAGATCTCAGATCGCACCACAATGGTATGGCAATATGGTTTGCACTGTCATGTTAATTGAACAAGACGAACCTACGAACTACAAGGAGGCAATGGCGAGTCTAGAGTCCGAGAAATGGCTAGAAGCCATGAAATCTGAAATCGGATCCATGTATAATAACAAAGTGTGGACTTTGATGGATATTCCCGAAGGGCGCAAGGCCGTCGAGAATAAATGGATCTTTAATAAGAAGACTGATGCTGATGGTAATGTGGCCGTCTATAAAGCTCGGCTTGTCGCAAAAGGTTTCCGACAAGTTCATGGGATTGACTACGATGAATTTTTTTTACCGGTAGCGATGCTAAAGTCTATTCGGATTTTGTTAGCAGTTGCTGCCTATTACGATTATGAAATATGGCAAATGGATGTCAAAAGAGCCTTTCTAAATGGAAACATTGAGGAACAATTGTACATGGTACAACCGGAAGGTTTTGTCGATCCAGGAAATGCTAACAAGGTATGCAAGCTTCAGCGATCCATCTATGGATCAAGCAAGCATCTCGGAGCTGGAATCTTCGCTTTCACGAGGTAATCAAAGGTTTTGGATTTGTCCAAAATTTGGAAGAGACCTGCATTTACAAGAAAATGAGTGGGAGCTCGGTTGTGTTCTTAGCACTATATGTAGATGACATATTGCTGATTGTGAATGATGTGGAACTTCTGAATAGCGTGAAGGATGATTTAAACAGTAAATTTTCCATGAAGGACTTAGGAGAAGCTGCATACGTATTAGGCATTAAAATCTATCGTGATAGATCAAGACGTCTATTTGCGTTGAGTCAGAGTACTTATCTTGATAAAATACTGAAGCGTTTCGGTTTGGAGAAGGCAAAGACGGGTTCTCTGCTGGTTATCAAGAATGAAACATTGCGAAAGGCACAGTGTCCGGTAACGGAACAGGATAAGGCCGATATGACTAAACATCCTTATGCTTCAGCCATAGGATCGATTATGTATGCAATGTTAAGTACTAGACCTGATGTGGCATTAGCTCTAAGTCTGACAAGACGGTTCCAGAGTAATCCTGGAATGGCGCATTGGGTTGATGTTAAGAGCATTCTTAAGTATCTCAATAAGACAAAGGAAATATTCCTTGTCTATGGTGGTTGCGATGAAGAACTTGGCGTAACAGGTTACATGGATGCAAGTTTCTGCTCAGACCCCGATGACTCTAAGTCACAGACAGGTTATGTGTTCAAGGTGAATGGAGGCGCCGTGTGCTGGAGAAGTGGGAAGCAACCCATCATCGCACAATCTACAATGGAGTCGGAGTACATTGCTGCTTGTGAAGCCGCGAATGAAGTTGTGTGGCTAAGGAAGTTCATCACTAAACTTGGAGTGTTCCCGAGCGTGCAAGACCCCGTGATCCTCTTCTGCGACAATACGGGTGCCATTGCTAACACCAAGGAGCCAAGGTCTCATTCCACCGCCAAACACATTCTCCGACGCTTCCATGTGATACGTCAGTACGTACAAGGAGGCGATGTGAAGATTTGCAAAGTGCATACGGATCTGAATGTGGCAGATCCGCTGACGAAGCCTCTCCCGCTTGACAAGCATTAAAACAACAATTAGCTATGGGTTTTAAGCTTTTACCAAGTTGTAATCTAGATTAATTTGTACTCTAGTGCAAGTGGGAAACTGAAGGAGATATACCCTAGAGGCAATTAATAAAGTGTATTTCTTTATCATATCTCGTTTGTTCATAATATGTTTTTGTGTCATGCTATAACCGTATTAAGCGGAAACATTAATACGGGTGTGATGCGTAAACAACCAGGTCCCTAGTAGCCTCTACTAAGACTAGTTTCGTTGCGCGATCAATGATCGAGGTTTCCCGATCATAGGGCATGGTGCCGGTCGGCAATGGAAGTCATATCGTTGGAGAACGATGTGATGGACATACCCATATTTGTAGGACGTAGTCATTACGCCTTTGACCATGAGACCAACTCTTATTGTTATTCCTGGAAGATACTTTGATTGCACCAAACGTTGTATCTTAATTAGTATGACAATAACGGTGATACTTTTGGGTATTGGAAAGGAGTAGTTGAGACGAGGGGTCAAGAGCGGGATTTGCCAGTCCGCATAGCAGGATAGATACTCTAGGGCCCACTCGGTGCGATTATGTCTAATGAGCTTGCAAGCATGTGACTAGTTCACGGAGACATGAAATCATAGATGAGTAGAAGATAGCGTTGTCGGTAACGAGGACAAGCTAGATATGGAGATATATATGAATGACGCTCGGACACGCTAAGTATCGCCATGGCAAAAGGTTTAAGACTTTACGTTCAGGTTTCATAGATGAAAGTCATTCGTTATATCAAGGGATTAATTCATGGGGTACAGGTCTACGAGTTAGTCATTGATAGGAGAGGAGTCTCGATCATGTCTGTTAGTATATCAAACCGCTAGGGTAACACACTTAAGGGGTTTCAACAAGACAACCGGAAAGGAAAGAGATCACCGGGAACGTATATATAATATGTTTGATATTAATTAGTGTAATTAATATCTAAATATGATTTTATATATTTATTTTCGAATTTATTTAGGTTGATTTCCCTAAATGGGCCTTCTGGTCGAAAGAAGGCCCAAGAGGGGAAAAATTCCCTAGGGAATTCGCTGGGGGCTTGGGTGGCCGACCCAAGTGGGCCAAGAGGCCTACTAGGGGGCCGACGCACCAGCCTATACCGCACCAGGCATGTGGGTTTTAGTCCCACATTGCCTGGCTGGCAGGTTGGCTCCCCCTGGGAGTCTATATAAGAAGGGGCACCCCTGGCCTTTTAATTCACCAATTAATTCCCCAATTCTCTCTCGATTTCGTGATTCCCTTTGTCGGAGTTGTGCCGAGTTGAGAGGGGGATCTCTTCCACCATAGCCCGCTGCCGTGCTGCTGGTCTTCCGGTCCAAGTCTTCCGCTGCTCGTCCTGGACTGGAGCTTCGAAGGCCGTCGTTTCCACCGTACGTGTGTAACGCCCTACGAAGTGCTTCGCTAGCAGTACTCGGAGGTCTGCTTCCTCTACACGACCTTGAGGTCGGCTTCGTCGGTCTTTATCGACAACGTTTGTGCAGGAACGTAATCCCCGCTTTCGGTCTACAAGGGTATGTATTCCGATCTCCGTTCATACTACTATATCTGCATAGAATAGATCTTGGCATGTTTTAGGGATATCGTTGCTAGGAAAATTATTGTTTTCTGCACCCGATCCCCTTCACTTAGGACAATATCGGGCCTAGATGCACATAAGTAAAGAAGAGACCCAACCATAGAACGATACTCCTTTTGTTCTACCTCTTTACCGTTGGGGTTAAGCTCGAGGTGGCACTTGGTTTGCCCAGGAGTAGTCACACCATTGAGTCCAAGCAACTTGAATTTCTTGATCATATCTTGAATGTACTTGGCTTGGCATATGAATGTTCCTTCCCTCAATTACTTGATCTCAAAACCGAGAAAGAATTTTAGTTCACCCATCATGGACATCTCAAACTTGTCGGTCATTAGCTTGGAGAACTCATCATTGAACACAAGGTTAGTAGAACCGAAGATAATGTCATCGACATATAATTGACAAATGAAGAGTTCACCATTAACCTTTTTAGTAAAAAGTGTGGGATCGATTATCCCAACCTCAAATCCACGGTCTATCAAGAACTCTCTCAAATGCTCGTACCAAGAACGGGGGGCTTGTTTAAGGCCATAGAGAGCTTTGTCCTAGACATAGACGTGGTGAGGATGGTCGGGGTTCTCAAAACCCAGGGGTTGTTTAACATAGACAAGTTCTTGCAAAGGACCATTAAGAAATGCACTTTTTACGTCCATTTGTTGCAATTTAAAACCACGATGAGACGCATAAGCGATGTGAATAGGTATCGATTCGAGCCTTGCAACCGGTGCGTATGTTTGTCCAAAGTCGATGCCTTCAACTTGGGAGAATCCTTGAGCCACCAACCGCGCCTTGTTTCTCACACCGATACCATGTTTGTCTTGCTTGTTCTTGAAGATCCACTTGGTGTTGATAATGTTGCGGCACTTCTTGGGCTTCTCAACTAGGCGACCCACTTTGTAGCGCTCGAAGTTGTTAAGCTCTTCATGCATAGCACCTAGCCAATCGGGGTCTTCAAGTGCATCGAATACTTTCTTGGGTTCAACCATGGAGATGTGCGCTTGATGCTTACTAAAGTGAGTCAATTGACTTCGTGTGGAGACCTTTGCTCGAATGTCACCGATGACCTTGTCGAGGGATAAAGCCCTTAGTTCCAATGATCTTACAAAGCAAGCTTGACGACGAGTTTCGATTGTCGCCGTTGTCGTGTAGACAATATCTTGACCATCTTGGTCCAATGGATCCTCGTCTTGACCTTCTTGAGGGACTTGATCATCATGAGATGCTTATTCACATGGTGGGGAGGGATGATCTTGCCTTTGAGTAGAACTTGGAGAAGGTGGAGGTATGTTCAATAGTGTTGGTGGGGAGGCATCTTCTTCTTGTTGATGAAGATCTTGTTGAGGCGGTTCTTGAGCTTTATCATGATGATGTGTAGCTTGTTCTTGTTATGGAAGATCTTGAGATTGTTCTTTACGGGATTCATCATGTGCTTTGGATGATGCACTTTGTGGTACTTGTGATGGTGAGGTCTCCTTGATAGAAGAGCTTGAGCTTTCCTGATCAACTCCTTGATGAACTTCAATGGGGCGAAGAAAGCCCACTCCCATCTTCTTTATGGCATAGAGGGTTGTTCATCACCTACATCACAAACACCAACTTGCTCCACTTGGGAGCCATCATTTTCATTGAATTCCACACTACAAGATTCTATGATAATCCAAGAGGATTTATCAAAGACTCTATAAGTGTGGGACTCGGTTCCATATCAGACGAATATCCCCTCAATTGAGTTAGAGTGGAACTTACCCAACCGGACACGATGACGAGATAATAGCACTTACATCCAAACACTCGGAAGTAGCCAGTGCTGGGTTTGTTGTCGGTAAGGATCTCCTATGGAGTCTTCTTCAAGCCCTTGCGGAAGTAGAGGCGGTTTGATGAATGACACGCGGTGGAGATAGCCTCCGCCCAACAGTTGATGGGAGACTTAAACTCCGCCAACATAGATCTTGCCATGTCAACGAGAGTCTGATTCTTCCTTTCTACAACACCATTTTGGTGAGGAGTGTAAGACGTGGAATATTGATGTCGAATGCCCTCATCACTAAGAAAGTTGTTGAGGGTGTAGTTCTTGAATTCCGACTCATTGTCACTTCGAACAACCACTATGGGGAGGTTATGTTGGCGTTGAACCTCCTTTGAGAAGTCGATGAAGACTTGTTGCGTCTCATCCTTGCTCTTAAAGAAATAGACCCATGTGTACCTTGAATAGTCATCCACAATCACGAGGCAATATTTCTTGCCACCAAGACTTATCTCCGGGATTGGTCCAAATAGATCAACATGAAGGAGCTCCAAAATCTAGGAGGAAGATACGATGGTCTTGCTTGGATGAGGAATATCATGCATCTTGCCTTCCACACAAGCTCTACAAACACGGTCCCTTGAAAAGAAAACATGATCTTTTAGTACAAGAATGTGTCCACCCTTGTGAAGGCTTTGCAAAGTACGCATGTTTACGTGGGCTAGTCGGCGATGACATAACCAACCCACGTCGGCTTTTCTTGTAGCGTACATGCACTTATAAATATGGCAGGTACCTGTGTATAGTGCAAACCCCTGGATCGATTCATTTGCACACACAGTTTACGATGAATATCACACCATTGTTTCATTATTACACGAATAATCCGGACTTTGAAAAGTAAATAGTGCGATACATCTTTGCATAGCTTATAGCTAGCTCAAAACAATAAAGCAGCGGAAATAAATCTTCAATGAGCCTCCATCTTCATGATACGCCACAGGCGAAAACATGTTGGTGCAGACTCGAAACCCAAAACGTAATCCTTACTCTTCGTCAGATATTTCTGCAACAAATAATAATTTGCAACAGAGTGGGTCAGATTCCATTAGAAATGGATCTGGCAAGTGACACTATGGTGGACACTTACTGGAATAACTCTATAGCCTATATGCATATTTGTCCGGTGGAGTTCAAGGCTATTTTGCATAAAGCCAATTTCATCCTATCACTTTATAAAACAGTTTCAACATCATAGCTGGCAACACTGGCAAGTTTCAGTGGACCAAAAGATATCTCGTCCTTAGGTGCACTCTCAGGTGAAAACCCCCACATTCAATGGTCCTAAGTATAGTTGAAACTATCTTAGGTGAAAACCCCCATGAACATGGTCCTGAGTAGTCCACTGTAGTTTATCAAAATTTTATTAAGAAATTAGAATGTTGGGATTCCTCCATGTTCCTTTATCAGCTGTAGTCTTTACTTGAAATACTTCTCCTTGCGTCCTTCACAATCTTCTCCATTTATTCTCCACATCCCTTTGTTCCTGGGTGGGCTTCCACAAGTGTGCTCTCAGGTGAGAACCCCCACGTTCATGATCCTAAGTATAGTAGAAACTATCTTAGGTGAAAACCCTCATGGACATGGTCCTGAGTAGCCACTCAACATAAACCAAACAACCAATCCACCCAGATGATTCATTAACTTAGTGATGTGCACTTCCAGGTGAAAACCCCCACATACTATGATCCTAAGTATAGTAAAGACTATCTCAGGTGAAAACCCTCATAGACATGGTCCTGAGTAGCCACTTCACTTTTTATAAAAACCTTTCATCAATTGCATAGCATCAAAATCTACTAAGTCATTTCATAGGTACCTAGACACAATGGAATAGGGAATTCTAAAGTCTTGCAAAGCAAATATACTAAGCTCTACTCATGCATAGGAAAATAACTAAGTTATGCATAGAAAATACTTAGGAACTTTATGAGGTGTGCCACTTGCCTTGGCAACAAGAAGAATAGCAACAGCAGCTGCAACAGTTGTCGTTTCCCTCCGAAATTTCTAACACATCAAACAAAACACACATAAACATACAAACCAAAATAACAATACAAAAATATTCTATGCATGATGTGGAAAATACTTAGAGAAAATACTAAGTCTATTCTTTAAGGTGATCGACAATTATCAACAACTCTTTGTAAATTGGATATTCACTATAGTGAGAGAGACAGACACCCGGCCAGCCACTTAAGTTGTGGAACAGGTCTCATGTACGTGGACATGTAAGGTTAGTTTCCAGGCCGCTTCATCTCAATATGCCGCTAGGATCCAACAAACTTCAAGATGGTAATAACATGATCAAATTTTGTTTTAAGTCAAGATTAGGAAAGATAGAAGAAAATGATGTAGATTATCTTCCAGGCTTCATCTCCAAACTTGTAGTATTCTCCTTAGTGATGTCTTGATTGAATTCTTGGTAGACTTGAATAATCTTCAGACTTGATGAATTTTGTATCACCTGGGCTGGTCTTGGATTTACTTAGTCTTCATGAAGTCTCAGAGAAGAAGAAATGACAGAGAGAAAGACTTAGAGAATAGAAGGGAGGTTGGCCTTCTTGAACTTCTTCTCACTTTTCTTCTAAGTGCTTGACATCTTGTGATGCTCACAGAGTCTGTTTTCTTCTAAGTCCTTCATTGGTCTTCTAGCTCCATGTTGAAAATCCTAAGTATCTAGTGCATAGCACTTTTACCAAAATACTAAGTTGGAAATAATCCTAACTTAGAGAAAATGGGGAAGGAGTTTTCTTATGGAAATATAATTACAAAATAAAATACGCTATGCATGAAATGCAATTTTAAATCACAAGGAACATAGTACTAATTTTTGTGATATTTATAAAGTATGCATAAAGTTATAATTGCAATTTAATTCATTTCTATTTTCACAAAATATAATAAAGAAATGAATATAAGATTAAAGTTTTATGTGATTCAAATTTTTATAATTTTTTTTTATAATTAGTATTAATAGATAGAGGGGTTCTAAATACATTTATTGCAATTGGATTTATCCAAAAATAATGTTTATATTAAAAGTTATGTTGAAAATATTCAACTATTAGATTTTAAATATATAACTATGAATTCATCCAAATACTACTCAAATTTATTTTATAACAGAGGCATTATATTACAAATATTCCAAAGTTTTTAAAACAATTTTATTTGCAATTTTTGGATTTATAGATTTAAAGTTATTACAAAAATACTCAAATCTACCATTTGAAATTTGAATATTTTAAACTTAGTCAAATTTGAATTTTGGCAGATCTACAATATTCTACATGTTGAGGGATTTCCAAAAATATAAAGTTTGTTAAATTTGGATGAGTGGTTAAAAAGTTATGACAGATCTAAGTGGCAGGGGCTTTTCTGCAAAACTGCCAAATAATCTAATTAAAAGAATTTATTTTCTGACGTGGCAGCTGACTGGGATGCTGACTGTGCAGGCCACGTCAGCGCTGACGTGGTTAAGTGGATGAATCTAGATCGTTAGATCCAGATCTGACGGACGATAGTGAATCATACCGGTTTGTTAAAATCTTCTAATCGTGGCCGCTGAGATCGGATCGGACGGCCAAGATGAAATGACCATACCGTGGCGGCGCTCCGGTGGCCTGCGAGGAAGGAGACGGTGGCGGCGACCCGGGCGTGGACAGGGACGGAGCTCCGGTGGTCGAATCGGCTCGGGGAAGTGACGAGGGGGCGCGCCGCGGCACGGCAAGGAGGATGGTGGCGACGACGTCTACTCCGGCGCCCTGGACTAGCGTGGAGGCGCGGGCGGAGCCACGGCTACTCCGGCGAGCTCGGCTTGCTCGGTTTCGCTGGCTTGTTGCGGGGAAAAGCGAAACAAAGGGTCATACGGTTGCGCACGAGGATGGCAAGGACAGAGGAGAGGACCAGGGGCTCGGGGGAGGTCTCACCGTGACGGAATCGAGAGAAACGCGGCGGCGGAGGAGACGAACTCCGGCGAGCTCGTACGGCGGCCTGGCGGCGTCCTTGGGGCTACGGTTTGGGGCAAATGGAAGAGGAGGTCGTGGGGTTTAAATAGGCCTGAGCAAAGGAAACAAATCGCCGAGATTTCGCCGGATTTGGGAACGAGATTGGAGGCGGATTTCTCGGCCGGAGGTTGAAGACGGGCTGACGTCAGCATGACGTCAGCAATTTTTCTTTTTCTGTTTTTCTGATTTTTCTTTTAATTCATATCTTTTGATTTAAGACTCCAAATGAAGTCAAATAAATTGCTAAAATTTTGTAAAATTAATATCTTTGTGTTAAACCAGTATGGCATGTTTTGAAAAAATTTCAAAATTAATAATTTTGAAATATTGATTAAATACAAATTTGATACTTAAAATCAATTTTGAAAATATAACTTAATTAAATTCTCTTTTGGTTAAATAAAATTTGTAAAATACCCATATTCAAATTTGTTTGAAATTAAGTTATTTAAACTCATTTGATTTAACCATTCATCTTTATTTTGGTATAATAGTAGAATAATAGAATATAAATATTTTTAGAGCAACATGAAATATAATGGATTTAAATTTAAACCCTTTTGTGATTTAATAAGATGATGAATAATGAGATGCATGTATGCATGAATGCAATGCTTAAATTTTCTTTTCAAAGCAAAAATGCATAAATGTTTTCAAAAGTTTTAAATTTTTGTGATTTTTAACATTCCAAAATATAGGGATGTTACATTTCTGAAGAGACACATGTCTTGAGTAGTGGTGGCTCCGGAGAAGCCCACCACATAAAGCTCATGCTCCACGTATGCCACGAAAGCCACTCGTAGCGACTTGCTCCACAAGAGGACCACAACGTACTTATCAAAGAAGGGAGAAATCCCCAACTTTCTTAAGGCACGAACCGATAACAAATTATAACCAAGGGATTCAACAAGCATAACATTGACAAGAGTATGTTGGGGGCAACTACCACTTTGCCAAGCCCGGTTACCTTAGACCCTGATAAGTCACCAAACGGCAGGGTCACTTGATCTACATTTGGTCTCAACTCCGTGATGAGTTCTTTGCTCCCGGTCCTATGACTTGTACATCCACTATCGATTATCTATTTTGAACCACCGGGAGCAAGGTCCTAAAAGAGATCAATTCTTGCATTTAACAACCCATTGCTTCACAATGGGTGCCTTATGGTTAGCGACAAGAGACTTAGGAACCCAAATGGCATATGAAATAAAACCATAGTAGGGTCCAATGTAACGAGCACAAACATTTCCATAGTAATAAACATATAAAGAATAGTTGGGATTATTGTCCCCGGCATGATCTTTACGAGTAGTGTTGGGGGGATCGTAACCCGGTAGGCCCACCGACGTAGAAGATAAGCCGGCCTAGCAGGAGCCTTGGCCGGATCAAGTATAAAGACTTGGGCCGGGTGACACGTAAGCCGGTGCGTGACGTGTACCTTGGCCCGCAAGCAAGAAGGATCCAGAAGGCTGGAGACCAAGTACAAGACGGAGTCCTGCGAAGGAAAGAAGAGGCTTAGAGGACTTAGAGTAGAGTCCGGGTATGATAGGAACCCGGACCCAGCCTTGTACCTCCAGTGAGACCCGCCGCCTATATAAGGGGGTCTCCTAGTTCCTAGAGATCTAAGTTCAATCGACACAAGTCATAGGAGAGACACCATTGTAATCTCGAGACCCGGAAGCTAAGGCGCCGGGTCCTCGAAACCCTAATCAATAAAGCCAAAGCAGGAAGAAGGTCTTTACCTCAAGACGAGGGGCCGAACCTGGGTAAACCCTTGTTTCCCCACGCCACGGTAGACAAGCTCCTAATGTCGGAAGCCGCCATGCCCCTTATCTCAAGTTTCCACCCGGAAACATCTGTCATGACAATCTCACGACAGTTGACGCCCACCGTGGGGCCTGCGGCCAAGAGCATCACTTTTTCAGGAGAAGCGTAGTGAGGTATGGAAAACCTAGCTATCAGACATATCCACACGCTTCCAGGAGGGGAGCGGATCGTGGACGACTCCAGCTGGACAAAAGACGCAGATTTCTTGGAAACTGGATCTATGCTCATCTTTGGGCAGATCGATGTTTTCGTCGGTGTGACCCGATCTATCGGAGCCGGCAGAGAGCATTACAAGCCAGAGTTCGAATCAGAGTCCGGGTCAACCACGATGGCCCAGACAGATGGAGAAGAATCAGTTGGAACACCAGAAGAGGGCGAGTCGGCGATCCGGGTCATGCAGGACTCCATCGTCACCCCCACCAATATGTCAGATCTGGATACAGACACATAATCAATCTTACCCTTGTTCGAGGATCGTTATGGAGATGGGCTGGCAGATAAAGATTACCCGTTACCTCTGGGACAAGTGCGTCACATGACGGTTCACGTCGTGAGCCGGGCACCACCGGTTGATGAAGGATCGGCTTCCGTAAGCGACGAAACAAGCGCCGAATTACTGGCGAGATAGAACAGAGATAATTGGGATCAACACCAAGTCGCACCAGCAGTAAACTATGCACCACCTAATCCTGTGATCGGAGGAGTTTTACCGACTTTCAGTTCTTTGGCTCATACGCAGACACCAGATACAGGGATCCCCCTTGGAAACCTGATATTAGCACAAACGCCCATGCCAGCGCCAAACCCGACCAACTTGGTTAGACCTCCTCTGTTGCAGCAACACGTACTCGCGGGAACATCAGCCAGCCCGGCGCAACATCAAGGAGACATAACTAACAATAGCACAACTATGATGAGAGAATTGGAAGATCTAAGGCAGGCAGTGGCAAGGGCAAATCAAGAGTGCGCGGACGAGATTCGGCGCATACAGGATAGAGAGCGGTTGGTAATCCAGCAAGAGCAGACCTTACCGGAAGAAAGGAATACCCTCCAGAGAAGAAGGGACGAGTTAACTTCTTTCCAGAACAGGAGACGCGGAAGCCGGCTTCACCTTCCAACCGGGACCAACACCATAGCACCTCGGGCTTTGGTATATCAGACGACGCCAAACGCGGTGCCTGCACCAGTACCAGTGGCAACGGTAAACCCGGCGCCAGGGGCAGGCGCGCCCCCGGTCGGGTTACCAGGAGCACCAGCTAGAAACTCTCCAGGACCCGGAGTAGCAGTCATCGAACAACCACCACCACCACCACCACCAAGGTTTGATCCTCCTCCGGGTCATTACAATAACCCAGTTGACAATATTTTTGCAGCAACACACGCCCTAGAGCAAATAACCTTCGACAACTCTCCGGCCGGCTTAGATGCAAGGAGAGCTATAGATCTACTACGGACGGTTGTGGTCCAACAAAAAAATAACCCACGAGGTTCACAAGCTTTCAACTCAGAACCGGCGAGGAGCCGTACCAGAAGCCGGCATCCAGAGCCGGAAGCAGCAAGATCAGTTCAAAACAGGCTAGGACCGGTAAACCGGCCAACAGCGCAACCTGAAGTACAACAACTACACCCACAACCACAACAGCAGCAGGCGCCTGCACCATGGAGGGTGGTCGCGCCGGCCGCCTCTGCTGCCCAGTCCATAGTAGACAGTTCAAGAGCAAGACGCGCGGCAGCCGGTGTTGTCGCGCCAGAAGCCGGAGTCGGAATCGGAGCTACGGCTCACCCCAGACCCGTCGTAAATTCACCCGCGCTAGGTCAAGGAGGAGGCTCGTTAGCGAACCTGACGGGACCCAAGTGTTTATCAGATGCGATCAGATCAGAACCTTTCCTAGAAAAATTCAAAGAGCCAAGCAAGATTGTCAATTATGAGCCGAACATGAACCCGGAGACGTGGTTGAGTGGCTACAGCATGGCCATGGACATGAAGAATGCAACAACAAACTTGTGTGCGCGATACCTGTATCTGATGATGGCAGAAGGAGCACCCAAGATTTGGCTTGACCGGCTTCCTCCGAACAACATCCATTCTTGGGATTAACTCAAGACGGCATTTATCTCAAATTTTGCCGGGACATGCAAGAAACAGTACACCCAGGCGGATCTCGATCGGTGTGTCATCTGGAAGATCGAATCAGCAAGGCAATGGGTAGCCCGGATCACAGAGATCTTACAGTGATCAATAAATATCTCGGCTCACACGGAAATAACAACGATGGAGAAGAACTGCGCCTTTGACTCTTTGACGTACAAACTCGGACGTATGAGGGAAGATCCGGCTCACCAAGACATCACCATTGGTGAAGTAGTTTCAATTGCTTACAAGTACGCATCAACAGATAAAAGAGTGGGCGAGACGGAAGAGTAGCAAGAGAATAACCGGGTCAACGCAACACGTAATCCGGCGCCAAACCAGAACAACGGAAATCAAAACAACAATAAAAGGCCCTATGAGGGAGGAAATTCAGAGTTTGATGGAACCACCCAAGCCACAGGTTACAGAGGACCAAGACCCGACGGAAATTTCAGAGGCGGTCCTACGGGAGGGCCAAGCATCAACGAGATATACAATATGCCATGCCCTAGGCATGCCAAGAACGGCAAACCAGCTAGCCACACGTTAGCACAATGTGCTGACATGAGAGCATGGAGGAGACACGAGCACTCTTTAGAGCAGAACCAAGGCAACTTCAATGGATACAACGGGAACAGCGGCAGTCATGGGAACCACGGCAATAACAGTAACTCAGCCCACCAAGGGAAAGGGTCCGGGTCTCAGGGACCACCAAACAACAATGCCGGATCAAATCAAAATCAGGGGGTGGTTGTCAACAATTTCCGAAAGAGCTTCATAGTCAGGGCCAGTATCATGTGTTCACCACTAGCACATCCAGAAGAGAGGAAAAGTTGAAGGAAAGAGAGGTCAATGCCATAGCAACAACCATACCAAGATATTTGAGGTGGTCAGAGCAACCAGTAACGTGGAGTAGAGAAGATCACCCGGAAGGGATAGAACATGAAGGAGATATGCCCTAGAGGCAAATAAATAAGTAGTATTTATTGCATTATCTCATAAGTTTATAATAGGTTTGTGTATTATGCTATAACTGTATTAATCGGAATTGTTAATACACGTGTGATACATAGACAACCAGGTCCCTAGCAAGCCTCTATATGAGCTAGTCCATTGGGCAACAGTTGATCGAGATTCCGGATCAAGGACAATGACGTCGGTTGACAATGGGGTCATCTTGTTAGTTGAATAAGGTGGTGGACATACGCAAAGTATTGCAATAAGATCGTATTACGATGTTTGTCATTTGCAATAGATAAGAGTATGATAGCTTATTCCTTAGACCGTGAGACCGTACTTATTGTTGCTTGGTAGGAGTGCTTTGAGAGCATCAAACGTTGTGTCTTATATAGCATGAAAATAACGGTGTCCATCTTGGGTATTCCGAAAGAGCATCGAGACGTAAGGATCAAGAGCGGGATTTGTTCATTCTTGTAATGGAAAGATACTCTGGGCCCACTCGGTGATATTGCATCTATATAGCTGCAGCTTATGACTAGGTCATGGAGGTGTAATATCGCAGACGAGTTAATAACCTTCGTCGGTAACGAGATACAGCAAAGGCATCGGTGTGTCTACGATCATATCTCGGACAAGGTAGTATCGCAGAGACAAAGGGAATGAATATCATACTTATGGTTCAACGACGATATTCGTGGAATGCATAGGGGTCGTCATATATTTCCAGGTATCCCTGACGATCATTGGTGAGCGGAGTGTCTCGACCATGTCTGGAGTGTTCCCGAACCATAACGTAACAAACTTAAGGTCTTAGCGACGCTAGCAGATAGGTTCTGGAATTTTATAGGTTTTTGTTGGAGAGAGAGAAATGATCCGGAAAGAGTTCCGGTGGTCCAGAAGGAGTTCCGGAGAGGTCTGGAATGGTTCCAGGAATGTCCGAAAGTTGTTCGGGTGGTCCGAAAGAGTTTTCGGAGTCACGGGATATTGAATTATATATAAATATATTAATTATGAATTAATGGGATTTTTATATTAATTTAATATTAATTAAATAAAGGAAAAAGGGGGCTCCCACCTATATGGGCCCTAAGAGGGCCCAAGAGGGGGAGCCGCACCTCAAAGGGGGGTGGGCCCCATTGGCTGGTTCGGCCAGCCCATGTGGGGGCCGAACCCCCCCCCCCCCCCCCTCCCATGTCCTTTGTTTAGTCCCACATGGGGGAGCCAAGGGGTTTGCACACCCCCTTCCCCCTTTATATAGCAAGGCATATTAATTGATTTAATTCACAGGAAATTCAATTAATTCCCAATTTCTCTCTCGATCTCGTGGTTCCCAAGTTAGAGCCGCGCCGAGCTGAGGAAGGGGGTCTCTCTCCACCTAAGCCATACCGCAGAGCGCCGTTGCTCTGCGGGATTCCAGATAAGATCTACTCCTGCGATTTCAGCTGGATCTGAATGACCGGGAGTTGCCGCTAGGCTCCGTATGTTTGCGAGTGCTCGGAGGCTACTCTATTGAGGAGCTTGGGCGATGTCGTCTCGCCCCCTGCAGTCGCCGCGCCTCCCCCCCTCTGCTGCCGGCGCACCAGCTCTGGTGCTGGCGCTCTGCCTTCTTCCGCCCGACGCCCGTCGACGCAGATCATCGTCGACACCCCGGCGTCATCGACTCCGACATCGCGGCAAGTTCTCCGCGACCTCGAGGTCGGCTACGTACGACTTCATCGTCAACGCTTGTGCGGGAGCGTAATCCCCGCTATCGGTCTACATGGAGGTAATGTAACCCGTTCCGCCACCGTTATCGCATGTACTAGATAGATAGATCCTGGCTAGTTAGGGTTTCGATCGCTAGAAAATTATTGTTTTCTGCACCGTAACCCCTTCAGTGGTATCAGAGCCGATCTATGCGTAGTACTGCTGGTACGGTTAGAACTCATGTTGAATGAGGGCGTCTTTCTTATATTTGCTACCCTCTAGCGTGCACTTGCGATGCCTTCGGTATTGAGTTGATGAAGCGGCCCGGACCGACTTTACGCGTACGCTTACGCGAGACTGGTTCCACTACTGACATACGGCTTGCACCGTATCTGTGGCTGGCGGGTGTCTGTTTCTCTCTCTCTAGTCGGCAAAGCATTTTCAATGGAGGGCCCGAAAGGGATGCTTAAACATGCAATTATACGATCGACGTTGTGGTACAAAAGTTCGTAGGTAGGGAAGCGGTTCTCCCACGAATAAGCCTATATGCCACGTAAAACTTGCAAAACTAGATAAAGCTAGAGGCGTCTAACTTTGTTTTGCAGAGGCGTTATTTTATGTGACATGGTTACGGTAAGTTTTTGATATTACTCGTACTGTCGGAGGCAATGGAGGGCTCTGTAGACTCAGATCCATGCCGGGGCGCCGGGGGCCAGGCACATGGCGCCATGAAGGTCCAGGCGCATCGACCATGTCACATCGCACTTCATTGCATCATTATTGTGTGATGTTGTGTGTGCATCCTATTGATTGCTTATATGCTAGATATACAACGGTAGCATCATAAATAGGATGATCCCTAACAAATACCAAAATTGTGTTCTCCCTCGTTGCGCACCACCAAGAAAGTTCTACGTTATGAGGCAGGCCGTGATGATCGGGTGTCACACATCTCGTCGTTCGCATACAGTGGGTGTAAGCCATGTTGCACGCGCAGGTCTTCGAGGTTTGATTGGCGAGCCTAGCATACTCAGAGGTATGGCCTCGGAACACGGGAAGATCGAAAGATCGAGCACGAGTCATAGAGTTGTTATGATCGACATTTTATGTCCACCTTTGAAGCCGTGCTGCCGGCCGTGATGATCGGGGGTAGTGTGGTGGATGAGGGTCGTGTAATCGCCATTATTATTTTAGGGATAATAATCTTGGTGAGGTGTGTTTTTGATAATGAGATTATAGAACTAAAACTCACCTATATATTATAAACTTATCTTACCTCTTTTGCGATCACATCTGGAGACTACGGAACTACACTTCGGTTACTTCTTCAAGAGCTCGGATTCTACATTGGAAGCCGACGGGTCCAACTTCATCAGCTGGTGCATTAGTTTTAGAAACATTCTCCAAACACAACAAACATCCTATATGTGCTAGAACATTAGTTAGGAGTTAGACCAGATGATTCTGATAGCAAGGAGCAAGATGATGAGTTCCGTAAGCATCATGACATGTTCATGGAAATGACGATCGTCATGAGCGTATGCCTAGCACCTGAGTTGAAAGTTGCATTCAACACATGGAGCCATATGCCGTGATTGATACGATCAGAGTTCACTTCAAAGATGAATTTAGTCTTGAGCAGTTCAGACAGCTTAGAAAGTTCCGGACCATTCACATGGGGAGCATACCTGTCTGGAGACTCAGTTGAAGAAGTTGTGTGACATCTACTTCAGGCTTACGAATATCTACGATTTCTAGATAGCGAACTCCAGTGCAATAGAGATTGCGGTTTACCTCCTAGCTGTGAATAGCATGTGCGTGAATATGCTATAGAGACATGGTGAGCTTCTTCACGTTCGTGAACAAGTTCAAATCTCTAAAAGTTGATTCATCGAAGAAGAGTTCTTCGACGCTATGGGTATATTTGATATACGAAGATATAAATGTATTCTTCTCATACTTGATGAAAAGTGTTTGATAATTGTTCTATTTGTGAAACAGTCCCTGATTATCACAAGTATGTGGCGAAGGGTGACGTGATAGTGCACAAATGATGGCAAGTTAATGGCCAGTAGTGCTCACGCCCTCGAGATATCATATTAGTCATCATCAATAGTTTTTGATAAGACATTTTGTAATAGTGAGAATGTGATCTAGTTTGGTGTCTTGAATGTTACAAGACATAATTATTCATATGGAACACATCAGTTGTTTTATGTTATGGAACAAAGCAGTTGTTTCATGTTATGAGTAATTTGCATCACATCTCAATTACATTATGCGTATGATATACATTTATAATAGCAGGAATGATAAAATTATGTGTCCAAAGAACAAACACCATCGAATTTAGTCATAAAGGCAATGAAAGAAGTAATGGATAATTTTGGTCCATTTAAGTATTTCGAGTGCCAAAATTGATTAAGTTTGAAATGCAGTATTGAAGTTGCAATACTAGAGGAAATTGATTGAGAGTCATTTTTAATGATTAATCAATGGTGTTTTGCTTGATCCGAATTCTTCTATGATTTTGGTAAATAGGAGTATTTGCCCGATAAATTATGGAGTCTGAAATTAATTTGATAATAGATCAAATGGGGTTTTTCAGAAGAAAGATTAGTGAATATTGTATTCACAAGATTCGATCAAAGGACAATATTTTGAATCATGGTTTCAACAAAAAAGACTTGTGGAAATTTGTTTTCACAATATTATAATGTCATATATGGTGATATGTGGGGAATTATAATTATGCTCTATTTTAAATAAATAAAGTGTGGTCTGTCAGAATCAGTCTTAGAATCTCCTAATATGTTCGAAACATTATAGTCGATGTCCACTTTAGAAAATAGATATTTTTCTCAACAAAATATCATAGGATCGACAGTAATGTCGACGTGTATATGATTATGCGATAATTCGGAATATACATGAGTAGTTCTTTGTAGATTGCTCGCATTGGACGAGAGTGTATTCCAGAACCAAATAGAAACAAAACTCAGTTTGTTGTCTATGTAATTCCGAGAAAAGATGACTTTTCGAATTATGGTTTATGGATTGAAATTAGAAGTTTGGAATAAAGTGTCAGACTTATGTTGGAAGATGTTCCAAAGAGTATATGTCTGCTAATGAAAGTTTAGTGATTAAGAGTGAGGGAGACTAGAAAATTGTTTTCTGCTTGCAATCCTCTTCATAAAGATCATAATATTTTCATGAAAGAAACTTCTAAATAAAGTGTTGTTATATTTAATATTGCTGTCAGGTCACAGCACTATATTAAGTATTTCAGATCTTGTTGACAGATCAAGGTGCACTTTATGAATACAAAGAAAGTTGAGAAAATATCGGAATACGAACAAAGACTTTTTGAGCCTGGAAATCCAAAGTTGCATTTGAAAGGATTAAGAGAGTAATTGTTGCTGCAATTCTTATTAGAGGAATAAGATTGTTTAATCGTCATATAAGGTGTTATATGAGAAATGTGACTATAAGAAAGACGCGGTAGCATGTCTTGTCGAGAAATGTGTCTTGGACAAGATCAAATTTGTTGACTACATTTATGTAGACATGCTTGAAGTCTGAGGGATTTGTATTAATGTAATACTGTAGTTTGTATTAAATTCGAATTGATAGTAGATCAATGATTTTGGTTTAACCAAGATGTCGATTTAAGTGGGAGTCATAGTTAGTTCACTAGGAGAAATATGTGAAGAACATATTTTTGAGTGGGAGCTTGGGAACTCAAATATGTGGATAACATCTTTTTGAGTGGGAGCTCGTGTTATCAAATATGTGGAGACATAATTTGAGTGGGAGTCGAATTCATCTTGTGTGGTTAACACATTGTGAAACTGTACCAATAGAATAGGATGAAGTTGTAAAACTATTTAAAAGTTAGTGTCTATTTTGAAATAGAACGGGAATTTTAAATAGTTAGTCGAGTTGTGTTGGATTATATCTGAGGAGTCAGAATAGAATCAAAAGGATGGTCCTTTGGAATCCAATTGGTCATTAAGAGTAATGATGCATGAAGGTAATGGTTGTATGACATGAGGGTCTATTATGTATATATTAGACATCATACAGAAACCATATTATCTGCTCGATAAAATATAACCGATGTTCTTGGAGTAAAGAACAATTATGAAAGTAAATTTGGAATTTACTGGAAGTAGAAGTGCGTTAGTTAAGGGATTGACATTTGAATGTCAAGTTTTCTACATTGGTGTGAAAGTATGTAGATATCGCGAGTTTGTAATTGTTACAAGGGGCTCTGCATGGCTGAGTGTGTTTTTCAGGGCAGTTATCTGGTTAGAATAATCAGAGTAAGCGCTGGGAAGCAGAAGTCTCACTTAGTTACGGTATTTGCATATATGTTGTTAGACAACATGGTGATATCAAACAAGTTGATGCCAGTGAATCGCAAAAGCATGTACAATCATGGATTGTGCAGTAACACTTTTCCACGGGCAAGCATTATCAAATGATTCTTATTTGATAAGGGATTCTGATAAAGTAAAATGCAGCTAGTTTATTTGTACTCTAGTGCAAGTGGGAGACTGAAGGAGATATGCCCTAGAGGCAAATAAATAAGTAGTATTTATTGCATTATCTCATAAGTTTATAATAGGTTTGTGTATTATGCTATAACTGTATTAATCGGAATTGTTAATACACGTGTGATACATAGACAACCAGGTCCCTAGCAAGCCTCTATATGAGCTAGTCCATTGGGCAACAGTTGATCGAGATTCCCGATCAAGGACAATGACGTCGGTTGACAATGGGGTCATCTTGTTAGTTGAATAAGGTGGTGGACATACGCAAAGTATTGCAATAAGATCGTATTACGATGTTTGTCATTTGCAATAATAAGAGTATGATAGCTTATTCCTTAGACCGTGAGACCGTACTTATTGTTGCTTGGTAGGAGTGCTTTGAGAGCATCAAACGTTGTGTCTTATATAGCATGACAATAACGGTGTCCATCTTGGGTATTCCGAAAGAGCATCGAGACGTAAGGATCAAGAGCGGGATTTGTTCATTCTTGTAATGGAAAGATACTCTGGGCCCACTCGGTGATATTGCATCTATATAGCTGCAGCTTATGACTAGGTCATGGAGGTGTAATATCGCAGACGAGTTAATAACCTTCGTCGGTAACGAGATACAGCAAAGGCATCGGTGTGTCTACGATCATATCTCGGACAAGGTAGTATCGCAGAGACAAAGGGAATGAATATCATACTTATGGTTCAACGACGATATTCGTGGAATGCACAGGGGTCGTCATATATTTCCAGGTATCCCTGACGATCATTGGTGAGCGGAGTGTCTCGACCATGTCTGGAGTGTTCCCGAACCGTAGCGTAACAAACTTAAGGTCTTAGCGACGCTAGGAGATAGGTTCTGGAATTTTATAGGTTTTTGTTGGAGAGAGAGAAATGATCCGGAAAGAGTTCCGCTGGTCCGGAAGGAGTTCCGGAGAGGTCTGGAATGGTTCCAGGAATGTCCGAAAGTTGTTCGGGTGGTCCGAAAGAGTTTTCGGAGTCACGGGATATTGAATTATATATAAATATATTAATTATGAATTAATGGGATTTTTATATTAATTTAATATTAATTAAATAAAGGAAAAAGGGGGCTCCCACCTATATGGGCCCTAAGAGGGCCCAAGAGGGGGAGCCGCACCTCAAAGGGGGGTGGGCCCCATTGGCTGGTTCGGCCAGCCCATGTGGGGGCCGAACCCCCCCCCCCTCCCATGTCCTTTGTTTAGTCCCACATGGGGGAGCCAAGGGGTTTGCACACCCCCTTCCCCCTTTATATAGCAAGGCATATTAATTGATTTAATTCACAGGAAATTCAATTAATTCCCAATTTCTCTCTCGATCTCGTGGTTCCCAAGTTGGAGCCGCGCCGAGCTGAGGAAGGGGGTCTCTCTCCACCTAAGCCATACCGTAGAGCGCCGTTGCTCTGCGGGATTCCAGATAAGATCTACTCCTGCGATTTCAGCTGGATCTGAATGACCGGGAGTTGTCGCTAGGCTCCGTATGTTTGCGAGTGCTCGGAGGCTACTCTATTGAGGAGCTTGGGCGACGTCGTCTCGCCCCCTGCAGTCGCCGCGCCTCCCCCCCTCTGCTGCCGGCGCACCAGCCCTGGTGCTGGCGCTCTGCCTTCTTCCGCCCGACGCCCGTCGACGCAGATCATTGTCGACACCCCGGCGTCATCGACTCCGACATCGCGGCAAGTTCTCCGCGACCTCGAGGTCGGCTACGTACGACTTCATCGTCAACGCTTGTGCGGGAGCGTAATCCCCTCTATCGGTCTACATGGAGGTAATGTAACCCGTTCCGCCACCGTTATCGCATGTACTAGATAGATAGATCTTGGCTAGTTAGGGTTTCGATCGCTAGAAAATTATTGTTTTCTGCACCGTAACCCCTTCAGAACATTCGGGTCTCCTAGCCTTGGTGGTTGCGCCACAGGTTGATGGATTTTGTTTGAACAAAGTCTTGATGGATGGAGGAAGCAGTATCAACATCTTATACCTGGACACATTCCAAAGGATGGGCCTATCTGAGAGCCAGCTAACACCAACATCAACAATTTTTCTCGGCATAGTACCAGGAAAGTCGGCTCACCCGGTCGGCAAAATCAGTTTGGAGGTAGCCTTTGGAGTAAGCAAGGCGCAATACAGATTAGAGATTTAAAGTGCCCATATCGCACTTTATTCGGAAGGGCGGCTTACGCCAAGTTCATGGCAAGACCGTGTTATGTTTACCTCAAATTGAAGATATCAGGTCCCTAGGGAACCATCACTGTCGAAGGAAGCAAAGACATGGCAATCGAGTGTGAACAAGATGATGCCATCATGGCAGATCAGGCCTATTCAGAAGAGGAGTTGATGTACTACAAGTCTCAGGTAGACCCGGCTGATAAGCGTGTGCTGGATAAGCCGGCTCACGAAGAGGAAAAGAAAAAATTCAAATCCGCCCAAGACACCAAGATGGTTGATTTCGTGGAAGGAGATTCCTCCAAGCAGTTCTCGATCGGGTCTCACATGGACCCAAAAGAGGAAAGCGCGCTCGTCGAGTTCATCCGTGAGCATCGGGATATCTTTGCATGGCCCCCTTCAGACATGCCGGGTGTCCCGAGTGAACTCGCCGAGCATAGCTTACATGTTGATCCAGCAGCAAAGCCAGTAAAGCAAGGCCTGCGTCGTTTCAATGCAGACAGGAAAAAGATCATCGGAGAAGAGATAGCCCGCCTTTTAGCGGTCGACTTTATCATGGAAGTGTATCACCCGAAGTGGCTGGCTAACCCGGTCCTCGTGTTGAAAAAGAACGGAGAGTGGAGAATGTGTGTTGATTACACGAGTTTGAACAAAGTCTGTCTGAAGGATCCTTTTGCTCTGCCTCGAATAGACCAGATAATCGATGCCACAGCCGGCAGCGAGTTGCTGTGTTTTTTGGATGCCTATTCCGGGTATCACCATATCAAGCTCAAAGTAGAAGACCAAGAGAAAACATCATTCATCACACCCTTTGGAGCTTTTTGTTACAATACAATGTCCTTCGGTCTTAAGAATGAAGGGGCAACGTACCAGAGGTGCATCCAGAAGTGTTTTGAGGATCAAATCAGACGCAACGTTCACGCTTATGTTGATGATGTTGTGATCAAGTCACAGAAAGCCGGGTCACTCTTAGATGACCTGAAGGATACCTTCACCAATATCCGCAAGTACCAGATGAAGCTAAACCCCACCAAGTGTGTCTTCGGGGTGCCAGCAAGCATGTTGCTCAGTTTCATAGTCTCAGAAAGAGGAATAGAGGCAAACCCGGCCAATATTAAGCCGATCATGAACCTTAACAAGTCGGAATGCGTAAACGATGTCCTGAAGTTGACGGGTTGCACCACAGCCCTCAGCCGGTTCATAGCAAGGATGGGAGAGAAAGAACTTCCACTGTACAAGCCGTTGAAGAAATCAGACAAGTTCGTATGGGACCAGGAAACAGATGACGCCTTTGAAGACTTACAGAAAACATTGTCCACATCACCAGTCTTAGCGGCTCCCACAAGCAAGGAGACAATGTTGTTATATGTCTCTGCCAACTCACGAGCCATCGGTGCCGTGGTTGTCGTAGAGAGAAAAGAGGAAGGCAAAGAATACCCGGTTCAGAGGCCGGTTTACTATGTCAGTGAGGCCTTGACCGAGTCAAAACAGAGATACCCACAGTGGTAGAAGTTGGTCTTTGGAGTCTTCATGGCAAGCCGGAAAATGCCACATTACTTCCAGGGGCACCCCATAACAGTGGAGAGTGCGGCTCCCCTAGTAGAAATAATCAGAAACAGAGAAGCAACCGACAGAGTAGCAAAGTGGGCCATTGAGATGGGGCCTTACCACATCAATTATGAGCCACAGACAGCAATCAAGTCTCAAGCCTTAGCCGTTTTCATCAACGACTGGACCGAGTTTGATCCCTTACCTCCTGCACCGAGTATCAAGCACTGGGTCATGCACTTCGATGGGTCCAAGTTATTCGGAGGATCGGGAGTCGGCGTTGTTCTGACTTCTCCAAAAAAAAGACAAGTTGAGTTACGTCTTGCAGATACACTTCGAGCCATGCACAAAAAATATTGCCGAGTATGAAGCTTTGTTACACGACCTGAGAGCCGCCAAGGAGATGGACATCAAGAAGATCATGTGCTATGGGGACTCGGACCTAGTCGCGCAGAAAGTATCAGGGATTGGGATCGAAAGGATGAAGAGAAGTTGACAGGGTAGCCGGGTTCTTTTTTGGGTATCAAGTGGAACATATCCATAGAAGAAAGAACGAGGCAGCAGATGCTTTATCAAGAATCGGCTCCAGGTGAGACCCGATACCACCCAATGTGTTCAAAGCCGAGTTCTATCATCCATCTGTCAAGCTCCCAACAGAAGAAGAACTTGCAGTCCCAGATGACCCGGAGTCCCAATTGGTTGCCGCCTTACACCAAACCCCGTCATGGACAGAGCCGTATCTGGCTTACTTGCTCAGAGAAGAGCTACCACAAGATGTAGTTCTGGCAAGACAAATTGAACGCCGGTCTAAGGCGTATGTCATCATCAATGGCGAGTTACACAGGAGGAGCACTTCAGGAGTTTTTCTGCGGTGTGTCTCACCAGAGGAAGGCCGGAAAATCTTACAAGAGATCCACTCAGGAGATTGCGTACATCACGCATCAACAAGATCATTGGTAGCCAAAGCATACAGACACGGTTTCTTCTGGCTGACGGCTTTGGCAGACGCGGAGAACATAGCCCGGGTTTGCGATAGATGTCAAAGATATGCAAGGCAAATTCATGTGCCGGCTCAGTACTTAAGGACCATCCCAATTACATGGCCTTTCGCAGTATGGGGTACGGACATGGTTGGACCCTTTCAGCCATCACCCGGCAAGAAAACACTTATCTTGGTAGCAGTGGACAAATTCACAAAGTGGGTCGAGGTTCCAGCTGTCAACAAATGCACAGCAGCAACAACAGTCAAGTTCTTGAAAAAGATCATATTCAGATTTGGGTACCCTCACAGCATCATAACAGACAATGGGACAAACTTTTCACTTGGAGAGATGCAGAAATTATGTGGAGATAATGGGATCCGGCTCGACCTCGCCTCAGTTTCACATCCTCAGTCAAATGGTCAAGTAGAAAGAACAAACCAGAAGCTGCTCAGAGGAGTAAAGCCAAGACTCCGGGTTCCACTAATCACGACAGCCAGGGCCTAGGAAGAAGAGCTGCCATCAGTTGTTTGGAGCATCAACACAACCCCAAACAGGTCAACAGACTTCACCCCTTCTTCATGGTTTATGGGGCAGAGGCCGTGTTGCCCAGCGATATCCTTCATGATTCTCCAAGAGTTGCAAACTTTGTGGAGACAGAAAATGAGCAAGCCCGGCTCACCTCAGTGGAATTGCTACAGGAAGCAAGAGAACTAGCCCTGGCAAGATCAGCCATATATCAGCAAGACTTGAGGCGGTATTATAGTCGTTGGGTCAGGTCAAAAACTTTCCAGGAAGGAGATTTGGTTTTGAGACTGGCGCAGAACAAAACCGGCTTTCATAAGCTTACTCCCCCATGGGAAGGACCCTTCGTGATAAGAAGAAACTTACACAATGGATCATACTACTTGGTGGATCTCAGAGAAGAAACCAAGCTGACAGGACCCTACACATATCACACGAGATACCCAATGACAGAAAATGACAGGCCCCGGAATATAGCAGAGCTTAGGCCATACTACATATAGACAGAAGGAGACTCGGATGAGACGGATCCCACCCTTTTTTGCATATTTTTTTACTTTGAAAGTAGCAGGTTTCAGACGCACTCTTTTCCTTACCAGGAGGGTACCTAAGGGGACTGGAAGGTTTTTAATGAGGCGGCTTGCTAGCTATGTATATATCTTATGATAAATAAAAGAGAACTTCTCTGAAGAAAAGAGTTTGTTGGTTCAGATATTCAGTAGTCATACAATAAGGGGTCTTGGGGGCTTACTAACCAAGAGTTATAAGTTGAAAACTCAAGACCCGGCAGAGACGCCACAGTTGTCAGATCCTCATTTTGTATATCATAAGGGGTCTTGGGGGCTTACTAACCAAGAGTTATAAGTTGCAAACTCAAGACCTATTAGAGACGCCTCAATTTTTAGATTCTAACTTGTCATACAAACAAGGGGTCTTGGGGGCTTGCTAACTATCAGTTGCAAGTTAAAGACTCAAGACCCCGCAAGGACGCCACAATATTTTTGGTTACACTTGCCTGCTAGCTTGATGCTATTCTAACCCGGCAATGATGCCACTATGACCAGATGCTAAAAATCCGGCTTTCAATCTGACTATGTTACCCATGAGGACTTAGCAGACCCTGATTGCCTAGATTTTTATGCACGAACAAGGTCACAAAGAAAGCCGACTATGCAGAAAGCTAAGGAAACCAAAAGGGCTCTTCAAAACCAATCAAAGACTTGCATATTCAGGAAAAGCAGGTCATATAGATAAGGATGTACTTTAGCATCACGCAAAGTCAAATCACAAGGCATGGTGTAGCATAAGTCATCTAAACCTATTACATGCCAAAAGATTGTTTTTCAGAGAAAATCCAACTCAAAGGCTTGAGAGCCGGTATAAGAGCTAGCACAGGAAGATGATCCTCAAGAAGACTTGGCCGCAGAGCCCTGCCCAAGGTCCTTCTCACCAGATGGCCTCTGCTGGATGATGAAGGCCAACACCTCAAAACTGTCCAAGTCAGAAGGGCGCGAAGGAGCCGAGACCACTGGGTAGAGCTCGAAGGTGCAGCACCCGTTTTAATAGGAGTGAATAGATGTGGGGCTTCTTCAATGGGCTTCCACAAGTCAAAGGGTTGCACCGGCTCTTCCTCAATGCCCTTGTTGTGCTCATCATACGTAGCCTGGAGATCCGTCAGCGTCAGCCCATCTGTGATGCGGCAAGCCGGGAGCCGAACGGATCTCACAAGCTTCACGAAGATCTTCGGAGTATATCGGGTCCCGTCTGCCTGGAACTCAGGGAAGCCCTTGGAGAGCAGCACTGGATCCACATTAGGATAATAAGACTTGGCAAGCGCCAAGACCCGGATGGCACCTTTGCGACAGGAGGAGGCCTTCCAGCGCCACATCAGAGCCGACACAGTCGAGGTGGCAGCCAGGAAATCCAGCAAGCTCGGGGGAAGGTGCTCAGCAGGTGGCGCCATCTTGACCATCTCGGCACAGCCAAAGTAAAGCCGGCAAGTTACTCCATATATAGCTTGGACCTTTTCGATGGTCGTCTTGCTGGTCACCCCCTGAGCCCCGCCTACAAGCAAAATCGAGTAAGAAAATGGAAGGCAAGAGAGGGAGAAAGCAAAAGCCAAAATCAACAAAACAGGAAAATTACTTACCAAAGACGACGATGGCCAGATCGTGGACGCACTTCTTGACCTTTTAAAGCTCTATGGAGATCTTCTTCATGGCTACGTCCTGGATCTGGATAACCTTCTCTTGATCCTTCAGTTTTTTTAGCAAGGTTTCGTTGTCGAGGGAGAGCCGGCGAATCGTGTCTTCATGAGCCTTGATTTGCTGTTCGACTTTCTCGCGAAGACCGGCTTCCTGAGCCAGCTGGTGAGGAGCGTCATTGTTCTTTTTAGAGATCTCCGCAGAATATTCCTACAAGACATACGAGGGAAGCAATGAGGAAAAAGGGCAAAGACGTAACACGGACAAATAAGTACAGGTCATAGCAAAGACAAGCAAAGTAGCTCAAATTGTTATGAAGTCCCAGGTCGCTACAAGGAGTGACCCGACACTTGGGGACTACTCAATTTAGAGCAGAAAGCGTTTTTTTCAAAAGAAGACCTGGAACACTGCTAGCACTACTTCCGGCTCTTGGGGACTACTTAGTAGAAAAAATAAAGTTATGGGAGAAATTTTTCAAGAAGACCCGGAGTTCAGTCAAGCTATAACTACGGCTCTTGGGGACTACTGTGAAGATTTCTCACGCTACAAATGGCGTTCCCTAGGCATTGACAAGTACTAAGAATCTACAAGATACAAGCTCAACACTTGGGGACTACTAAGGATAGGGAAACTCAAGAGAACGTACCGTGAAGCGCTTGTGGAGGTAGCACCTCATCCCAGACTCCTCCTTCCGAAGATCCGATAAGCGCTCATGAATGAACTAGAAGGTGGAGGGGAAGTCCATCGTCCTCAGGGGGCTATCCTCCACCACCATGACCCTGATCTTGTTTGGGGGGCTTCAGATGTCTCCTTGCCCTTTGCCTCCGGCTCTGACACCAGCTCTGGAGTCTTGGCCTTGGCGGATGACGAGGCCTTTGGGTCTAAAAACCTGGTGCCGGTGACCACGACTTCATCCTCCTCATGGACGGTAGGTAACTTGTCCTTTGGAGGAGAACCAGATGCGGCCAGAGGAGACGGGGTCTCATCAACTGGATCTGCGTCCCGGGTCTCAGGAGCCGGAGGAGCAGGAGCCGGGGACTTGGTAGCCTCGACCTGGTGAGGAGTCTCCTCCTCATCCTCCAGTACGTCTTTGGCCTTGTGAAAGACAAGACAATGAATAAGCAGCTGACAAGCAAAAGAAAGATAAGTCATGAAGATCTATGTAAGCGATCAACTAGCAAAAAGCAAAAGACGTACCCCTTGTTCACGGTGAAGTCGGAGAGGGGGACGTCCGAGCCAGAATTTGAAGAGCCAGACAAAGACCGCGATTTAGAGACCCGGACGTTTCCAGCCAAGGGATAAAGAGCAGTGGGGGAAGCTTGAGGGGTTGGACGCCTGCGAGGGGAAAGGCTAAGAGGGATACCTGAAGAAAGATCCTCAGAAGAGGTGGAGGAACGGGTCCATCGGCGCTTCGGCGTCGCATCCTCCGTATCCTACGTAGGAGGCCAGCTTTGAGAAACAGCGGCTTCGAGCTCGTGAAAACGAGTGTCGTAGATCATGCGTACCACAGCCCGGGTGTGCTTGCGGAGAATCGGTGGAGATGGAGGCAGAGCGGTGACTTCGGTCTCTTGGTCATCTTGACCTCGCAAAGTTGGTATATCAGTAGCAGGTTCATCTTCATGATCGGCTTCCAGTAAGTGGACAAAGAGCTGGCCTAGCGGGTCCAACTCACCTTCTTGTTAAACTCCTTCCTCCGCTTCGGAGTTATCTTCGTCGTCGTCTTGGTTGGAGTAGGAAGGAGTCCCATCAATGGCTTCCCACCATACGCTGTCCTCCTGAGGAAAAACGAGGACGGTTGAGACAAAAGAGAAGTAAAATTATCAGAAGCAAGTCCAAAGGCGGAAATAAAAAGGATGTTAGCGGAGGAGCCGGATTCTCAAAGCTGAAGGTCAGTAAGCCGTCCTGTTGGGCTTCGGCCACGGTCTCCATCAGGAGTCGTTTCGCCGTCTTGACCACGTCGGCGCTGTCCGGCTCCCGCGTGGTAAACCGGAGCGGGTCGCTGGGAAGATTAGTATACTCATAGATGAACTTGAGCCGGATAGAGAGCGGCTTGATGCACCATCCGACCCAGCACTTTACCAGATCCGTCCCCTTGAGCCTGTGGGCGTTGAGAGCCTGGATCCTGGACATGATGGGGGCCAGAGACTCGCGATCCTCGCAGTAGGAGTTCATGGACTCCCCCAGCTCCAAAGGCTCAGCTCGGAAACCCTGTAAAACTGGTTGGCCTTTGGAGGAGGTGTCTTTGCAGTAAAAGAAGGTGGATTGCCAAGCCCGAGGGTGGCTGGCAAGCTTGAGGAAAGAAAAAATGCAGTCTCGATGGCGCTGGATTGCGACGTCGCCGCAGATGTTTAAAGGCCCACCCGCAGAAGAACATTGCGGGTTGCAATAAAAGAATTCAAGGAAGAGGTCAACGGTGGGTTTGATTTGGAGATAATCTTCGCAAAGCACGGTAAAATTAGAAAGAGAGAGGATTGAATTGGGAGCAAGGTCTTGAGGGCGAAGGCCGTAGTAGGCGAGAAGATATCGGAAAAAGAGAGAGCCGAGGGGCTTGAAACTCCGGCTAGGATGATCGGCGAAGACAATTACCTCGTCTTCCCGAGGCGCAGGGACGATCTCGTTCACCGGCGCGCGCCAGGAGATATATTTCTGGGTCTGCAGGTGCCCAGCGTCGACCAAGTCCTGCAGCTTGGCGTTGGACATGGTCGAACCGCTCCAATTGCCCGAGGTCGCGGGAGGCGCGCCGGTGCCGGAGGCGGGGCCCTTCCCCTTCTTAACCTTCATGCTTGTTGCCGCAGCGGCGGCGACGGGAGCCTTCGTGTTCAATTTCTTCCCCATTGCCGGAGGAGAGAGAATATGGATCTAGATCTGTGGAGGCTAAAGTGGTGTGAGGAGCTCGGATGTGGCGGATGCGGCTGCGGGCTGCGATTACGTTTAGCGGGAGAATGGAAGCGCAACAAGCAAGCTTGGAAGTACAGAGTGGAGAGCTCGAAGAGTGAGGGCAGCCGGAGGAAGAAGATGAAGTGGGGCGCACGGGGGAAATGACTGATCTCCCCCGTCCCCACCTATTTATCAACGGAGATCGTTGACCTAAGGGCAGAATGGGAAAAAGACAGGCTTTGACCAGAATTTTGACCGCCCAGAGGAGAAAACCAGATTAGAAAAGCGCTAAGTCTCAGAACGCAAGCCGGCATCAGGCGGCCGGGTTACGACGCCCGGAAGCATGATTGACTAATAAGTTGTTCAAATGTTTTTCAGATAACCCGGACAAAAGGACTGACGACTTCCCCTAGAATCATGCACAAATACGCAAAAGTGAAGCAAGTCTGGTCTGGTGTCCAAGTTATCCTGGGGGATACTGTTGGGGGGATCGTAACCCGGTAGGCCCACCGACATAGAAGATAAGCCGGCCTAGCAGGAGCCTGGGCCGGATCAAGTATAAAGACTTGGGCCGGGTGACACGTAAGACGGTGCGCAACGTGTACCTTGGCCCGCAAGCAAGAAGGATCTAGAAGGCTGGAGACCAAGTACAAGACAGAGTCCTGCTAAGGAAAGAAGAGGCTTAGAGGACTTAGAGTAGAGTCCGGGTATGATAGGAACCCGAACCCGGCCTTGTACCTCCAGCGAGACCCGCCGCCTATATAAGGGGGTCTCCTGGTTCCTAGAGATCTAAGTTCAATCGACACAAGTCATAGGAGAGACACCATTGTAATCTCGAGACCCGGAAGCTGAGGCTCCGGGTCTTCGAAACCCTAATCAATAAATCCGAAGCAGGAAGTAGGTCTTTACCTCAAGACGAGCGGCCGAACCTGGGTAAACCCTTGTTCCCCCATGCCACGCTAGACAAGCTCCTGATGTCGGAAGCCGCCATGCCACTCATCTCAAGTTTGACATGGAAACATCTGGCGTGACAATCCCACGACAAGTAGGCTTGCCCCTTGTGGCATTCCTACTCGCAACATTGCCCTTGGATTAAATGGAGTCGGCCTTCTTGGCTTGGATGGGGTTGATGTTCTTAGCTTGGGTGGGAATGCCCTTCTTGGCATTCACCTTCATGGGAGGCACATAACCAAGTCCTTCCTTCTCTTGACGAGTGTGAGGCTCCATGATGGGAGTCTCAACAACTTGCTTACCCTTGAGAAGGATGGTCTTGGACATGGATGCCTTAATCTCACTCTTCAACCTAGCATTCTCCTTCACAAGATTAGCATTATCACAAGAGCAAATAGAGGTAGAAGTGCTAGGAGGATCAAGGTTAGTTAACCGAGTTTGGAGTTGAGCATGAGACTCCTTTAGAAGGGCATGTTCACTCTCCAAAGCCTTGTGGGCTATGACGAGCTTGTCCATGTCCTCAATGAGTCTAACATGCCCAACCGCAAATTCGGCCTTATCTTGTTGAGCCTCCTTGAATTTAGCAAAGTACATATCACAATCCTTAATGAGCTTAGCATGTGAGGAGTTATGAGTTTCCTCAACAGTTTCAAGTTGCTCCTCAAGACGAGCATGAGACTCTTCAACCTCCTCAAGAGAGGACTTCAAGTAAGATAGAGAAATAGCATCTTCTCTTTCTATCTTTCCCTTCTCTCCATTGAGATGCTCTAGCTCACCAATACGAGTCATGAGGGCACCAACATGTTTCTTTCTATCACCTTGCAAGTTAGTGATAAAGGAATCGAAGGCAACAAGCTCTTGCTTGATATGAAGGCTAGAAGCATCATCAAGCTCATTCATTTCATTCATGAGAGAGGAAGAGGATGAAGGTACGTCCGATGCCTTGGCCATAAGAGATCTTGAGCTCTTGGTAATGGGGTTCTCATTTGGCGTCTCGAAAAGAGATCTGGAAGAGCTTGTCGTTGTTGAAGGAGATCTTGTCATTGATGAGGGAGTTCTTGTCGTTGATGAAGGAGCGGTAGCTGTTGAGGTGGTGGCGAGAGCCGCCACTTCATTTGGCGTTTCTTCCTCCGACTCTTCATCATTGGTGGGATACTCCTCTTGAGTCAACACCACAATGCGAGGTTTCTTGTGGAGAGGCCTCTTCTTTCCATAGGCCTTCTTGTGAGGCATTTTGGCCTTGTCCTTGAGCACAAGACGTCCACCATGATCCTCTCTATTCTCATAAGGATAATCGGCGACGAAGTGGTTCTTGTCTTGACAATTGTAGCATGTCCTTGACTTGGAGGGAGAAACCTCATCAACTTGAGGTGGACTCTTGTCAAATCGCATCTTGGCTCTTGAAGGGTTGTTCCAAAAAGTGTGAACCGCAAGAGCGAGATGATCATTGTATGCAATCTTGAGCGCTTCTTCAGAAATGGCGGCAAAGCTTCCAAGATCATCATCATTGTCATCTTCAACGGTGGCCTTCAAGGCAAGGTTGATTGCCCCTTTTTGCATTCCAAGAGCTCTTGCCCTTGCGTCTTGAGCATTCTTCATGGCCACTTTGAATGCGGCCATTTCTTGCATCACCTCATTTGAAGTCATGAGATGGTAGTTGTGTCTTCCTTGAAGGCACTTGATGTTGGTGGGCTCGCATGACATCATGGAGCTCACATACTTCCTTTTGATCCAAGCATCATCAATACGAGAGGCGCCCACTTCACGAAAGCTTGTGGCAATGACCACCAATCTTCGATACATCGTCTCGTGGTCTTCACCATCAAGCTTGTAAAAGACCTCGGCTTCATTGCTCAAAGAATCATAGCGGTTCCTCCTCATGCTATCATTTCCAACAAACAACTCGGATAGAGCATCCCATGTTTCCTTGGCATTGGTGAGGTGTTGGATGAGAGGCATGTCCTTGTTCCCAAACGCCTTTTGGATCATGTAGAGAGCGGTGGCATCAAGTTAGGCTTCCACCACTTCTCTCGTTGTTAAGTTGGTCGGATCATGCGGCTTGTATCCAACTTGTATGATTTTCCATAGCTCGATTGATGAGCTGCACACATGAGACTTCAACACATATTGCCATTGAGAGAAAGTATAGTCTTTAAGCAATGGGGTATCACCCCTATGAGAAACTTGTGGGTGAGGTATAATGGGATCGGGGTATGGTATTGGGATGGGGGAGGAGTGGCATTGTAGCCTTTGGGCACTCCATCTTGGGTAGATGGAGAGGTTTGAGGGTTTGAGAAGCTACTATCATCACCCTTCCCATCCAAAGGCACTTGCTTTCCCTTTATCATTTCGGGGTCCACATCGTGAGTAATGCTCGGAAGCACCGGAGGCTTTGAGGGCAATGCAAGAGCGGTTCCTTGGATGTCTTGAGGGACTCAAGCATATCATAAACTTCTTGAACTCGGTTTGTATGGACGATAACAACTTTGTTTCCAAAGAGTTGATATCGGCCATAGTAGCACCTATCTCTTGCATTGCCGCCAAAGTCTGGGCGGCCGTTTCGGAAACCTCTTTCGGGTCAACTTGCAGTGTCCAAGGTTGGTCTCAAGCGGTGAAGCTTTTAAGAGACAACCTGGCTCTGATACCAATTGAACGGAAGTTGACCACCTAGAGGTGTGGGGGGGGGGGTGAATAGGTGGTGACCATTTTTTATGTCCTTTTCTGTTTTAGGCAAGCGGAAAGTAAGTTGTCTATATGTGAACTAGATGTTACAAGTGATAGACAACAAGAAAACTAAGCAAGTACGATATGTAGGTAAGCAATAAAGGAGAGCGAGTGGAATGAGATAACCAATGAAGAGCTCGGAGACGACGATTTTATCCTAAGTTCCACCACATAGGTGTACGTCTCGTTGGTGGGGTGTGAGCTACCACAAAGGTAAGATCAACGCCACAAAAAACCTCACCCTATTCTCCGTGAATTCGACCACAAAGGTACGAGCTCACTTTTCCACTAAGGACTCCTTTAAGGGCGGAGAAGATCCCGTACAAATTCGTGGGGGCACACACCCACAACTGAATTGGGGGCTCACACAATGACCACAAGAGGTCTTGACCACAAACGTCTCAAATCAACCAAAAACAACCAAGTAAGAACCCTAGGTTTCCAAAGGAAAGCCTAGCACTAGATCCCTCTTGATAGAGAGGGGGAGATTCTATTTCCTTCGGTGGAGAGCTAGATCTAGGTGTTCTCCCTCACTTTCCAAAAAATCAAGCGATTTGGGTGGAGGAGTAGGGAGATCCAAAGATTCAAATCTCAGCAATAATGGAGGAGAGATAGTGTAGAATCGTCAACTGCTATTGGAGAAGATGAAGTATTTAAATAGGGGCCCCCAAAAACGAGCCGTTGGTGTCTGGAAAAATCCCTCAGCAGTACTACTTGGGCTAGCGGTACTACCCATGAACGGTACTCAGGCAGAATTACTCTCCTGTTCCAGCGGTGCAACCGTTAGAGCTGGGGCAGCGGTAGTGTACTACCGCTGCACGAGCGGTACTACCGCTAGATCCTTAGCTATAGCACGGAAAGAATACCAGCGGTACTACCGAAGTGATACCGCTTGGTACCGTAGCCTATGCCGAGAGTTTTTCTAATTCTAGCGGTACCTCCAGCTGTAGCTGGCGGTACTACCGCCACAGATATCCAAGGGTATATGGGCAAAAGAGATCGTCAGCAACGGCGGTCCCAGAGGTACTACCGTTGCTCCCAGGCTAGCGGTACTACCGCTGAGCCAGCGATACTACCGTTGGGTACTTAGTCGAAAAACGAAGGACATCAGCGGTACTACCAGAACTCTACCGCTAGTTACCGTAGGCTATGCCGAGGGTTTTTCAGAGGTCCAACGGCGGTACTACCGCTGAACAGAAAAACTGAATTCTCTCCTATATAAAAAGAAAATTTTCGTTCCCCTTTCTGCCCACCCTTCGTCAAGCCCCCTCCCGCAGCGGAGAAAAAAACCTCGCATAATCACCGGCGGTTTCCCCATGAAGACACCTGGAGCATTTCAACCCTCCGGCTGCCGGCTCAGCCAGCCCAGAATCGCCGCCAATCCCGCCCCGCTCACCCATTCCTCCCGGAAAGATCGCGCTTCTGTAGTTTGTGGGTGATATATTGCCAGAGGAACACCATGTAAAGGAACCAATCTTGTCATATAGAGTTCTGCCAACTGACTAGCTGAGACTGTCTCTTTGACTGGGAAGAAGTGAGCCACTTTGGAGAGACGATCAATGACAACAAAGATTGCATCGTTGCCTTTCTTAGACTTTGGAAACCCAGTAACGAAGTCCATCTCGATCTTGTCCCATTTCCACTCAGGAATTTGCAGTGGTAGAAGAAGTCCAGGTGTGCTTCGTACGGAAGGAAGACGACAGCAGGAGAAAGGCCCGACTGGGGATGGGCCAGAAGTTGGGCCAGTTCGGCCTAGCTCGGCCAGGTTCTAGTTTTTTCCTTCTCTGCTTTTATTTTTCTTTTATTTCTTTTCTGGTTTTGTATTTTAAAACAAAATAGAAGAAGAAAAGAGATAAAATATTTTGGCACATTATTATATTTTCAAAATAGATAATTTAACTCACTGGTTTGAATATTTGTAAAGATTTTGCAACTTCACTTTTTAATTTATTAAAGTTTGCATTTGAATTTAAATGTGGAATTTGAATTTCAAAACAACTTATTTAATTAAAAGCAAAACAGCTGGAATGATGCCATGATGATGCACTTTATTACACAACAAGCACAACAATTCTAGGAAGGTTTACATTTGGGATGTTACAACACTCCCACTCAAAGGAATCACGCCCCGAGATTCTTCATGGAGCAACGAAGAGGTCGGGATACTCGGCACGGAGGTGGTCTTCTCGTTCCCATGTAGCTTCCTTGTCAGATTGATGAGACCATTGGACCTTGTAAAACTGGACACTATTGTTACGGGTGCGATGTTCAGCTTCATCAAGAATACAAATAGGTTGTTCCGCATAAGAGAGATCTTCTCGAAGTTCAATTGATCCATGATCAACTGCACGTCCTGGATCTTTGAAGCACTTCTTGAGTTGTGACACGTGGAAGACATCGTGCACTTTGGAGAGGTTTGGAGTAAGTTCCAGACGGTAAGCCAATTCACCACACCTTGAAAGAACGTTGAAAGGCCCAACATAACGCGGCGCAAGTTTGCCTTTGATGCCAAAGCATTGCGTGTCTCTCAGAGGAGTGGCACGAAGGTAAGCCTGATCACCAGGTGCATAGACCATGTCCCTGTGCTTGCTATCATAACAGCTTTTCTGACGAGACTGGGCAATCTTCAGATTGTCACGAATGATGCGAACCTTTTCTTCAGCCTCCTGGATAATGTCAGGGCCAAAGAATTGACGTTCACCAGCTTGAGACCAATTCAGAGGAGTTCTGCATTTGCGCCCATAGAGAGCTTCGAAGGGAGCCATGCCTAGACTTGCTTGGAAGCTGTTGTTGTAGGAGAACTCAGCATACGGAAGGCAATCCTCCCATTTCATGCCAAATGAGATAACACAAGCACTGAGCATATCCTCCAGAATTTGATTCACCCTTTCAACATGTCCACTTGTCTGCGGATGGTAAGCGGTGCTGAACAGATGTTTGGTACCCGAGGCTTTCTGAAAGCTATCCTAAAATCGAGAAGTGAAGATACTTCCACGATCCGAGCTTATTGCCAGAGGAACACCATGTAAAGGAACCAATCTTGTCATATAGAGTTCTGCCAACTGACTAGCTGAGACTGTCTCTTTGACTTGGAAGAAGTGAGCCACTTTAGAGAGACGATCAATGACAACAAAGATTGCATCGTTGCCTTTCTAAGACTTTGGAAACCCAGTAACGAAGTCCATCTCGATCTTGTCCCATTTCCACTCAGGAATTTGCAGTGGTAGAAGAAGTCCAGGTGGTCTCTGATGTACTGCCTTGACACGACAGCAAACATCACACTGAGATACATAGCGAGCAATTTCACACTTCATCCGGGTCCACCAATAGATTTGCTTGAGATCCTGGTACATCTTTGTGCTGCCAGGGTGGATAGAAAGCGGAGTATCATGAGCCTCCTTGAGAATCAGCTCTCTTAAGCTGTCAAGCTTGGGCACTACAATGCGTCCTTCAAAGAGCAAGGTACCCTTGCCATCGAGAGAGAAACTCTTGTACTTATCCTTGCCGATATTGGCTTTGATATTCTTGACACCAGAATCGCGCAACTGTGCGGCACGGATTTTATACTCAAGTGTAGGAGTGGCAACCAAGTTTGCAAGATAACCAGAAGGAACCACTTGAAGATTGAGCTTCTTTAATTCTTCATGAAGAGGAGGTTGGATGTCCTCAACCATGAGGTTGTTGCAATAGACTTGCGACTAAGAGCATCAGCCATCACATTAGCTTCGCCTGGAGTGTAAGAGATGGTGAGATCAAAATCTGAGAGTTTCGCAAGCCACCTTGTTTGCCTGAGGTTCAAATCTGGTTGAGTGAAGATATATTTGAGACTCTTATGGTCGGTGAAGATCTCACAGCTGTGCCCCAACAAATAAGGTCTCGAAACCTTGAGGGCATACATGATTGCTGCAAGTTCTATATCATGTGTAGGATAGTTGAGCTCATGAGGCTGCAACTGACGAGAAGCATAAGCCATAACTTTGCGTTCTTGCATGAGGACTGCGCCTAGTCCTTGAAAGGATGCATCACAGAAAATTTGGAAAGGTTTGGAAGTGTCTGGGCTAACTAGAATAGTAGTAGAAGTGAGTTTAGCTTTCAAGAGATTGAAACTCTCATCACACTTTGGAGTCCAAAGGAACTTTCTATCCTTCCTAGTAAGATCGGTGAGAGGCTTAGAGATTTTGGAGAAGTTCTCAACAAATCGACGGCAATAACTAGCCATGCCAAGGAAACTCTTGACTTGTTTCACCGTTGTAGGAGGCAACCATTCAACAATTGCCTTCACTTTTTCTGGATCAACAGAAATGGCTTCAGAAGAGATGACATGCCCAAGGTAGAATACTTTAGGAAGCCAGAATTCACACTTGGAGAACTTGGCGTAGAGACGATGTTCTCGGAGTTTCAACAAGATAAGAAATAGATGTTCTCCGTGTTCTTCCTCGTTTTTGGAATAGATAAGAATGTCATCGAGATAGACTACCACGAAATTGTCGAGGTATTCCATGAAGTTCATGTGACGTGAGAAAGTCGCCGGAGCATTTGTGAGGCCGAAGGACATGACCGTGTATTCATAGAGAGCATAACGAGTTGTGAAAGCTGTCTTTGGAATGTCTTCTTTGCGGATGTTGATCTGGTGATAACGTGATCTCAAGTCCAACTTGGAGAAAAACTTAGCACCAGTGAGTTGATCAAACAGGTCATTGATGCGAGGAAGGGGATACTTGTTCTTGATGGTTTTCTTATTCAGAGGATGGTAGTCAACAACCAGTCGCTCAGTCGTGTCCCTGTTTTTGACAAACAGAGTAGGACAACCCCAAGGAGAAGTACTAGGTGGGATGTGACCTTTACTTTCCAACTCTTCTAGCTGTCTCTTAAGTTCAGCCAGTTCTTTGGGGCCCATCTTGTAAGGACGTTTGGAGATAGGAGCAGTGCCTGGTTCTAGTTCAATGACGAACTCCATGGCTCTGTCAGGTGGCATACCTGGCAATTCTTCAGGAAAGACGTCAGGAAAGTCTCGGACCACCGGTATATCTTCCATAGCAGGAAGAGGATGAACATTGAGAGTGAAAAGATGAGCTGAAGAGGTTTGGTTTGGAGAATACCCTATCTGTCCAGAAGGATAAGAATGAGTTAGAGTCTTTGTGAAACAGTCTATCTTAGCTTTATTGGCCTTCAACCAATCCATGCCGAGAATGACATCAATGTCTGAGTTACCCAGAAGAATTAAGTAAGCCAGGAACAAAAGCCCTCCGATTTGAATTTGGTTTCCACAGCTTACCCTGGAAGTCTGCATTTGTGTTCCCGGAGAATGTATCACGAGTGGAATAGATAAGGGATCCAGAGGCAGCTTCGTTGTTTCAGCAAAGATTACTGACACACAAGAATGAGATGCTCCAGTATTGAACAATACCTTAGCAGGAAAAGAGTTAACTAGAAGTTGACCCATCACGACTTAGGGAGCTTCCTCTGCCTCTTTGGCCTTGAGGTGGTTCACCCTTCCACTCCTAGGAGCAGGCCTAATGTTGGGGAAAGCACAAACTAAAGCTTGTGTTGGAGAAGAACGAGTTTGTTGCTTATGAAGCTTGTTTTGGGGACAATGGATAGAGATATGGCCTGGTTCACTGCACTTGAAGCAGGTTTTTGAAGTTATTGGCTTTGGCGGAATTTGAACACTTGGCCTTTTCTGAGCTTGAGAACCTCTTCTAGGAACCATTACAGAGGGAGGACGAGGAGTGAACCCTATAGAGCTTGCAAGATAGGTGGGTTGAGTTGGAGATGCATATGGAACCCAAATCCTACGCTTCTGTGGAGGCATGGTGTTTACTGAAGAAGAAGCACCTTCAAGAGCATGTTTTCGAGATTCTTCAAACATCTCACGACCAAATTCCTCCCGGAGATCTGTGTTGACGAGCTCTTCAAAGGTAACGCACTTGAACAAGGTGAGTGCATACTTCAGATTTGGGTTTAGACCTCTGGGAAATTTGGCTTGCTTCTGGGCATCAGTTGATACCTCATCTTGAGCATAGCGGGCCAGACGGTTGAACTCAGCTTGATAGTCCAGCACAGACATGCTTCCCTAAGTCAAGTCATAGAATTCTTCACGCTTCCTTTCCATGACCCCATCGGGAATATGGTGGCGTTTGAAAGCCTCCTTGAACTCATCCCAAGTGGTAACAACACCTGGTGCTCATAACTGTTGGAGGTTCTCCCACCAAGACATGGATTTACCGGGGAGAAGATAGGACACAAAAGGAGCATGGTCCTCATCAGACACATGTGAGACAGCAAGAGCATTGTTCATCTCACGCTGCCAGTCATCAGCATCAAGTGGCTCAGAGGGAACATCAAACATGCATGGGTTGAGCTGGAGAAACTCTACGATTGTCACACGGCAGTTGCCCTGGTCTTGGTTTTGCTGAATGTGACTCAAAACTTGCGTCATCTGAGACAGAACTTGCCTCATTTCGGATGGCATTTGAGTATCTTCTTCACCACTCTCCATCCTGAGGAAGACACAACGTTAACACCACAATCGGATAAACAAAATCCAATGTAAGTGATTAAAGGATTACTTCAGATGGTTAGAAAAGATAACACAGAACGAGACATGGCCATCCATCATGGTACGCCATTTTTTTACTTCCATAAAGGTTTAAAGAGAGGTAAGAACGAAGACTAGCACTTAGAACGAAGAAACACCAATTGAGCTTGACGTAACACCACCAAAGAGGAGAAACAACTGATTGATTCAAGAATGAAACTGAACGTAGCCGAAGAGCCATATAACTGCCAAAACGATAGCACCACCTTGAAGACACCTGCAACTATGGTACTACGGAAACCCAGAACACGAGATGTCCTAATTTGAAATTTTAGGCGATAAGGGAAAAACATCGTAACACTTCCTTACCAGAAAAACAGGGAGGGTGGGTGGGGAAAGAAGTAAAAGAACAGAATTCCTACTCTCACGTTTAAGATTTTTCCTGATAACTACAAAATATTTTTATAGACTCAAACAACGACCAGTAGAAGGGAACCTGAGGGTGTTTAGGCTCTGATACCAACTGTCAGACCCTGGATTCAGAAGTCACAAAGAAGACTTACCGGTTGGGACACACAACTAGGAGCATACTGGGGTTACCAATCCTAGGAAAAAGCAGGTTGGGCTCGGAATGGATCATCGGCCGACAGCTCTTAGCGATCGCAACGTCACATACCTCTCGCGATTGCGCACGAAGAAATCCAAAATCCTACCAACTTGTATGCTTCAAACATACATACACGGTATACGAATCGGTTTGGAAACAGAATGGAAATCACAGGATAAACCTAAGACACAAAGAAAGGAAATAAATATCCAAAGCTCTCACTGAGCAAATATAGCGAATATCACCAAGCAGAGGACACATGTCCCAACATTACATCATTCAGCGGAACATGCCGGTCTGAGTACAGACAAGAAGCAAATAGGCACAAGGCCGAAACGAAAAGAGAAGGCCCATCCACGCGGTCCACTAGGAAGAAGCCCAGGGGAACTCTAAGTACTCGTCGTAGATCTCGTCGTCGAACTCCACGTAGTAGCCACCCACCTGGTCCTACGGAGAATCCTTAACTGGAGAGGAAACCACATCCCGCGAACGGGTCAATACACCGGAGCGTATCGAACAAGCTGGAGTGTAACATCCCTATATTTTGAAATGTTTAAAAATCACAAAAATTTAAAACTTTTGAAAACATTTATGTATTTCTGCTTTGAAAAGAAAATTTAAGCAACTGCATTCATGCATACATGCATCTCATCATTCATCATCTGATTAAATCACAAAAGGTTTAAATAAAAAATCCATTATATTTCATATGACTCTAAAAATATTAATATTCTATTATTCTACTTTTATGCCAAAATAAAGGTGAATGATTTCAGCAAAATAAGTTTAATAATCTAAATTCAAACATATTTGAATATGGGTATTTTACAAATTTTTATTTAACCAAAAGAGAATTTAATTAAGTTATAATTTCAAAATTGATATTAAGTATCAAATTTGTATTTAATCAATATTTCAAAATTATTAATTTTGAAAATTGTTATAAACATGCCCCCAACTGGTTTAACACAAAGATATTAATTTTACAAATTTTAAGAAATTTATTTGACGTCATTTGGAGTCTTAAATAAAAAGATATGAATTAAAAGAAAATTTCAGAAAACAGAAAAGAAAATAGAACAAAAAAAAGGGGGAAAGGAAAAGCTTTTGGGCCGAGCCCATCTCCCCGCACGCCAGCGCGCGCTCGGCCCAGCCTGCTCTCTCTCTCTCTCACTGACGTGTGGGGCCCACACGTCAGGTTCGTCTTCAATGTTCATCCTGAAACCACGCCCATGACTCAGCCGGAAACGCCAGTTTCAAATCGATTAAATCTGGCCATCAAAGACGCGATTACCTCTCCCTGACCACGCCTACTTAAATCCCTCGACGCCCTCTTCGTTTTGCCCCCAAAACCAAAGCTTGGGAGCCACTGGGCTGCTCGTAAGCATCCACGAAGCTCCGCTGCGGCCGCCGGCGACGACCTCCATTTCCGGCAAGTCCAGGACTCCTCGTGCCCTTCTTTCTGTTCCTTTCTCTCTCCCTTCGCCTTGTGCATCGTTTTAACACGGTGTAGTTTTTGTTTATGCGCCAGAGCGTCAAGAGAGTGCACGCCCAAAGCAAGCCGCCCGCGGGAGCAACTCCGACGAGCGATCTCCAGCGAGGCCGTGCACTCCATCGTCGCCAACCTCGCCACCGAGTCCGCCGCCACATCCCCTTCCCCTCGGTATGATCCGTTCTTCCCGGGCCCCACTAAATCGTGTAGAACGGCTATTGCCGGCGATGGCGCCGCCGCGATTAGGTCACCGGAGTAGTTCTCCGGTGGGCCGCACCGCCCACTTCTGGTCCTTTAGATCCGAGCCGCTAGATCTAAATCCTACGGCCATGTTTTATTCCGTTTTAAAATCGAACCGGTACGCTGACTCAGCGCCTCGCCAGTGCCCCGTGGCGCGCAGTCAGCGCCCCGTCGGATCCACGTAGGCAGAATGATTTTCTACGATTTTCTTAAATTGGATTAAATGGCAGTTTTGCAGAAAAGCCCCTGTCTATTCAAACTATCATATCTCTTTAACCACTTATCCAAATTTGATAAATTTTATATATTTGGAAAGCCCTTGACATGTAGAATATTTTAGAGCTACCAAAATTCAAATTTGACTTAGTTTAAAATATTCAAATTTCAAATGGTTAATTTGAGTATTTTTGTCATAACTTTAAATCTATAAATTCAAAAATTGCAAATAAAATTGTATTAGAAACTTTAAAATATGAGTTATAATATGCCTCTGTTATAAAATAATTTCGAGTATTAGTTTGAGGATTTAATAGTTTAAATTGAATAACTGGAGTTATTTTGATATAACTTTTAATATAAACATTATTATTGAATAAATATAATTGCTATAAATTTATTTAAACCCCTCTGTCTATTAATACTAATTACAAAGTTTTGTTATAAAAATTTAATTACATAAAACTTTAATATTATATTTAACTCTAAGAAGAAAATCAAGAAGAAGTTCATGAAGACCAACTACATCTTTCTTTCCATCTTTTCCCTCTTTCCTAATCTTGTCTTTTAGACTAAACAAATTTTGATCATGTCATTACCATCTTGAAGTTTGTTGGATCCTAGCAGCATAGTGAGATGGAGCGGCCTGGAGACTAACCTTACATGTCCACGTACATGAGACATGTCCCACAACTTAAGTGGTTGGCCGGGTGTCTGTCTCTCTCACTATAGTGAATATCCAATCAACAAAGAGTTGATAATAATTGTTGATCACTTTGAAGAATAGACTTACTATTTTCTCTAAGTATTTTGCACATCATGCATGACATATTTTTGTATTGTTACTTGTTAGTATGTTTACGTGTGTTTTGTTTGATGTGTTAGAAATTTCGGAGGGAAACGACAATAGTTGCACTTGTAGTTGCTATTCTTCTTGTTGCCAAGGCAAGTGGCACACCCCCATAAAATTCCTAAGTATTTTATATGCATGACTTAGTTATTTTCCTATGCATGTTTAGGACTTAGTAGATTTGCTATGCAAGACTTTAGAATTCCCTATTCCATTGTGTCTAGGTACCTATGAAATGACTTAGTAGAATTTTGATGCTATGCAATTGAGGAAAGGTTTTATAAAATGTTAAGTGGCTACTCAGGACCATGTCTATGAGGGTTTTCACCTGAGATAGTCTCTACTATACTTAGGATCATAGTATGTGGGGGTTTTCACCTGGGAGTGCACATCCACTAATTTAATGAATCATCTGGGTGGATTGGTTGTTTGGTTTATGTTGAGTGGCTACTCAGGACCATGTGCATGAGGGTTTTCACCTAAGATAGTTTCTACAATACTTAGGATCGTGAACGTGGGGGTTTTCACCTGAGAGCACACTTGTGGAAGGCCACCCAGGAACAAAGGGATGTGAGGAATAAATGGAGAAGATTGTGAAGGACGCAAGGAGAAGTATTTCAAGTAAAGACTACAGCTGATCAAGGAACATGGAGGAATCCCAACATTCTAATTTCTTAATAAAATTTTGATAAACAACAGTGGACTACTCAGGACCATGTTCATGGGGGTTTTCACCTAAGATAGTTTCTACTATACTTAGGACCATTGAATGTGGGGGTTTTCACCTGAGGGTGCACCTAAGGACGAGATATGTTTTGGGTTCACTGGAAATTGCTAGTGTTACCACTTATGATGTTGAAACTGTTTTATGAAGTGATAGGATAAAATTGGCTTTATGCAAAATAACCTTGAACTCCACCAGCCAAATATGCATACAGATTTTAGAGTTATTCCCATTGAGTGTCCACCATAGTGTCACTTGCCAGACTCCATTTTTAAATGGAATCTGACCCACTCTGTTGCAAATTATTATTTGTTGCAGAAATTTCTGACGAAGAGTAAGAACTACGTTTGGGTTTCGAGTCTGCACCAACATGTTTTCGCCTGTGGCGTATCATGAAGATGGGGGCTCATTGAAGATTTTATTTCCGCTGCTTTATTGTTTTGAGCTAGCTCTAAGCTATGCAAAGTTGTATCGAACTATTTATTTTGCCAAGTCTGGTATTCGTGTAATATTGATACAATGTTGTGATATTCATCGTAAACTGTGTGTGCAAATGAATCGATCCAGGGGTTTGCACTATACACAGGTACCTGCCATATTTTTAAGTGCAGGTACGCTACAGATGGTATCAGAGCACTGTGTTGCATGTAGGTTCGAAACCCGAGGTTTGGATAGAAATAGGTTTGGACCATAGGATTGAAAATCTATTTTATTCAGTTTTCTAAAAACAAAACTTTTTATTTTGTCCTTCTCATACTCTCATCTACTATCAACCTTCTGAAAACATCTTATCTTTTTCTAGATGACCATGTTTTAATAGTCTAAGTCTGATTCTACTGCTTCATATGGAAAAGTTTCAATCAAACATGAAGTTCTACATGTATGGAAGACGACTGAAGAACCAGGATTCGGCCAATACTTCTAAGATATCCAAGAAAGTTGAACAAGAACTTGAAGCACTCAAGAAAAAGATAGACTAGACCACCTATCTATTAGAGTAACGAGATACCAATGATGTATTGACCTATCAAATTGTGGTATGACGTTATCATCGTATGTGTTCTCCATAACCGCAGGTGCTTGGTTATAGAACGATTAGTTCGGTTTTCTCAAAACATGTTTGGAAATTCAATGATTGTGGTTGATTGTGTCAATTGCTTGTATGGGTAGGAATATTTCTCCTAGATCTGTCTATCTTTTACTCATCTATGCTAAAACCCACAGATGCCTCCCCGCCGTGCTCCTGAGAACAACAACAACAATGATGTCATGCAACAACTGATGGCCGCTCAAGGTCAGCTGATGACTATGATGACTCAGTTTATTGCAGCAAGCAACAACAACAATAACAACAACAACAACAACAATCCTCCACCACCACCACCTCCCCAAGTGGACAGGCTTACCAGATTTCTGAGGCTTAGGCCAAACAAGTTCTCGAATGCAACAGAGCCAATGGTGGTTGATGATTGGCTACGCTCTATACAAAAGGATCTGGTGACAACTGAATGTGATGATGCTGAGAAAGTTAGGTTCACCGCACATCTACTTGAAGGACCTGCTGCCAAGTGGTGGGAAACTTATCAGATTACTCACCCATTGGACACCTTGACCTGGGAGGAATTCAAGGAAGGATTTCGTAATGCTCATGTCTCCACGGGAATTATCAATCTTAAACGGGAAGAGTTTCGCACTCTGCGTCAGGGAAACAGAAGTCTTAAGTAGTATATGGATGACTTCCATTCCCTGTCTCGATATGCGCCTGAGGACATTGACACAAATGCAAAGAGGAAGTCAAAATTTCTCAATGGACTTAGTGATGAGCTGAAGATACCTCTAACTGTTGCTTATGCACCAAACTATCAGATACTTCTGGATCAAGCAATCACCCTTGAAGATAGCATAAAGAAAGCTGAAAATAGGAAGAGGAAGATGGACAAGCACTCCTCTGAACCCTCATTCAAGAAGCACCTTGTTCATGATGTGAATAGTGGCCACAAACATGGGAATCACCATAGTGGAGGAAGTCACCAAAAGCATCATGATCACCATGGTTGATCCAAAGGAAGCAATGGAGATCATAAAGGAAATGGGTTTGCCGGCCATAACCATAACAATGGACACCACCGTCCAAATCCTGAACACAAAGATATGAGTCAGGTGCTCTGTTACAAATGCAAGAACAAGGGTCATTACGCCAATGAGTGCCCAGCAAAGAAGAAGGCCGAAGAAGCTGCTAAGTCAAATCCTTTCGATAAAGGATATGTGAACCGCATCACAGTGGAAGAAGTGAACGGTACATTCTGAATCAAGTTTTCATATGGAAATTTTCAATACTAACAAAGATTTCTTTTAAGGGTGGTAGCCCAACCCGATACCCAGGCAGAACCTTTTGCTAGCCTTCTCGAATCTCGAGGACGAGATTCCTTTTAAGGGTGGTAGTTTGTAACATCCCTATATTTTGAAATGTTTAAAAATCACAAAAATTTAAAACTTTTGAAAACATTTATGTATTTCTGCTTTGAAAAGAAAATTTAAGCAATTGCATTCATGCATACATGCATCTCATCATTCATCATCTGATTAAATCACAAAAGGTTTAAATTAAAAATCCATTATATTTCATATTTCTCTAAAAATATTTATATTCTATTATTCTACTTTTATGCCAAAATAAAGGTGAATGATTTCAGCAAAATAAGTTTAATAATCTAAATTCAAACATATTTGAATATGGGTATTTTACAAATTTTATTTAACCAAAAGAAAATTCAATTAAGTTATAATTTCAAAATTGATATTAAGTATCAAATTTGTATTTAATCAATATTTCAAAATTATTAATTTTGAAAATTGTTCAAAACATGCCCCCAATTGGTTTAACACAAAGATATTAATTTTAAAAAATTTAAGAAATTTATTTGACGTCATTTAGAGTCTTAAATAAAAAGATAGGAATTAAAAGAAAATTTCAGAAAACAGAAAAGAAAATAGAACAAAAAAAAGGGGGAAAGGAAAATCTTTTGGGCCGAGCCCATCTCCCCGCACGCCAGCGCGCGCTCGGCCCAGCCTGCTATCTCTCTCTCTCACTGACGTGTGGGGCCCACACGTCACGTTCGTCTTCAACGTTCATCCTGAAACCACGCCCACGACTCAGCCGTAAACGCTAGTTTCAAATCGATTAAATCCGGCCATCAAAGACGCGATTACCTCTCCCTGACCACGCCTACTTAAAGCCCTCGACGTCCTCTTCGTTTTGCCCCCAAAACCAAAGCTCGGGAGCCACCGGGCTGCTCGTAAGCATCCACGAAGCTCCGCCACGGCCGCCGGCGACGACCTCCATTTCCGGCGAGTCCAGGACTCCTCGTGCCCTTCTTTTTGTTCCTTTCTACCTCTCTTCGCCTTGTGCATCGTTTTAACACGGTGTAGTTTTTTTGTATGCGCTAGAGCGTCAAGAGAGTGCACGCCCGAAGCAAGCCGCCCGCGGGAGCAACTCCGGCGAGCGATCTCCGGCGAGGTCATGCACTCCGTCGTCGCCAACCTCGCCACCGAGTCCGCCGCCACATCCCTTTCCCCTCGGTATGATCCGTTCTTCCCGGGCCCCACTAAATCGTGTAGAACGGCTATTGCCGGCGATGGCGCCGCCGCGATTAGGTCACCGGAGTAGTTCTATGGTGGGTCGCGCCGCCCACTTCTGGTCCTTTAGATCCGAGCCGCTAGATCTAAATCCTACGACCATGTTTTATTCCGTTTTAAAATCGAACCGGTACGCTGACTCAGCGCCTCGTCAGTGCCGCGTGGCGCACAGTCAGCGCCCCGTCGGATCCACGTAGGCAGAAGGATTTTCTACGATTTTCTTAAAATGGATTAAATGGCAGTTTTGCAGAAAAGCCCATGTCTATTCAAACTATCATATATTTTTAACCACTTATCCAAATTTAATAAATTTTATATATTTGGAAAGCCCTTGACATGCAGAATATTTTAGAGCTGCCAAAATTAAAATTTGACTTAGTTTAATATATTCAAATTTCAAATGGTTAATTTGAGTATTTTTGTCATAACTTTAAATCTATAAATTCAAAAATTGCAAATAAAATTGTATTAGAAACTTTAGAATATGTGTTATAATATGCCTCTGTTATAAAATAATTTTGAGTATTAGTTTGAGGATTTAATAGTTATATGTTTAAATTAAATAACTGGAGTAATTTTGATATAACTTTTAATATAAACATTATTATTGAATAAATATAATTGCTATAAATTTATTTAAACCCCTATGTCTATTAATACTAATTACAAAGTTTTGTTATAAAAATTTAATTACAAAAAACTCTAATATTATATTTAACCCTTTTGTTATATTTTGATAAATTAGAAACTAATTAAATTGCAATTATAACTTTATGCATACTTTATAAATATCACAAAAATTAGTATTATGTTTCTTGTGATTTTAAATTGCATTTCATACATAGCATATTTTATTTTGTAGTTATATTTCCCATAAGAAAACTCCTCCCCCATTTTCTCTAAGTTAGGATTATTTTCAAACTTAGTATTTTGGTAAAAGGTCTATGCACTAGACACTTAGGATCTTCATCATGGAGCTAGAAGGCCAATGAAGGACATAGCCAAAACAAAACTTCAGAAGTACCTTCAAGGAGCAGAAGCACTTAGAAGAAAATCAAGAAGAATTTCATGAAGACCAACTACATCTTTCTTTCCATCTTTTCCCTCTTTTCTAATCTTGTCTTTTAGACTAAGCAAATTTTGATCATGTCATTACCATCTTGAAGTTTGTTGGATCCTAGCAGCATAGTGAGATGAAGCGGCCTGGAGACTAACCTTACATGTCCACGTACATGAGACATGTCCCACAACTTAAGTGGCTGGCCGGGTGTCTGTCTCTCTCAGTATAGTGAATATCCAATCTACAAAGAGTTGATAATAATTGTCGATCACTTTGAAGAATAGACTTAGTATTTTCTCTAAGTATTTTGCACATCACACATGACATATTTTTATATTGTTACTTGTTAGTATGTTTATGTGTGTTTTGTTTGATGTGTTAAAAATTTCGGAGGGAAACGACAACAGTTGCAGTTGCAGTTGCTATTCTTCTTGTTGCCAAGGCAAGTGGCACACCCCCATAAAATTCCTAAGTATTTTCTATGCATGACTTAGTTATTTTCCTATGCATGTTTAGGACTTAGTAGATTTGCTATGCAAGACTTTAGAATTCCCTATTCCATTGTGTCTAGGTACCTATGAAATGACTTAGTAGAATTTTGATGCTATGCAATTGAGGAAAGGTTTTATAAAATGTTAAGTGGCTACTCAGGACCATGTCTCTGAGGGTTTTCACCTGAGATAGTCTCTACTATACTTAGGATCATAGTATGTGGGGGTTTTCACCTCGGAGTGCACATCCACTAATTTAATGAATCATCTGGGTGGATTGGTTGTTTGGTTTATGTTGAGTGGCTACTCAGGACCATGTGCACGAGGGTTTTCACCTAAGATAGTTTCTACTATACTTAGGATCGTGAACGTGGGGGTTTTCACCTGCGAGCACACTTGTGGAAGGCCACTCAGGAACAAAGGGATGTGAGGAATAAATGGAGAAGATTGTGAAGGACGCAAGGAGAAGTATTTCAAGTAAAGACTACAGCTGATCAAGGAACATGGAGGAATCCCAACATTCTAATTTCTTAATAAAATTTTGATAAACAAAAGTGGACTACTCAGGACCATGTTCTTGGGGGTTTTCACCTAAGATAGTTTCTACTATACTTAGGACCATTGAATGTGGGGGTTTGCACCTGAGGGTGCACCTAAGGACGAGATATCTTTTGGGTTCACTGGAAATTGCTAGTGTTACCACTTATGATGTTGAAACTGTTTTATGAAGTGATAGGATAAAATTGGCTTTATGAAAAATAGCCTTGAACTCCACCAGCCAAATATGCATACAGATTTTAGATTTATTCCCATTGAGTGTCCACCATAGTGTCACTTGCCAGACTCCATTTTTAAATGGAATCTGACCCACTCTGTTGCAAATTATTATTTGTTGCACAAATTTCTAACGAAGAGTAAGAACTACGTTTGGGTTTCGAGTCTGCACCAACATTTTTCGCCTGTGGCGTATCATGAAGATGGGGGCTCATTGAAGATTTTATTTCCGCTGCTTTATTGTTTTGAGCTAGCTTTAAGCTATGCAAAGTTGTATCGAACTATTTATTTTGCCAAGTCTGGATTATTCGTGTAATATTGATACAATGTTGTGATATTCATCGTAAACTGTGTGTGCAAATGAATCGATCCAGGGGTTTGCATTATACACAGGTACCTGCCATATTTTTAAGTGCAGGTATGCTACATAGAGCTAACAAGTTACAAAACTGAAAGACTCCCAAAGTATGGGGTTAGGTGGACTTAGTGGCACTACCAACCTAATAGATACACGCTACAACTTCCATCTAAATTAGAGAGGGATGAGAGAGCGCATAAGTAAACAACTACAACTAACACCAATCATAACCCATTCTCGGATTAACCCCCTCAACCAAGTATGAGAAAGCAATTCGGGAAAACTCACAAATTGAACAGTTTTAGTTACCAGTTATTGTGAAAGTAATTATATATTACTAGTCAAGTTAATTAATATTGATTAGGTGTAACTTATCTATGATTATATTAGCCAGCATCATGACCAAGTCGTCCATAACCGTGGACACGGCTCATCAATAAGATTAAACCCTGCAGGGGCGCACTATTGTACCCGTACTCGTTCGATCGACCCCAAAAAAGCAAGCCAGAAGGTAGGGCATCTCAACACGGCAAATCTCTTCTCTACAACCCATCAAGGGAACCATATGATTGTGTGCACGGCTAATCAGGTCAAGTGCCCGCGGGATCAACCTTCATAGAACTCTAAGAACGTGTCACCCTATATGAGAATCGACTACTCCATCATCATGAGATCGTTATGTAACCATATGCATGCATCAAATGGAAAACTCGAACTACTTGCGGCGCCCTGGATAAGAAGCGGATTAGATCGAAGCCGTGGGGGGTTCCATAGGGCCTCCCACAAGCGGTTAGTGCGCTCAAAATTGGATCCGAGGAGAAGAACAGAGTTCCTATGTCGACACTTAGCTGAACAAAGCACCTCGTAAGGCCTTCCGCCGGTGCCTTATCTTTTAATTAAAATTCCCAACAGAAGATAACATTTTATTAAAGTAGAATTCTATCATGCTAAGTATAAGTGACATAGAACAGACAGACTCGCAGAACCAACCTTAAGCATGCACTGCGACTCGCAAGGCTAACAGGTAAACATACAACAGGTGATGAGATGTGGGGATAAAACTGTATATGGCTGCAGGATAACATGTGATGGGATCGCAATTCAAGAATCGTAAACTAGGCTAGCATAGATCAAAAGGCAAGGGTGGAAACCAAACAGCCTATAACATGTTAGCAGAATCTTGCCTGGCAACTCGTGGCCTGGCACGAAAGCTGGAACCTCAGTATCGTAGGTGCCGTCAGCAGGCACGTCGTCGTCTACCCAGAGAAGAGCAAAACACAGACAATAGGAAACATAATCAATACATGGAAATGCGCAAACAATTGATGTGACAATATGGTATGCGATGATTAGGTCACATTAAAGAGGGGATGAAATCTCGACAATAGATTATGTTGCAAGTTATTTTTGTAACCCACCAATTAAATGTTGCTTAACATATATAGCATGGCATGGGTGATCTAATCAATTTAAATGGAATAGGCAATAATTAAATATTTGCCCAACACATTCCATATTAATTATTTAGGTGCAATTATTAAGTTACACTAAGTATTTAAAATAAATGATGCAAAATGGCATAAGAATGTTATATTAATGTTCATTGCATTTTTCTGATATTAAAACATATAAAGATTATTTTATTTGTAGTTGAGGATTAAAAGTTATTGCATTTTAACTGTTAGGGTGTTCCTGCAAAAAGGCAGGGACCTGTTGGTGATAGAAACGTATATGTGCGTGCCTTGTGCGAAAAACAGAGAACCAGGGGGCTTGGTGTAAATATGCAACACAGGGATTTCTTCTGGACTTATCTTACCAAAGAAATAAGCACCCGTGAGCCTAACCAGTGGGACCAAACGCCACGGTGGCATGGGCGCACGTGGGAGGCGCCACGGTCGCTGACCGGTGGGGTCCAGTTGTCAGCGTGCGTATAAATAGTGGTCTTTTTCAAACGAGCCTGTGGGATTCGAACAAGAGACGCGGTACGCACGGAACGGATCGGCTCTGATAGCCACTGGGGTGGATACGTGCTGGTGATAGGAATAGATGCGTTTTGCTTGTACTCAAACAATAGGATGTCCCTGACGAAACTGAATCGGAAACGAGACATACGCACGGGCGAGGTGGACGCCAGCGGCGAGCAAGATTTAGCGACGCTCCGCTCGCGTGCGTGTGTGCATACTCGTGTGCATGCTCGGGGATTGTCAAGGCGCCCTTTTTCCGTCGCGTTCGTGTGTGCCGTGCTCGGTGCGGCGCGGTGGGTAGGTGGCCGTGGCGATGTGATTCCGGCGCCGGCGAAAATTGCGGAGACAGAGGGGAGAAACGGAGGTTGAAAGGCTTGGAATCGACGCAGCTCACCTCGGGGTGTGCGGTGGCGAGAGGAGGAAGCGCGGGGAGGCGTGAGCCGACTGATCGGTGTCGGGGACGAAGATCGTGGCCGCGGACGTCGTCGGGGAAGAAGACCTCGCTGCGGGACTCTCCGTGGCTTCCGGGGCTTCGAGGACGAAGATGAGGGAGAGGAAGGTGAGGCGGAGCCCTTGTCGTGGTCCTCCTGGCTCGGGGAAGATCGTGGCGGCGGACTTGATGTGGAGCTCCTCCGGTGAACTTATCGGGGGAAAACAGAGAAGGAAAAAAGGGGGAAGAAGGTGGCGGCGCGAGGAGAGCAAGGAGAGAGGGCTAGGGTTCGGAGGCCGTGCGGCTAGGCAGGTTAAAGAGAGGAGGGAGCAGTGGGGCAGCGCGTGGGGGCAGTGGGCAGCGACTCCATGGCGTTGCCTCGATGGAAAGGTGTGCTTCGTACGGAGGAAGAGGACAACAGGAGAAAGGCCGGGCTGGGGATGGGCTAGAAGTTGGGCCAGTTCGGCCCAGCTCGGCCAGGTTCTAGTTTTTTCCTTCTCTGCTTTTATTTTTCTTTTATTTCTTTTCTGGTTTTGTATTTTAAAACAAAATAGAAGAAGAAAAGATATAAAATCTTATGGCACATTATTATATTTTCAAAATAGATAATTTAACTCACTGGTTTGAATATTTGTAAAGATTTTGCAACTTCACTTTTGAATTTATTAGAGTTTGCATTTGAACTTAAATGTGGAATTTGAATTTGAAAACAACTTATTTCATTAAAAGCAAAACAATTGGAATGGTGCCATGATGATACACTTTATTACACAACAAGCACAACATTCTAGGAAGGTTTACATTTGGGATGTTACACCACTCGGTGAGATTATGTCAAATGAGCTTGTAAGCATGTGACTAGGTCACGGGGACATAAGATCATGGACGAGTAGAAGATAGTGTTGTCGGTAACGAGGTCATGTTAGGTATGGAGATATCTATGAACGAGTCTCGGACACGCTAAGTATCGCTATGACAAAAGGTTTAAGACTCGACGTCTATGTTTGATAGATGAAAGTCATTCGTTATATCACAGAGATTAATTCACGGGGTTCAGGCCTACGAGTTAATCATTGATCGGAGAGGAGTCTCGATCAAGTCTGTTATTATATTGAACCGCTAGGGTAACACACTTAAGGGGTTTTTACAAGAAAACTGGAAAGGAAAGAGAACACCGGGAACGTCCCGGGAATGATCCGATGGAGATCGGGCAGCGACAAAATAGTTTTCGGAGTGAGAATAAATTATATAATATGTAACTAATATTAATTAGTGTAATTAATAGGTAAATACATTTTCATTTATTTATTTTCGATTTTTTAAAGGCTGATTTCCCTAAATGGGCCTTTTGTTGGAAAGAAGACACATGGGGGGGGGAGTCCCCCTTTGGGGTTCGGATTGGGCAAGGCCGGCCTAGGTGGGCCACATGGGTCCCACCTAGGGCCTACGCACCTCCTTGGCCGGCTGGTGCGGTGTGGGAATAGTCCCACACCGCCCGGCTGGTGAGCTCCCCCCGGGAGCCTTTATATAGAGGTGCCCCCATGGCTTTTTAATTTAACAATTAATTTATCTTTCTCTCCTCCATTACGTGATTCCCTTTGTCGGAGTTGCGCCGAGAAGAGAGGGGTCTCTCCACCATAGCCCGCTGCCCCGCTGCTGGTGTTCCGGTCCAAGTCTTCCGTTGCTCGTCCTGGACTGGAGCTTCGGGAGTCGTCATCTCCACCGTACGTGTGTAACGCCCTCTGCTGCGCTAGCGGTTGTAACATCCCAACATTTCATAATGTTTAAAAATCACTAAAATTTAAAACTTTTGTTTTTATTAAATTAAAATATTAAAATGCATAAGAAAACCAACTATAAAAGACTTCAAGCATATTAAAAAGTTTAATATTTCAAATATCTCAAATAAACAGTATTTTCAAAAGTTGTTTCAAGTTAAACATTTTATTATCCATTGAATTTATTAAAACCTCAATATCTAACTTAATAAATGTCTTACAAAATTTCAAACCATTTTCATGTAATAAAAAGTTTCTTTGTAAGTATTTGATTTCAACCACGTAGCCATATCTATTCATAAGTTCAAGACTATTTAAAATGGTATAATTCATTCTTTACCTGATTTCAAAACATAGTTTTGGAAATTACAAGTCTATAGTTTATAACTTAAAACTTCATAGATTTAAATCAATGAATTATCCAAATAGGCATTTCATTAGCTTAAATGTTTTTCATTTATTTTCAAAACATTAAATGATTTTCATGAATATATTCAATATAAGAAATGAATTAAATTTAAAATCTTTTCCAAAGGTATGTTATGAAATTTTCAAATGATTTATCTTAATATAAAATATAATGGTTCACCAAATATTTTAAATTAAAAATGAATACATTATTTTCCCCTTTTATTTTCATATAGTAGTGTTTTACTATTTAATATTATACTAAAGCCAAAAATGAATTTAGTATTTTAAAATGAGTTCAATTAACTTGAATTCAAACATATTTGAATGTGGGTAATTTCATAAATTTTATTTAACCCCAAATGAATTATTAAATCCTTAATTTCAAAGTTAACCTAAAATAAGCAAAATTGTATTTTATGAATATTTAAAAATATTATTTTTCAAAAATGTTCAAAACATGCCCACAAATGGTTTAACACAAAGATAATAATTTTACAAATTTAGAAAAAAAATTGACTTCATTTGGAGTTTTAAATCAAAAGTTATAAAAGAAATAAATAAATCAGAAAAGAAAAAGTGAAAAACCTGACAGGCGGGACCCACCTGTCAGGGCTTCATCCCTAACCTCTAGCCGAGATTTTCGCCGGCGATTACTTCTCCGATTCCTTTCCATTTTCCGGCGAAATCACCGCGAACCGTTCCTCCCCTCCGGCCCCTTTAAAAATCCCCTCCCTCCTCCCTCGGTGCCCCCGAAAACCCTAGCCCAAATCGCCGTTGAGCTACTCGAGTTGAAGCCGCCACCGTCTGCCATTTCCGCCACCGTTTTCTTGCGAGGTGAGCAACCCCCGATCCCGAGACCGTTCCCTTGCACTACTCCAAGTCCTTGTGCATCTCCTAAGGCTCGCGTTCGATGGTTTCGTGCAGTGTATCGAGCTGCCCGTGCGCGACCGAAGATCACCGCCGCCTTTCCCAACTCCGGTGAGGAATAAGGCAAGCACCGGAGCACCCCGCCACCAACGACCGCCTCCATCCTCTTCGTCGTGGCGGCCGCACCTCTCCGTCAACTCCACGAGCCCAGGGAAGCACGGCAACGACGGGAGCATCCACGCCAGAGCGCAGCGCCGCCGTACGCTCCGTCTCCGGCGACCATTCGCGCCGCCCGGTGAGCCTCTCCTCCTGTGCCTTCCGATCTCGATCTGACGGCGTAGATGAGAAGTTTTAAAACAAATCGGTATTTTAGATCTAGACCGTCAGATCTGGATCCAACGATCCAGATCTATTCACCTAACCACGTCAGCGTCGACGTGGCGATCCAGTCAGCGCCCAGTCAGCAGCCATGTCAGAAAATGATTTCTTTTAATTAGGTTAAATGGCAGTTTTGCAGAAAAGGCCCTCCCACTTAGATTTGTTATACTTTTTACTCACATATCCAAATTCAAATATTTTTATATATTTAGAAAGCCCTTGACATGTAGAATATTTTAGATCTGTTAGAATTCAAATTTCATTTAGTATAAATTATTCAAATTTCAAATGGATGATTTGAGTATATTTGTAATAACGTTAAATCTATAAATCCAAAAATTGTAAATAAAATTGTTTTAGAAACTTTAGAATATGTGTTATATTATGCCTCTGTTATAATATATTTTTGAGTATTATTTTGATGATTTAATAGTTATATGTTTAATTTGAATAGTTTGAATAATTTTGACATAACTCTTGATATAAAAATCATTTTTGAATAAATCCAATTTCTATAAATTTAATTAAATGCCCTCTGTCTATTAACACCATTTATAAAATTTTGTTATAAAAATTTAATCACATAAAACTTTAATCTTATATTTATTCCTTTTTTTATATTTTGCAAAAATAGAAATTAATTAAATGGAAATTATAACGTTATGCATATTTATAAAAATCACAAAAGTTGTTATGATGCTTTCTTATGATTAAAAATCTCATTTCATGCATAGCATATTTTATTATATAGTTATACTCCTCATAGAAAAACCTCTTCATTATTTTCTCTAAGTTAGGATTATTTTCAACTTAGTATTTTCATAAAGTGCTATGCACATAGACACTTAGGATTTTCAACAAGGAGCTAGAAGGCCAATGAAGGACTTAGTCAAAACAAGACTTCAGAAGTGTCTCCAAGGAGTAGAAGCACTTAGAAGAAAATCAAGAAGAAGCGCATGAAGACCAACCAACCATATTTTCTAAGTTTTGCTTCCTCTCTCTCTCTTTTCTCCCTTCTTCTCTTAGACCTCTTGATGACTAAGTTATATTCAAGACCAACCTGGAGGCTATCCACACCATCAAGTCTTCAAAGCCATCAAGTCTACAAAACTGCAATGAAGTCATCACATCAAGAAGAAAAGGAAGCAAGGAGAAGATTCTACATTCTTATTTCTATCTTTTCCCTCTTTCCTAATCTTGTCTTTCACTTTAGACATAAACAATTTTTGATTGGGTTATTACCATCCTTGAAGTTTGTTGGATCCTAGCGGCATAGTGAGATGAAGCGGCCTGGAGACTAACCTTACATTTCCACGTACATGAGACATGTTCCACAATTTAAGTGGCTGGTCGGGTGTCTGTCTCTCTCACTGTAGTGAATATCCAATTTACAAAGAGTTGTTAATAATTGTTGATCACCTTAAAGAATAGACTTAGTATTATCTCTAAGTATTTATGCACATCATGGCTAAGCCATTTGAGTGCTTATTCAAGATAATTTATAACAAAGTTAATTTGTCCAACTTCTGACCTTAGTCCTTAGTCATTTTTTACCAACACATTTCCTTGCATTAACTTAAAAGATTTTCAGAGCATGACATGCATCTCTAGTTCTTAAAAATAATTTGCATATCATGCATGACATGTTTTCCTTAGAAGTTTATGAAACTTGTTTGTTAATTATGTATGCTTGTATGTGTTGTGTTGTGTTATTTTGTTTTATGATTGTTGTATTGTTGTTTGTTTATATTGTTTAGACTGGACGGAGAGTTCCAAGTATCGTTGAAAAGAGTCTGTGAACAACGACAACATTCAAAGGCAAGTGGCACACCCCCATAAAATTCCTAAGTATTTTCTATGCATAACTTAGTTATTTTCCTATGCATGTGTAGAACTTAGTGGATTTGCTATGCAAGACTATAGAATTCCCTATTCCATTGTGTTTAGGTACCTATGAAATGACTTAGTAGAATTTTGATGCTATGCAATTGATGAAAGGTTTTATAAAATGTTAAGTGGTTACTCAGGACCATGTCTATGAGGGTTTTCACCTGAGATAGTTTATACTATATTTAGGATCACAGTATGTGGGGGTTTTCACCTGAGAGTACACATCACTAAGTTAATGCATCACCTGGGGGGAATTGTTGTTTGGTTTATGTTGAGTGGCTACTCAGGACCATGTCCATGAGGGTTTTTACCTAAGGTAGTTTCCACTATACTTAGGATCATGTACGTGGGGGTTTTCACCTGAGATCACACTTGTGGAAGGCCACCCAGGAACAAAGGGAATGGAAAGAAGTGAAGAACTCGAAGAGAAGAACTCCAAGTGAAGACTTCAACTGATCAAGGACGCCAACGGAGGATTCCCAACATTCTAATTTCTTAAATAAAATTTTGATAGGTGAACAATAGTGAACTACTCAGGACCATGTTCATGGGGGTTTTCACCTAAGATAGTTTCTACTATACCTAGGACCATGTTATGTGGGGGTTTTTACCTGAGGGTACACTTAGATGGGTGAGCTACTCAGGACCATGTCTATGGGGGTTTTCACCTAAGATAGTTTTCACTATACTTAGGACCATAGTATGTGGGGGTTTTTACCTGAGAGTGCATTCAAGGATGGGCCATCTTTTGGTTCACTGGAACTTGCCAGTGTTGCCAATTATGATGTTGAAACTGTTTTATGAAGTGATAGGATAAAATTGGCTTTATGCAAAATAGCCTTGAACTCCACCAGCCAAATAAGCATATAGGTTATTAGAGTTATTCCACTAAGTGTCCACCATAGTGTCACTTGCCAGACTCCATTTTTAATGGAATCTGACCCACGTTGTTGCAATATTTTTCTTATTGCAGATTGTTCAGATGACGAGTGAGGTTTCGTTTAGAGGTTTCAGTCTACAACCAATATATTTTCGCCTATGGCAACATGAATCTGATGGAGACTCGCTGCTATTGTATTTCCATTGTTTACTCTTTCAAAGCTAGCTTTATGCTATGCAACTTGTATTGAATATTTTGTAAGTCTGGATCATCAATGTAATAAAATTGATACTTTGTTGTGATATTACCTCGTAAACTGTGTGTGCAAACGAATCGATCCAGAGATTTGCACTATACACAGGTATATGCCTTATTAAAAGTGCAGGTATGCTACAGCGGTGCTGGGAGGTCTACTTCCTCTACACGACCTTGAGGTCGGCTTCGTCGTCTTCATCGTCAACGTTCGTGCGGGAACGTAATCCCCGCTGTCGGTCTACAAGGGTATGTATTCCGATCTCCGGTGTACTACTATATATGCATAGTGTAGATTCTGCCTTGTTTAAATACATCGTTGCCAAGAAAATTATTGTTTTCTGCCTGCGATCCCCTTCAGTGGTATCAGAGCCGATCTATTCGTAGATATAGATGTACGCTGTTAGAACCCGTGTTCTTCACGGGGGCACCATTCCTATTATTTGCTACCCTCTAGCGTGCACTTGTGATTCCAGCAGTATTGAGTTGATGAAGCGGCCCAGACCAACTTTACGTGTACGCTTACGCGAGACTGGTTCCACTACTGACATACGGCTTGTACCGTATCTGTAGCTGGCGGGTGTCTGCCTCTCTCTCTCTTTAGCTGGCTTTGCATTTTCAATGGAGGCCCCGAAAGGAATGCTTAAACATGCAATTATTGGATCGTTGTTGTGGTCATAAGTTCGTAGGTAAGAAGCGGTTCTTTTTACGACAGCACCAAGCCATGTTAAATATGCAAAAGATAAAGTAGAGAGCGTCTAACTTTATTTTGCAGGGGCAATGTGATATGGTCAAGGTAGGTTTATTAAATTGTTTATGAACTGTGGGCGCCAAGAAGACCATGGCGCATGGACCATATCACGTCGCATTACATTTGATGTTTTGAGTGCATCTTATATTGTGTGATTGTTTGATTAGTTACACGGCGGTAGAAATATAAGATGATCCCTCCAAAATACCACTAATGTTTTTCTTCAACGTGCACCACCAAGAAAGTTCTACGTTATGAGGCAGGTCGTGATGATCGGGTGTCAGACATATCGCTGTTCGCGTACAGTGGGTGTAAGACAGTTTTACACAACCGTTTACGTTGGAGGTTATTGTGACGAGCCTGGCATATGCAGATATGGCCTCGGGACACGGAGGCCAAAAAGTCGAGCATGAGTCACAAAGTTGTTGTGATCGACATTTCGATGTCCACCTTTGAAGTTGTGTTGCCGGCTCTGACGTTTCGGAGGGATGTTCGTTTGAGTGGGAGTTCCGATGGTTAATTTACTAAATTGCTAGAACTCAATGAATTATGAACAAACTCTTATGTTGTTGAGAAGAAGGTCTTCCAGACCAAGTCGGAGGATTCCTCCTTTGTCCAGAGTGGCATGCTCTTCGCCATGGAAGCCGACCTGCAGAAGTGCTTTGAGAAGATGAGTGCCTTCGAGATAATTTATGATCTTAAGGTTGTCTTTGCACCGCAGGCTAAGGCTGAGAGGTATGAAGCTTCTAAGCTTTTCTTCTCGGCCAAGATGGAAAAGCATAGCAGTGTGAGCGAGCACGTGGTCAATATGTGTAATGCCCCAATCCATAAATTATACAGTGATGCTATGTGTCGGTGGTCATGCTACATAATCGAAGGTTACTGGGGTTACCACTCCCAGGCCGAGTAAACATCGGCAGGCGTGCTCGGCATGGATCATCGGCAACACAACCCTTCGATCATGCCATATCCAAAGCATAGCCCTCAAAGTATAATAAAGAGACTAAGACACCGGAACACCTGGCACATGACAGACCCTACGACTCAAGATAATATAGTTCAACTCTTAGTAGAGAAAGATAGCAAATATTACAATCCAAGGTCACAGACCCATCAGTACATCAAGCGGAAGCAAATTAAGTTGTTCTAAACAACAAGATCCAAATATGGCCTAAGAGGCCTACAGATAAACAGTTCCGTGCCAGCTGGTTCCTAGTTGCCCCAGGCTGCCACCCGGGAACCCCAGACTACTCGTCGATGTCAATAAAGAACCCACCTTCGGGGTAGGTAAAGTCCTCCTCTGAAACAAAAATAAACAAGGGTGAGTTCGACGAACTCAACAAGATTTTGAGCTATTTGCTCCATGATTGGCTTTCAAGGTTTTATGGCTGTTTTGCGTAAAGCTGATTTTGTTCATAAAATATGACTCCAAGGCATCGACTATCAGAATATTTTTAAAGAGGGGTAAGAAGTAACTCTTTTCTTTTGATTCACTTCTCATCATCCACCAATGTACCTGTTCTTCAAAGGCACCTCCCCGAATCACCCTCGAGGAAGTCAACCTTTCAATCGTGAGTGGTACCTTTAGTACCCAGTTTTTAGTCATTCCGTTAAAGTTATTCTATGGTCCCTGAATTCGTCACCAAGTCGTCCTTAACCGTGGACACGGCTTTTCGAAAAGATTTATCCCTGCAGGGGGTGTACAATGTGAAAGGCGCCAGGTTCCCGAGGGACCTCCCAGCTCCTTATCCATGCGTACCGTCCGGCCCATTGCCTGTACAACTAGCTCTCTTCCGGGGAAAGCCGGCTGGGTGGGAGCGGCTACGACCTTTACCTCGCTTTGGACTAACCTAGGATCATCAGTGACCGTAGGACAAGTTCAGTGCCTCCAACACCCTGCCCCGCGGCCACTCATTTTCCTACCACCATCATCCTCATCTCAGTCTTGGCCACCATCTCAACACACACGCAAATGGAAAGCCAAACTAGAGGACCCTCGGCTAGTCCGACACAAGTTAGTCGGTCGATGAGGTTCCATATGCCCACGCATGGTAGCACGCTCAACTTGGCTCGAAGGCGAGAACTCACACTGAGGCGGCGAGAACGAGACAACCCACCACATACCATGTGGCCTCTCATCCCCACCTTTTAGCATTTTATTATTTGTTACCACCATTTCTCCACCATCATCTGCGGAATTTCCACATCTGATCCCAACATGAATATCCATCGGACCACTAAGCAGTTAACTAAGCATGGCTAAGCAACAACCTAGCAAAGTAATTAATTCAGGCCATCAACACAATCCTATGGATAATAGGAGGGGAAACAGGTAATGGCTTCGGTAACTGAATGCAACTATAGGATACTCTAATCCAATCAAATTGACATTTGGAACCGCATGCAATATTATAGTGGAGAAAATAATTTGCATAAAGTAGGATAAGATATGCTAGAGGGTGGGGATCACGCTTGCCTTGCTCAGCAGGCGGGTAATACTGATCGTCGGGGTAATGTGGCGAGACCCCGGTTCCTTGATCTATCGATGTTTATAAACACTGGAAAGAACACAATCAATACAAGCAATTCATATGCAATGCGCAAACACATGATGGTATGACATTTTAATGCACTGCATTATTATAACAATTATATGACATTTAAATGAGATGCTAGGAATAATTATTCAACGATATAGGAAATTTATTTTCCTATGTGTTTTTATGTTCCCCTACCATTTTAATTTAGGTAACATGCTTGAAATGATTTTTAATATGTAGCACTGGTGCTTATGAGCATTTTTATTTAAAGGGCACCATTCTAGCAATTTGAGGAATTTATTATGAATTTAAACTACACCTTTTTATTTCTACCCCTTTCTTCATTTTAGCAAAACAGAAAAATACAGTATCAGTAATGGAAATGCAAACCATTCTATTAGATAGCATTTATTTTTTTGAGCATTTTGGTATATTATTTGCTAAATTTGGATAAGTATTTTGAAAGTTATGAATTTTTGAAGTTTTAACCATTTTCTGTCTTTTTATTAAATCGCAGGAAATTAGCCCGGACGTTTTTCACCGAGGCAGAGTCTACCCGAGCCACTGACGTGCGGGGCCAGGGGCCAGGTGGCGCTGACTTGGCGCTGACGCAGCGCGGGCGGGATCTGGGTCACTGGCGCGTGGGTCCGGGCTGTCAGCGCGGCCGGAGCGCACGGCCGTGGCGGACGCCGGCGGCGAGGTGCACGGGCACGCGCTTCTACGGCGCCAGGGAGCCCGCAGGTGGACTAGTTCGATGCGCACGAGAGCGTGGAACCTAGTGGCGGAGCTACGGACCAAATGGTCGCCGGAAAATGCACCGGCGACGTGTTGCGGCGGCGGCGAGCTACGGCTACCACGGAGCGGCGTGTACACGGCGAACTACGGCGCGAGAGGGTGTCCCCTAGGACGGTCTGCTCACCCTCGTAGCGTGGGCGTGCTCGGAGCGGACGGAGGAGGGCTGAGGCGGCGGAGAACGTGCTCGAGGCGCGGCGGCCGGAGTCGGGGAAGAAGCGGACGGCGCGGTCGATTTCGCGTTCCCCGGCACGGGTCCTTCGGCGTGGAGGAAGCTGGAGCTGCGGCGGTCCTCGTGGTGGTCTGCGATTTGCGAGGGGCGTGCTCAACCGGCGGCGATGCGGCGGCGGAGCTCGGCTAGGTTACGGCCATGGCGGGGGAAAAGCAGAGGGACAATATCGGGGGAGAGAGAAGCAGAGCAGCGCCGTGGCGTTCTTATCCTCTCCCAGGGCAGCAGAGGAGGAGGGGGGCCTGGGCGCGGCGCCGCGCAGCTCGACACGGCGACGGGGTGCGGCAGCGACGGGCGCGCTCGGTCGCTACAGCGAAGAAGATGAAGTTTTTGCAGAAAACCCCCTGCCCGATTTATTACTCCTCACAAACAGGTCCTTTTTCCTTTCTTTTAAAACCAGTGCACTGTTTTGATTTAATTGTGGCAGTTAAACATTTTATAAAAATTTGAGAAAATTCAGGGAGCCTCCCCATACCATGTAGAGGCACCACAAAAATTGGCTCCTCAGAATAAAATGTTTTGGTGCACTTTTGTTCAGAGGTGTCAAATAGGGCATTTTGTTGAAATTTCCATAAATTGCCACCTTAATGATTTGGAGACATTGCAATTAGGAGATTTTGATTTTTTGGAACTTCCTTGACAAATATGCCATATTCAAAGTGTTTGAGTGCAAATGACATACTAGTAGCAAAAATGAGGTGAATGCCATGATGCAATTACACAAAAGTGGAAAAATTACAGAGGTTTTCAGGTTTTTAAACCTGGGGCTGTTACAAATCTACCCCCCTTACAGGAATCTCGTCCCGAGATTCTAAGGTTGCGGAAGAAAGTCGGGATACTCCTCACGAAGACTAGACTCTCTTTCCCAGGTAGCTTGTTCTTCGGATTGGTGAGACCACTGAACCTTGAAGAACTTGGTAGTCTTATTCCGAGTCTTCCTTTCTGCTTCATCTAGGATACGTATGGGATGCTCGCGATAGGTGAGATCCGCCTGGATATCCAGCTCCTCATGACTGACTCCACGGATAGGATCCTTGAAGCAACGGCGGAGTTGGGATACATGGAACACATCATGCACATCCGGGAAGTTGGTTGGGAGTTCTAGCTGGTAGGATAGATCTCCTCGTTTGGCCAGAATGGTGAAAGGGCCAACATAACGAGGGGCCAATTTTCCCTTGATTCCAAAGCGACGAACACCACGAAGAGGAGAGACGCGTAGATAGGCCTTGTCACCAATTTCATAATGGACCTCCCGATGGTGCTTATCATAGTAGCTCTTCTGCCTAGACTGGGCAATCTTCAGATTCTCTCGTATGATTTTCACCTTCTGCTCAGCTTCATTGATCACATCCGGACCTAAGAGTTGCCTCTCTCCGGTCTCGGACCAATTTAGCGGAGTTCGGCATTTTCTTCCATACAGAACCTCGAATGGGGCCATACCCAGACTCGCTTGATAGCTATTGTTGTAGGAGAACTCAGCGAAGGGAAGGTATTTTTCCCACCCCTTTCCAAAAGAGATTACACAAGCTCGAAGCATGTCCTCTAGAACTTGGTTCACCCTTTCGGTCTGTCCATCAGTTTGGGGATGGAAAGCTGTGCTGAAGTTGAGGCGGGTTCCCATGGCTTGTTGGAAACTCGTCCAGAATTTCGAGGTAAACAAGCTGCCACGATCAGAGATTATCCTCTGGGGAACACCGTGAAGTACGATGATCCGGGAAGCATACAGGTCAGCCAGCTTAGCAGTTGTGATGTCGACTCGCACTGGGAGGAAGTGAGCCACTTTGGATAGTCGATCGATGATTACCCAGATGGCATCGTTGCCCTTGGGAGACTTTGGCAGACCCGTAATAAAGTCCATACCAATCTCGTCCCATTTCCATTCTGGAATCGCAATAGGGCTAAGAGTGCCAGCAGGCCTTTGATGTTCAGCCTTTACACATCGACAGGTGTCGCATTCAGCAACATACTTGGCGATTTCTCTTTTCATCCGAGTCCACCAGAATAGAGGTCGGAGGTCTTGGTACATTTTAGTACTACCGGGATGAATAGAGAGAGGGGAATCATGAGCTTCTTTGAGGATCAACTCCCTCAGATTCTGTTCCTTTGGCACCACCAGACGGTCACCAAAGTATACGATTCCCGCTTCATTCTCCGAGAAGCATTTGGCTTTTCCACTAGCAATGTTCTTCTTGATATTAAGAATGCCATTATCCAGTCTATGCGCCTCCTTTATCTGGTCTACCAGAGTAGATTTGATTTCCAGATTTGCGAGGTAGCCAGAAGGGACAATTTCTAGGTTCATACGGGCGAACTCTTCATGGAGAGCAGGTTGAGCCTTCTCGACCATCAGGTTGTTGCTATAAGCTTTTCGACTTAGCGCGTCAGCCACGACGTTCGCCTTGCCGGGTTGGTAATTCAGACTCACATCATAGTCTTTGATTAACTCCAACCAACGTCTTTGCCTGAGATTTAAATCCGGCTGAGTGAAAAGGTATTTCAAACTCTTGTGATCCGAGTAAATCTCGCAACGGTTACCAAACAGGTATGGTCTCCATTGCTTCAGAGCATAAACCACTGCGGCAAGCTCCAAATCATGAGTTGGGTAGTTTTTCTCATGAGGCTTCAGTTGGCGAGAGGCATATGCCACTGCATGGCCATCTTGCATTAACACACAGCCCAAGCCTAGCAGAGAGGCGTCACAGAAGACCACGAAATCCTTGCTTGCGTCTGGCAGGGCAAGCACAGGAGCAGAAGTGAGTTTGGCCTTCAGGGTTTTGAAGCTCTCTTCAGCTTGGTCCGTCCATTCGAACCTCGTATCCTTCTTGAGAAGGTTGGTCAGAGGCTTGGCTATTTTGGAGAACCCTTCGATGAATCGGCGGTAGTAACCTGCCAATCCCAGAAAGCTTCGGATGTCCTTGACAGACATGGGAGTTACCCAATCCATAATAGTTTGAACCTTGTCGGGAACGACAGCCACTCCACTTGCGGAAATCACATGGCCGAGGAAGACGAGATTGTCCAACCAAAACTCACACTTGGAGAACTTGGCATAGAGGCGGTGTTCTCGAAGGCGTGTCAGGATCAAACGAAGATGTTCGGCATGCTCTTCATCGGTTTTGGAGTAGACGAGAATGTCATCGATGTAAATGACAACGAACTTGTCGAGATAATCCATGAAGACGGAGTTCATGAGCCTCATGAACGTCGCAGGAGCATTGGTGAGACCAAAGGACATAACGGTATACTCGTAGGAGCCATAGCGAGTAACAAATGCCGTCTTTGGGATATCCTGCTCTCTGATCTTGATCTGATGGTACCCTGATCTCAGGTCCATCTTGGAAAATACCGTTGCCCCAGCTAGTTGATCCAATAGATCATTGATGCGAGGAATAGGGTACTTGTTTTTGACTGTCACCGCATTTAACGGCATGTAGTCAGAGACTAGACGAGGCACGGTAGAATCCCTCTTCTTGACGAAGAGTACGGGACAACCCCAAGGTGAACTGCTAGGCCGAATGAACTCTTTTGCTAACAGTTCATCAATTTGCTCCTTTAACAGCGCCAGATCCTCCACCGGCATCCGGTAGGGCTTCTTGGCAACCGGCGCGGTACCGGGAAGCAACTCTATGACGAACTCCACGCTTCGATCAGGTGGCATGCCAGGCAATTCCTCCGGGAGCACATCCGGGAAGTCACACACAACGTGGATGTCTTGGATTTCAGGAGGGGATAAGCCTTCCATAAGGCAAAGGAGAAGCTCAGGTGAGTGGGGCATGGATGGAGATGGAGGTCTGGACTGTGCAGACCAATACTCCACAATTTCTCCGGAAGATGTGGTCACGGTGATGGTTCTGGCAGCACAGTCGAGGTTAGCCTTGTATTTCCCTAGCCAGTTCATGCCCAGTATGGCATCAAAGCCGGTTGAATTGAAGGCTATCAGCGGAAACGGGAAGGGGAATGAGCCTATATTAATTGAAACTTCAGGGGTCACCCTTTTGGTTTGCCAACGAGTACCAGGGCTGGTGACATATAACGGTGCTTCCAACTCTTCAAACGGTATATTGTTTCGTTGTGCAAATGCTACCGAAATGAATGAATGTGATGCTCCAGAATCAAACAGTACTGTAGCTAGAGCTTTAGCAATTCGAAGCGTACCCATGAGAACACTGGGGTCGTCCTCCACGTCTTCAACAGTGACGTGGTTCAGGCGACCACGACTAGCCGTACCCGTCTTGGCTACGGGCGTGGCAGGGGCTGGTGGTGGCGCCTTCCTAGGGCATTCTCTGGAGTAGTGGCCGGGCTGGCCACAGCTGTAGCACGTGCTTGTTGGTGGTGCAGGGAGTTGAGGACGATAACCACTTCCGCCCGGGCCCATTTTTGGAGTAGGAGGGCGCGGCAGAGGTGGCTTGTACTCCGAGGTCCTTGGCACGAACGGAGGACGGGGCACGGAGCTATAGGGAACGAAGACCCTACGCTTCTTGCCGTCAGCAGCCGAGGAGCTCTGATGATCCCCCTGAAGTGGCCTCTTAGTGGCCTCTAGTTCCTTCCTTCCCTGTTCCAGGGTGAGAGCCTGGTTGTACAGTTCCTGGTAGCTCGTGAACTTGAAGGGCAGCAACTCGTAACGAAACCTTGGATTGAGCCCCTTGCGGAACAACTCCTGCTTGTCCGCATCATTGGTCACATCCCGAGGGGCGTAACGGGAGAGACGGCTGAACTCATGACCATAGACTGGAACGTCCATCCGTCCCTGATGCAAGTCCAGGAACTCCCTCCTCTTCAAGTCCATGAGGGGCTTGGGAATGTAGGCAGCGCGGAAGGCAGTGCGAAACTCCTCCCAGGTGAAAACATGCCCAGCAGCGAACATCGCCTGGTGGCTTTCCCACCACGCGCCCGCGGCACCCGCCAACAGGTAAGTGGCGAAGTTGGCTTGTTCCACAGCTGGAACATGCAGGGCAGCGAACTTGCGCTCCAGTGCACGCAGCCAGTCATCTGCGTCCAAGGGCTCCTTAGCATCGGAGAAGGACGGTGGCTGGGACCGCAGGAACTTAGTGAGAGTATGACAATCGTTATTCCTCCGGTTCCCTTGGTGCACCAACTGCTCGAGGAGTCGGTCGCTGCGCACACGGCCCTCCTCCATAAGCAGGAGGACCTCCGCCATGGTGGGAGGTGGCGGTAAATCTTCGCCGCGGCGACGGCCCGTCATTCTGGATATTGACAAGGACACAGTTAGAATCCCATCGTGTCATCCTTGTACACAAAAATAGGGACAGCAAAACTGGTAGTAGCAACAGATAGAACGACATGCACATCACTAGACGCACGCATAGATGGAACTGAGTTCACAAAATATAGGTTCTAGTACAAGCCACAGTTTGCTGAGAGAGAGGTACAAGCCTCATACATATTACACTGAATGGGTACTAGGAAGATAACAGTGACGAGTCTATTACATAACGAGCTCTACTGCTCCAGGCTCTAGAGATACAAACAAAGGAGTATTTGGCACAACTCGCAGGAAGGCACAATTACTCGAGCATCTCCTGGTAGCACACATGGCTAGTAGTACGCCATGACATCCTCATCAAGTGGCGCCGGGGGAGTGTGGAAGCGGCGCGCACTGGCAGGCTGGTTGCCATACGGCGACTCGAGTGCAGTAAGCCTCGGGTCTCGGTGAGGACCGGTAGGCGGGGTTACGCCCGAAGTAGTGTGAGAGGAAGCATCCCATCCATGACATACGGGCGCACACTCATCAGAGTATGACGGTGACTAGCGCGCGCCGAAACAGCGTAGAGGTACCACTGCCGGGCTCGACGGTCCAACGCTCGGACTAGCTCAATCAGTGCCCGGTGCCTGTTGTCCGACTCCATCTCGCCGCTGCTGTACACAGCTCGGTAAACACCCGACGTGCTGTCGTCGGCAGCTGGGAAGTGGCAGAAATCCGACGCCTGGTTAGCGAGGTACGGACAATAGCTGCGGTAAATAGAGAGGCCGTTATACGCGGCCTCCTGAACCGCCTGCTCCACGGTCATACCCACGCCTCCAACTACGTTCTCAACACGACCCTCGTCGTTGAGCACGCGCACCTTACAGAAGAACTGCGCCTGGCTGTACGGTGCATACTCCTCATACACCGTGTACTCCGGGTACCACCTACAACCCTGGCTGGCCAAAGCTGCGGCAAACAAGGCGGGGAACCCTCGAACGCCCTCACATCGAGTGAGGCGAACAACCAAGCCCGAACCAGTCATCTGTAGCAAGGATAATTCAAATGTCAGGTACAGAGACTCTAGATTCAGGAATGAAAGTAGAACTCGGGTAGAGACTAGGCACAGCAAGGAGAATGATCCTGAAAGTAAACATAGGGACGGGAGCCCCAAAAACTGGTCGCCCCACGCCCTGAAACCCAAAGTGAGTAAGTGTATGACACGTCATGCGCGGCGGAAGCGACACGTGATAAGGCTCAAAACAAACAGAGGTAAGATTGCTCCGAGATTAGAGGGTAACCAGATAAGGAGTAAAAGAATCCTAAGATGGTTTTCACAACTCATTTTTTTTTTTGGTTAAAAATATTTTTACCAACCCTAGACTCAACGTCGACCAGTAGTAAGGGTTTCCTACAGGCGGTACTGCTCTGATACCAAGTTGTAATGCCCCAATCCATAAATTATACAGTGATGCTATGTGTCGGTGGTCATGCTACATAATCGAAGGTTACTGGGGTTACCACTCCCAGGCCGAGTAAACATCGGCAGGCGTGCTCGGCATGGATCATCGGCAACACAACCCTTCGATCATGCCATATCCAAAGCATAGCCCTCAAAGTATAATAAATAGACTAAGACACCGGAACACCTGGCACATGACAGACCCTACGACTCAAGATAATATAGTTCAACTCTTAGTAGAGAAAGATAGCAAATATTACAATCCAAGGTCACAGACCCATCAGTACATCAAGCGGAAGCAAATTAAGTTGTTCTAAACAACAAGATCCAAATATGGCCTAAGAGGCCTACAGATAAACAGTTCCGTGCCAGCTGGTTCCTAGTTGCCCCAGGCTGCCACCCGGGAACCCCAGACTACTCGTCGATGTCAATAAAGAACCCACCTTCGGGGTAGGTAAAGTCCTCCTCTGAAACAAAAATAAACAAGGGTGAGTTCGACGAACTCAACAAGATTTTGAGCTATTTGCTCCATGATTGGCTTTCAAGGTTTTATGGTTGTTTTGCGTAAAGCTGATTTTGTTCATAAAATATGACTCCAAGGCATCGACTATCAGAATATTTTTAAAGAGGGGTAAGAAGTAACTCTTTTCTTTTGATTCACTTCTCATCATCCACCACTGTACCTGTTCTTCAAAGGCACCTCCCCGAATCACCCTCGAGGAAGTCAACCTTTCAATCGTGAGTGGTACCTTTAGTACCCAGTTTTTAGTCATTCCGTTAAAGTTATTCTATGGTCCCTGAATTCGTCACCAAGTCGTCCTTAACCGTGGACACGGCTTTTCGAAAAGATTTATCCCTGCAGGGGGTGTACAATGTGAAAGGCGCCAGGTTCCCGAGGGACCTCCCAGCTCCTTATCCATGCGTACCGTCCGGCCCATTGCCTGTACAACTAGCTCTCTTCCGGGGAAAGCCGGCTGGGTGGGAGCGGCTACGACCTTTACCTCGCTTTGGACTAACCTAGGATCATCAGTGACCGTAGGACAAGTTCAGTGCCTCCAACACCCTGCCCCGCGGCCACTCATTTTCCTACCACCATCATCCTCATCTCAGTCTTGGCCACCATCTCAACACACGCGCAAATGGAAAGCCAAACTAGAGGACCCTCGGCTAGTCCGACACAAGTTAGTCGATCGATGAGGTTCCATATGCCCACGCATGGTAGCACGCTCAACTTGGCTCGAAGGCGAGAACTCGCACTGAGGCGGCGAGAACGAGACAACCCACCACATACCATGTGGCCTCTCATCCCCACCTTTTAGCATTTTATTATTTGTTACCACCATTTCTCCACCATCATCTGTGGAATTTCCACATCTGATCCCAACATGAATATCCATCGGACCACTAAGCAGTTAACTAAGCATGGCTAAGCAACAACCTAGCAAAGTAATTAATTCAGGCCATCAACACAATCCTATGGATAATAGGAGGGGAAACAGGTAATGGCTTCGGTAACTGAATGCAACTATAGGATACTCTAATCCAATCAAATTGACATTTGGAACCGCATGCAATATTATAGTGGAGAAAATAATTTGCATAAAGTAGGATAAGATATGCTAGAGGGTGGGGATCACGCTTGCCTTGCTCAGCAGGCGGGTAATACTGATCGTCGGGGTAATGTGGCGAGACCCCGGTTCCTTGATCTATCGATGTTTATAAACACTGGAAAGAACACAATCAATACAAGAAATTCATATGCAATGCGCAAACACATGATGGTATGACATTTTAATGCACTGCATTATTATAACAATTATATGACATTTAAATGAGATGCTAGGAATAATTATTCAACGATATAGGAAATTTATTTTCCTATGTGTTTTTATGTTCCCCTACCATTTTAATTTAGGTAACATGCCTGAAATGATTTTTAATATGTAGCACTGGTGCTTATGAGCATTTTTATTTAAAGGGCACCATTCTAGCAATTTGAGGAATTTATTATGAATTTAAACTACACCTTTTTATTTCTACCCCTTTCTTCATTTTAGCAAAACAGAAAAATACAGTATCAGTAATGGAAATGCAAACCATTCTATTAGATAGCATTTATTTTTCTGAGCATTTTGGTATATTATTTGCTAAATTTGGATAAGTATTTTGAAAGTTATGAATTTTTGAAGTTTTAACCATTTTCTGTCTTTTTATTAAATCGCACGAAATTAGCCCGGACGTTTTTCACCGAGGCAGAGTCTACCCGGGCCACTGACGTACGGGGCCAGGGGCCAGGTGGCGCTGACGCGGCGCGGGCGGGATCTAGGTCACTGGCGCGTGGGTCCGGGCTGTCAGCGCGGCCGGAGCGCACGACCGTGGCGGACGCCGGCGGCGAGGTGCACGGGCACGCGCTTCTACGGCGCCAGGGAGCCCGCAGGTGGACGCGTTCGATGCGCACGAGAGCGTGGAACCTACTGGCGGAGCTACGGACCAAATGGTCGCCGGAAAATGCACCGGCGACGTGCTGCGGCGGCGGCGAGCTACGGCTACCACGGAGCGGCGTGTACACGGCGAACTACGGCGCGAGAGGGTGTCCCCGAGGACGGTCTGCTCACCCTCGTAGCGTGGGCGTGCTCGGAGCGGACGGAGGAGGGCTGAGGCGGCGGAGAACGTGCTCGAGGCGCGGCGGCCGGAGTCGGGGAAGAAGCGGACGGCGCGGTCGATTTCGCGTTCCCTGGCACGGGTCCTTCGGCGTGGAGGAAGCTGGAGCTGCGGCGGTCCTCGTGGTGGTCTGCGATTTGCGAGGGGCGTGCTCAACCGGCGGCGATGCGGCGGCGGAGCTCGGCTAGGTTACGGCCATGGCGGGGGAAAAGCAGAGGGAAAATATCGGGGGAGAGAGAAGCAGAGCAGCGTCGTGGCGTTCTTATCCTCTCCCAGGGCAGCAGAGGAGGAGGGGGGCCTGGGCGCGGCGCCGCGCAGCTCGACACGGCGACGGGGTGCGGCAGCGACGGGCGCGCTCGGTCGCTACAGCGAAGAAGATGAAGTTTTTGCAAAAAAAACCTGCCCGATTTATTACTCCTCACAAACAGGTCCTTTTTCCTTTCTTTTAAAACCAGTGCACTGTTTTGATTTAATTGTGGCAGTTAAACATTTTATAAAAAAATGAGAAAATTCAGGGAGCCTCCCCATACCATGTAGAGGCACCACAAAAATTGTCTCCTCAGAATAAAATGTTTTGGTGCACTTTTGTTCAGAGGTGTCAAATAGGGCATTTTGTTGAAATTTCCATAAATTGCCACCTTAATGATTTGGAGACATTGCAATTAGGAGATTTTGATTTCTGGGAACTTCCTTGACAAATATGCCATATTCAAAGTGTTTGAGTGCAAATGACATACTAGTAGCAAAAATGAGGTGAATGCCATGATGCAATTACACAAAAGTGGAAAAATTACAGAGGTTTTCAGGTTTTTAAACCTGGGGCTGTTACAATATGTCTGGCTACGTTCAACGCATGAATGCTCTAGAATGCAAGATTCCTGATGAGCTGGCGATTGATAGGGTGCTGCAATTGTTGCCCCCTAGCTACAAAGGCTTCGTCATGAACTACAAGAAGCAGGGCATGGCTAAGTTCCTGGGTGAAGTTTTCGTGATTCTCAAGACTGCTGAGGTGGAGATCAAGAAGGAGCACATGCAGTTGATGGTCAACAAGACCATCGATTTTAAGAAATCCAGCGGCAAGGGAAGGAAGAGATGAAAGTCCAAGAAGGATTGCAAATTTGTTGCCAAGCCTAAGACTAACAAATATGGTCCCAAAGTTGGTGTGGAATGCTTCTACTGGAAGGGAGATGGTCACTGGAAGCGCAACCGCCCCAAGTACCTGGAGGACAAGAAAGCCTGCAAGATAGTCGGCAAAGAGAAAGGTATATTTGATATACATGTTATTGATGTGTACCTTACATCCGCCCGTAGCAACACTTGGGTATTTGATACTAGTTATGTTGCTCATATTTGTAACTCTCAAGAGGAGTTGTGGAATAAACGACGCCTGGCTAAGGACGAGGTGACGATGCGGGTCGGCAACGGATCAAGAGTTGACGTGGTGGCTGTCGGCACACTCCCTCTACATCTACCATAGGGATTAGTTTTGGTTTTAACTAAGTGTTATTTTATACCGTCCTTGAGTGTAAACATTATCAGTGGTTCTTGCTTGTTGCAAGACGGATATTCATTCCATTCAGTATCAAGTGGTTGTATTATTTCGATGAATGATATCTTTTACGTTAATGCTCCCGGGAGTAATGGTTTATTCTTGTTGAATCTCGATCGTAGTACTCACATCCATAACATAGATGCCAATAGGATTAAACTTAGTGATGATACCGCCATGTATATGTGGCATTGTCATATCGGTCATATTGGTATAAAGCGCATGAAGAAACTCCATGACGATGGACTTTTGGACTCGTTGGATTTTGGATCCCTCGATACGTGTGAACCATGCCTCATGGGCAAGATGACCAGGACACTGTTTAAAGGTTTCGTTGAACGAGCGTCGGACTTACTGGGAGTCATACATACAGATGTGTGTGGACCAATGAGCGTCGACACGCAATGGTTATCGTTACTTTCACACCTTCACCGATGACTTGAGTAGATACGGATATATCTATTAGATGAAACACAAGTCTGTAACATTTGAAAAGTTCAAAGAATTTTGAAGTGAAGTTGAAAATCATCTTAACAAGAAAATCAAGCACCTCCAATCCGATCGTGGTGGCGAGTATTTGAGTCATGAGTTTGGCACACATCTGAAGGCATGTGGCATCGTGCCGCAACTTACGCCTGCTAGAACATCTCAACGTAACGGTGTGTCCGAGCGACGTAATCATACTCTATTAGATATCGTCCGGTCTATGATGTCTCTTACTGATTTTCCCATATCCTTCTGGGGTTATGCATTAGAAAAACAGCCGCATTCATTTTAAATAGGGCTCCGTCCAAGTCCGTAGAAACGACACCATATGAGTTATGGTATGGTAAGAAGCCTAAGTTATCGTTTCTGAAGGTCTAGGGTTGTGAGGCGTATGTTATGAAACTACAGCCTGACAAACTCGAACCAAAATCGGAGAAAGTCTTCTTTGTAGGATATCCGCGAAAAACCGTAGGATACACCTTCTACAACCAAGCTGAGGGCAAAACGGTTGTCGCGAAGAACGGTACTTTTCTAGAGAAGGAGTTTCTCGCGAAAGAAGTAAGTGGGAGGAAGGTAAACCTCGACGAGATCGTTGATCCTGAACTCGAAATTCCGAGTGACGCAATGGAAGCTGTTCCGGAAACATCCCCCACGGATGGAGTGGGAGAAACTGTCGAGGACACTGTATCGCACCAGAATGGAATGGCAACCTAGTTTGCACCGTCATGTTAATTGAACAAGACAAACCTACGAACTACAAAGAGACTATGGCAAGCCTAGAGTCCAAGAAATGGCTAGAAGCTATGAAATCCAAAATAGGATCCATGTATGACAACAAAGTATGGACTTTGATGGAGATTCCGAAGGGCGCAAGGCCGTCGAGAATAAATGGATTTTTAAGAAGAAGACTGATGCTGACGGTAATGTGACCGTCTATAAAGCTCGGCTTGTCCCAAAAGGTTTCTCACAGGTTCATGGGATTGACTACGACGAAACATTTTCACCCATAACGATGCTAAAGTCTATTCGGATTTTGTTAGCAATTGCTGCATATTACGATTATGAAATATGGCAGATGGATGTCAAAACAACGTTCCTAAATGGGAACATTGAGAAAGAGTTGTATATGGTACAACCGGAAGGTTTTGTCGATCCAGAAAATGCTAACAAGGTATGCAAGCTTCAACGTTCCATCTACGGATTGAAGCAAGCATCTCGGAGCTGGAATCTTCGCTTTGATGAGGTGATCAAAGGTTTTGGATTTGTCCAAAATATGGAAGAGACATGCATTGTAACTCCCCGGGTTTTCCCAAACTAGAATTGTTTGTTTTCTTTTTTGCATCATCATGGCATCATTTCATTTTTCTCCTCATTTAATTAAATTGTTGCATTGAAATTCAAATTTTACTTTTAAATACAAATAAATTAAAATGTGATGTTTCAAATCTTTTTCAAATATTCAAACTAGTGTATCAAATTGTCTTTTTTGAAACTATAAATATTTGGCCAAAGTTTCTATATCTTTTCTTTTTCTATTTTTCTTCAAAACACAAAAATAGAAAGAATAAACAGAAAAGAAATAAAAAAACAGAAAAAAGCCTCTCCTAGCCGAATTGGCCCAAATCCACCTCGTGGCCCAAGTGCTCCGGCCCACTTTTGCCTCCTTCCTCCTCCGTACGAGAGGGACAGAGAGGAGCACGCACATGGCGTGGTGCTCGCTTCTCTCACCGCCTCCTCGCCCCTACACCTCCACCCACTCCCCTCTCTCCTTTCAGTCGTCCCTCCTGAGATAACCCTAGCGCTCCTCCTCTTCTTCCCCACCCAGCGCCGCCGCCCGCTTCTCCTCTTCCCCTCGATTCCTCGGTGTTTTCCTCCACCACCGAGAAGCCTTACCGTTCCCCCGTAGCTCTGGTGTCGTCGAAGACTAGAAGAGGAACCCAGGAGTTGCGCCTCTTCGTCGCCGTCCTCCTCCCCGAGACGATTGGACCGAGAGCCGCAGCCGTCGTCGTCCTCGTCCGTTTCTTCCCCGTGGCCGGGAAGCTCCGCCGCCATGATTCAGGCAACCATGTCCTCCCCGAGCTCGAACAACCACCCCAGCATCCTCTACGTGAGTCCCTCTTTCAATGTCTCCCTTCCCTTTCTCGAATTACTGCCGGGAGCGTCGGATCCGTCCTCGTTCCTCTCTGCCCGCCATGGCCGTGCTCGAGGAAGCTCTTCTCCTCCTCGGTACGTCGCCTGCTCCACTGCCCCTCCTGCCTGCACACCCCGCACCACACCGCCACATCCCGCACGCACGCGCACCTACACCCTCTCCCTGGACGCGCAACCGCGCACGGATCAGTCGTCGTTCGCCTCCGTCTCTGAAAACTCTGAAGTTTGTTCAGGTTCCGGTGCCCCTTGTTGTTTCATAAGAAATGTGATTCCGTTTTTATCACCAATCTATCAAAATTCCAGTTGGTTGCGGGCCTTCGCTTACACCGACAACATCGCGAGTTCGAATCCTCTCACGGGCACGTGGAATAAAAAACCCCTTTTTATTTTCTTTCGGTCACTGACATGCGGGTCCCACCCATCAGTGACTAGAGCGCATGGAAGAATTGCCCCAAACCCTTTGTGCTCCCTGTTTTCGCGATTAAGCCCCCACCAACACATTTTCCATCACCAATAGGTCCTTGTCTTTACAGAAACAGCCTTGAACTTATTTTGCTAATAACTTTTATTCTAGAACTCCAAATTAAGTAATCATTATATCTTTATTTATCAGAAAAATGCAATGAACATTAATATGCCATTCTTATGACATTTTGCATCTTTTATTTTAATTTCTTAGTGTAATTTGTTATTTGCAACTAAATAATTAAATATGGAATGTGTGGGGTAATTATTATGAGTTGCCCTATTCCATTTAATGGGACTAGATCACCTATGTCATGTCTTGCCATGTTAACCAACATTTAATTTGATGGTTAGATAAATAACTTGAACCTAAATATTAATTTTTGGAATCCCGGTTCCGCTTAATTTGGATTCAGTGCATCTCGTATTGCATCTTGTCATGCCATGCTTCATTCTCATGATCATGCTGGATCTTTTGTCGTGTTTGGAAGATGCATCTTTTACGCTTCCCAGTGTTTGTTGCTTCTTCGCGGATAAGACGTTGAGATTTGGGAGCAACGACAAGATATGCTTCCATACGGGATTCCAGGCAAGCAAAGCTTGCTTGTTTACCTATACATTGTCTTTCATTCTTGCCGTTGATCTCTGCTATCCTAGTAATCGATTCTTGTGTCGCGATCCCATCACATGTTTATCCTGCAACCTATACAGCTTTATCCCCACAATGTATTACCTGTTGCATGTTTATCTATTGGCCTTGCGAGTTGTAGCGCATGCTTAGAGTTGGTTGTGCGAGTCATCTGTTGGTCTTTTATTTCACATGCTTAGTATGATAGATTGGTCTACCTTAATAAAATGATGTCATATGTTGGGTATTATAATTAAAAGATAAGGCACCGGCGGCAGGCCTTGCGAGGTGCTTTGTTCTGCTAAGTGTCGACCGAGGAACTGAGATCTTGCTCCCCTAATCCAAGACTGAGCGCACTAACCCCTTGTGGGAGGCCCTATGGAGCCCCCCTCGACTTTGACCAAAACTTTAACTTGTCCAGGAGCCGCACCTAGTTCGGGCTTTCCATTTGTCTCATATGCATTGATACTAGTGTAGTATTTTACTTTGGCGTTGTGCCTTGTTACATGCATATAGGGCGCGGCATGTTGGTGCGGAGGGGTGTGTCCTGCGGGAATCTGGACATTTTTGGCTGGGACCAGCATAGATCCTGTGGCCCCTTGGACTTGTTGCGGTGAAGGAAAGGGTTTTGTTGAGGGCCCCTAATGTTTTTGACTGGGTTGATCATGCGAGTATGGGTAAAGTAGTGCACCCCTGCAGGGTATAATCTTATCGATGAGTCGCGTCCGCGATTATGGACAACTTGGTGCGTTGCCGACTAATGAGATCTAGACAACTTACACCTAATCATTGTTAATTAATTTGACTAGTAATATAGAATTACTTTCACAATAACTGGTAACTAAAACTGTTCAATGTGTGAGTTATCTGAATTGCTTCCTTATACTTGGTTGAGCGGGTTAATCCGAGAATGGGTTATGAGTGGTGTTAGTAGTAGTTGGTTACTTATGCGCTCTCTTATCCCTCTCTAATTAGGTTTCTAGTGCTTCTGCCGCTAAGTCCACCTACCCTATATTTTGGGAGATCTTGTAGAAAGTAGGCAGGTTGGTTTTGCTTGCCACGGAGTGCCCTGACCCTTCTTTGGGTTGTGCTTTATGTGTAGTCAACAGATTTGAAGTCTGACGATGTTACCTCGGGAATCCCTCCGGGTTGGGCTGGGCAGAGATATGGTAAAATTGTTTATCTTCAGTACTCTTAGTCCAATTTGTATCTTATTCGTACCCGGATATTATTTTGATTCCGTTGTCATTTGTATCTTTGTATTCTGTCATTTGTATCATGACTCGTTCGAGTCGTTGTTGTACATTTATATCTTCTGTTGTTATTGTGGATGTATCCGAACTGTTGTAATGTTATCACAATTCCACCTCATAATACGCATGTTTCGGCGTGCACATTATGTCTGGTGGGCGACCTAAAATCGGTATTATACGGATTTCGGCAGGATTGCTTAAATCTACATAGTACCGATTTTGGAGCGTCACATGCATTTACAAGAAAATGAGTGGGAGCTCGGTTGTGTTCTTAGCACTATATGTAGATGATATATTGCTGATTGTGAATGATGTGGAACTTCTGAATAGCATGAAGAAATATTAAATAGTAAATTTTCCATGAAGGACTTAGGACAAGTTGCATATGTCTTAGGCATTGATACGTCTCCAACGTATCTATAATATCTTATGTTCCATGCTATGTTATATCATGTTATTACATGTTTTATATGCATATTATATAGTTTTATCCATTTTCTGTGACTAACCTATTAACAAGATGTCAAAGTGACAGTTCCCTGTTTTTTGCTGTTTTTGGTTTCAGAAAAGTACTTAAGGAAATATTCTTGGAATTGGAAATAAAAGATCTTGGAATTATTTTGGGGAAAGGAACGTTCCAGAAAGCCGAAGACTTGATGAAGTGGACGACCGAGAGGCCGTCACCACCCTGTGGCACGGCCAGGCCTGGGCCCGCGCCAGCAGGTGGTGACGCGGCCTCGGCCGCCCATCAACCTCGCCCTTTCGCCTATAAGTACCCCCTAAAACCTTAAAAATCATATGGTGTTCATTATTTCCTCCACGGGTCCCGAGCCACCGCCATCTACACCAATTCGGGAGAGATCGGAATGCTCCCCGGCACCCTACCGAGAGGGGGAATCGTCCCCGGAGGCCTCTACATCGCCATGACCGCCTCCGTACTGATGCGTGAGTAGTCTACCCTTGGACTACGGATCCATAACAGTAGCTAGATGGTTGTCTTCTCCTCTTGTGATATCATGTTTAGATATTGTGAGCTGCCTATCATGATCAAGATCATCTTTATGTAATTCTCCATATTGTGTTTGTTGGGATCCGATGAATATTGAGTACTAAATTTATTGCTTCATAATATATCATGTGTGTGCTATTTAATGATCTTGCATGCTCTCCGTTACTTGTGTGTGCTTTGGCCAACTACATGCTCGTAACTCCAAGAGGGGTATTTATGCTCGATAGTGGGTTCATGTCTATTTAATCTGGGGCAGTGACAGAAAGCTCTAAGGATGTAGATGTATTGTTGCTACTAGGGATAAAACAGTAGTACTTTTTCTAAGTATGATGTTACTTACTTACTTTACACACAGTGCTTAAGACGATAATCTGTTGCATGCAACTTAATACTGAAAGGGGTGCGGACGCTAACCGGAAGGTGGATTATTAGTCATATATGCGGTTGGAACGGTCTATGTATATTGTTGTAATACCCGAATGAACCTCACACTAGACATTATAACTTTAGTATATGCATTGGTTTGCTCATCATTATTCTATCAATTGCCCAATTGTAGTTTTTTTACCACACATGGATGAATGTTATTATTTTTTATGGAGAGACACCACTAGTGAACTGTGGACCCCGGTCCTTCTCATTAATCTGATAAAACCACAACTGCAAACATGTTACTTTCTGCAAACAAACTCTTTCTTTCAACACATACGTTTAATCCTTTGTTACAGCAAGCCGGTGAGATTGATAATCTCAATGTTAAGTTGGCACAAAGTTTCTTGATTGTTTGTATGCAGGCTCCACGTTGGAAATCGTAAACGATGCTGCCAACAACCTCGGGGGAACGTTCATCTCCTACTGGTTCGATAACCTTGGTTTCATAACTGAGGGAATTTTTTTGCTGCACTACTTCATGCCTTCCTCTTGGGGTCTCCCAACAACACACCTACCGTGTGCATCAATCTAATTTATGGCGCCGTTGCTGGGGAGATAAGCATTCTTCTGCGAGGGGAGTTTTCGTACTTCCAATCTTTTTATTTTGTTATTGTCTTGCTTAGTTTATTTTTATTATTGTCTTGTTTTCTTAATATCAAAAATACAAAAAAAATAGTTACTAGCATTACTTTTCTTATTTCGGTTTATTACTTTTTATATTTCAGTTTAGTAATTTATTTCGGTTTATTATTATGTCTACTGGTTTATTTGCTATCAGTGAATTATATATATGAAACTAGATCTTGTTGGCAAGGTTGCTCCATAGAAGATGAACGAAGATATTATAGGAATTACCGTTTGTCACAAAAAGGGTCATATTTATGGAAATTGTTAAATCAACTAGAGGAATATGCTAGAAATTTATGCCATATGTTTGGCAAGTCTTTTCGCTTTAATGAATCTGATTGTCGTAGGAAGTATAAACACTTTCATTTCCAATGTGCTTGTAATGAAAATGAAACCTTAGCATTTTATGTTAAAGGTTTCTATAATGCTTATGAGATAGAAAGGATCGAAGAATTTATTATTTTTATGGGTGCACTTGAAATTAGTTCTTATCTTGAGCATAAAATTGATGCCCCTTATAAATTTGAAAGTCTTGCTATACTTAAATATTGTTTTGATAACTATAAGGATGAAAAAATTTATTACTGAACATGTCAATAGGATTTTTCCTCACGAAGAAGAAATCGTTGTCATGCAGGAACCTATAGAAGAAGAAATTGCTGAACCTGAAAACTCATTAGAAGAAAAAGAGGAGGAGAGTGAAGAACAAAAGGAGGATCTACCTCCTAAAGATAGTAACTCTTCAACTCTTACATTATTTGATTGCCCTCCATACGTACCTAAGGAGGAAGTGTGCTATATTGTTGAATGTCATGAATCTATTGTAATATCTACTTTTGATAAATTTGAAGAAGACATGTTCCTTGACTCAATAAGTGAAATAACAGGAAGTAAAAATGTGCTCCCCAATGTTATATATGATAATGCTTTAGATGATGGTCCTATGCTTATCAATAATCGAGTATGTTTAGAAGTTATTACTTATTCATGTGAGGATAAAATGATATAATTGTTGCTTGTGATGGTACTCTTACTCATGAGAGTCCTACTTTGTTTTTGAATTCTCCTAATTACACCATGGAGGAGAAATTTGCTTATGTTGAGAGATACTTATGTGGTTTGCAATTGTCTCTAGTTCCAAATTTTTATTGCAACCATGATCTTAAACCTGATATTGATCTTAATAACTATTTTGAAAGAGGAAAACATGCTAATGAATTCCAAAATAAATTTAATGATCCTATTTATGTGCCTATATTATCTAAGTTGAATAATTATTGTGGTCATGCGGTTGAAATTATTTCTACTACTTGCAAGTATTATGAGAGATGAGAATATGATTGTAGAAATTTTCTTGTGACTAAAACACCTCTCTATATGCTAAAAGTTTTGAGTTTACTCTTGTTTTATCTTCCTATTATTGTCACTTTGTTCTTTGTGAATTTATTTGTTTACAAGATTCCTATGCATAGGAAGTGGGTTAGACTTAAATGTGTTTGCTAGTTGCCTCTTGATGCTCTCTTTGGTTTTCAACTCTTACTTTCATGAGAGCATCATTACAACTATCAAGCCTTCCTAAAAGGCATTAAAGAAAGCGCTTTTGGGAGGCAACCTATTATGTTTTTCAGTTTGCGTCAACGACTTGTTCTACCTCTGTAGAAATTCCTTTGAATCTTTATTTTATTGGAATGTTGTGTCAAGTTAAGCCTCTAGTTGAAAGTTGATGCTAAATTTCAATTCCTGTGCATAAACAGATTTCTGCTGTTCACCGTTTAATTCATAACTCTTCACTGGAACTTCAGAAACATCTGCCCATTTTTGTGCATAATCCTAAGATGTATACGCAACTTTCATTAGTTTTGAGTTTTCTGATCTGAGCAAGTTAAGTGCCTCGAAATAATTCGTATTACAGATTGTTCTGTTTTTGACAGATTCTGCCATTTATTTTGCAATGCCTATTTTTGCTATTTTAATTGGATCTTTTTATCCTATGAAGTATCAGTGGCTGTAGCTAATGTCCAGTAGCATTGGTAGCAATTGAGGAGCTGAATAATTATCGACCATTTATTTAAGAGAGAGACGTTAGAGGCGATTCTCGCTGACCCCGCGATCTCGCCGGAGTCTCGGCCGTTGTTGGTCGTGAGGCGTAGGGTGGGTTCGGCTGCACTTTGTACTAGCGCGATCTCGCCATTGCTCGGGAGGGGCAGTGCTGGTTCGGATCCTCCGGCAACGGTGGGCGGCAAGTTCTGGTGCTTAGTGGCGTCAGACTCTGAGGATGGGGATTCAGAAGAGGAAGGGGAAGATGAAGGAGCGAAGGAGGCTTGTAAGAAGTACTTGCAATCATCCGTGGGTGATGATTGCAAGACTCCAGAGGCGGTCGCGGACGGCTTGCTGGCGGGATCGACCTCGAGGATGATGCGGAGAATGGAGAAACGTCGTCTACAGAGGTACGCAGCCATGCCTTTTTCTGAAAACCTGTTCCCTGGTGCAGAATCGCCGGAGATGGTGCATCGTTTTCGTGTTCCGGCAATGGCGCTGCGGCCAATGGATCGGAAGCCGAAGATTTCGGTGCTGCCGGCCTCTTTCTTCACCGAGGACGACGGAGGCGGGGAGTGGATCAAGGTCTGCCGGCGACGACGGCAAGAAGAGGCGAAGGTGTGTACAGGGTTAGCATGATCCAAAATTTACGGATCGAAATTCAAAAATTTGATCGGACAAGGCAAGGTGGGTGTCGGCCCGGCCAAGCCCATCATCCATGGAAGCCCATTGGGGGTGTCCAAGGAAAATATACGCAGAAACCCTAGCATATTCGGAGTTAGTCTTTGATGCCTGTTCGATGGTTTCTGGAGGCGGTATTCACGTACGTTCTCAGAATAAACAATCTACATGGGGAACCGTGGCGGCGATGGCTTTGGTGGCTATGGCCGGGGCGGCGGATTCCAGACGGGTCGTGGCGCGGCCAACGGACTTGTAGTGACCTCACCTCTTATTATAAGATGGAAGTCCCTGTGTTAATGTGCTAGTCCCTGGATCAATGCTAGCACCACAGTTTAAGATGTATATCATGCAAAAGTGTCAAATACTTTATTAAATCGCATGATCCAGTGTTACAAATATCTCTTACAACTTGCATAACCTGAAAAGGCTAGCAAAATTCAAAGAGCAGCAGCGGAAAACAATAGATACAATGAGCCTCATCATCTTCATGTGCCACAGGCATAGCATGTTGGTTGTAGGCTCGAAATCCTATCGAATGCTCACTCGTCGTCTGTCAAATCTGCAAGGTTTAGTTGCAGCCCAGCTATAAAGGGTCAGCACAATTGAATTGTGGTGGCAAGTGACTTTAATTCCTAATGTTCTATTATACTATAACTATATGCTTATTTTGGCTGGTGGAGCTCAAGGCTATTGCGCAAAGCAAATTTTCTCCTATTTTTGATAAACAATTTTCTTAAATCAATATCTTCCCCTTCAGAGACAATTCTCGAGACAAGTCCATGTCTCCGACCCATGTTCATCCAACAAAGTTTTATTACGAAATTTGAGATGTGGAGATTTTCAGAACACAACCTTGTGTAGTTACTCAATTGTCCGATGCCGGGGACACACCTAAAATCTTAGGTTTTAACTCTCGAGAGGGTGTGCACTTTCACCATTAGACTCAATCCACCCAAACTATCCTCTACACTCCTTTAGTGAGAAGGAAAAGGAGAAGATCAAGACGAGACTTTTCAGAAGTTGCTTTCCCATGATCATACTAAGAGATTACCACCATCCTATCAACTCTACCACCATCAATCTCTTGACCCAGGTCCACAACAACTTACTCCATCAAGACAGACCCCATATTGACCAATGGTTGCACGATAAGCAACTAGACTCAGTGTAAACTTAAATCTCATAGCCCTGGGTGGCCTACCACAAGTGAGCAACTCAGGTTAACACCGCATATCATGGCCCCAAGTAAGTAGAAACTATCCTGGGTGAAGACAACCATGACACTTGGCCCTGAGAAGCCACTCAACTTGAAACCTCCTCGATCGACCCAATCCACCCAGGCGTTAAATTAATTTAGTGAAAATTTTTATTTATCACATCAACCATAAAACAATCCTTTTTGCAGCAGCTGCTTCCACTAAATTATAATAGGGGTCTAATCTGGAATTTCTAAGGGTAAACCTAAAAGGTTTGCAAAGCACACTACAATCTCCCAAAAACCTATCATGCACACTACTTTTGCAAATACTGTTTGAAAACACTAGATATGCAATAGAATAAAATAGTAGGTGTTTTATGAAGTCACTTGCCTTATGAAAGTTGTCATTTCACACACACTCTTGTCCAAGTCATTAGTTGCTCCCCGTTTCAAACTATATAGTAAAAGGATATCCAATAAACAAGAATTCAACAAGCACAAAACATATTGAAACATACAAGCGTAACGAGTCTTCTCGGGAGGGTTTGGTCAAAGGTGTCACATAATTCAATATACAAAAAGAATAAATGTGTTTGGGTTTAGGGTTTCGTCAAGGGGTGGTCTGGAGTCAAATCTTTCAACTCAAAAAGGTTGTATGGGGTTTCCACAGTTTCTAATGGAATGATCTTCAAAAGTTTACACAAAGGGATATCAAGAGTTTTTAATCACAATTTAAAAGCAAGGTTTAAAGCTTTAATACAACTATAAATATTTAATTACCTTTACCCAAGATTATGTTTAAGATTAAATTTGACCAAAATCATATTCAAGAATTTCTGAATTTTCTCATATCTAAACATTTTTAGTAACACCTAATTATCCAATAACATTTATAACACTTGTAAAATGAGCTAAAATCATTTAAAGGGTTTTAAACAAAACTTACTTATTAATGTTATGAAATAAATTAATAAACGGGAATTTGAGCTTCCTCTGGACAAGGACAATTATTATGCCTTTGGTGCAAAGAAATTAATTTTAATTTAATAAACCTTATAATGTGCTAAAGTAAATCAAAATAAGTCGCTGATCTTTAAATTCATTTTAAATTGTTCAAACATTATTTATAAGAATGGAAAATTATTCTATATATCTTAAGCTCTTCAAAAATATTTTATTTGCAATTTTTGAATTGGTAGATTTAAAGTTATTACAAAAATAATCAAATCATCCATTTGAAATTTGAATATTTTAAACTAGGTCAAATTTGAAATTAAAAAGTTCCAGCAGATTCTACTTGTCGAGGGCTTTAATTTGATATAAAATTTGTCCAATTTGGGTCAAGGGTTAAAAAGTTATGATAAATCTAAGTGGTAGGGGCTTTTCTGCAAAACTGCCATTTAATCTAATTAAAAGAAATCATTTTCCACGTGTGCGTTGACTGGGCCTGACGTGGCTGCTGACTGGGTCGCTGACGTGGATAAGTGAAACGATCTGGATCGTCAGATCCAGATCTAACGGCCAGAAAAGATTCATACCGATTCGTTTTAAGTGATCTAATCCTAACCGTTGGAGATAGATCGGACGGTCCTGGAGCGTTGACCAGAAACGGGCGGTGGAACTCACCGGAGTTGGAGGCGAAGACGGCGCCGGCGGCTCGGTTTGGACCGCGGCGACGCTGCGGGGCTCCCCCGGCCTCGGGGAGACGACGGAGACGCTCGGCACCACGTTCCGGAGGCGATGGCGAGGCCGGTTTCGTGTCGTTCGTCTCGGAGTTGCGACCTCGGGCGATTGAAGAAGCACGGACGCCAGCGAGCTTCGGCTCCTGTTCATCCTCGACGTTCTGGTAGCCACAGAAATCAGAGGAGGGGTCAGGAGGATGTGCACGGCCATGGCGAGTCAGGTGGAGGGGGTCTCGGGCGAGGGGGTCCGGTTACCTTGACGGAATCGAAGGAAAAACGCGACGGCGGCCGGGCGGCTCCGTCGATGAACTACGGCAGCCTCGGGGCACGATTCGGAGAGGGACAAGAGGGGAAAGAGAGAGGAGCGTTGGGGCTACAAATAGGGCAGGCAGGGGCGTTGAATCCAGGCCTTAAACGCCCGCGTTGATGCGTAGTTACGGCCGGCAGTTTCGGGCATGATTTCCGGCGGGAGGTTGAAGACGATGACGTCACGCTGACGTCATCATTTTTCCTTTTCTTTTTCTTAATTTCCATTTAATTCATATCTTTTGATTTAAGACTCCAAATCAAGTCAAATAAATTTCTAAAAATTTGTAAAAGTATTATCTTTGTGTTAAACCAGTTGTGGGCATGTTTTGAACATTTTGAAAAATAATATTTTGAAATATTCATTAAATACCCATTTGATACTAAATATCAATTTTGAAATTATAACTTAATTATATTTTCTTCTGGCTAAATAAAATTTTGTAAAATACCCATATTCAAATAGGTTTGAAATTAAGTTATTTAAACTCACATTTCCAATATTAAATAAATTTTAGCTTTAGTAGATTATTAAATAACATATTACAACTATTTGTAATGAAAGGAGAAAATGTAATGAAATCATTTTTTTATTCAAAATATTTTGTGCACCATAAGTTTTTATATTATGATAAATTATTTGAAAACTTCATATCTTATCTTTGTAGAATGCTCTACATTTAATTTATTGCTTATTTTGAATATATTCAAGAAATCATTTTATGTATTGAAAATTGGTAAAAAATAATTTAAGTTATTGAAATGCTTATTTGAATAATTCATTAGTTATAAAATCTATGAAGTTTTAAGGTTTTAAACTATAGGTTTATAATATATAAAACTATGTTTTGAACTTGGGTAAATGAATAATAATCTTTTGGCAAATATACAATGTTTTCAATAGTTTAAAATAACACTTGTACTTATTATTTTAATTTATGAATTGCTATTGCTAAGTGGTTGAAAATCAAATACTTATAAAGAAACCTTTTATTTCATGAATATGGTTTGAAGGTTTGTAAAAACATTTGTCAAATTAGATATTGAGCTTTTAATAATTACAATGGATAATAAATCTTTTAACTTGAAACAACTTTTGAAAATAAAGATAAACTGAGATATTTGAAATATTAAACTTTTTCAATATGTTTGAAGTCTTTCATAGTTGGTTTTCTTATGCATTTAATATTTTATTTTAATAAAAGGAAAGTTTTAATTTTTTGTGATTTTTGAACATTATAAAATGTGGGGATGTTACAGGACTGAGGCGAGCAAGCACCTTCGAAGTGGGCAGCTCGAGCGGCGCTGCTGGTGGGCAGAGAGCGGCTCCGCCGTTCCAGTTCAATGACAATTTCCGTGGTGGTTTCAATGTCGGTGCTGGTCTCTTTGCGGCTAGAGGGCGTCATGCTGGCTATCATGCTGGCGGAGGGTGTGGTCGTCGATATGATGGCCGGGGTCATGGTGATGCTGGCTATGGTGGGCGAGGAGCTCACCACGGTTATGGCCGAGCGGACGGTGGCTTTGGCGCTGGCTATGGCCGGGCTGGAGCGGGTTATGGCCGGTCTGATGGTGCAGCAGGCGCAGGTTATGATGCAGGCTATGGTCATGCGGATGGAGGTGATGTTTTTGACACAGGAGCTGGTTTTGGCCGGGCTACTGGAGGGTATGGTGCCGGTAGAGGTCGTGCTGAGGTCCGTGGTGTTCGTGGCCGCTATGGCGATGGGCCGTACATGCACGGGGGAGGTCGTGGACATGTTGTCGGGCAGTTTGGGGCTCCTACTGCGATATCTGCTGCAGCAAACAACACAACTCCACCGGTGGTTCAAGAGCAGGTGTTGTTGCCCGCGGATACTGTGGCTGATCCAGTTGTGCCGCCGGTGCCGGTCCCCGTGGGGGTGGCAGCTACGCCGGCGCCTGCGGCGCAGAATGGGACGGCTGGAGCAATGACGCCGATGGTGGCAGGTGTATCGGCTGATCAGCTTGCTGGAGCGTTTGCATTAGATGTACCTAAGAAAGGTAAAAAAATGTTACAGGTGTGGCTTGGCAGGACATAAATCAACAGATTGCAAGGTTGAGATATGTGTAATTTGTGAGGGACCTGATCACGGAGAGAAGTCTTGTCATTTATTGACAGCTCCAAAACCGCAGATTAGGGTTTATGGTTATGCTCATGAGGAGTTGATCTTCTTTGCTTACCCTTGCACGACATCTTACAAACCAAAGATGGAGAATCATAGACTAGCTTCTTTAGTGGTATCCGGAGGAGAGATGACTATACCTGCTATTGTAACGCAATTACAGCGCTTGGTGCCAACTGGAAATTTTATTTGGGATGTGCGTCAGATGGGTAATAACGTGTATCAAGTGCAATTTCCAAACAGGGGGATCTTGAGAAGTTGCAAGTGTTTGGGAGATGCCTAGTTCCGAATACTAATTGTGAGTTAACTTTTGATAGTTGGGCTCAGAACCCTCAACCTTTGAGCTCTTTGCCGGAGGTTTGGCTGAGGGTCTCGGGTATTCCGAGTCAGCAAATTGGAGATTTTCTTGCTCTCTGGGCTGTGGGTGATATGTTAGGAATGACATTGGAGATTGTCATGGCGTTTATTAGGGAATATGGGTTTTTAAGAATTTGATTGGGTTGTTTAAATTACAAGAAGATCCCTCAGAATTTTCCTTTGTTATTTAGAGATGGTTTCTTCAACTTAACCTTCGTGGCTGAGGAAAGAGAGGATCCAGTTATGGATGATGTAGACATGGAAGGAAACAATGGAGAGGATCCCGATGATGATGATGAGGATCTAGATGATTTGAAAGAAGCAATTGCTAAGTTTGGGTACGCTAACAAGGATAAGAAAAAAGCTGCGGGGGATAAACAAGAGGACAAGAATCCTGATTGTGGTGATTCAGCAAAACCACCTGTGGCTATGGCGTCTGGGTTGTTTTCTCACCGGCTGTTCGTCGTTCTTTTGATTTGGCTAGAAAGGAAGTGGCATCGTTTTTTACTGAGGGAATAGAGGAGGTTGCATTCCCGAGTATGAATTGCGAGGAGGCTGATTTGGCTTGCACTGTGTTAGAACCGGTTTGTACCGTACGTAGAGTTGTATACCCGTACATGTTGTATTGTATTTGTCCAGTATATATAAAGAGGAGAGGTGGAGGCTAGACCTCACCAAATACCCTAAACCTAATTATCAAACTTGGTATTAGAGCCTCCGCCGCCGCCGCCGCGAGTCAATCCGCCGCCGCCGCCGAGAGAACGTCCTCGGCCGCTGCGATGGCTTCCTCCTCCGCCCTCCAGCTCTCTCAGGCCCTTGGGGCCTTAGCCTCGTCACCATCAGCCGCCCACGCCGTCGGGTCGCAGGTGGTGCTCCCGCCGGTCACCGTCCGATTGGAGGCAAACAATCTCGCCCTATGGAGGGGACTCCTCCTTCCCAATCTCGTCGGCGCAGGATTCCATCATCATCTCGACGAGAACGTCGCGCCACCCGCGCACACTGTCACCCAGGGAGAGGGAGACAAAGCCGTCATCACCGCCAATCCGGAGTACCCACGATGGTGGTCCGCCGATCAGAGAGTCATCGGCTATCTTCTCGGCTCCATGGAGCCCGACATCGCCAACCAGCTCATCGGTTGCAAATCCGCTGCCGCGGTGTGGAGCGGCGTTCACGCCATGCACGGCGCCCAGAGTCGTGCCAATATCTGACACATCCGTCGTCAGCTGTCCTCTACGCGTAAAGAGGATCTCACCGCCGCTGCATACATGCATAAGATGAAGTCTTTTGCAGATGCGATGGCCGTCGCTGGTTCGCCCATCACCAACGACGAGCTCATGGACTTCATCGTCATCGGTCTTGGTTCGGCGTACAACTGATTTTTAAAATTGATTTCGAGAAGGCATATGATAAGGTTAAATGGCCATTCCTCCAACAAGCGTTGCGTATGAAAGGATTCGCACAACGATGGTGCGATTGGATTATGCAATTTGTGAAGGGAGGAAGTGTCGGTATAAGAATTAATGATGACATCGATCATATGAGAGAGTTTTCATGTCATAGTTGCATAACTATGTGGGGAACTTTACACTATAGAACTTGGCTTGTATATTCCAATGATGAGCCTCCTCAAAAGTGCTCTAGATCTTCCTGAGCAAGCAAGTTGGATGCTCCCCCACTACTTCCATTGGAGAGCTTTCATATACTTATAGCTCTATGTGCATCCGTTGTGTGTCAACCACTACTCCTTGCATAGCTTCGATTGTAAGACTTCCTCTTGTCTAATGATCACTTGCAGCTTTGTGAGCCTTTCTTCTGTTGGTCTTCGAAACCTCCGTTAACATTCTCTTAGACATAACATCCTGGTGCCAGGAACCAACGTTGAACGCTTGCTTGTTTCTTTTGAACAAATAAAGTATTGATCTTCTACGTGTATATTGATATTGCTTGACTTGATCCTTTCATTAAGTTGTCATGTTTGTTGGAAACATTAGATGATTATATTGTTGTGCTTGAAGCTTAAATCATCTTTAATATATACCTTGCACAGTTGATTGATATCTAGTACTATATCATTGAAAGCTTTGCTTGCTTTACCTACTTGTTTATTCATAACTCATTTGATATCAATATAAACTGCAGCCCTTATTCATTTGATCTCAGTTTACATGCCGTACATTATTACGTGATCAAGATTGTGTTTAACCATGTCACTTCAGAAATTATTATTCTTTTATTGTTCTTGCCTACTCGGGACGAGTAGAACTAAACTTGGGGATGTTGATACGTCTCCAACGTATCTATAATTTCTTATGTTTCATGCTATGTTATATCATGTTATTACATGTTTTATTTACATTTTATATAGTTTTATGCATTTTCTAGGACTAACCTATTACCAAGATGCCAAAGTGCCAGTTTCCTGTTTTCTGTTGTTTTTTGTTTCAGAAAAAGTACTTAAGGAAATATTCTCGGAATTGGAAATAAAAGATCCTAAAATCATATTTGGGAAAGGAACGTTCCAGAAAGCCGAAGACTTGACGAAGTGGACGACTGAGAGGTCGTCACCACCCCGTGGCGCCTCCTGACTGACGTGAGTAGTCTACTCTTGGACTACGGGTTCATAACAGTAGCTAGATGGGTGTCTTCTCCTCTTGTGCTATCATGTTCAGATCTTGTGAGCTGCCTATCATGATCAAGATCATCTTTATATAATTCTCCATGTTGTGTTTGCTGGGATCCGATGAATATTGAATACTAAAGCTATTGCTTTATAATATATCATGTGTGTGATATTTAATGATCTTGCATGCTCTCCGTTGCTTGTGTGTGCTTTGACCAAGTAGATGCCCGTAACTCTAAGATCAATAATCAGACAAGCGTATGGTATTATCCTCCGGGAGTCTGAACCTGGGTAATTCCTTACGTGTCAGCCCGTCCGAATTCACCAACGACCATATACTCTTCCACCCGATACATCACTAGGTACCTTACCATGGGATTTGCCAAGTTAACCCCTCGTCAAGAAGCGTAGAAAGGGTGCAACCAATGTCGTTGTGACAAATGTGATGATAAAACAACTGAGTAGAGATTTGCTGCACCCAAGCTCCTGTGCTCCTGCTACTTTAAAAATAAAATTAGAAACGTATGGAAAAAGCATGCATATTCTTGATGATGTATGCTATAAACATGCAAAATCTCAACGCCAGATACATCATATTTAGACCCACACAAAAACGAAAAATTTATAGATCTTATTATCATGAACAATATATAGTTCATGCATCATTGTCTTTGGCATCATTGGTATTGACCTTCTCGGGGGTTCCATGAGTTGGATTTATAAATCTGTGTGAAACTATGCTATGCTTTGAACTGTGTGTCGTTTGTGTGGAACTATGATATGCTATGATTGAACTAAATCTGTAGGTGTTAATTTTGCGATGTCTTAGTTCATGTTCTAGCTATATGTTCATTTTTATCTCTTATATATCAAAAAAGGTATCCGTTGGAGAGGTCGTGCCCTCGGCGTCTAGAAAAGTAGAAAAAAAAATAGTGTCATAAACACTGAGGACATCCACAATGTTGTCAAATGCTAAATATGTCATGTCATGAATATGACATCAATGGCAGATTTCTAATTTTCTACAATCGTATAGTCAAATATCAAAAGCCAAATATTTTGATTAAGGGCCCACATCTAGTACTTCTCTCTCCTCAACTGCCTTCAACATTCTCTCTCCCCTCATATTTTATTGTTTATTCTATTTCTTAGCAAGAAAATGGAGCGGCTCTTATACTTGCTCCAACACCAAATTGATTTGGCTATGACGTTCCTCCACAGTGTGAGAAAGTGTAACCAAAAACCAAATACTGATTTGGCAATGTTATTTGGCTACACATTGTGGTTGCCTGAAGGGTATATTAGAGGGAAGCCTTCGCGAACGGAACTTTGAACGATGAGCGAGCCAGGCCACACGTCAGATTTGAAGGTCGCGCGACACACGCCCGAAGCTTCCCGCATAAGGCCGACTGAACTCGTCTTTTTTTTTTGAATTTCCGACTGAACTCGTCTTGGCCCCGTGCTCGCCTGGACTCTTCCTTCGTACACGGTAGAAAGTCGTGTACAAGCAGATTGTACAAATCTAGGCATATAAAATAATGTGCATATTGATAGTACATGAGATCTAAGATCTATTATAGGGGTTTTAGATTGTACGTACAGCTGTATTCAGACGTAGAATTAAAGTCTTAGATGTACAAATGCAACTATACTGATTCAGATTATATATACAACTACACACTCAGTTGTGTACAGCCACATAGACTCATATGTACAACTCCACACACTCAGACAACTACACTGATTTAAGTTGTACCTATACAGATACATGACAGACTCAGGCGTACAACTATGTACAACCACACATACTCAGATGTACAACTCCATACACTCAGACAACTACACTGATTTAAGTTGTACCTATACAGATACATGACAGACTCAGGCGTACAACTCCACAGATTCAGACAACTACACTGATTTAGATTGTACGTACAACTACAAACTCAAACGTACAACTCCACAAAATCAGGTTGTATGTACAACCAGAAACTCATGTTGTACGAATTATATGCAACAGGAAGTACATTTTTTTGTCAAAACCTATCAAGATGAGATCTAGTAAGATCTCGACGCGAGTAGCTCAAAAATGAAAATTGTTCGTAGTTTGAATAAATGGCTCTTGAGTTATTTTGTTTTGAAATTTCGTTTTTGAAAAATAAAAGGGAAAAGTGCCCTCCCAGCTCTCTCGTATATAATCCTCATTTTTACTTTTATTCTAGTAGCGACACTTGACGGACATGTAAATAATCATGGGAGACTAAAACAATCAGAAAACGACACTCGTCAGCATAAGAGTGAGGCTAAAATTTCCCTTTAAAGGAAACATCTTTTTTCAGTGATTTCCCTAAAACACGTGTGTAGTGGCCTAGGAAATCATTAGAAAAAGGTCTCCCTTTGTGAAGGGAACCAACGGACCGTGGCGTGATGACAAGTGTCAGCTTCTCCCTTTACACGGATTTTCAATGTGCTTAAATTTGTGACCAGTGGCGGTGTCAGAGAGTTTTGGTGGGATTTCTTATATCTACATTTATTTTGAGATTTGTTTTTTAAAACTAAAATATCTTAAGAATCGTTTATCCAACCGACAAACCGTTTTCACTTTGGAACTACTCGTATCGAGACCTTGAAAACGAGATCGCATGTTTTTTTTTGAAACTCAAAAAAACTAGATCCCATGTTGATAGGTTTCGACGAACTTTTTTTCTGTACTTCCAAATGTGTATAGTTCACACAATCTGAGTGTAGTTATACGTACAATCTAAATCTGTGTAATTGTACGTACAACCTGATATATATAGTTGTACTACAACCTGATATTTATATATGTACAATCTTAGTGTAGTTGTACGTACAACATGAATCTGTGTAGTTATACGTATAATCTAATAATCTAATCTGTGTATTGTGTAGTTATATGTAGTAGTTGTACATATAACTCGATCTATCTATTTATACTATGTGTACTTTGTACTTAGTGTCGTTTGTACTTATGTAGTTGTACAACAATATTTTATCTATACCTAATAATAAAAGCATGAAGGATTCTGCCAAAATTTCCGTCCTTCCTTTTTTGTACGATTTTACCCTCCTATCAAACCACATAATACATCGAATTGCCCTTATACCGGTTCGCTACTTCTTTTTCGCCTGGCCCCAACATTCCGTCCCCAACCTCTGGCAGACCCGCGTCCCCCGCCGCACGGGAAAAGCATCAGCACCCGAGCAGAGCTCATGTAGGGGTCACGATTTCACCCCCTCAATCCTTGTTCATATTCCTCTTCTCTACCGTCCACGGTGGCTCCAGGTCAGCATACGCATCGTTCCGCCACCCCTGACGCCGGTCGCCGTCGTCCAGCCCGCCACACAGCCAATCTAACCCACTGCCAAGCTCCAGCGGCAGGGAGATTTGAATGGGCGGCACTGCGGATTCCGGCAACGGGGTTGCGTGCGAGCATGCGGACGGTGGGGCAAGCAGGGTGACGCGGGGGCCTGCGTACGCCTGCTCCTAGGTCCTCGACAAGACAAGCTCTAGCGGGAGTCCGGGCAGGGGAACTGCCAAGCTCCAACAGCAGGAGAACTGCCACGAGCGCTGCCCCGGAATCATCGGCACCTCGCCCTCGCCGAGGACGCGCTGCTGCTCGGCCTGTGAAGAAGGACTGGGATAAGGTTCGAGATCGAACTAACGGAAAGTGAAACTGACAATTAGAGGATCTATATGTAGCTTCGTGGTTGTGGCCGTCCAGACAGGTGGATAGCCAGCCGTGGAGATGGAAAGGAGGAACCCGGGGAGCGAGCCGAGCGTTTTAGGAGAACTTGCTCCGGGGTATCGTTCAAGCCTTCCAAGTTCCAAACATCAATCAACTGCATGATGTTTAGTTTGCTCTGTGTTATGAACTTCAGACTACGATCTACAATCACAGACTAGATGCCACCTCTTCATGTGTAGTACATGAGTGTGTACATGGAGTCCTGTAGATTAATTACATGTTTTATTTATATGAAGCTCGAAGCTTTGTATATGTACTAGATTTGAAAATTTAGATGAAAAGCTGCTTATTTCAGACCATTCTAAAATACTTCACGTGTATATTGAAGTTTCATGATTAGCTTGATTTAGCTTTAGATTATTTTAGCTTCATCCCTCGGCAATTAAACTATTGCCCTATAAGCTTTAGTACATATTGTAAGAATCTCTTGTGAACCTTGTAGTGTATAATTATCGTCTATACTAATTGTGTATATAATATTTGATGAAGCCCGCCGTTATACAAATCTTGAACGAATATGTGAATCTTTTATGAAACTATGATTTAATTTGAATTGATTTTCATGCTAACTATGTCCATGTTATATAAATATATCTGTGTAAAAAAAATTGTCTTGACTGATACGGATTTTCTCGCACGCTATAACGCACGGGCATGTTTCCTATACTTTCTCAAGTCTGTACATCGCGTGGCGCAGTTGCTGGGATGCGCGGAAGCACGTACGCGTGAGCTGAGTCTGATCCGTGAAATTTCACAAAAATAACCCTTTGGTCAAACTTCAGCCAAAACTAACCCCTTTTCAAAACTATTTCAAAATCTAACCCTTTTTGGTAGCGCCCAACAATGTGGCGCTACCCTCTCTGCGGTAGCGCCCAACAATGTGGCGCTACCCTCTCTGCGGTAGCGCCACAGGCTTCGGCGCTACCCTCGTGACAGCGTGGCACGGCGGGCCCCGCGAGGTGGACGCGCAACGCCGAAGCCCGCGGCGCTACCCTTCAGAGGGTAGCGCCGCACGCCGTGGCGCTACCCTCCGTGACTTAAGCGCTGCGCCCAGCGCCCGAGCCCAAAATCGCTTCTCTTCTCTCTGTTTCTTCTCTGTTCCCCATGGCGCCCGAGCTGTTCCTCTCTCCTCTCTTCTAAATCTTCAACGAATCCGGCCGGAATCGAAGCAAAACTGTGAGGAATCCGTCTCCATCTCGTTCCCCTAGGTATTCTCCTCCCCCCTGAATTTCATCCATAGAAACCCTAGTTCTTGTTGGATGTTTGCTATGGTAGGTGAAACCCTAGTTCTTGCTAGATTCGAAATTAGGGCTAGTCTAGGTGAAATCTTGTGAGTTTTATTGGGGTGAAATCGTTTGCCAATAAGTGTAGGTCGTTGTGCTATTTTTTAGATTTATTTAGAATAGATTTGTGGAATACTTCTCCAATTTGTAGATGAATACTACACCTATTTTGAACTAAGCTATCTATTATAGTTTCTTTTAGCAAATGTATAGTTCAATGCTCCTCCGATTGTATAGTTCAATACTCCTCCGATTTATGTAGTTGCTCACATGCTAAATTTTGGATTTCTATAAATATGGGCTACATCTTACTTGTGTATCTTTATATGTAAATGCGTAGGATGGAATTACTTAATGAGGCATATGACCGAGTGCATCGTGCACGATTCATTGCGGAAGGGAGTAAGGTACTACTTTTTTGTGACATAACTTGTAAAATATTCTTGAGATGGATTATATGTATTTAACTTGTGTTTAATTTTTGTAGGTTATTAAACCTCTTCGTCTTCGCTCTCATGAGGTATCAGACCCCGATAAGATGCAATACGACGAGAGGTATACCCCGTACATCCGCAGGCTGCGTCTACTGCCCTTCATCCACCTTGTCACCCGGTCAACGGTGAACTTGAACCCTTCTGCTATCACCGCTCTCGTTGATCGATGGAGGCCGGAGACGCACACTTTTCACCTCCGCACGGGTGAGATGACCGTCACTCTCCAGGACACGGCGATGATCCTAGGGCTCCCTATCGATGGAAGGCCCTTGTGTTTTAACACAAGTTCAGATGGTTGGAGAGCAAATATGGAAGGTCTTATTGGGAGGTCTCCTGAACCGAATCCAGAACCGAAAAAGAATAGAATGCCTTCTGGAGCGTCCTTTCATTGGGTCCGTGCAACCTTTGGTAGACCACCGCCTGCCGATGCGGATGACATTGTGGTTCAGATGTACGCCCGTGCGTACGTGTGGTACGTGATCTCACGGGCGTTCTTTGCGGATGGTAGCGGCAGGACGTGTTCGTGGATGTGGCTCAAGGCGTTAAGCAGTTGGGACACAAACTGGAGTTGGGGTTCTGCGGCTTTGGCATACTTGTACCGTCAGGTAACAAATTGGGTTTGTTTTTGCATCTAACATCTCATGAAGTCATTACTTATCACAATGCTTACCCTACACTTGCAGCTAGACGATGCCTGCCGTCGGGGAGAAGGTCAGTCCGGGATAGGTGGCCCGTTACTCCTCCTTTCTGTTTGGAAGTGGGAGCGCTTCTCCGTTGGTCGGCCGACCCCCGGGCATTGGCTGCCTTGGGATAATGACGGCGACGAGGACCGTCTGCCAACTTGGGCGTACAAGTGGGACGTGATTCCCCCGTTCTATGGCGACGGTGAAAAGGAGTACGAGAGGTACACAAACGAGTTAGACGCGCTAACGCCCGAGCAGGTAATGGATGTCTTTTTTTTGTTAACTCTTCTTTTGTCTATATTGCACCATGTGAAATGAGCCCACTATTATGTTGTAGGTGGTATGGGATCCATATGGTCATGGCCATAGGTTGGGAGACACGGGTGAATTCGAGCTCAACCCTATATGCATGGCGGAACAACATCTTTGGTTGATGGAGACGCCGCTCATATGCTTGTGGGCGGTCGAGTTTCACTTGCCGCAACGAGTGATGACTCAATTTGGGCTATTTCAGAGTACACCGCCGGAGTGGGTGAACAAGGGCTTAGCGCTCCACGAGTGAGATCATTGTTAACCTCGCTCAGTCGTTCTATTCGTAAGAGGAGACATACCTTGGGACGATCATAAGCGGACTTGGGTTCTTCCTTGTCCCTACAATAGTTGGGACACAACCAAAACCGTCGTCCTCTTGTCTCATCCCAATCATCTGACTGTTTGGCCTTGCAAATGTCTTGACAAAAACACTTTGGTGCCTCCTCCTCGGGCTTGGTAGACGCCACCCTCCATGCCCACGGCCTCGACATCCAATCATCGGACCCCATACCCTACAAAATGAAAAGCAATTGATATTTGCATGATCAAATAAACAATATTATAAATAAAAGAGAACAACCAAATAATTTGTAGTCGTACCAATCATCTACGGCTACCACCTCTACGCCTCGAACCGCTACCCCCTCTAAGCTCGTCAAACATTCGAACTCGTGTACCCCCGTATCCACTTGTGCTACCACCACCACCACCACCACGGCTACCACCACCACCATCTCGTCTACCACCACCACCATCTCGTCTACCACCACCACCACTACCACCACCCACACACCCACCACCACCCCCCCATCACCACCACCTACAAACCCACCACCACCTCCCCCATCACCTCCACCCCCACCCCCACCGCCTCTAGCACCACCTCCCCTTCCTCCACGACTAGTGCTTCCATCATTGCCCTTGGATCTCTTGTTTTGGATACAACCTCTTGTGTTGTGCCCAACTTCATTGCAATCTCCACAACGGCCACTCGCACGAGGCTCTTGAAAATGTTGGTTGCCCCATTCTCTAAGGCCTCCCCCACCCCAAGCGTCCATGTCATTTCGGAAACGCTTTGTCTTCCGTCTTCCCCGTTTCGTCACTTTCAATGTTGGATCAGGCCACATTTGAATGCCATGGTATTCAGGCCATTGCGATTGGTCGAAATAAGGCTCAAATCGCTGAGCCCATGTATCCCTTGTAGCCTCGATAGAGTACTCAGACAACCTCACGGGATCGGTGTATCCCACTTTCCGAGCGAGTGACGCCGTCCGCAAGTGGGAGCATGGGAGGTGAAGCAACTGAGTCCTCTGGCATGAGCACAAACATTGCTTAAGTAAAACTTTGCGCGCCCTCCCTCCATGTTGCACACCACCTAACGTAGTGCCTCCTGGCTCGTTGACTTGGTAAGTCCACTCATTTTGGTCAAAACACTGAGCCGTACTAGCGTCCGCTTTTCGAGACTGGTACAACATCCACTTGTCAACTTCGGGTGGATAGTTATACTTCTTGTTATCATTGTTCCTCCCTTCAATCTGATCATCTGTTTCCTCACTGTATTTCATGAAATACTCATTCAACTTGTCAAATGTATATTGCACGATTGCTGTCACGGGCAACGCACGCACACCCTTGAGCACATTGTTGAAACACTCTGCCATGTTGCTTGTCATGTCACCATACCTCCGACCGTCCGGATCAAATGCTCTAGCCCACTTGTGTGTAAGTGCCTCATGCCTATGCAAGAACTCTTTACCCCCAGCTGATGTTGTAAGCGTGAGCAATCGGTTGTACAATCTCGCGAAATGCCGCTCGGTGAAAGCAAGACAACAATCTTTTAGATCATCGGACAACTCCTTATTCCCACATGCCCTATAGAAGTTGGACACAAAATGCCTCATACACCATCGATGATGTACTGGAGCATGCCCGGGAATATCTATCTCCACCGCGTTGAGTATGCCCTGGTGCCGGTCCGAGATGATACAAACTTCTCTTTGAGGCTCGAAGACCATGGTTCTCAATAGCCCCATGAACCACTCCCAATTGTCGTTGTTCTCCGCCGTGACCAAAGCAAAGGCCAACGGAAGCAACCGGTCGTTTGCATCATGAGCTACAGCTATCAAAATAGTGCCCCTGAATTGACCGGTCAAGAATGTGCCATCCACAGAGACAACCGGCCTACAATGCTTGAAAGCCCTTATGCATTGCCCGAAAGCCCAAAAAGCACGACCAAAAACACGGACGGTTGCACCTTTGTACTCTCTAGTCTTTTGACCAAATGGCTCCACTACGGTAATCATGCCCGGATTGGTAGCGGCCATAGCTCCCAATAGTCTAGGAAGTCGGTTGTATGCTTGCTCCCAATCACCATACAACATCTGGAATGCCGATTGCTTTGCCTTCCATGCCTTGCCATACTTTACGGAGTAACCAAAGATTTCTTTCACCGTGCCCTGGATAGACTTCACCGTGAACGTCGGGAATGCCTCTATGGAATTGGAAAGCCTATAACCAATGAATTCGGAGGTGAGTTGACGGTGTACGTCATCCACATCCTTGTGATCATCACCCTTCCCACTACACATGTGAGAGGAAACACATTTCGTTAGAATCCATTGAGGACCACCTTTCCATGGTCTTGCACGCACAACCCATGGACACCCATTTGTCGCGTCCTCACACTTTACCGTGTACCGCTTTCAGACATCGGAGTGAACAACTTTGAACGGTCGAAAATACCTAACCGCATACTCCTTGATCCAAGTCTTCAACTCCAAGAAGCTTTCAAACTTCAATCCCTCGGCAATACCATAATTGTCGGCATTGGTATCCCTCTTCGAACTCTGCCTTGCTTCAAGCAATTTACATGAGCCTCCATCAACCACGGCTTTATCCGCGAGACTAAGATCACGGAACAACGATATCCAATGGTCCCGCCCCACTATCTTCTTGAACACTTCCGATTCTTTAGCCGTGAACCCATCCTCATCCACCTCTTCGTCCGGTCCGTCATCCTCCGAGTCCGATGCGTAGCCTCAGCTATAAGGGATGTCATGGTCCATGTCCTCTTGCCTACAAGTTCTCTCAACGTCACCAATACAAGTGTTATGAAGCTCGTCCTCCAACTCATCAGTATCCTCCTCCGACAGTTCATAGCGGTCAAATTGCATCGGGCTTGGAGGTTGGCTAGGTTCATGTTGGGTCATCGGAGGTTGGCTCCACGTTGCTTCGTACACTTCTTGTTCATTGGATAACTCATTTTGAACCCCAACTTCACCTTGGGCGGCACCCCGGTTCAAGTCAAATGTTTGGGTGGCAAATAACTCGAGAGCCTTGTCTTGAGATGCGACAACCATCTCCTTATATGCACTCCAACACAACTCGGAGTTGATAGGCATGATCTTCCAACGGGAGTGAGGACCGAACCCAACATTGCGCCTTCCCTCCAAACAAACTATATCATTTAGGTCCGTCCAATTCAATGCAATCCTCACTTTAGCAACAACCTCGGCATAGTTCGGACTACGGTCAAACACCACAACCTTCTCCTCCGGGTCATGCTCAACGTTGCCTTTATAAAATGCTTCTTTATCCACATGATGCACACTAACCATTCTCTCCATCTAAAAACAAATAATTTGTAGAGAACAAATTATTTGATGATACTATAATAACATGATATAGCAAATTAAATCCTAAAGCAAAATTAAACTAACCTAAAGCTAAATTAATCAACACTAACCCTAACCCTAACATACAATGTGTCCAAATCAACACTAACCCTAAACCTAACATACAATGGGCACATAGAAGCATACACACACACATTGCCCACTATTATCCACACAAAAAGAAATATTACACCCTCATATGACATTTCTAGGGTTTCCAAGATCTAAACATAATGCCACAAAATTGCAACAATTTGGTTGGACAAAAACATGGGGGATGGAGGAGATTACCTCTCTCAACGCAGGGGAGCCCAAATCCACGGCCAAATCGAACCAATATGGAGGGATTTGTGAGGGGGGGTGAGTACAAGGAGAGAGAGGGAGAGAGGAGCTGTTGGGGTCGAATGGAGAAGAAGAACCGTTCGGGCGCTGGGCGCAGCGCTTAAGTCGCGGAGGGTAGCGCCACGGCGTGTGGCGCTACCCTCTGAAGGGTAGCGCCGCGGGCTTCGGCGTTGCGCGTCCACCTCGCGGGGCCCGCCGTGCCACGCTGTCACGAGGGTAGCGCTGAAGCCTGTGGCGCTACCGCAGAGAGGGTAGTGACACGTTGTTGGGCGCTACCAAAAAGGGTTAGATTTGAAAATAGTTTTGAAAAGGGGTTAGTTTTGGCTGAAGTTTGACCAAAGGGTTATTTTTGTGAAATTTCAAGTCTGATCCAGCCTTGGAGGCTTCGTACGCACGTACAAGTCTCAAGAGGGTAGATCCATGCCCCACGGCGCTACCCTTCGGAGGGTAGCTCCATGCCCCTCGGCGCTACCCTCCCCAACTTAAGCGAGACGCGGCGCTGCCCGAGCGACTCCCTTTTCATGCCATCACGAGCACGTCGAAAACGGCTAAGTCTGGGAGGGTAGCGCCATGTGGCGTGGAGCACGCCCAGGCGCTTGGAGCTACATGTAGATATATGTTGCTCATTAAGTACTTCCATTCTAGGCATTTACTAAATAAATAACACTACTAAGATGTAGCACATATTTGTAGAAATCCTAAAATTAGCATGTGTGCCAACAACATACATACAACATATATCTACATGCAAATTAACTAACTACAAAGGTTAGACAATTGCTAAAAGAGCAACTACAAAAGCTAGCATAACACAAGTCGAAGTAGTACTCACGTTAGCAATTATTTATATAGCAGAAAATATGGAAATACATAGTACACACATTGGGGAAGGACTTTCCCAACACAAATTGCTAAGGATCTCTACTATATAATATTCACTAACGTGAGGATGGTACGTCCTGTTTTTTTTGCGTTTTAGTCCCTCCAAAAGTGAGAAATCAACCCGCAATCCATTATTAGTTTACAGAAAGAAAATTGTGTTTTAGCCCCTGGTACCTCTTCTTCGATAGCGGAGCAAATCCCTCCATCGTCGTGAGGCCCGGCCCGGCCATTCCCCACCATCCTCGCCGCCGCCGCGCCGTCTCCTCTGCACGCCGCCTCCGCCCGTGAGTTGTCGGCCGCTGCGTGGAGGTGCGCCGCGTGCGTAGAGTGCCGGAACGCTCGTGCGTAGAGTGCCGGCCGCTGCGTGGAGCCGCGCCGTCTCCTCTGCACGCCGCCTCCGCCCGTGAGTCCCGGCGGCCGTCACGCCCCTCTCCTCCGCATCTCCGCCGCCGCCCCGCCTCCGCCGCCCCATTCCCCACCATCCTCGCCGCCGCCGCGCCGCCTCCGCCGTCTCCTCCGCACGCAGCCTCCGCCCGTGAGGCCCGGCGGCCGTCACGTCCGTCTCCTCCGCACACCGCCGCCGCCCATTCCCCACCGCTCTTCTCCGACATGGACTCAACTCTGCTCCAACATGGACTCAACTCTGCTCGGACATGGACTCTGCTAAGTCGACATCGACTCTGAAAAGTCTCTCCGACAACAGCTCCTACACGGGCTGTAGTCGACAACAACGTAGCCATGGGTGCCTCCATAAAAAGGACTCAACCACAGCTCGAAATCGCCACGCCCCAAGATCGATTGCCGCTGTCTCGCCAACACAACGGACTCAACCACAGCTCGAAATCGCCACGTCCCAAGATCGACATTGCCGCCGTCTCGCCAAAACAACGTACGGGTACTACTCTTTCCTTCCCCTTTTTTCCTACCAAAATCTGTTTGCAATTGGATTGCTCAGCACACACGATTTTGTCCTGGGCTGGTAAGGCTGATGCAACTGCAACATAGCTGGGTTGGGTTAGTAGCTATAACTGATCAGCAGCTTGAGTAGTATCATTGTTGGGTGTGGTCGCCATAAAAGAAGATTAGCGCTAGATTTTTTTGTAGTGCAGGTTCCAGTTCAGATGCTTAAATATTTAATACCTAGACTTATTGACGATACTGCCGATCTCTTGCGTACAAGGAAAATAGACTTGCTGAGGGTGCTATTGATCCCTTGCATGTGAGGCAATCAGTCTAAGACAAGATTGTTATGTTGGGTGATGCAGTTCAAACCATGATACGGAAGAATTCATCTCATGACACACTTTGTTTTTCTTTTGGTGACCAGCATAGTTCATATTTGAACAGCTCACATTAGTATATCGGAATGTTTTCCTGAGGTCCAAAAACTGCCAGTTCAGTTGGGAGACCCTATGGTAGAATGTTAACGGTTCTGACAATTTGCGCTGCCATTGTTTGGTGTGGTCGCCATATTACTTTTCTCCTTGCTTCTGTAATTTAAGACTACTGCACTTAAGAGAAACATATAGCTAGATTTGTATCACTTCTCTTGTCACTTGGATCCTTGTAGAAGTAAACTGCTACTCATAGAGACCAGAACAATGTTTTACTTTAAATGTGTGCATTTGTTAGAACCATTACAATTTGAAAGTATCTAACATCAGAAGTTTGAAATAAGTTGGCTAATGGTATGTGTTACTTCAATACTTGATTCTAAAAGACTTCTGTTAGGGGATTCCATCTTACCTTTTGTCCATGTTTAGATTCTTGTATGTACCCATCCGTAGCTTATTTATAATATATAGTAGAGATGATGTATTCAAATTCTTATGTCAAGTCCTTTTAAGAGAAAAAATTACATAGAAGCAATACCTCTTCATCACCAGCTTGATTCTTAATTCTATTCATATGTGGATTTACATGGTCGTAATCAACTGTAAATTATGAAATCTAAATCCATTCTTTTATAAATTGTTGGATTAGTGGTATTAGATTGGACTTTGTTTTAGTTGCGTATGAGTAAAATTCAGGATTTAGATGAATTTAGAGTTCTATTTTTGCTGCAGAAAATGGAACACAACAGTGACACAATGCAGAAAATGGAACACAACAGTGACACAACCATCATTGAGGAATTTGACAGCCGGCCTTTGAAAAAAGCAAAATACCCTGAATCAAGTGTTTTATATGGTTCATTGCCATCACCTACCATCTCGGAAGCATCCATGGTCTTTGAAAGTTCTGAATCAATTGGTTCAGAATCAAGTGATACGCTGCCATTGCCAAAATCACCAACCATGTCTAGGTTATCTCCATTTTCTGAATTGATCAATGAAGAAGATGATAAGCAAACCCCACTAGCGGAGGATCATAAGCAACCAGTATGTATGGTTTCTGGATTGGTGAACGAAGAAAAAAATTCAAAACCAGAGGCAAAACCTATAATAAATAATGTAACATATGATTTTCTCCCACAAGGTAAAAATGTCGTTTTTTATTCCTATGCTTTTCATTATAACTAAATAAATTGTAATATAATGCATATGCTTGTTTTACATTTTATATTTTTACAGATTATACATTGACCAACGAAGATGAATGTGCTCAATGTGTTATACTCTACTCTTCAGAAGAAGAAATATTGTTGCAAATAGATGACATATATGTACAACAAAGATCTTTGGCGTGCCTGCTAGATAAAAGGAAATGGCTAGATGATCAAGTAAGTAAACCTTTACTAACAATGAAATATTTTCTTATTAATAGTATGATTATTGATACACATTATTAATGTTTGTCTTTCTATTAAAAGGTAATCAGCGCATATATATGTTGTATGAAGGAGCAACTACATGTGCAAAATCAAAATGATGCTAAAGTATATTTTGAAAACCCTCTTGTTACAAGGCTCTTAAAACGAGATGGTGAAATTGGAATAGATGGACCTACCGGTATGACAAATGTTGTGAAGAAATATCTAAACCATGACATGGTAACATTGACATCCTTTATTTAATAAATTTTAATTTGATCTTTTACATGAATCCAAGTAACTCATTGTCTTGATTATAGATTCATCTTCCAATAAATATCAAGGATTCACATTGGTTTCTAGCTTGCCTCAACGTTGAAAAGCATGATATACAAGTAATCGACTCATTGTGTTGGGAGTCAAATCGGGCTGACCTCACTCTTACGGTTAGTTACTCACTTATAATATTTTTTGTTAAATGTCATAAATTTATCTATCGCTAACCTGTATCTTTTATATTCCCTAACCATTTTACAGCTGCAAGGAATAAAATACCATTTGGATATTATTAAAAGCCAAGAAAATTTGGATAATCAGAATTGGCAAGATTTTGATGAATGGACTATTACAGAACAGCTACAAGTGCCAATTCAGGAAGACAGGTACACATAGATAATATATTTTATAATCACAACCATCTAAGAAATATTGTGATTCATCTGTTGTACTCAATTCTACATAAATTGTGCAGTTCATCTTGTGGTCTATTTCTGCTTAAATTCATGGAATATTGGACCGGACAGACACTATCACATCCAATTACACAGGTAAATAACTCTTATGTTTGTCAAACATATATAGTTGTGTCCATTTTAATTGCTACATATATATGTATGCTAATACGTATGGGTGACGAGCAGGAAATTATTACTTCTTTTAGACTGAAGTTAGTTGCCATACTATTGTGTTGGAAAACAAATACGGCGCCAGCGACTGTTGAGTTCGACAAAATTGATGACACTCAAGTTGATCCAAATGATTTTATAATGTCAGACAGTCCAATCGATAAAAATCAATCAGAAGAATTCAACTCATTATCTGTTGAAGGCAAATACCAGTCACTGTTATCTGTTCTTTCTAACTTGAGCCTACATGAGTTAGTAGGTGGACTTTGCAACTACATCAAATCAATCAATTCTTCAGAAACTTTAGAGTAAGCCATTTATTTTTTGGTTCATGTAATTTTATTTTGGTAATCAATCTTAATTTCTTTGATAATGATTTACAGAAAAGTCTGGATACAAAGCTCCAAACCATATCCCATTAGCTTAACTCTCAGAAACCTACAAGAAATGTTGATGGAAGAGCTGCCCATGAACCGCGATTGTTTCAATCTAATCGTACGGAAGATCATGTTTGACGACATCCAAACGGTTAAAAAAAGAAGAGGATCAATATCAAAGCATTATCTTGACATGCAATTCTGGGTACATTCATCCATTCACTACCTATATTTCTATGTACAAATACATAGTAATTGTTTACAATGACTTATCTGACTACTTGTATCTTCTATAATATCCTAGACAATTACTGATTTTGGACGACATCCAAACTTCCAAAAAAAGATAGATGCAGAACAACTAGAAAATTATGTTCGTAGCTGGCCTGGTATCAAATACAGCGTCTCCTCTTGCCAAGATGTAAGAAAACTTCCCTATACATGTCAACATATTTGTCAACATTTTTTTTTGATGCATCTAACATTCAGCCTATTTCAGATTCATATTCCAATACAAACCAATCGTGAATTTATTTTGTTCATACTGGACAAAGATACCAGAACTGTCTACATCTTGGACCCTACTCCTATTGATCCAATCTACAAACGCAACCCACTAGCAAAATATGTTCACCGACTTTTCTGGATTTCTGAATACCTATCAAAAGCCATGTTGAAGGCATGCCCTGAGTCTACATGGAATGAGAACATTTTTCTATGGTCTCAACAAATAGTACATGATATTCCCTTCGACAACAGGTAACATTTTCTTAAGAAAAAAAGACTATATACTAAGTATTTGATGTGCTGAATGTACTCCATATATATTTTTGACAATGATTAATCTATATCTTACATAGGGAAGTGTCTGGTTATCTTGTCCCACTATTCATGTCAACATGGGAAGACGAGAAGGTCCATTTGCCATTTTTAAAGGTAAAGTCCATTTGCCAGTTTTATGGTAAAAACAATAAGAATTAGAAAATATATTAAACTTACAGATGTGGTGCTTGTCTTAGTAGCTTATAATTTATTTCTAAATGTGCATGAGGTACGCGAACAAAACAAAATTTAATATTTTCATACATGTGAAGCTAATCTTATTCCTTTAAAATGTACAGGATGGATACGAAGTCAGAAAAAATATTTTGGGACAACTACTAGCATTCAAGGAAAAAGAATGTGAAGACAACATGCCTGCCGGTGTCTTCGATTTCATCAGTTGTATCAGGAAAATCCAAACAAACATGAATGTGAAGCCCTAAGGATCTAAAGGAAACTAATACCAATAAAGATGTGTCAACACCTCAATCTCAAGTTGCTGCTCCTCAACTCTCCATGACGCACTCCAAAAGTTCAGTTAGTGAAGAATTGTTGTGCGTGTATTCCGTTGGTGATGGTGTAGAGTTGTAAAGAAACATGTGCCTTTCTGAATAGTCTATTTTGTATCTGTTGTATTATTTTACTTTGGATTCCAGGAACAGAGAAAAAAAATGAAATTATCACATGATAATTATGTTGCTTTAAAATATAGATGATTTGGTATCAGATCATTTGATTTACCAGGTTTGCTTGAGTCTTCAATAAGATATAGATGAGATCTATGAGTTTTTTCAACTGTAGAGACATGACCTTCAGTTTCTGCATCCCTGTAGTTTCTTTCATGTTTTATTTCTTTTTTGGATCACTAAGGATTCAATTCAAACTAGGGAAAAATACATGTGCCGTTGTTCCATCAACTAGCACATATATTCTTTTTTGATTTCTCGTCTCCTATTGATTTTCTGTCAAAACTAAACAAATGCTGAATTACAAATTACAAGGTTATTCAAGTTTTTCTTTTTGGACTTCAAGTTTTTTTTTACTTGGCAAGGTTACTCAATGTATAATGCAGTACTTTTGATTTTTCCTCTGAAAAGTGAAATATATCATGTTCAGGAGCAAATTTGTTGCACTCCAAAGCCCGCTCATTTACTCAAATTCTTGTTTCAGAAATTCGATAGCAATTGTTTTCCAGGATATGTTTTGAAGTTATTACTGACTAATTACTATCTCAGTTTAACTTTTACTTGAAATCTATCACTTAACATTTTCTGATTATTTATTCCCAGATTCCAGGCAGGCTTTGGTCACGTGAACAATTGACCTCAACAGCCATCTAGGTAAGATGCTGGAGAAGTGTAGTGCAAAAATAATTGTATAAGATATAATATCAGTAACTATGCATTTACACATAAAAACTGAGTTATATAAAATGGCACCACAAGATTAGTTTCAGTAACCGGTAAATTTTGCAAAAGTGACCGAATAGTTAACAGTTCATAAGCACAGCCGCAGTTATCCAATCTTATACACATAATTACACATAATTACACTGGGCACCCAAGAGCCCGAGGAAAGGTTGGAAATCACAGATTGTTTTACTGCATATGCTTATCTAGGAAACTTCTTTTGGGACAGGATATTTCTTCAATCTAGCATGTAAATGATACTGAATTCTGCTGTGAACTATGAACATGACATACATGTGAGAAGTCCATGACTGTGCCACATCATACCAAGTTTAATCTATACATGTTGTCATCAGAAACGGCTGGCCTTCCTACTCAACAGCATGAAATTCCTCGACAAAATTTTCTCGGTGGCAACTTGATTCCTGAGAGTTCTGCAGTCCATACTGAATACTCGATTAACCATAACCAGCCATCACTCAAGTACTGTATCTTTCTTTCTTTTTTAGTTACTCAAGTATTGTAGTATCTTATGAACCGACATCATCTTATTATCGGGGATTTGTGAAAACCCAAAGTAATTCCAACTTCTTTGTTTATCATACACCAGGAATGTAGCAGAGAAAGGTATGCAAGCTCTGAAATCACTGAAATGAATCTGATGCTGCCTCCACTTCTCACCACTGGGCACCACCAAGTTCAGTCCGGCCACCAAATCCAAGGCCAACAACGTCGGCTCCATTGACGCCCCCAAACCCCATGCCCAAACCCCATGCCCAAACCCAATCCCAGTCCGGTCTGCCCAGCCACAGTGACGGCACCGAAATTAAGAGCAGAGTGCCCCAGTCCCGGTCGACCCGCTGCGTCTCCTCGCCGACTGCCTGAGGGGCGCTCGTCAGGCGGTGCAGCGGGAGATGAGGGCGCCGCCTGCGGGGACCAGGTCTATGACCCGGACTTCAACCATGCCGTCGTCCTCGCCCAGTCCACCGCCCTCCACCATCCACCTCCACCACCACTCCTGCCCCCGCCCCCTGCAAGCGCCTCTGCGCCCCATGCCCAAACCCAATTCCAGTCCGGTCTGCCCAGCCACAGTGACGGCGCCAGCGCCGCACCAAACGCCCACGGCGACGCCACGGCGTATGCCCGACCGGGCCTTCGAGCTGGTGACGAGCGGGAGGGAGAGCTGGCCCGAGACGGCCGGATGGCGCTTGTCCTCTTCGTCGCGCTCTGGGTCAAATAGCATTTGTTATAAATACGATCTGAGTTCGAATCGATAAAGAGAGAGGGTTCGAGACAAACTATTCCTGCTGAATACATACTTTTTTTGATATCAAATCGAAAAGGGAACCGAATCCAAGTCCAACTACTACATTGCTAACATTGCTACCGTGTATATATGCATACGAGAGCAGGCTCCAATTGTTACAAGTGAACAAACACACACAACAATCACGTTAGATAAAAAAAAGGAGTGAGTCCAAGACCACTAGCGGTGATGGCAAAGCAAAGTCCACCTGTTACGAACACTACACAAGATAAAAATCAAGCAAGACGTGAGCGTGACAGAGCTCGATGCAATAATTTGACGGCCGAAAAAAAGGAGGAGATTAATGCACGTCGAAAAGCAGCTCGGCAAAAGAAAATACAAGATGAAAGAAACATGGGATGAGGGCAAAATATATCCCAATAAGAAAGACAGAAAAAGAATTCATAGCAACGCACATCTAGAGAAAACAAATCTGCACGGGAGAAGACAAAACTATTAGCTCGGCGCAAGGCAAACGATGCAAATAAGAGGAATACCGTGTGCCTGAATCCATAGCGATGCGGTGCCTAAATGCAACAAATTTGACAAAGATATCTTCAACGAGCACGCCGAGTATACGATCGGCACCGAAGGTAACACACTGGCTATTTAAACCCTTTATTCATTCAATCATCGTACTTATTAGATTGATGATGTGGTAGGCGACATGGAGTCCTTCCTCAGCGGTATCATGGACGAGAATACCATACCAAACGACCTCATGGGCGAGGAGTGCTACACCTATGATGGAACTGAAGGTACGTAGGCCAGACTTTTTATCTTGCCATCGACCCTATCTGTTACAAATCAACATGAACATATCGATGTGACATCATGTAGGTTTCAAGACTGATGCTCAGTACCTCGCTAAAGTGATAGACTCATCAGACGAGGATGCCATCGATCCTTTCGACTTCGTATACTCGAACCTCCCAGATAGCACACACAAACTAGAGCAAGTCCCCGACTGCGAACACTGTCATGCCAAGAGGTTTCAGCATGAGACCCCTGGTTTCTGCTGTCGAAACGGACAGATCGAATTGGCTGAACCAGAGCCAATCCCGGAGCTGATGAGGCTATGGTCTAGCTCGGATGCGGATTGTCGACATTTTCGGGAGAGCATACGATTCTTCAACGGCCATTTCTCCTTCACAACCCTTGGCATCAGCCTCGACAATGACTGCACGAACATGAGATCGGGGGTGTACACATTCCGAGCACAAGGCTCCATGTACCACAACGTGCATTCGTTCGGGCCAGGCTCTCGCCCGGAACATCTACAACTCTACTTCTACGACGACGATCCCAGCCTGATCCACCGCAAGGAAGCCTCCAAACAACTAGACCAGGAGGTCGTCCGTAAGGTTGTGGACATACTGAGAGGAAACCCCTATTCCGAGCAGTTTAGGAGTTTGGGCACACACAAGGATAACCTCGAGGACTACCGTATAGAACTGAACACTGACAAAAAGCTAGACCAACAGAGATACAACACACCGGTATCATCTGAGGTGGCTGCGATCTGCGTCGAAGGCAGCGACCTTTCAAATAGGTTCAAACGCAACATTATCCTCTACAGCAACGACAATCAAAGGCACAGTATACATGCCACACAAGGATGCTACGACCCGCTCTCATACCCCCTATTCTTCCCAAAGGGCGAGCTCGGTTGGCATCCGAATATACCTAAGCGTAATAAGTCTTGGGACCTTGCGCAGCTACAAAGAGAAGACCGTGAAGAAGATCCAGGTTTGGCTATTTCGAATAATTATGCAAGTTTCTCTATCCTTCACATATGTTGCATAACCTTCTTTTTTCCTGTCACAGATGGAGGTGGACGTATGTGCGTCTCCGTCAGGGACTACTACTATAACCGACTACAGACGCGTCCAGCTATATTCAACCCCATACTGCATGGAGGGCGTCTGTTCCAGCAATGGGCGGTGGACATGTACATAAAGATCGAGGGGTGTAGGTTGAACTGGATCAGGAAGAACCAACCGCGGATACGTGCTGATCTATATAAAGGAATTGTCGATAGCTTCACGGCCGGAGAGACTCAAGCAAGCGCTGTTGGCACAAGGATTGTGCTCCCTTGGAAATTCCAGGGGTGTTTCCGTGACATGAAGCGGAGGCATATGGACGCCATGGCATTGGTACAGACGTACGGAAAGCCTGACATCTTTCTGACGATGATGTGCAACCCAAACTGACCGGAGATACAGGATGCCCTGCTTCGAGGCCAAACCCCACAGGACCGACCAGATATTGTGGCTCGAGTGTTTAGAGCCAAGCTGGAGACGATGAAATATATGCTGACCAAGAAGAACATCATGGGCGTTGTGAAGGCGTGGGTCTACGTGGTCGAGTTCCAGAAGAGGGGCCTCCCACATGCCCATTTCCTATTGATCATGGATTCAAATTATAAGCTCGTTGTGCCAGAGCAGTATGACCGCCTAATATCAGCGGAGCTCCCAGACAAGGATAAGTACCCGGAGCTACACGCCATGGTTGTGAAACATATGATGCACGGCCCATGTGGTGCCCTAAAGCCAAACAACGTGTGTATGCAAGATGGATCGTGCAAGTGCAGGTATCCACGAACGTTCAACAAGACCACCATACAGGGGAAGGACTCATACCCTATTTATCGGAGACGGAAGGACGGCCGTTCGGCGACGGTCCGTGGTTCGACGCTCGAAAATAGATGGGTTGTGCCTTACAACCCTAACCTCCTGCGGATGTTCAACTGCCACATAAACGTGGAGGTGTGCTCCAACATAAAGGCAGTCAAGTACCTATATAAGTACATATACAAAGGACATGATCAGACTTCATACAACATCGATAAACCCGACGATAAAGGTAACATAGACGAGATCAAGAGATACATTGACGCAAGATGGATCACACCACCCGAAGCTATGTGGAGGATATTTGGCTTCAATCTCTCTGAGATCCACCCGTCCGTACTACAGATGCCGCTTCATCTACCAGATATGCAAAGAGTAATGTTCAAAGAAGGAGACAACCTAAACGACGTTGCTGCTAGGGAGAACGCATCCATGCTGACAGAGTATTTTGTGGCTAACCAGAACCACGAGTGGGCTCAAGATATTCTCTACAGGGATTTTCCAGGACGGTTCACGTGGCAACAAGAAAAGTACTGGAAGAAAAGGAAAAGAGATCACCAAGTAGGCCGTATCGTGACAGCCAATCCCGCAGAGGGGGAGCGTTACTTTCTTAGGGTGCTTCTGAACCACGTACCTGGCTCGATGTCCTTCGAAGACCTAAAAACCGTTGATGGTGTGCTATGTGGTACATTTCGTGAGGCCGCGGAGAGGAAGGGTCTAATCGAGGCCGATAACACGCTCGATGAGTGTCTTACTGAGTCGGAGCCGTTCGCCATGCCGGCCTCACTCAGGAGGCTATTCGCAACGATCTTAGTATTCTGTGAGCCTGGCGATGTACGCGGTCTTTGGGATCGACACCTTGATGCGATGTCAGACGACTACCGGCGACAACACACATGTCCAAAAGGGGTAGAGCAAATGGTGTTGCATGATATAAGGGGAATGCTACAATCCATGGGAAAAGACATAACGTCGTTCTCTCTTCCGGCCATTGACGAGACGTATGACAACACCGGAGGAGAGTCCAGAGAGGTAATCGAGGAAACAAACATCATGGTTGATGAGGAAGACGCTTCTCTGGCTGCCTTCCTAAACAACGAGCAGAGGCTTGCTTACAACGAGATACTAGAGGCAGTCGATGGCGAGGATGGGGGCGTATTCTTCCTCGATGGTCCGGGAGGCACAGGGAAGACATACCTTTATAGGGCACTGCTCGCTACTGTTCGCGGACAGGGAAATATCGCGCTGGCAACAGCAACTTCCGGTGTCGCCGCTTCAATAATGCCCGGAGGAAGGACATCACACTCGAGGTTCAAGATCCCACTAAACCTTGAAGAAGGGGCATCATGCAGCTTCACTAAGCAGAGTGGGACAGCCAAGCTCCTGAGGATGGCTAAACTAATACTATGGGATGAGACCACCATGACGAAACGACAGGCAATTGAAGCATTGGACATAAGCATGCGAGATATCATGGACTGCCAGGACCTACCATTTGGGGTAAGACTGTCGTGTTCGGTGGGGACTTCAGGCAGGTTCTTCCGGTAGCGAGGAAAGGGTCACGAGGTCAGATCATCGACGCGAGCCTGCGGAGTTCAAACCTATGGAAGGGCATGCGCCAGCTAAGGCTCGTAAGAACATGAGGGCGCAAAACGACCAGTGGTTTGCTGATTACTTGTTGAGGATAGGTAACGACACTGAGGAGACTGACGTGGAAGGAAACATAAAGCTTCCAGAAGATATATGTGTTCCGTCTATGGGCGACAAGTCTGACATAGAGAAGCTCATCGACCATGTGTATCCTGACCTGGACCAAAACATGAACAACACGGATTACATGACTTCACGAGCAATCCTCTCCACAAAGAACGGCGACGTGGATGGAATAAACAAGCGCATGATTGAGCGTTTTCAGGGAGAGGAGATGATCTACCATAGCTTCGATAGTGCGGAGGACGATCCGCATGGCTTCTATGCTCAAGAGTTTCTTAACTCTCTGACTCCTCCTGGGATGCCCCCGCACGCGGTTAAACTGAAGATAAACTGCCCCATTATACTGCTAAGGAACATTGACCCAGCTAATGGGTTGTGCAACGGCACGAGGCTTGTGATCCGTGGGTTCCAGAGGAACGCGATAGATGCGGAGATCGTGGTGGGACAACACGCTAAAGAGAGGGTGTTTCTACCTCAGATACCTCTATGTCCATCTGATAGTGACATGTTCCCGTTCAGATTCAAGAGGAAGCAGTTTCCGACCAGGCTTAGCATTGCCATGACGATCAACAAGGCGCAAGGGCAGACCATCCCGATTGTAGGCGTGTACTTGCCGGACCCGGTATTCTCTCGGACAACTATACGTGGCGTTGTCCAGAACCACCGCGAAAAGAAACATCAAGATCCTCGCCATCCAGGTCGAAGAAAGGGATGAAAGCAAGAATTCAAAAAAGAGGAAAAGAAATGAGTCATTAGTAACAACCACAAAGAACATAGTCTATAAGGATGTCCTTACTATTTGAAATATATAGACTAGACATGATCAGATTCGATTAATGTCTTACAAAAGTGGTTAGCCACTTCAATACATTTTAAATCCTATTTTCAATAATATTAGGACTGTGCTGACAATGTTTTCTCTGCCCGTTGCAACGCATGTGCATTTAAAAAAAATGAGTCATTAGTAACGATCACAAAGAACATAGTCTATAAGGATGTACTTACTATTTGAACTAGCTAGACATTCACAATTAATATATCTTACAAAATTGGTTAGTCATTTTAATCCATTTTCAATCCAATTTTTAATAATATTAGAACTGTGCTGACAATGTTTTCTCCGCCCGTTGCAACGCGCGGGCATTTTACTAGTTTAAACTAAAGTACCCTAAATTTTGAATTTAGCATGAACTAGGGTTTCACCTAAACTAGCAAAAATTAGGTAAATCAGGCAAATTTTATGGATGAAATTGAGTGGAGAGGAGGAGCATACCTAGGGGATTGAGTTGGAGACGGATTCATCGAAGGTTCGCTTCAAATCCGGCCGGATTCGCTGGAGGTTTAGAAGAGAGGAGAGAGGAGGCCGAATGCCATGAATGAACAGAGAGGAGAGAGCCGCTCGGGCCGATTCGAGTGGAGGGAGCCGCTCGGGCAGCGCCGCGTCTCGCTTAAGTCAGGGAGGGTAGCGCCGAGGGGCATGGAGCTACCCTCCGAAGGGTAGCGCCGTGGGGCATGGAGCTACCCTCCGAAGGGTAGCGCCGAATGGCTTGGCGTTGCACATCCACCTCGCCGGGCCCGCGTTGCCACGCTGGCACGAGTGTAGCGACGGAGGCGGTGACGCTACCACACAGAGGGTAGCGCCGCATCGTTGGGCGCTACCAAAAAATGTTTGATTTCAAAATAATTTTGAAAATGGGTTATTTTTTGCTGAACTTTTTTCAAAGGGTTATTTTTGTGAAATTTCACTGAAAGATAGGAGCACCGTGGACCGGGCGGTCGCCGGCAAAAGAAAACGGAAATCGGCGGCGGCAACCGGCGAGGATCTAAACTCCACACCACCACCAGCGCCGACGCCCGTGCAGCAGCCGGCACGATGAGGGAGCGAGACGAGCTGCCGCCGCTGCCGCTCGCCCTACACCCGCCGCATCTGATCCCTCCGGCGCCCACCCCCAACCACCGCGCCCTCTCCTTCCTCAACGACCTCGGCGGCCTCTCCTGGGTCGCCTACGCCGCCGGCTCCCTCCTCGTCGTCTCCCACCTGCCCTCCCCTCCCCGTACCAGCGGCAGCGGCACCACCAAAGACGAATCCCCATTCTTCCGCCAAGTCATCGACCTCCAAGCCCCCGTGTCCGCCGTAGCCTGGTGCGGCCACGGGGGAGGCGACCTCGCCGCAGCTTCTTCCAACTCTGTCTCCTTGTTCCAGCCCGCGCCGTCGTCTTCCGCAGGTCCGTTCATCCGATTCTTAGTCCAATTATCGTCGTTAGCTAACTTACGTGGTTGCCGCAAGGCTCAATGTGTGGAGATTGGAACTGACAGGCTCCTTCAGTTGGCTCCTGAGGTGGGCCATCACCGAGACGTTCCCGGTCACCGCCGTTGCCTGGACTGGCTCTGGCGACGGCATTGTGGTGGTCGGTGAGGGCGTTTCCATGTGGGCCAGGGCACAGTCTTCCTGGCAGCTCGCTTGGAGGTCCACGCCACAGGTGCCGCAGTCCCTCGTTTCTGCTACCTACTTAATCCATGGCCCTGTCGTGGCCGCTTCAGCTGCTGCTCCTTCCGAGGGCAATGAGCATGTTCTGGTCTTTCTGAATGATGCCAAACTGGGGCTTGCGGTGGCTGAGCTTCCGCATCCTCAGCCTGTTTCCATGATCCAGTGGAGACCTGTGACGATATGTGTCGATGATCAGTCTCAAGTGAGGAGAGAGATCCTCATGACCTGCTGTTTGGATGGAACTGCCCGGCTATGGACTGAAGCTGAGGTGACCAGGTCAAAGAAGCAGCGGGCACCGCAAAGATCTTTCAATGTTGTTGCAGTAATCGAGTTGAACAATGTTCTAAATGGAGTGCTTGGAGTTGATATAACTGTGAGATGGGCGGTAGAAACTGGAAGATTCGTATCCCGAGACGACGGAGGTAAATTCATGTTGTTTTCAGGTGATCCCTGGCAGAGTAAGGTTGGCAAATGTGAGTGGCTGGTAAGTGTTGGTCCTGAGAATTGTACCAGCTTTTGGGCTGTTCATTGTCTTGATGATGTATGTCCACCAAGGTACCCAAGGATTACATTATGGAAACAGAGCAAACCACATGAGGAGTCTGCTATTAACTTAGGTCCCCCGAAATCTACACTACAGTCATTTTTTGTTGACGCTGTTATATCAAGAAGGATATGTTCTGGACCACCTACAACATGCTCTTTGCTTCATTTGCTGCCTGATAATTCATTCATTTCGTCCTGCCTGTCTTTTGGCCCATCGTCGGATACTGGGAGCCATATTTCAAGTGATTCTTCTGATAGCATCTCATGTTGTTCAACCAAAACTATCAATCAAGTTGGACATAAGGGTAGCATCAAAGAGGTGTCTATTCATCCATATAGCTGTGAAATAGAGCTTGCTGTTTCTATGGATTCTAGCAGAATGCTATTTCTCTGGTCTCTTTCAACCTTATCAACTCTCTTACCTACATTGCATGCACCCACTTATCCTTTATGGAAGCTCCTGCGCAAATTTGATCTGCGTGATATTTCTTCAGAAATACAATACTCATGTCTGTGTTGGGCTCCGTCTGTTGTCTGCGATAATAGATTTCTTGTCATGGGAGCTGAAAACGGAGCAGATTGTTTTGTTATCCGAATCCCAAAAGAAGGAGATGCTTTCTCATGCTACAAGATGTTCACAGTTCCTTTCCTTCGAGGGAGTAATACAGAAGGGCCACCTGACAGCATTCATACCATACCTTTAGCTTCTAACTGCAACAATCTTTTTTTCAACAACAGCTTCCTAGTAGTATGTGTATGGAGGAAGAGTTTTCAAGCTTTATCATGGAAAATAGTCCTGCATTCAGATAATCATCATGAAGATGGGGGGTGTTTGTGTGATCTTTCTGCCAGCTCTCTTGCTACTGCAGATCAAGGGAGAAATCTTACGTACATCCGTGGTGAAATGTTTTCAGCCGTTATCCATGAAGGTTCTTCAGTTTTCCCTACTGGCCTGGATGGAGAACATCCTACCTGCATCTCTGTTATGTCGCTGAACAATACTGTATTACCTCTACTACAGCATGTACCTTCTGGAACTTCCCCATGTTATCATATTGCTACTGGGTGCTCTGATGGCACTGTGAAACTTTGGAAGATGTCTGGCGCAGATAACCCAGGGCACACTGGGGCAGGGAGCAACAACTGGGAGCTAGTTGGCATGTTCGGTGCTCATCAAGGACCAATTAGTGCAATTTCACTATCCAGATGTGGTAAAGTTGCTACTGTTGGCAGAAATGTTCAGAAGAACAGTATCTCCATTCATATCTGGGAAGCAGTAAAAGTCATGGGAGATGGTTGTTTTCTCCTGGAAGATGCACTACTTATTCAAAGTCCCGTTGTTGGTTTAGATTGGCTATCTTTAGGTGATGGTAGATTCTTACTTGCAGTCTGTTTTCATAACGAGTTGCATATATATTCCCATAAGCACCCCTCCTTTGAGAATGTGCTGCACACTGAGAGTTCGGAAGAGAAGCATATTTGGAGTTGTATTGCATTAGCCCGTTCTCAGCATGATGTTGCTGGCTTCCATTGGGGGCCAAAGTCAACAATTGTGCTTGTTCATAAGAATCATCTTTCACTCTTTAGTTCATGGTTAGTAAGACTAAGAGGAGCAAATGGACATATTACCCCGAAAAGCGTTTGTTCTGCTACGGATGTGCATAGAGAGTTGCCATGTATTGTGCATTTTAATGGAACTATCTTTGGTAAACTTGGGTTATCAGAAACTTACGGTGACATGGAGACTCCTGAAAACAACTATACACTGATACATGACCAACACAGTAGTCCTTGTCCTAATGGCTTGTGGAGTTTGTTGGATATATCTGATATTCTGAGTGGACCTTTGCCATCATATCACCCAAGAGCAATTATCCAGTATCTTTATTCAGGTGATGTACGCCTCTGGATTATCCATTCGTTGCACAAGGCCTTTCTAATTTGACTATTACATGATTCTTATTACCTCTCCAGTGAGTGGGAGTTAACAGGAAATATGCTGACTGCAGTTAATTTATGATTTAGGTCCGTTGAGTGTGCAGCGCTTATACAAAAAAAAGTCAAAAAATCGTCACCGTTTCTTATAAATATCAGTTATGAATCTTGAAAAAGGTAATGCATTAGTTAGTATACCAAGATGATATAATAAAACTGCAGACTGAAACCAACTACAATGGTAATTAGGCCTGATCGTATAACTTGCATTAATTCCATCCAGTGTTAGAAAACTACTCCATCCGTTCCTTGATATAAGGTGTCAAGTTTTTAAGAATTTTTTCAAAATGTAATGTGTATTACAATTTATGAACAATTTTACCCATAAAAAAAGAGTAACAATCTGGATTGTAGGAATTTGACAAATTGTTTTTAGTTTATGGCTAATAGGGGCTCCTTTCTCTCGATTTTTTCAGTAAAAAATTAGTCTACCGCATGCAAATTATTGACGTGTTAATATCCATGCCAAAACCTTAGACACCTTATATCAAGAAATGGAGGGAATATTTGAGTAAAAAGCTGGGCTCTGGTTTGCCAGACGTCAACCTTATTGTGGCTTGTTCCTAACAGTCCTTTGTACCAATCCACGAATCTACTAGAGTAGCATTTTTTTAGACTGGAATAAAATTGTGCCATTAGCGATGCTACTGGAGTTTTTATAAATGAATAACACTATCAGAGTGAATTTCTGTTTTATATTAGACTTCCAATATTGTGTATTAAGTATTTTAGTGCAATTGCAAATTATATCCAGCTAGCTTTTATTTTTACAGTTTATATTTGAAGTTTATGTGCTGAAGTCAGAAGGATAAGAAATATAACATTATGGTACATATTCTTTGGCCCTTGGTTTGCAGTGCTTTGAGTTATGCCTTCTTCAAACTGGGTGGTAATATGCTGAATTCTACAATTACAAACATGATCATATATGTTGCAGCCACTAACTTATGGCATATTTTCTCTTAATGATTTGCCATGGCAGAAATCCAAGTTCATCATTGATTTCCTTCACAGTATTTTCAGTAATATTGCATATCTTTGTCTACAACATTGCAACATCTTGTGTAACTTTGTGGAAATTAGGTAATGATACCAACTATTTATTATTGTCTGTGCACAGGTGAATGGAAACGTGCAGATGGTGTTCTGCAGCATCTTATTCAATCCATGAAAACGAACATAACTTTAGGCACAATGTTCAAATGCAGTTCGTGCAGTAAACCCAGCCATAATATCCCTGACATTCCTTTGACGCAGTACTTTACTGATACACCATCAAGTGAAATTTCTAGCAAAGGGTTACTCTTGGGTGACAATACAAGTAGCACAGCCTTTAATTTGCTGTCACCCTCATATTCGTTTTCTTTCATGGCGAGTGATTTAGGTATTAACACTACAACTAGTGCATCTCAAAAATCTGAGATAAAGCAGCTCCTTGATAAGAACTTTGACATGTTGGCAATAAGTGAGAATGAGAAAATGCAGATACTTACAGTTTCTGATCTGTTGGCTGAAATTACTGACCAGAACCGTGCTTCTCCCTATAAAAGCCTCGATGAAGCAGGACGAAGGTAAGGCTTTTAATGTACGGAATTTTGTTTGTACATATTTCTATTACTACAATCTAGTGATTGTAAATGCTTGACAAGAAAATGTTGCCACCCCATTTTTTCTGCTTTTGTTGTTGTAAAACCTGCATTTATTGATGATTGTATTTCTCTTAAGGTTCTGGATTGCTGTGCAGTTCCAGCGCCTATATGTGCTTAGGAGATCTGGAGATTCATCAAGTGCTGAAGGGTGCCATGTTGATTCTGCTTCAATTGCGTGGGCCTTCCAATCTGATTGTCAGGATGATCTACTTAATTACGTTCTTCCTGCAGAATCAAGTTGGTCGGAGATGCAAAACCTTGGTATGGGTTTATGGTATACCAATGTGCCCCAGCTTAGGACCAGGGTATGGAAGTACCTTTCTCAAACAACCAGATGTTTTGGAATTAGTATTTATGTTCTCATAAGTTTCGCTAACAGCAAATTCCATAGTTGACTAACAAAGCCATGAGTGGTGATAGAACATTTACGGTATCAGATATATCATGGTTTCAAGCACTGAAGGGTATGTTTACCAGTTTGTAGTGTATCTCCTTCTCGCTCCCCTAAAAAACCTTTGAAAACAAAACAAACAGTTTAGATTAAATACAAGAAACCTATTTAAACTTAAAAATACTCAATGTAAATAACTTAGTTTCCTCCTTAAAAAATTCAGACAAGAATGGAGTACGATACAGAGCTCATGCAGGCCGACCATGACAACAGAGAGGTGTGGTACATGCTTAAGAGACCCTCAATCGAGGGCGTCAAACAGGTGAGCTTGTGAATGACGACGACTTGACTTGCTGCGGCAATATGCCAGTTACACAGCACGGTTATTCATCCGGAACTGGTTATGGTGACAAAGTTTTAGTTGACTTGGATTCTTTTTGATCACTAGTATCCAAAATTAGATGATTCCCTAATTTGTCTGTAAATATTTTATTCAATTCTGCGGTTTAATGCATAGTGTTTTTGGATAACATTTGATGTCTGATGTTCTCTCCTGCTGAGACCATTGTCATCCTTGTGGTGTTCTGTGTCCAAATTATAGGTATTAACTATTAAGTATGAATGGATTCTGTCTATCGCTTCCTGCCATATGCATGGACACCAAAATGGATGTTGTTTACATTTGCAGTTATCTGGATAATAACCTGTGCTGATTAAGTAGGACATATGTGAAATTGTAGATGGAGAAGTTGGCAAGGTTGCAGTATCTTAGAAGCAAGGACCCCAAGGATTGTGCTCTGCTTTATATAGTATTGAACAGACTAAAAGTGTTAATTGGCCTATTCAAGGTCAGCAGAAATGAAAAGGATAAGCGCCTGTATGACTTTCTCTGCAGGAACTTTGAGGTACGTCAGTTGAATAGCGATTTAATATTTTGACAGCAGCAACTACGTGTTATGCTTAACAATATCATAGACACAATCCATTAATACCATAACTGCAAATGTGAACTCGCTCATGCTTAAGTCCTTCAGAGAGTAATAGTTTTGCTAGTCCTGACTTCTCAAGGTTTTGCTAGACACCTTGTATCTGTGTGCCATCTTTTTAAGAAAAATGCATATGCAACTTGACTGGAAGGAATTTCATACACCAATGCATTGTGTTGAGAAGTATATCATTTCATCATACTTATTCAGATAAGTCTATCCAGGAAGATAAAAACAAAGCCGCTGCTCTGAAAAATGCTTACGTACTACTGGGAAGGCATCAATGGGAGCTTGCTATAGCATTTTTTCTGCTTGGAGATGACCCTTCCTCAGCTCTCAATGTTTGTGTTAAGAATCTTCGAGATGAACAGCTTGCTCTTGTAATTTGTCGGCTTGTTGAGGGATCTGGAGGGCCCTTAGAGCATAACCTCATTTCAAATGTGCTGCTCCCTGATGCAGTTGAGAAAGGAGACCACTGGCTTTCAAGCTTGCTTGAAGTATGTTATATATCTGCCATTTTCTTTGTTTTTCCATTTTAAAACGAAACTAGTTTTTAACAAGTCGAAAATGGATCTTAAGCTTGTTAACTAAATTTCATCTTCACTTTCACTCTTCAGTGGATGCTAGGGAACTATTCTCAGTCTGTCACTAAATTATTTGGCTGCCATCCCAAGTTACTGTTTGATGAATCCAGCACTGGTGGTGGTCAAAATGTGTTTGCAGATCCAGAACTGGGTCAGTATTGTGCAATCATTACAACAAAACGTAGTTTCAGAAAATGTGTAGGTGAAGCTCTATCTGCAAAGTTATCTAAGCTTTCATTTGCACTGGCCGTATGTGCCTTGAACAGATGTGGACTACCTGTAAGTACGATCTCCTAGCAGCTGAAATGTTCTTGCTTGTTGATATCTGGATATTATTTCTTCTGTTCTGCATTATTCTTAATCTTGTTTTCTTTTCCCGCTCATTAGCTTGAAGCACTTGAATGCCTATCTTGTAAATCGAGCATAGATTACAAGGACAGCACCAGCTCACCACATGGTACAGATGACAAGATCCTTGATGGAATGCTAAACCCTTTTGATGCTTCTTCCAATTGGCTTTCATCAGCGGTCGTTAGTGATATGGAATCAAATCTAAGAGTAACCATGGCTTCAAAATATTTGTCGCGCATGCTAAGAAAACGCTCTCTCTGTTCACACTGCAGCCTTCCACTAAATAACTGTAAGTTCCTTAAAGGGCACAGTAGTCATGGCATCGAAGAACTTACACGTGATGTTACTGCTGCAATATCAATTTTTGATAAAAGATTCTCACTACAATTTTCTGATATAGCTGAGAAGGTAACAACATGAGACAGCTGCTTTCATTTTGTTCTCTTTACTATTTTTAGTACAAACCATCCTCAGTTCTACTATCTGTTACATTGCAGATCCTTACGTTCTGTTGCAATGATGGTCTACTGTTTCTTGCATATGTTTTGTTATTGGGTCTTCGATCAGCAGATGGTGGAACTAATATTCATGGCGTTGAAGGTTTCTCTCTCCGTCCAATGGACTATCTTTTGTTGGTGTCATGCGAGGAGAGCTGTAAATTTCTTAGTCGATATGTTGTCTCCTCCTGCTTCATCTCTTCTGTCCTTAATATAGTCTTCGCAAAAATTACTGCATGCACAGTTAAGGAGAACATTAAATACACTATAGCAAGTTTATCACGTTTCCTGAGTACTAGCAGGCTACTCCTAAAACAAGATGGAACTTCTGCACTGGTCAATAGATCATCCCTATCCACTGTTATGGATCTCCTTGAGTACACCATAGAGTTTTCTGTTTCTTGGCTGTGCCGTGACATACAAGCATTAGTTGTCATGATCAATCCAGTGTTAGGCGCATCTGTCAATGAAGAGTCCTTTCAAGTACTGCTAGACCAGTTGATGCAAGCTGCACACCATGAAAGTCATGGTATATCAGTTAACACAGATGCGGTAATGCCTAATGGTCTGTTTGATAAGAGACAGCCAGAAACAAGTGAGGATTCAACTCTTTCAATTGATGAAAAATGGCATTTGATAGGCACGTCCTTATGGATTGGACTGTCATCCTTCATGAAACATCATTCAACTGAATTCATTGGAAAAGAGAGGCTCGAACTTGAAGCTAGTACAAGTGATGTGGAATTCAAGGGTTTTATCTCTTCAGTTGCTGCAAAGTTTGTTATTGATTCCCTGCAGTTTATGTCATCTTCATTAGTAAAACTTCACGCATCATTTTTCAGACAGATGTTATCGAATAATGTACATTCGAGTGTACTTTTGTGGTTAGAATATATGTCGTCTCAGCATAGGTCCGACAAGATTAGCCACGATCAGCTCGCGTGTATCGTTCAGCGTGTAAACACTGAGAGGATGGATGTGTTGTTTAATGTTTTATGGGAAATATCTGCTAACCCTGTGGATATTTGTGCTGCTTTTGTGAATGAGGAGGTCAATTGCTTTCCATTAAACAACACAAAGCTCACTAGATCTTGGAAGGATTTGGTCGGAAGTACAAAAGTTGAGTGTGAGAACGACTTTACTCAGAGAAATGGAGGAGAAAATAAATGCAGCATTAGCTCTGAGAACAATGAGAAAGGAAGTGGACTTATTGAGAAGTCTTCGTCTGATGTGGAAACTCTTGAACCAAGAGGAAAAAACTTGATTGCACAAAAAATTTCAAAAAAAAACTTGATTGCACAAAAAGATTTTCAAAGCCCAAGGGAACTTCTAAGGAGAAATGGGGAACTCCTTGAGGTATTTACCTTTTGACTTTAGAGATTCATATCCTCTCGTTTTATTCTTCCACTGTATTTTAATCTTGTGATGATGCAGGCAATATGTCTCAATTCAGTCGATGAACATCATGCTGCTATTGCTACCAACCAAAAGGTATATTTGTAATAATTCTCGTTTACATAATTATTTGCGCAATTTTTATTTTAACTTTTGCATATATTGATTTATTTTCTTATACTCCCTCTAACCCGTTTTAATGGACGTGGAAAATGAACTAAACATGTAGAAATGGGTGTACAGTCTGCGACCATTAATTAGGATCGGAGGGAGTATTAGATTGTGAAATGTATTAATATTAATATATAATTGAAAGGGACCATGCTGCTTCTTTTGTTCAAACAAGGAGGCAAATTGTAGGTGTTTTCTTTTCCTTCTATTGACGGATATGTCGCAGAAAACTGGTTCTTTATGATGTTTTTTTACCTCTGTGATCTCTTTAGTCTGGGCTCGACGATAATATCTATACCAACATAAAATTACTACTTAGGATTACAGACCTTATGCGGTTCTCGTTATAATGTACTGTTTATAAGACATTGTGGTTGTACTTATCTGATCAATTGGATTCTTTATTTATTATATAATATTTAAGGTCAAAAGACGGCATCAACTTTGAATCAATCAAATCACCAAGAAGAGTTGACTTGGGAGAGTATTAAGCCAAACAGTTTCCCTTTCTGGCTATCCCGGGTCAAAACTGCAATGTGCATTAAGCTGACCCAGGGAGAACTGGCTGATTGCTATGGGAGCTCTTTTTGTGGTTTCTAACGTGTTTTTTTCTTCACTCTTCCTTCAATAATGCTTGATCCATCCTCTCTTTTCAATTTTTAAAAAACTGTGGTAAGTTAACAATTAAAAGAATCTGACATGGGAGATCCAAATTTGGTTGCATGATATATTAAGGGACATGTGATGTATATTGAACAAAATAGTTTGCTAGCTTGCTTGTATGAAATACCTGTTTCAAAAAAACATTGGACAAAGTATAATGGCTTGGCCGTCCAGGAAACAAAAACTGATCTTATGGAGTTGCAGCTGTAGGAATCTTGAATTTGATATTAAAGAATCCATGTAATCTACTTGGTTATTAAAATGAGGAACTTTGTAAATAAATTGAAATGAAATATAGATTATGTTTTCCCACGTATATGACTTGGTTTTATGAGATGCACATTTCAACTCATTGTAAGAGCTGTGCTGCAAGTGTCTCAACTCTTAACTGGTCCCATGATCGACATTATTATTTGCAATGTTGTATGTGGGCTGCTTGCCTCCTTAAGTATGTGTAGTTACGGCGCTGCATCATAAATATTCTACTAATTAAGGTCTCCATTTTTCAGGGTCTTATTTTTTTCAACTGGTATGACAAGCAAAATGACAACAAACCAGGAGAGTATATTTGGTCAGGATCCGATTGGCCATCCGATGGCTGGGCTTTTTCTGAATCTACACGTACACCTACACCTGCTGCAACTCTTATTTCACCTAGAGTTGGTCTTGCGAGAAGAGGATCACATCTTGGTTCAGATGTTGCGACTATAGGTCTAGGTTCTTTGGCAAAACCTGGAAGAGACTTAACTGGCGGTGGAGCATTTGGAATCCCTGGTTATGCTGGTATTGGGGCCTCTGGTTTTGGGTGGGGTGAACCTGACGAATTTGAGGATTTCGTTGATCCTCCAGCAACACTTGAGAACATTCATTCAAGAGCGCTATCACGCCATCCGTCTTTGCCATTGTTGCTAGTTGGGTCAAGCAATACACATGTGTATTTATGGGAGGTAAATATTCCTTAACAGAATATTTTGCAGAATTGTCAATTACGTCGTATTTGATTGGTCGTTTCTTGTCACAACCCCTGTGTCGATGATTGGTTATACAAAGGCAGGGCAACAAATTGTGCTCCTCCTTTGCTTTCGTATAGTCATTTGTCCACACATAATCATCGATTATATACCTCATTTTTTGTTTACATAACTTAGACGTCATGCACTAAGGGTCATGAGGGACAGAGGGAGTAAGCAGAAGACAAAACCTAAAAAAAGACCATTCAAATGGCTTGAATCCATATTATCTTGGGGACATAACATGTAACTGATGCAAGGCTTGAACTAATAGCATGATAATGGTTTTGTAGATTCTGCTTGGCTTTTGATATCATTACTAGATGTGTACTCCCTCCGATCCCTAATTAGTGTCGTGAGGTGTGCATGAATTTGTGCTATCCTAGGAGTACACACGCTACAATTTTTTGGACTGAAGGTAGTAGTTTGTATGTCTCACACTCTCACTGTGTTCTCAAATCAATAAATGTGAGACTGCTTGGCCTTAGAATGAATTATTTATCATAAATATGAGAAATAATTTCCAAATTATGATTGAATATCTTTTCTGTAGTTCGATGTTTGGAATGATAATTTCCCACATCATTGATTAGAGGAAAGCATTTAGTTGTTAATCAAAAGAACAAATATTTTGTAAGATAAAATTGGATGGTAAATGTGGAGAATTTTCTATGTAGGCTCTGTACAATGTAAAACATATGTTGAGTACATTATAAGCATCCAAGGATAAAGCTTTCTTCTCTATCTTTTGTTTGTCAACACATTTTGTGATATTTCAGTCCATACCTTCTGCAAAATTATGAACTGTTGCTTAGTGTGCATGGGACATATACCTCCTATCTGGTAGCCTATGTTGGCCCCTTGAACTTGATGCCAAGTTCATATTAAGTCTTGCACTGTGCTTCCACCAGTTCGCAGAACTCGCCACTTGGATCTCAAATGTCTTCAAAACGTAACTTTGACCACTAACTGGTGTTAGCAATATATCAAAATAACCTAACAAAATAATGTTATCATGAAACCACTTACTGATGATTTCCAAGCATATTATCTACCATCCTACCAAATTGTGAGCCCAAAATCAGTTTATAAGAAATAAAACAGTAAGCTTTGCTTAGCTAGATGTTTCACTATTTGTTGGGTCAGTCGAAAGGTTTATCATGTCATTACCTGTAAGATGGTTTGAACTAGGTTTGCTCCTGTGTTTAATTTATCCACTGATAACTTTTGTATTTTTGTTGTTACAGTTTGGTAAAGATAGTGCAAGGGCTACTTATGGTGTTCTCCCTGCTGCAAATATTCCACCACCTTATGCACTCGCTTCCATATCAGCTGTTCAATTTGATTATTATGGGCAACGGTTTGCCACTGCTGCATTAGATGGTACAATTTGCACATGGCAAGTTGAGGTGGGTGGAAGAAGCAATGTCCATCCTATAGAGTCGTCCCTATGCTTTAACAGCCATGCCTCGTATGTGGACTCAACTTTTTCATGCAATAAATACTACCGCTTGATACAGTTATGCTGTTTCTTGATGGGTTTTTATTGATCACAGGGATGTTGCATATGTGGATGCAAGTGGATCTGTTCTTGCTGCAGCTGGATGCAATTCAAATGCTGCAAATGTTGTTATCTGGGACATGCTAGCTCCACCAGTCACATGTCAAACTTCTATTGTGTGTCATGAAGGTATGTTAACTGAAAATCGATTCTGGGTTTGAACTTGAAATGCCATATGTACAACAGTTTAAAGTGTTGTGGTTAGAAATACTAATAGTCTAGTGCAAAATGTAACAACTACTAAAAAAATGACCAATCTACAAAATAGTGGACTGCTGAATTGGACAGTGATAACATTTATCGAACGCAGACCAAAATTCAAGTCATTTTGTATGAGAAAAAGACGCGGAGAAGGCACAAAAGTCTACAAAGGTACCTATGGTGGCAACAAACAAAAGAACCAATGAAAGGGAAAAGGACAAGACAAAATAATACAACCTTTCTAAGCCAGCCTGGGACCAAGAACTACGGTTGTGGAGCTAGGTTTTCAGGGGATCTTGTTATGTCCCGTGGCCACCGACGATTGTCAGGACGTGAGATCGATACACGGTGCTTGTGGTAGCACCAGACCTTGGATGCTTGTGGAGAGCAACTACACCATAAGGGAGAGAAGATTCATAGAGAGAAATGAGACAGAGGAAGGAGACGACCTAGTTCAGGTTCTGTTCTCTTCTTTTATACTCCTTCGGCAGCCGTCGCTTCTTATCCATCACGGGCAATAGCCAGCCCATGGCCCATGTATGCTCAGCCCAGCGTAGCATGACGCACAGGCATGACGCGCCGGGTGTTACACTACCGCCCCGGCAAAACATTGCTTGTCCCCAAGCAATGGCGTAGGCAGGTTGCCACAGGGTGTGAGTTCGTCTGGCCTTGGCATGTACTGGTACGACTGTTGCATCGAGTGAGATACTACCTGGATCCCACGGAACTGACAAGCCATCCAATCCCATAATCAGCCAGTATCCTCGAGCACAAATCCACTGCATCCTCCATGATCGTTCATCATGACCAAGAAGCTGATCGACAGAACAAAACTTCCCTGCAATGATAACTGAACCATATAGGTATAGTACACTTTGACCTTCAAACAACTCACGCCGAGCAGAAAGTGTGAAATAGGTGAGCTTAGAGCCAAACTCACAATCAGGGAATGTTGTTGAGGATAAATTCTCATAAGTGGCACCAACTGCACTCAATTCTGTAGACAATTTCCACTGCCTAAGCAAGCTGGGAAACATCATGTGGTGACCATGTCCATGTGATACAATCTGACCGCTGCTCTGACTAGCATAGCTGAACCACTGGACCATATGCCACTGCTTTTCACATTCAGAACTGCAAGCATTTTGGAACCACAGCTTCTTCTCGGGTGGCAAACCAAATAATCCCTTCAGCACAGCCTCTTGTTTTCCTGGATCCCATTGTTCACACTGCTCTGCATCCTTTTTCATCATATGATGTTGCTCCTTAAATCCAGGAATAAAAGCACTTCGACAACATTTAAATCCAGGAATAAAAGCACTTGACAACATGGTTGTCTGGCTACCAGAATAAGCTCTCCATGCTCCAAGTGTCTTGGCTTGGCAATCTTCCCCGCAAGTTCATGATGAGTATCCATATTTTGTTCTCGGAACTATGATAAGCTGCCAATGTGAATGACGGCGCAGTCAGCAAGTTCCTCGTCCATCACCATGTCCTTGAGAGGACTATCCTTGAACACCTCATCTTCAAAATCCACATCGAGCTCTGAAAACCGGGACAACTCTCCAACATCAGTGACCACACTATCGCCAATGTCATCAGTGGACATCATGTCCTTGTAAATTGACTTCTTCACCGGGAACTATATCCAACTCCAAAAATATGGACGGGCCTCTAACATGGGTTAGAATCTTTTCATAACCAGCGGCAGTCGGCTCCGTTGACTCAACAGTTGTGTGCATCACATTTGGTGACATGTCCCCACGTCCATGAACATCAACACTCGGATGAGCAGCACCAAGAATTGTTGTCGATGGTGAAAGATCCCCAACACCAAAGTTTGCTTCAACATCATCTATGAACTCAGGCCAAGCACCAACCACTTGACGCAATATGTACGCCTCAAACCACTCCTTAGCTTTACCATCCATGTGCATTCTAGCAGCAGTAGTCCAAAATGACTTAGATATGTTGAATTTCATAAAGAACTTGAGGCAATTCTCTCGCCAGAGGCTTGGATTTGTGCCCAAAGCGAGGAAATGGGCTTTTAGGCGGTTGGTTAGTGTTGACAGCAGGAGCACCATGAACAAAATCTTCCCGAGGACTGGTGAGGACATGGGTCGAACAACTTGCAGGCAAGTTCATATCGGTCCCTTCTACACCTTGCAGCCTGTTGTTCCCAGCAAGAGTCGACGTCGTAGCAGGAAGATAGTGTTGCCACTGGCTGGAAACACGATTGCGACATGACCACTGTCGGTGTAGTAGGCAGGACCTTTGTCGAACACATGGTGAGCATGGTGGGAGTGGCAACTGCGTCCTCGTGTAAAGCACCAGCAGCCACAACCCAATCCGTGGAGACGAACGAGGACGAAGAAGGCTTGGTCTCCGGCTGCTCACGCGCTGGATCCGGCGCGAGCAACGACTTGGTCATGGTGGCAACCGAAGCCTTGGTGGCCTCCCGTTCCTGCTCCTTGACCTCCAATCGACGAGTACAAGAAGCCAGCGACGCGCGCGACTTGCTGAGGCTCGCCATGATTGCAGATAATCTCGCCTCCATGGTGGTCTCTGCTGCCACCATCGCTTCCACAAACCAAATCGAAGCGATTTTTTTTTTGGGGATTTTTGGGTGTGGATTTCTGGAGGATGACCTAGCTCAGATACCAAATTGTTATGTCCCGTGGCCACCGACGATTGTCAGGACGTGAGATCGATACACGGTGCTTGTGGTAGCACCAGACCTTGGATGCTTGTGGAGAGCAACTACACCATAAGGGAGAGAAGATTCATAGAGAGAAACGAGACAGAGGAAGGAGACGACCCAGTTCAGGTTCTGTTCTCTTCTTTTATACTCCTTCGGCAGTCGTCGCTTCCTTCTTATCCATCACGGGCAATAGCCAGCCCACGGCCCATGTATGCTCAGCCCAGCGTAGCATGACGCACAGGCATGACGCGCCGGGTGTTACAGATCTTTTGCTCCAGTCAGCCTCCAGAGATAAACCTCACTTTGAATCTTGTCGACCAGTAATTGTTACATTGGTAGCCCCACCCCATGCCCTCAAAGACACACTTCACGCAGAAGCCAGATTCGCCAGTATATGCGGTTGTTTCCTGTGTATTCTATCGTATTCAGTATTCACAAGATAATTAACATTAAGCTCTGCGTGCCATTCCTTAAGCACTCTACCAAACTAAACTGGAAAGCCTATTCGACCCTCAAGCATGGGCGCTCAACTTCACCGGCCCTGCACGGCGTTTCAGCCGGCAGCCAATGGCTCCTCCACGGCCTCCTCCACGCCGTACATGCCTCCACCGCCCTCGCGTCCACCACGCCTTCCCCCACAAGTGCGGGATCTGATCACCGTCTTCTCCTAACGGCACCCCACTTTCCAACCTCCCGGATCTTCCCGCAGCAAACTGACACTCCACCACCCCACCACCAAGCCTCTTACCCTTCGTTCAACCCTGCCCTTGATGCCTCTCTGCCACCACCGCCCTAGCAGCATCCGCTCACCACCCCTTACCAGCCACCGCCTCAACCACTACTGACACAACCCACATATTCTGCCTCGCCGTAGCTCACATCTATTTCCCCCCTCCCTTATCAGCACCAACACCCTGGTCACGGCTCCATCTCCGGTGTCCCACGCTTCCACAAGCTGGACTTTCAGACCTACGACGGTTCCGTCGATCCGCTCGGCTGGCTTCATTGGTGTGAGCAATTCTTCCGGGGACAACGCACACAAGTGGCTGACAAGGTGTGGACATCAGCATACCACCTTGTGGACACAGCTCAATTCTGGTACCTTCAATTTGAGCGCGATCATGGCATTCCATCCTGGCAGCACTTCAAGGACGCATGTCACCTTCAGTTCGCATCTGTGCGTGCCAATCTCCTCGGTGAGTTGGCCCGGCTTCCCTTCACCTCCACGGTTGCCGACTACACGAGCAGATTTATGGCGCTCTTGTGCAGGACCAGCGAGCTGTTGAGCTCAGCCCAGCAACGTTACTTTTACACAGCCGGGCTTCTCGAGGGCCTCAAAGTTAATGTTGAGTTTCAGCAACCGCTTGACCTCCACATTGCCATCTCCTTCACAAAGGCCTATGAGCAGCGGCATTGCCCTCCGCCAGCGTCAATACAACAACCTTTTGGGTCTACAGGGCCCTTGTGCCCCTCCGGTCCTCCTGCACTCAATGCAGCTACAATATCTTCCCCGCCAGCACGACTAGCATTACTGTCGACCAGCCAACCCCGCCATGGCAGGTTCGGCGCCCCACTCCAACAAAGTTGGCAGAACTTCAACTGCGAAGAGATTTATGTTCGAGGTCACAGGTGCGTGCGGCTCTTCTTCATCAAGGCTGACGACTACGAACAAGATAGCTCTGTAACTTAACAGTCTACAGCTTGTAGACAAGCTGTTTTTCGAGGAAGGGAGAATTTTTGTGTGGGCCAGCCCACCCGACGTGGAGAGTCCTAGTTGATTAAGTATCTTATTTAGGAAAGAGTCCAGTCAGTTTAGATATCCTATTAGAGTTTGAATAGATTTACTGGCTTGTTGATCAAGTCTTGTCTACTACTTTTTCCGTTCCACAATGTAAGCCTTTTTAGGCTTTTTCTGCACGCATGTATCTAGACATGTTTTAGTGCAAGGTTCAAATGAATCATGCGTGCAGAAAAAGGCTAGAAAGGCATACATTTAGGAACAGAGGGAGTATATGAAGGGGCCGACCCCTCTCAATAAAGCAGAGAAGAATATTGTCGTTTACTTTTATCTACTTTTCAGTAATCAGGGTTAGGTCAAGAGTAGATTCTTACAATGTCCACGATTACATCTAAATAATAAGAAAAATGAATACATGTGTATGTTTATAGATAATAAGGCCTGTATGTGTGGAATTGCATGTCTTTGCGCATAATCACAGCAACACAGAGATTCACTGCTAATTGCTATCATTCTTCTGTTACCACTTCATATACGATATAGTAGATTTGGCTGACTCACTTCATCTTGTAGGCGGAGCGCGTTCTCTTTCTGTGTTTGATAATGATATAGGCTCTGGAACCATCTCACCGCTGATTGTAACTGGTGGGAAAAGTGGAGATGTGGCTTTGCATGATTTCCGGTTCATTTCTACAGGAAAGAGTAAAAATCAAAAAACTTCCCATGGTGGTAGCTCCAGTGGGATTATTTGGCATATACCAAAGGCTCATTTAGGTAAGTTCTCACATTGCCATGTAACTGGTCAATTCTCAAGTTGGGCTTTCTGTTTGACTGCTTGTCTTCCATCTGCAGGAAGTGTTACCAGTTTATCAACCATTCCAAATACCACCCTCTTCTTGACTGGAAGCAAAGATGGAGATGTGAAGCTTTGGGATGCTAAAAATTCCCAGCTGGTCTTTCACTGGCAAAAGTTGCATGAGAGGCACACATTTTTTCAACCAACCTCCAGGGGCTTTGGTGGTGTTGTTAGGGTATGCTCTATTAAATAAAGTGTAGATAATCTTTGACAACCTCCTTGCTGACTTTTGATTATGTTGTGACATTTTTTTTAATACATCTGAGTGCTGATTGCAGGCTGGTGTAACAGATATCCATGTCTTATCTAATGGCTTTGTCTCCTGTGGCGGCGATGGATCTGTGAAGCTTGTGCAGGTAAAGAATGATTTTGCTGCAGCACATCTGCACTAGAGCAAGCAAGACAGGAGATACGTGGTACATATGATTTTGTTGTGGTGAAAGAGCTTGTTGATTTATTATCATCCTGAATTGTTTCTTCCATAAGCTGTTCCACTGTTGTAAGGGATGGCACAAAAACAATGGGGGCATACTCTAAGAGTTGCGCAAAATCTAAATATTTGGTGTGAGCTATATCTATCTCAAGTTTGTCTACCAAGGAGTCCTGTCTAGATGGGAGGACACAGAGGGAGTTATCAAGCCTTGTATTTGTATATATAGTGGGTTACTTTTGGGGTTCCTTTTTAGGGAAGATAATCTTTACAATTTGCACCAGACATCGCAAGCAGAATTTTTTGTAAGCAAGTGCAAGTTGTCTTTATTTGTTGACCAGGATGAGTACTCTAGAAGTAAACACACAAATGATGATGTAAATTTGTAAAGTAGTAGGGTGACATCAAAGTACATAATATTTTGGTTGTTTGTTCGCACATACAGAACTGCTGAATATTTTTGCTGATTCATGATATACAATGGGAAGTGGCTACCACATTTTGATATTTTTGTGTAGTTACCATACTATCTAACATGTAAGTGGTATCTGATCCAATTTTTATTTTTAATTGTATCAGTTGTTATGTTTCATCATTGCTGTTTGCCAGATGATACTTTATTATGCTTTATCTTCTATATATAAATAGGAAAGACCCACTACATGATTTTCCAGCCCTCTCGTGAGTCCACGTCGTCTTTCATTCGGCCGCACGCTGTTTTCTCGCCCTTCACTGCTATCTGAAATTTACTGCACATGGTTGGGCACCAGGAGTTCCGTCTTCTCCGTAGTAACGCAGCTGCCATTCTTCTCTCGGTTACTGATTCCCCTCTTTTCTTCAACTTCTACACCACCAGATCCCGTTCCTCTTCCGCCACTACAGTTTTGCAAGTGAAATTGATGGTTTCCATATCCCACCTCGCCTTTGCCTTCCTCGCCATAAAACTGCATGAGTAACCGATGGAGTTGATCTTCTATTTAAGCGGATCATATGCTTCGCGTGCTCGCGCCCTTGATCGCTAGACATTCAACAGATTTCGCCCATGAAAAACCACAGTACTTGACTTCGCCCATGACGTCTGCTTATCGTCTACAATCATCTCCTGCTGGTTGCTGGTATGGTGCCGTCAGTCCAAGACGCATCTGCGGCTCTCTCCGTTGTTCGCGACCTGTTTCAACCCCCTATATTTCTAAATTCTTACCGATTCACTAATTCCCAATCTTCCTCCTCCACAGGACAAGTTGGTTATTTTTATCTTTGCTTCCTTGAGTATGTTCAGATAAGAATCAATCTTCTTACTATGAGTGACACATATTTCCCTTGGTTCAGTGCAGGTGGTTGTCAACCACAACATCATGGCCGACCCTACTCAGCAAACTCGCACCTCATTTCAGTATTAGTGTCCTGACCTATGAGCTCACAATAAAACAATCGGATGTATTTATTAATCTCCGGTCTCTCTACAGATACATGCTCAGGTGATCTCTTCCCATTTGGTTTGATCATCTAAGAAGCGAATACTATTTCAATAGCACCAGCACCATATGTATTATTTATATTTGTTTGAAAAAATGAATATTTCTGCACACCGCTCCTATTTGAGTTGTCAGCATCATCCCAAGTCCTGGTGAAAGATAATTGTAACATCCCAAATTTCTCAAAAATTTAAAACTTTGCATTCATGCATCATGCATCATATAAGCATGGCATTGAAATCACATAAAGAGTAAATTGAATTTTAATTATAAGTTTAAATAAAGTTGTTTTCAATAAAGAGGTCTATTTGAGCTCCTTATAAAAATCTGTATTTTATTATTTTATTTATTTAGCAAAATGATATCAAAAAGTTATAAATTAAATTAGCTTTTCAAAACATATTTTTATGAATTTTTCTGAAATGTTTTGATAAGTTTTAAAAATCAAATTGTTTGGAAAAGGGTTTAAACAGAAGAAAAAAAATGTGTTCGGGCTAGTTGGGCCGATCCCCTCTCCTATCTGCCGCGCGCGCACGAAGGAACGGCCCAGCAAACCAACCGCGCAGCCCACCTCCCTCCCTCTCTCACTTCCAGACGGGGCCCACTGGTCATCTTCATCACCCGTGAAGAACACGAACTCCAACAAAACCTAGTTTGTTACGGATCAAAATCCGTTGGAAAATCGCGATTAAATCGCTCCTCTCCTTCCCCATATAAACCCCCTCTCCGCCGCCGTTCCCCGCACCCAAAAACCCTAACCAATACTCGCCGAAATCGTGGAAACGAGAGCTCCCATCTCCGACATTGCCGCCGCCGCGTTTCGCTCCGTTCCGGTGAGTACGGCACCCGAGCACCACCTCCACACCCCCTCTGCGACTCCCCGTCTCCGTACGCACCTAACGGACTTGCTCCGGCCTCCTCTTTTGCACCAGGGCGACATATCCGTCGACGACCCGACGCCGCCGTCCGCCGCTCATCTCCGACGAGCACGCAGGGGAGGAGAAGGACACCTCGACCGCACCTACCTCGCCATAGAGTTCGCCACGACGATCCGCTTCAAGTGGTGAGTAAAACCCCCTCCGATCGTGCGTCTGTTAGCCGGCAACTCCGGCGATGACGCCACCGCGGGCAGGAGATCGCCGGCGAACCGCGCCGCCCGTCCGTCCCCTTTTTATCCAGGCCATTGGATCTAGATCCAATGGATCTAGATCAGATTGATCTGGAGCGCTCGTTTTAAAGTAGATCGGACGGTTCGCGTTCGCGATCCGCGTGAACCATTATCGGCCAATCGGAGCGCGCCGCGTGGCCTATGTATTTTCTATTTCGGCTGAAAAATTGTTTTAAAAACAGAAAACAACACAAACTTACAAAATTCATAACTTTTGATCTGTTCATCCAAATTTGATGAATTTTATATCCACATGAAGCTCTGCTCGTGTAGTTTAGTATGGTTTCATTAGTTTATCCTTTTAGTGTATATTAAATTGCGGAATTTAATTGTTTAGCTTTCGGATATTAAATCTATAACTTAGTTAATAATTTTTTTTCCAAATAAATCCAATTGTTTTAGAAGTTTATTAATGTCCTCTGTCCAGAGAGTGCAACCTGAGTTTTATTTGAAATTTCTCATAATATAATTAAGGAAATTGGTTTTAGAACTTAAAACTAATATTATGCTCAATATTTTAAATGCTTAAATAAAATATTAAAATATTGATCATTGTATTTCATGCATTAATAACAGAGAAATTAAAATGGTAATTATTTGGTTTTGTTAAGTTCATTGCATATTAAGCATGCATACATATTTCTGTCTTGATATTTTAAGTGTTATGCTTGTGTGTTTATTTAGTTTTATTATTTGTCTCTAGATTGTGAAGAGGAGGAAGACCCTTGTGATTGTTATTCTTGCTGTGCGTGTTCCTCTTGCTACCAAGGCAAGTGACATTCATAATCCACCCCATGTTTTCTATATGCATTATTAGTAAATTTTGAGTAGTATGCATGATAGGGAAATTTTGAACTATCTTATAATGCTAAGTTAGTTTATACTTTGAAAATATCCTAGTAGTGAGTAGCCATCCCTCTCCATGCAGCCACCAAAAGTTTTATTAGATGCTTAGCTATGCTATAAAAGTGTTTACTTATCATGTTATAGAAATATTGCTAAGTGTTAAAACTTTGAATGCACACCTGGGTGGAATTGGTTGCTTGGTTTATGTTGAGTGGCTTTTGGGACCATGCTTGTGGTTTTCTTTGCCTAGGATGAATCTCTATTCTACTTAGTGCCATGAGTATGGTGGTTGTCACCCAGAAGTGCACTTGTGGACGGCCACCCAGGAACAAAGAGATTTCTAAGTCCCTCCAAGTTTAGAAGCTTCCCGTGCAGCCTTTTGACAATGGGCTTTGTCTAGAATTACTAAGTTGTGAGAGTGCAACCTGTCAGCTTGACAAGCTGATGTAGAGTTGGTAGGTGGAACGGGTCTTGCTAGTATGGTTGCATTCTTCTTCTTAAAGTTCTTGTCTCAATTCTCTCCTTTCCTTAATGCACTCCGCGTGTATAGGATGTCTGGGTTAATTGAGTCTTAAGGTGAAAGTGCACAACCTCTGCAGAGTCGACAAACTGAGTACTCAGCCGTGTCCCCGGTGATGGACTACTTCGAGCAACTGGACAAGGATGGACGGAAGAATCTCATCATAGTTTTCATAAAGTAAAATTTGACTAAGGAAAGAATTGTTGGTGCACTTGGGCTTCATCCCTTGGTGCCAAGTCTTTGAGAAACAAAAGTGTTTTACAAAAGATAGGAGAAAACTGGCTTTCTGCAAAATAGCCTACAAACTCCACCAAGCCAAATATGCATATAGAATTAGACTTGTCATATTTATCCACCATAGTCACTTGCCAATACTTCAATGTATTGACCTCCTACGGGGGCTGCATATTCAAATGTGCAGGTAATTCTGATGAGGAGTAAGTTTGGACTCGATTCTACACCCAACATGTCTGCTTGTGGCGTATGCTAGAAGAGGAGGCCCATTGCTTTTATTTTCGTTGTGAACTCTGAATATTTTAGCTCGTCTTCATGACTATGCACTTTGTAATAAAGCTATACTTGGCTATTTTTGGATCTCGTTTTAGTATTTTGATACTTATGCAATGCTACTATATATTTTGTACTGTGGTGCTGGCAGTGATCCAGGGACTAGCACATAACACAGGTGTTCCATCTTTATTTAAAAGATGGGGCGCTACAAAATGGTATCAGAGCAAAAGTGTTGCCTGCAGGTTCGAGCCCTTAGGATTGGTTAAGCCTCTTTTTGATCATAATATTACCATCTTTGAAGTATGCTGGATCCTACCGGCATAGTGGGATGAAGCGGCCCGGGACTAACCTTACATGTCCGCGTACATGAGACCTGTTTCACAATTATAAGTGGCTGGCCGGGTGTCTGTCTCTCTCACTATAGTGAATATCCGACTTACAAAGAGTTGATAATAGTGTTGATCACCTGTTAGAAAAGAACTTCTTTTTCTCTAAGTACTTAAGTACACCACAATTAGTATATCTCACCTTGTCTTGGTTTAACAAACTCTATCTTTATCACTTAAGGATGTCGTTCTTCATGTATCAAACCGCGGAGGACTTCAAGGACATGCGCTTTGGAAGATATCTTCTAGAGTTGGTAGAACTGTTGGCACTTCCAACACCCATCATCAAGGCAAGCCAGCTGAAGCACTTCAACAAAGAAGACTTATGGGGAATTCGCCTTTACCAACAAGGGCGCCAGACTGAACCCAAGACCGAAGACATCCATTACAAGTCGATTAGTGACTCCTTGGAGAAAGGGCTGAATCTCGTCACGCAGGAGCTAATAGGACGTCTTTGCTTGCAATTCCAGGAGGAGTTAAAAGACCACTACTTTTCTAACCTTGGCCAACGTGACGAACATGGGATTCCTTACCTTGTTAGCGAGGAAGACAAAAACAAACCAGAACCTTTGTACCCATATCTCCAAGACTTAGAACTTCACCTCTGGCAACTCGAAGAGGATAGGCGCAACGAGCTGTTGAAGAATGATGAAATAATGGCACAAGTCAAGGAGACCCAAAAGAAGATCGAAGCCCAAGAAGAGGTGGCCAACGCTCAAGAGGAGAAGTTCCGAGCTCAAGAGAAGAAGTTCCAAAATCAAGAAAAGAGAATTAGAGACAAGAACAAGGAGATCAAGACCTTGAAGGATGAAATTCTGAGCAACGACGTCGAGTTCGAAGCTGATCGAGATTTGATCGAGACTCTAAGCTGTGAGAAGAGAATGCTGCAAGAGAAGATTGAAGTCCTGGAGAAGGAAGCAATCAAGACTCTGCACCGGGAGACGACAAAGTTACAGGAGAAGAACGAGGCCTTGGAGAAGGAGGTGAATGACTACAAGGAGATCCTTACGAAGGAAGGCATCACCATCGAGGAAGTCGAAGAAGATGAAGGAGACGTTATGGACGAAGTTTAGACTTAGTAGTTGGACCACCATATTCTCCCTCGTTTAGTTCGTCGTTCATTTTAAAACATTGATCTCCAACTTGCGGTGTGACAATGATAGAATGTTTGGTTTGCAGACTCTGTTGTTTTATTAAATCAACTTAGATTATTTGTTTCGTTTTGCTAAGTAGACCTTTTCTTTTCAAGTTGTCTTATGAGTGTTGATTGTGTTGACTTGGTAGCTTTGTGCATGGGTAGGATTTTTCTTCTCTTAGTTCTGTCTATCTTTCACTAATCTATGCTGAAAAACCCTACAGATGCCTCCTCGTCGTGATACCAACAACGACGATGTCATGCAACAACTGATGGCCGCTCAAGCTCAGTTGATGAATATGATGACTCAATTCATTGCAGCAACCAACAACAACAACAACAACAACCACAACAACAACAACCCGCCACCTCCACCACCACCCCCAGTGGACAGACTTGCTAGATTCCTAAGGCTTAGGCCTAATAAGTTCTCCTCTGCTACTGAACCAATAGTGGCGGATGATTGGCTCCGTTCAGTCAACAAGGACTTAGTAACTTGTGAATGTTCTGAGGCAGAAAAAGTGAGGTTCACTGCACACCTGTTGGAAGGACCCGCAGCATTGTGGTGGGAGAATTATCAAGTGACTCATCCTTTGGATGGCATGACTTGGGATGCGTTCAAGGAAGGTTTCCGGAATGCTCACATCTCCTCAGGTATAATGAACCTGAAGAAAGAGGAATTTCGCAGCTTGAGGCAAGGAGGTAGAACTCTGAAGGAGTATATGGATGACTTCTGTATGCTATCAAGGTATGCGCCAGAGGACATTGACACTGATGCAAAGAGGAAGGAAAAGTTCCTCAATGGACTTAAGGGAGAACTAAAGATACCTTTGTCTGTGGCATATACTCCAAACTATCAAGCTCTGCTGGATCAAGCTATCACCCTGGACAACAACATAAGAAAGGAAGAGAATAGGAAGAGGAAGTTCAGTGCAAGTAAGGTTCATTCTGAAGGGACATATAAGAAACAACACACCTCTGAAGTCAGTAGCCATAAACCCTGGAATCACTCCAACACTGGTAGTGGCCAAAAACATCATGGTCATAACCACAATGGAGGAAACAAAGGAAGCAATGGAGGATACAATGGAAATAATGGTGGATCCAGGGGAAACCATCATCATGGCCATAATCATCGGAATGGTAATCACCGTCCTAACTATGAAGGGAAGAAAGACTTGTCTAATGTGACCTGCTTCAAGTGCAAGAAGACAGGACATTATGCAACTGAATGCCCAGAGAGGAAAGCTGATGAAAATTCCAAGCCCAATCCTTTCCAGAAGGGACAAGTGAACCACATCAATGTGGAAGAAGTTCATGATGAACCTGATGCTGTGATTGGTACGTTCTTGCTCAACTCCTTTCCAGCATTAGTTTTATTTGATACTGGAGCATCTCATTCATTCATATCAAGAGCTTTTGTTAACAAACATGGGTTAGCTGAGGAAAGTCTAGGAAAACCTATTAGGGTAAGTTCACCTGGAGGAGAGATGATAGTAAATTCAGGGTGTAGGCAGTTAGACTTGCAAATCGGAAAACACACCTTCCCAACAGACTTAGTCATCCTAGAAACCCAAGGATTGGATGTTATCATCGGAATGGATTGGATGACTCGTTTTGAAGGAATCATAGATTGTGCAAATAGAGCAATCACCCTCACCACCCCAGAGAAAAGGAAGATTAAGTTTAGATCAACTTTTGAACTTAAGAAGGTTAGGCTAAATTCTCTTAAGGGGGTTAGCCTTGGTGATGTGCTTATCGTCAAGGAATACCCAGATGTTTTTTCGGAGGAACTACCGGGAATGCCACCCGATAGAGATGTAGAGTTTCTCATCGAACTGAAGCCGGGAACAGGGCCAATAGCTAAAGGACCTTATCCTATGGCCGTCGATGAATTGAAAGAGCTCAAGAAGCAACTAGAGGAGAATATCCAGAAAGGATTTATTCGTCCAAGTTCATCGCCATGGGGAGCACCAGTCTTATTTGTTAAAAAGAAGGATCAAACCCAGAGGCTAGTCACGGATTATAGAGATATAAACGAGCAAACTATCAAAAACAAGTACCCGTTACCCAAGATAAATGAACTATTTGATCAACTAGAAGGTGCTTGTGTTTTCTCAAAGATCGATCTTCGATCGGGGTACCTCCAAATGAAAGTTAGAGAAATGGATATACCCAAAACATCATTTGTTACGAGATATGGCTCTTACGAGTACACAGTAATGCCTTTTGGATTAACCAATGCACCAGCCTATTTCATGAATATGATGAATAAAGTGTTCATGGATTTTCTGGATAAGTTTGTGGTAGTGTTCATAGATGATATTCTAATCTACTCCAAGAGTCACAAAGATCATGAAGAGCACCTGCGTCTGGTATTGCAGAGACTACGTGAACATAAGTTGTATGCCAAGTACAGCAAGTGTGAGTTTTGGTTAGAACAAGTCGGATTTTTGGGCCATGTGGTGTCCAAGGAAGGTATAGCGGTGGATCCTGAAAAAGTTTCAGCTGTAACTAATTGGGAACCGCCGAAAAATGTTGGTGAATTACGAAGATTTCTGGGCCTAGCAGGATACTACCAACGATTCATTGAAAACTTCTCCAAGATTGCCAAGGCCTTGACGGAATTATTAAAGAAGGAGAAGAAATTTGAGTGGACGGAGGCATGCGAAACCAGCTTTCAGGAATTGAAGAAACGTCTGGTTTCAGCCCCAGTTCTATGCTTACCTGATTTGGAGAAGGAATTCCAAGTATACTGTGATGCTTCACGCCAAGGCTTGGGGAGTGTGTTGATGCAGGAAGGCAGAGTGGCATCTTATGCCTCTAGACAACTCAAGAAACATGAAGCAAATTATCCAACTCATGTTCTCGAGTTAGCATCAGTAGTGCATGCCCTGAAAACTTGGAGACCCTACCTGATGGGAAAAAGATGTGAGGTATTCACGGACCACAAAAGTTTGAAGTACATATTTACACAGAAGGAATTGAATATGAGACAAAGAAGATGGTTGGAACTTATTAAAGATTATGATCTAAGTCTTCAATACCATCCGGGAAAAGCTAATGTGGTAGCAGATGCTCTGAGTCGTAAAGTGTATGTGAATGGCCTTACAGCAGGAGAATTACCCGAGGATTTATGCAAGGCATTCAAGGACCTCAGATTAGAAGTAGTACCTGAAGGGTTTGTAACCTCATTAGTTGTACAACCCACTTTGATGGACAAGATACGTGAAGCTCAGAAAGGAGACAAGGAAATAGAAGAGATCAAAGTCAATTTAAGAGTTGGAAAAGCTAAAGGATTTCATGAGGATGAGCAGGGGATTTTGTGGTTTGAAAAACGTGTATGTGTGGCCAATAACCCTGATATTAGGAAGTTAATTCTGCAAGAAGCTCATGAAACACCTTATTCAATTCATCCGGGAAATACCAAGATGTATATGGATGTGAAAGAGAGATTTTGGTGGAATAATCTGAAGAGAGAAATAGCAGAATACATCGCTAAGTGTGATGTATGTAGTCGAGTAAAGGCAGAACATCAGAAACCAGCAGGACTCTTACAACCTTTGAAAGTACCGGATTGGAAGTGGGATTCCATTGGGATGGACTTCATCACCGGATTACCAAGGACCAGATCGGGTTATGATTCTATTTGGGTTATAGTTTGTCGCCTAACCAAAATAGCTCACTTCATACCCGTGAAGACCACTTATACTAGTGCAAAGCTAGCCGATATTTACATGAAGAGAATTGTGTGCCTTCACGGCGTTCCTAAGTGTATCGTGTCTGATAGGGGCACCCAGTTTACTTCTCATTTTTGGAAGCAGTTCCACAAATCTTTGGGAACCAGATTGGAATTCAGTACGGCTTTCCACCCGCAAACAGATGGTCAGACTGAAAGAGTGAATTAGATTTTAGAAGATATGTTAAGAGCTTGTGCGCTCGACTATGGATCTAGTTGGGATGATAATTTGCCATACGCTGAGTTCTCCTACAACAACAGTTACCAAGCCAGCATTGAGATGGCTCCGTTTGAAGCCTTATATGGAAAGAAATGCACAACCCCACTGTTGTGGAGTGGTGTAGGAGAACGGAGTTTCTTTGGGCCTGATATAATACAGGATGCTGAAGAGAAAGTCAGGCTGATTAAGGACAGATTGAAAATAGCACAGTCACGCCAGAAAAGCTATGCAGATTCCAAGCGTAGAGAAGTCACCTATGAAGTGGGTGATAGAACCTATTTAAGGGTGTCACCACTTCGGGGTGTGAAAAGGTTTGGAATCAAAGGAAAGTTAGCACCTCGATTCATTGGACCATTCAAAATTCTTTCGCGCAAAGGTGAAGTGGCATATGAGTTAGAACTACCCGAAGTGCTGTCAGCTGTTCATAATGTGTTCCATGTCAGTCAGTTGAAGAAATGTCATCCCAAGATGATGGGGGTTCCTTTAAAGGATACGGTACCCCTCGAGGAGGTACAATTGGGAAGTGACCTGACATACGAGGAGAAGCCCATCAAGATATTGCAGACAGCAGAAAGAGTCACCCGTACCAAAACCATCAAGTTTTGCAAGGTCCAGTGGAATCATCACACCGAGGACGAAGCCACCTGGGAACGAGAGGATGACATCCGAGAAGACCACCCACACCTATTTGCTGACCTTTCCGAAGCTCGAGGGCGAGCTTCTTCTTAAGGGGGGTTAGTCTGTAACATCCCAAATTTCTCAAAAATTTAAAACTTTGCATTCATGCATCATGCATCATATAAGCATGGCATTGAAATCACATAAAGAGTAAATTGAATTTTAATTATAAGTTTAAATAAAGTTGTTTTCAATAAAGAGGTCTATTTGAGCTCCTTATAAAAATCTGTATTTTATTATTTTATTTATTTAGCAAAATGATATCAAAAAGTTATAAATTAAATTAGCTTTTCAAAACATATTTTTATGAATTTTTCTGAAATGTTTTGATAAGTTTTAAAAATCAAATTGTTTGGAAAAGGGTTTAAACAGAAGAAAAAAAATGTGTTCGGGCTAGCTGGGCCGAGCCCCTCTGCTATCTGCCGCGCGCGCACGAAGGAATGGCCCAACAAACCAACCGCGCAGCCCACCTCCCTCCCTCTCTCACTTCCAGACGGGGCCCACTGGTCATCTTCATCACCCGTGAAGAACACGAACTCCACCGAAACCTAGTTTGTTACGGATCAAAATCCGTTGGAAAATCGCGATTAAATCGCTCCGCTCCTTCCCCATATAAACCCCCTCTCCGCCGCCGTTCCCCGCGCCCAAAAACCCTAACCAATACTCGCCGAAATCGCGGAAACGAGAGCTCCCATCTCCGACATTGCCGCCGCCGCGTTTCGCTCCGTTCCGGTGAGTACGGCACCCGAGCACCACCTCCACACCCCCTCTGCGACTCCCCGTCTCCGTACGCACCTAACGGACTTGCTCCGGCCTCCTCTTTTGCACCAGAGCGACATATCCGTCGACGACCCGACGCCGCCGTCCGCCGCTCATCTCCGACGAGCACGCAGGGGAGGAGAAGGACACCTCGACCGCACCTACCTCGCCATAGAGTTCGCCACGACTATCCGCTTCAAGTGGTGAGTAAAACCCCCTCCAATCGTGCGTCTGTTAGCCGTAGCGGCAACTCCGGCGATGGCGCCACCGCGGGCAGGAGATCGCCGGCGAACCGCGCCGCCCGTCCGTCCCCTTTTTATCCAGGCCGTCGGATCTAGATCCAATGGATCTAGATCAGATTGATCTGGAGCGCTCGTTTTAAAGTAGATCGGACGGTTCGCGTTCGCGATCCGCGCGAACCGGTATCGGCCAATCGGAGCGTGCCGCGTGGCCTATGTATTTTCTATTTCGGCTGAAAAATGATTTTAAAAACAGAAAACAACACAAACTTACAAAATTCATAACTTTTGATCTGTTCATCCAAATTTGATGAATTTTATATCCACGTGAAGCTCTTAGTATGGTTTCATTAGTTTATCCTTTTAGTGTATATTAAATTGCGGAATTTAATTGTTTAGCTTTCGGATATTAAATCTATAACTTAATTAATAAAATTTCTTTCCAAATAAATCCAATTGTTTTAGAAGTTTATTAATGTCCTCTGTCCACAGAGTGCAACCTGAGTTTTATTTGAAATTTCTCATAATATAATTAAGGAAATTGGTTTTTGAACTTAAAACTACTATTATGCTTAATATTTTAAATGATTAAATAAAATATTAAAATATTGATCATTGTATTTCATGCATTAATAACAGAGAAATTAAAACGGTAATTATTTGGTTTTGTTAAGTTCATTGCATATTAAGCATGCATACATATTTCTGTCTTGATATTTTAAGTGTTATGCTTGTGTGTTTATTTAGTTTTATTATTTATCTCTAAATTGTGAAGAGGAGGAAGACCCTTGTGATTGTTATTATTGCTGTGCGTGTTCCTATTGCTACCAAGGCAAGTGACATTCATAATCTACCCCATGTTTTCTATATGCATTATTAGTAGATTTTGAGTAGTATGCATGATAGGGAAATTTTGAACTATCTTATAATGCTAAGTTAGTTTATACTTTGAAAATATCCTAGTAGTGAGTAGCCATCCCTCTCCATGCAGCCACCAAAAGTTTTATTAGATGCTTAGCTATGCTATAAAAGTGTTTACTTATCATGTTATAGAAATATTGCTAAGTGTTAAAACTTTGAATGCACACCTGGGTGGAATTGGTTGCTTGGTTTATGTTGAGTGGCTTTTGGGACCATGCTTGTGGTTGTCTTTGCCTAGGATGAATCTCTATTCTACTTAGGGCCATGAGTATGGTGGTTGTCACCCAGAAGTGCACTTGTGGACGGCCACCCAGGAACAAAGAGATTTCTAAGTCCCTCCAAGTTTAAAAGCTTCCCGTGCAGCCTTTTGACAATGGGCTTTGTCTAGAATTACTAAGTTGTGAGAGTGCAACCTGTCAGCTTGACAAGCAGATGTAGAGTTGGTAGGTGGAAAGGGTCTTGCTAGTATGGTTGCATTCTTCTTCTTAAAGTTCTTGTCTCAATTCTCTCCTTTCCTTATTGCACTCCGCGTGTATAGGATGTCTGGGTTAATTGAGTCTTAAGGTGAAAGTGCACAACCTCTGCAGAGTCGACAAACTGAGTACTCAGCCGTGTCCCCGGTGATGGACTACTTCGAGCAACTGGACAAGGATGGACGGAAGAATCTCATCATAGTTTTCATAAAGTAAAATTTGACTAAGGAAAGAATTGTTGGTGCACTTGGGCTTCATCCCTTGGTGCCAAGTCTTTGAGAAACAAAAGTGTTTTACAAAAGATAGGAGAAAACTGGCTTTCTACAAAATAGCCTACAAACTCCACCAAGCCAAATATGCATATAGAATTAGACTTGTCATATTTATCCACCATAGTCACTTGCCAATACTTCAATGTATTGACCTCCTACGGGGGCTGCATATTCAAATGTGCAGGTAATTCTGATGAGGAGTAAGTTTGGACTCGATTCTACACCCAACATGTCTGCTTGTGGCGTATGCTAGAAGAGGAGGCCCATTGCTTTTATTTTCGTTGTGAACTCTGAATATTTTAGCTAGTCTTCATGACTATGCACTTTGTAATAAAGCTATACTTGGCTATTTTTGGATCTCGTTGTAGTATTTTGATACTTATGCAATGATACTATATATTTTGTACTGTGGTGCTGGCAGTGATCCAGGGACTAGCACATAACACAGGTGTTCCATCTTTATTTAAAAGATGGGGCGCTACAATAATGATGAATGAGACTTTCCTCTCACATCTTGACCTACCATTTTCTCTTTGACAAGTTTCATTTACGAAAATGCTGTAATTTTACCTATCTGTGTGAGCACTGGCGGAGCTACACTGGGCCAACAGGGTGCACAGGACACCGGGTCGATTTGGTTTTTCTTTATATAACAGCAAATTTCCACCGTGTGCACCCCCAGCCCATTAGTTGTGCACCCGTGAGCCATGTAGCCCAATATGAAGAAGCCCAAACGCAGCTAGCCAAATCATCCATTGATCACTGATCAGCACGGAGCTAGCAGCTAGCAAAACGCAAAGGCGACGTTGTCTCATATTCCGATCTTACCCCTCCCTGGCTCTCCCACCGTTCGCTCCAGTTTCCGGCCGAGGAAGAACTGGCCGGGATGCACGCCTCGCCGGCTTGCCGCCTTCGTGGCTCATCAGCACCGCCAGGAGCTGATCAGCACCGCCAGGAGCTGATCCCAGGTCCGGCCGTCCGGTGCGCTGTCCGCAGTTCCGTGATTCCGTTTGTGCCTCACGGTCTAAGCCCCAGTCCAATCCCCTTTATTTCCCAAGCGGCAAAAAACAGCAGATATTATTTTTAGACATTTAGATCTAATGTAGTTGTTTCAGCGTGTTAATTTGTGCAATTTGTTTCTCACAAATTTTGATTTACTTAGGTCACTAGGCATTCATGAACTGATTTGTGTATCTCTAATCGGTTGTCTCTAATGCAATTTAATGGTATTTATAAAATTGCAGAGGATATTCTGTTTAATCATGGATCGTCATGTTATGAAATTGAAAAGGAAAGCTCCATCAGACCCTTTGCCTCCACCAGATATGAATTGGGAAGAGGAGATTCAGTTCGATCCCGGCAAAAGGAAATGTATAGATCAATATCGTCCTAATCAAAAAGATGTGGTTAGAAGAAAATACTAGGATAATGGGCCTTGCCAACCTCGCACTTATGATTTTCCATTTAGATTGATTGCAGACAAGAACAGAAGGTTTAGTCCAACATGGTTTGACGATTATGGGAGCTGGATTGAGTATAGTGAGTCCAAGGATAGAGCATATTGCTTTTGCTGCTTCTTGTTTAGGGGGCGCAGTAATAAAGGGGCTGGTTATAATGCATTCGTTGTCAAAGGCTGGAATAGTTGGAACAAGGTTGAAAGACTAAAGGAACATGTTGGTGGTATTTGACAGTGTTCACAACCAGGCAATGAAAGATTGTGATGCTTTATTAAAACAAGAGCAACACATTGATGTAGCTATGCAAAGATCAAGTGAGGCTGCCAAGATTGCTTATTATACTCGTGTAAATGGCTCAGTTGATGTTGCTAGATTGTTGCTGAAACAAGGCTTGTCGTTTCGTGGTCACGACGAGTCGAAGACTTCTTTAAATAAAGGTAACTTCTTAGAAACCCATGATTTCTTAGCAGATCATGATCTGGAACTACGCAAGGCTCTAAGTGTTGATGGTGCAAGCAAATCTGATATGTTGTGTCTTGAAGTCCAAAAGGATATTGCTGGTTGTTTTGCAAAGGAAATATTGAAGTCTATTCTTCAAGAAATTGGGCATGGTGTGTTTTGCTTGCTTGTTGATGAGTCTAGAGATGTCTCATGGAAAGAACAGATGGCAGTAGTGTTGCGCTATGTTGATAGTTTTGGAATAGTGAAAGAGAGCTTTGTTGGTCTTGTTCATGTCAAAGAGACAACTTCTGCCCACCTAAAGTTGTCAAATGATTCTGTGTTTGCAACATACAAGCTGAGCTACAACCAAGTTAGAGGTCAAGGTTATGATGGTGCTAGTAACATGCGAGGCGAATTCAATGGCTTGAAATCATTGATCTTGAGAGAAAGTACCACAGCTTACTATATCCACTGTTTTGCTCACCAGCTTCAGCTAGTTGTTGAAGTTGTAGTAAGGAACCACCGAGGCGTTAGTAATTTCTTTACCATGATTTCTACCTTATTGAATGTGGTGGGTGGATCTGCTAAACAGAGGGACATGATTAGAGATATTAATCTCGAAGAATTGAGTAAGGCCTTAGGTTGTGGGCAACTTGAAATTGGTAAATGACTAAACCAAGAGCAATCCCTTAAAAGGCCAGGGGACACTCGTTGGAGCTCTCATTGTAAAACACTTCAAAGCTTGGTCGACTTGTTCTCAACAATTGTCAAAGTGTTAAAATTTGTGGAAGAGGAGGACAAGGATAGAACAAACAGAGATCAAGCATTGGGTCTTTTAGTGTACTTTCAGTCATTTGATTTTGTGTTCTATTTGCAGCTCATGTTAACTACTTTAATAGTAACGAACATCTTGTCACAAACACTGCAACGTAAGGATCAAGACATAGTGAATGCCATCCATTGTGTGAAATCAACAAGAAGTCACTTGGTAGAGCTTAGAGGACACAGATGGCAACCTCTCCTTGATGAAGTGTTTGCATTTTGTGATAATCATGATCTTGTAAAGTTTGAAATGGAAGAAGGCTATGTTAACCCAAAGAACAAAAGGCAAAGAACCGGAATTACCAACAAGCACCATTTTGAAGTGGATTGTTTCAATGATGTTCTTGATTGGCTAGTTCAAGAGCTTGATAGTCGATTCAACGAGACCACCTCTAACCTGCTTGTTTGGTCCACATCTTTAAGTCCAAGAGACTCATTCCATGATTTTAATTCAGAGAATTTGAAAAGGTCCTTTGTCTCTAGATTGCAGATGTCCAATCTGATGACAGATTCTCTAATTTAGAAACAATTGTTGATCTTTCCCGAATATTAGTTGAAACAAGATAACATTTATGCTATCCTTTAGTCTATCGGCTTTTGAAGCTAGTATTGGTACTACATGTTGCCACTGCCACGGTTGAGAGATGTTTTTCGGCAATGAAGATCGTGAAAACTTACTTACGCAATCGCCTCAATGATGAAAGTTTGAGTGATGATCTTATTTGTTATGTGGAGAAGGAAGAAATGAAGAAAGTCACTAATGATCCGGTGGTTGATCGTTTCATGAAATTGAGGGGTCGCAAATTCGAATAATGAAAAGGTAACCTATCCACTTGATTGATTTAATCTTTTCATTTTATAGTTTGGTTCTTGCTGAAGTTCAGTTATATTTTCTATTTTATAGGTTATGGAGTATGGACATTGCAGCTGGATGGTGTTTTTGCCAAGCTGATGTGCTTCCGGTGGTGGATTAGGACATATTTTGTTAGTCAATGTTATCTTTAATTCCCTATTTTACCTTATTTAATCAATATTGTCAAATTTCAATGGATTATCCATTTTATTAGTATTGTTATCGTCACTTCTATGTTATATTGACTCATGTATTTTGGATAATTATATATGGTTGAAACGGGTGCATACTTTTAAAATTTGGTGTATTGTTGCTCGGAATTTTTGTACACTGTCTTGAGCGTTATAGAGTTGTGCACCCGCGAGTTGTTTGATGTAGCTCCGCCACTGTGTGTGAGAGTATTATGTTTTGTTGTCTGTATCTTACAATTGCTCAGCATGCAAATTTCAGATATTCAAGCACACATTTGCCGCTGTAGGTATCAGATATGCAGATATTCCAGTATTGACTGACAAAGTGCACTTAATCAGATTATTCAACATGACAATAGCTATCACACGCACAATGGATTGGCTGGGTGCAATGAACATGTATCGTGCTCAGTTGGAGATACTTACGCCTCTTTCCATATATCTATTTGTTTTTCTAGGAAAACTCCATATGTCTATTTTTGAAACTCGTCTTATCTCTTATTTACAGATTTTTCTCCATTATTCATGGCAAGAAGTTGATGATGAGTTTTTGGTTACTTTTTTTTCCGGTCACCTTTTTTCACAAGCCATCTATATGGATGTGAGCTATAATGACATTATATCATAACTACCATGATCCGAGTTTGGGATATGGTTACTTTGTTGTTAGACCCATTCCATGTTAATTGTTAGTTAACCTACCAATTGTAAGTTTTGATATGGCATTAGGTTCTTATAACTTTAAAAGAAAATCATCCATGTCAATGATATGTACTATAATTTCTCCATTTCTTCATAAAAAGGAAGATACCAAGATAGATTAATCGTGTGTAGCTAAAATGGATGTGTGGTATTCTTCACTAAGGTGTCTTTTTGTAATGTTGAATACAATAAACAATATTCTCCAATTTTTTTTTGTTAATCGGGTATAATTGAATTGCATTTGTACTTAAACTCAAATTCATACATGGTAGTCAAAAAGAAAATGGATAATGTATATTATCTCTTCAACTCTTATATTATGTTACTCAATACCCAATGTGACTTTCCTTTTGGCAATTTTGTGGAGATATACATATACTTATAAATTTCCGGAGCAATGCGCGGGGTATCATCTAGTTCAAGTAATTGTGGTGTCGAAAGGAGTCCCAGAAGTACTGTATTGAGGAAATGATAATATGGTGACTAAGGACCATATTGTATGATATGCATACCTGCTCAGTTTTCCTGCTTAAGTAGCATGTTGACGGACGTCCGCCTGGAGTCAAATTCTGTCCGACCCTTGTTCCTGTTTCATTTAATCCGCTGGAGCCGTGTACGTAGTGGACTGAATACTGATTAGCAAAAAAGTGTGTAGCGGACTGTCCATCAATCCTGTTGGACTGTCATCCCCACAATGCTTAAGTACGTGGCTCTCGGACCACATTTATGGAAAAGAGATATCGTGGTTCTTGATTGTAGCTCAGCGCGATAAACTCCATGTTTCTGTATGCTGAATGCTTTGAGTATCAGGTGAGTGAATAAAGCTGCAGATTCATGATGCATGTTCTCAAACAGCCAAAGGGAACTGGGACATCTTTCCAGAGCTCCTTTGCATTATCAACATGAATAATGTTACTATACAATGGTGATATTTTACATCAAGGGCTGTGGAAAAGGCTAAAGTAGAGCTATTCAGATGCTGTGTAGTGACATCTATTGTCAGGACTCAATAGTCCTCGAAGTAACACGGCAGTGGTTCTTCTTTTCTAGACTTGCGCCTGCTTAGCAGCGTCTTGAGAAACTTCTTGCCCTTCTTCGGAGTCTGCTCGCCTTCCTTGGAATCATCGTTGTACCTGTCAGCGTACGACCGCAGTGGTGCCAATCTTTTGGGATCGGAAGTTGAGTGCATCTTCAGAAACAACAAATATTGTCAGTGTTAATGCATATAACTCCTGGTGGTCTTATGTTCACAAGCTGGCTTGATTTACCTGGACCCTGACACTTGATGTCTTGAGTAAGGATGGCTTCTTTGAGAGCGATCCAGACCTTGTGAGTGGAGTTGTCGAAGGAATTGGCGAATCCGACCTTTTATCTGCTTTGTAGAAATAAAATTGGTTATGGAATGCTAGAATATTCAGTTAAAATGTGCGAGTTTTATTTTTCAAATAATAAGAACCTAAATTCGTGCCCATGAGGACTTAAAACTGGGTGGCTGGGTTGTACATCTACTCCACTAGCTAAGTGAGTTCGGCTTAGCGGATTAAGAGTCTCTTTGTAATCATTTCACGAAAAAAGTATTTTGCACTCATGTACTACCATCAGCTGATGAACTTATTACTCCCTCCGTTCATATATGTTTCGCGTATAGTATGTTGAGAAAAAAATCCAAACTATAGGGTGTATTAAGATCTGTGGACAATTTTATCCATAAAAAAACAAGTATCAATTTCGAACAAAGGGATTTTATCCATTGTTTTCATTTTGTGACTACTAGGGACTCTTTTTCTTTTGTTTTTTTTGAGAAGGAAATGGATCCACCGTGTGGCAAATACCCATATCTTAATGCTTGTGCAGAAAATTATACGTCTTACATTCAGTAACGGAGGGAGTATTACTTTACTGGCTTTACCTTTTTTGTTAGGTATCGCAGTCTCACAAGGTGTCACGAAGCGCGGATGCTGTGCTGGAGAGAATGAATGTGCACGCTGAGAAGGTGCACGGGCCATTGACCGAAGCTTGCTGCAAATTAGAACTTTCAGTTTGAGAACTTGACCGAAGCTGTTGCCGTGAACAAATAAAACAAGAAAAGAGACAACCGAGGCAGAGTTGTGGTTTGCAAATTGAAAACTGACCGGAATGAAGGTTGCTTGTCTTTGGTTTTTGGTTGAGCTGCAGCAGCGGCTGCTGGCGACAAAAAAAACATTTCAGGTAAAAAACAAATTAAATATATTCATATTTTACATCGATTGAAGATTCTTACTGCTGAAGGCCTGTTGCATCTGCGCAGTCCTGTTCTTGACCTTATTCATCTCGCTGAAGTTGGGGACAGCACTGGGAATTGATTCACCTCCTGCTGAAATAGTGAAATCATCATTAATGTAAGATATCAAGATGTCTCACCCAAGTCAACTCCTATTCACTTGTTGCATCGTGAATGTGCCGACAAGCTTAGAAACAGATGGAGGGTAGGTGCAAGGTATCTCACGGTTACTTACCTGGTAAGATGTACCTCTTGTGGTACTTGGGAGCAGTGATCACCAAGGATTGCTGTGAAAGGCCTTCTCTATTCATGCATGCTTGGCTCATTTGAGTTCTCTGAAACCAACCACTTTGTTAATGCAAAGGCATAAGACAATGAGATTGCTACCGTGATGATTCGTCAAGTAAAACCTGCTGGATGCAGGAGACCCGCAAATTGGCCTCCGTGACCTCATCGAACCTTTGATCGACAAGGCTGGAGACTTTGAAGGATATGGATCCCAGGTGATCGACAGTGTTGACGAGGGCCTTCACAGCATACTCCTTAAGATTACTCATCACCCTACATATATATGTGCGTACACATAAAAGATGAGCAAACCAGCTTTAAGTTGCAAATCCGTGGAAGCTTGCAGATTGGCTGCATGATCTGTGCAGCAAATAAGGGGAAGCAATGGGTACATGACATACGCCTGCTTTTCGTCCTCCTCTATGTAGGCAAATTCGAAATACTCTGCCGCAGAGTACAGTTGCGACCGCAGAGTCTTGAGATCCTGCACAGCGAGTTTGTTTTGGATCATCAATTGCATCAGTCAATAGCAAAATATAACAATGTATTTACGGTGTATTTTTATTGCTGCACCAAGCGATATTGGTTCCAAATGCTGATTTTAGTACTACCAGTTTTAGCATTTGGGCGTCAACTCAGTTGTAAAGAAGGTGTATCAAAGATGCATGGCTGTAAACAGAGAAAAGAAGGGGAAGAGAAACGCATGAAGAGAATGGAAAGGATAAACTGACCTTGATGGTTTCAGAGAAGACGAGGGATTCCTCCGTCTGCACCTCCTCCCGAATGTTGCGCATGGCCGTGGTGCCGGAGCCGGCGCCTCTCCTCTGCAAAGACCCAACAGCTTCCACCATTCTAGGCTTCTAGCTAGCCCCTCTGTTGCTTTGCCTCCCTCAAGTCCTCTTTGATCAGGATTCTGAATGTACCTGTAGAAGATTATGGCGATGGTGTTGCAGGAGTGGGGAAGCACCGATGAATTCTATGAGCTGGGAGGAAGAAGACCGTAGGGGTTAAGCTGGAGGAGGAGGCGGAGGCATGTCATTAGCACGACAAGCATTTAACTAGTACTAGAAGAGTCGTTATGGTGATGGCACGGCAACAGCAGAAACAGCTATAAATAATGCCATCCAAGGGAAGCAACACGATGCCCTTTGTCTTCGAGGTAAGGCTCTACTCACTCTACTGGATGTTGACTGGTGACTGCATATGCAGCACATTGGCATCAGATCAGACGGTCCAGTGTAATTAACTAGTTCTACAATCAACAAGTCTACATGTACCCCAGTGACCCCACATCTATAGTGGTAATGAATTCCCTAGTACTCTCATCAGGCCCTGATCCAGTCAGTCCTCTACAGCAAGGAGCAGTCAAGCAAAGCCTACCCTCAAGACCGACAGTCATCAGTACAGGGTGAAGTGAAGTTGGTAGGGCTAGGCGCTGATTTTAATCCCATCCCTGTTGAGGTGGTTAAGCAATCAGTGAAGTGAATCCAAATCAGAGGAAAACAAAAATACACTGACCTCCCCCCCCCTCCCCCCCCCCCTCGCGTCGTCCCCCGTCGGACGACTCGAGGGAAACCCTACCGCCTACCCGCCGGCCACCGCTCCCATTACACCCTTGCCCCCGTCGCCGCCGGAGGATGTCATCTAACGGCGGACGGCAGCGGCGGGGCGCCCCTCCACGTTTTCGTTTAATAAGTCTCTGCAGTCTTCATCCTCCATGGTCCTCGACCCGATCCAAAATTGACGTCCGGCCGGCGGCCGTTCATAGATCTTCCGCGCTCGCGTGCATGTCCCCGCGCGCCGGAGTGCTGGAACGATTCGTGCGGGCCGAATTGCAAATTCCCACGCACAGGAGTACTGGATCGATTGATCCGTTATGACTCTTGTCGGGCGCTGGACTTCTACATCAATCTATTGATCCTGGACTACTACATCAACGGATTGATCGATTCATCCATTTGGAGTACCAGATCGATCCATGTTTCCGGCCGCAGTGTGCACAAGCTATCTACCCCAAGTACTGGATCGATCGATCTATGTTGGTGGCTTGCTGTGTGTCTAGCTCCGACGTCATGTTCGATGAGGGCAGAGAACCTGCCAGTTCGGAAGGCGTCAGCCTGCGGTGGCTGGATTGTGAGACCTAGGGTTCCTCTCGTGTTAAGATAAATATTATCTGATGCAGGTCCTCCTCAATCTGACTGGAGTTCTGACGCAGGTCCTCCTCAATCTGGCTGGAGTGTTGGGTTCCGGAAGACTCCGACAACAATCTATCATGGGTGTTTATACCTGGAGATTGTTGGATATGGTGGAATTCAGTCACGCCGGAGGGAGTGAAGCTCTACTTCTGTTGCCATCGTGGGCAAATCCATGGTGAAGTCAGAGGCGGAGAATGTCATGAAGGTTGAGATCGGAGGATTAGTACGGGGGATTTGAGCATTCGGTGGGAAGAGGAACTTGCTTGAAGGTTTAGGAATTCAGAAATTGTATCAGCAATATGAAAGTGGGTCGATAGTACAAGTGAAGTTCAAAGTCTTGTCTTTTCAGGATGAAAATCCAAAGTCTGACCTTAATTGGTTGTGTTTGGCAATGGTCTTCTTGAAGACATTGTTTTGAGAGCGGGGACTATCTCCAGGGTGAAAACCCAAGATCTACGATCGGGTGACGATGGTGTTTCTGCACTGTTTCCTTCTTAAAGACGTTGCTTGTGGAGAATTTAGACATCAGGTGTTGTCTTGGTGGTGGTTGTGTTGTTGCTGCAAGAACTGTAACTCTTTAACGAGACATTTTTTGTATTTCCTCCTTTTATTGTATGTCGGCTGTGTGCATCCGTAATACCTTTGGTTATTGCGTTGTTGCAGAGGCTGGGTGTAATTTGTATCTCACGATATTAATATATACTCTTTATCTAAAAAAAGCAATCAGTGAAGGCGCTTTGGCTCGCACTGTGTACGCAGGTAACCAAAAGGTCCGAAAGTGAAGAAGCCAGGGGGTGAGATTTGGTTGCGATGCTGGACCGGACACTTGTTTGCTTTCTCTGCCTTCTTTTCTTTCTATTATACTGTATATCTTGTGCGTGCATGCTCATCATTCCTGCCCCATGAGTATGGTCCCTCTTCACCAGCACTGCTGGTCGCATAATAATCAGACTCTGAAAGTGATCTTCTCAACAACAATCTCAGACTTGCACTGTCTGTTCAGCGTACTAATATTAATCTCCTCTCCCCCTCATGTTTGCAGGCACATTGCAAGATCCAACAGAAGTGCTCACCCGTAAACATCTCTAGGCTCAACTCCAAGCAATAGAACCTTGGGGGCGGTGATTCAATACACGGGAATTAACTACTATTTCCTCTGTTTGGGACATCATTGGCTTTAGCCTTGATTAAGCAAAGTCAAAAGTGCTCTGTCCTCTATGTCTCGCCCATGGACGCAAGTAGTACATTGATTTATGACAGTTATGATCCTCCTCCCTTGCTTTCTCCCACTGGTTTTCTTCTCATTTTTCCTTTACCCCTGTCTCGGGCAGCGGCTCTGGAATCTGGTGCCGGATGGGGATAGATAGATTCGCTGATTCAACAGAAATTGGCGCATTTCCCGCCGGATCGGAAGGAGTACGTGGCGCTGGATGAATAGGTGGATGTAGCTAGTGTGAGAGAGATCTTTGCGGCTTGTTCTATTTGTTTGTTGGGTTCGTCTAATGGCAAAGTCTTCCTTGGCTCTAGCTAATGGCTGTGTTTACAGGTTGTCATGCTATAAGTCACGATGTGTTCTGAACAATAATAATAAGTGGTACTCCCTCCGGTCCAATAAAATTGTCGCTGTCGGGATGATTGAACTACGGTAGTGTAAAGTTTCTGCAGAAGCTCCGACACTTATCGTGGATCGGAGGTAATACTAGTTGCCCACATGACGTCTAGTTCCATCCTGCGCATTATGGAATTATGCCACAAATCAGTTACACGTTTTTTTTTGAAAGATTGTATTAATAATTTAGCCGTAAGCCGCCTCATTAAAAACTTTCCAGCCCCCCTAGGTACCTGGAAGGAAAAGAGTGCGTCTAAAATTTACAGCTATTCACAGTTACAGTTCTTACAATCATTCAAAACCAGACTAGATACACAACTCGGAGTAGAATTGAAAACACTCCACTCGTCTCTCTTTTCCCTAACTGAGCTAGAGTATGAGCTACCTGATTGCTATTTCTATTGATTTTCTTAATCTCTAGCAGGGGATAGTTGCGAATAAAATCCTTGATCTCTTTGTAAATACTCCAAGTTGACCTAGCCTGAGAATTGGAGGTAATGCTTTGTACTCTACACGACAATCGGTCTCCAGAATACAAGGGAACTGATGCATCGCTACGAGGTGATGAAGTCCTTCCAAGCAAGTTTTAGCCTCTGCTTCTTCCACACTAGCACAAAAAGGAAGGTACCTCGAGGATGACAGCATCACCACCCACTTCTCGTCACAGATGACAGTACCGATACCGGATCTCTTGCTAGCTGCGTCCCACCCTGCATCCACGTTGAGCTTTGGAGAGCCTGCAGGCGGAGGGCACCACTGAGAGACTTCCTGATTCTCCCAGTTACTTGCTGGCTAGGGAAGAGCAGACCTTTTCCTTTGGAAGACTGGCTCGAGGAGTTAGCAGCCGAAAAAGCCGTCACATAGTTCAGCAAGAAGGAAACCGATGCAGATACCGAAGCGTCTCCCTTTCCGTGGACAACATCGTTTCGGAGATGCCAACATAGCCAAAAGATGAAGAGTAGTTTAACTCTAGTTTCAGCAGATGCGTTAGAGATCAGATGTAGAAACCATTCTTTCCCAGAGTTTCGGAATTCACACTCGGGCGGAAGAGACCAATGCTGGCGCATACCATCCCGAAGTGCTCTCGCTTTTGTGCATGTAACTAAAGCGTGATGCTCATCTTCATTCATCCGCCCGCAGATAGAACATAGGGGTTGGGTAGTACTGATTATGCGATGAACGTTTACATCAAGCGTATTAGTGGCAGCTTTCCATCCGAAGAATCTGATCTTTTATGGTACTTTAGCCTTCCATATGCAGTCCCAGATCGGCCTATCACCAAGATGGGTAGAGCTTGACTGTCCTGAAGTCAGTGAGTCCAACCTTGGTTGAAGAGCAAGACGATAAGCTGAGCAGACCGTAAATTGGCCCGACTCCTCCATATTCCAAGCAACAAAATCTTATGTGGTACGTGGAGTAAGACGGATAGCCAGAATTATATCCGCATCATGAGGCCAGAAGACCTGTCGGATCAGATTTTCGTCCCAAGATCTAGTAATAGGATTAATCAACTCAAAAACCCACCTCATACGGTTAACCTTCATCTTTCCTGAGACCCTGAGGGAGCCAGACCGAGGGAGCCAGTTATCTCGCCAGATTCTAACATGTGATCCGTTGCCAATGCGCCAGATCGCCCCCTGCTTCACAAGCTCCAATCCGTGCATAATACCTTGCCATGAAGGAGATGTATTTTGAATGAAGGCCGTGTCAAGTAAATTCCCATTCAGGTAGTATTTAGCCTTTAGTAAGCGACCACATAAGCTATCAGGTTTTTCTAAGAGACGCCAAGCCTGTTTAGCAAGTAAAGCTTGGTTAAACATTTGCAGATCCTTGAACACCATACCCCAATGCGCCTTGGGCCTGGTAACCTTTTCCCATGACATCCAGTGTAAACATCGACGATTAAGCTCGTCTCCCCACTAGAAATCTCTCACAATATGATTAAGCTCCTCAATCAGCCCTATAGAGAATTTGAAAATTCCCATAGCATACGTTGGAAGTGCTTGAAGAATGGCTTTTATCAAGGTTTCCTTGGCACCACTGGACGTATACTTATCGATCCAATCACTAGCTCGCTTAACAAACTTTTCCTTAATTGGTTTAAATTGGCCATTCTCTAGACTTCCCTCCGGAACAGGCAGCCAAGGTATTTCTCCTCAAAGCATTGAGTTTCATATTTTAGTATACCTTGAATTGCTGATTGGGTATCTTTGGGAACGAGTGCTTCCAAACAGAATTGAGCATTTTCCCATACTTACAAGTTGTCCTGTAGCTCTCTCATGGCTATCCAGTAATCTTTTATCAACAGCCGCTTGCTGCACATTCCCTTCAAACAACATCAAGCAGTCATCGGCAAAAAGGAGATGGGAGATTCCCCGTGACCTTCTACAAATATGTAGCTCCCGCAAAGAAGAACTCTCAATAACCTGCAGAATCAAGGTAGATAAACCATGAGCAACAAACAAGAACAAATAAGGCGAAAGTGGATCACCTTGGCCCAACCCACGTGACGAGGAGAAAGAGTCCAATAAATGTCCATTGAATCGAACCGAGTATCACACCGTGGTCACACACTCCATCACCCACCGTATCCATTTACTATGAAAGCCCAGCTTCGTCAAGACTCCTTCAAGATAACTCCAATCAACACGGTCATATGCCTTAGCCATATCCAACTTGTACGCATAGAACTTTGCCCTTGATCCCGACTGAATTGAATTAATACACTCCAAAGCAATTAAGGCATTATCTGTAATCATCCTCCCTAGAATAAACACACTCTGAAAGGGAGATATAATTTGTTGCAAGAGAGGTCTCAATCTGTTAGCTAAACATTTAGACACAATCTTAAACAGGACATTACAAAGACTGATTGGTCTAAAGTCCTTCAACTCCTCATGATCATTCTTTTTTGGGATCAGCACAATAGATGTTTCATTTATCTGGTCAAGCATCACCCCCTCATCAAAAAATCGCTGCACCACAGCGATAACATCATGTTTCAGAACGACACCGTTTCTTTCAAGGAACCGAGCCGGGAAACCGTCTGGTCCAGGAGATTTAAGGGGACCGATCTGGAAAAGTGCATCTCCAATTTCTTTTTCCGAGAATGGAGCTACCAGACTATCATTCATCTCGTCATTAACACAAGCCCGGAGCTGATCAACAATCAAAGAAGGGTCTACATTATCATCCCAAGTAAACACGTTTTGGAAATATCCTGTGGCTAAATCTTCCATCTCCCTTGGTTCGGAAGTGAAGGAACCATCCGGTTTTTTCAACTTGGTGACACGTTTTTTCTGTCTGGAAGCACGTCTATGGAAATATTTCGTGTTCCTATCCCCCTCTCTCAACCAGTCAACTCGAGACCGTTGTAGCCACATTATCTCCTCTCTATATAACATCTCATCCATGACTGACATAAGCTTTTTCTTCTTTTCCACACTGTCTGCATCAACTAACAGAGCAAGCACTTCTAACTCTTTCCTTAGTTTCTCAATTTCTTTTGGAACCGAAGGGAAGCTCTTCAACTTCCATTTATGGAGAAAGCCCATCAGTTACACGTTTTATCCTCACGTTCTCTTCTTATCGGGCAGTATTTTCATATGGTTGTAGCTTTTCCAGAAATTCCTCTGATTGTTGTACAGGAAAGAAAGAATATACTAGCTACCTTCATATAACCAAGGTTAACTAGATACTTCCTTTTCTTAATCAAGTCTAAACCCAATGATGTATCTAGACTTAAGATAACCAAGGTTAACTACTCCTTCCGTTCATAAAAATGTCTCAACTTTGAACAAAAGTGGATGTACCACATCTTTTTATGAACGGCTGGAATAGATATTTTGGAACTACTCCCTCCTTAAAAAAGATGTATCAACTTTATCTAAACTTGCATCTATATCTAAACATGTTTTAGTGTGTAAATACAGGACCGGCTTAATCTCAGTGCGAGAAGTGCGACGGCCCGGGGTCCAGTCAAAATAGGGGCCCATATTAGATATACATACATCATATATGCTAATACAAAGTAGAGGGAAAGTAAAAAGCCCCAGGTCAAGCCCAGCCAACCCTGAGGCCAGCAAGCAGCCTTTCAATGTTCTTTTTTTTTTCACCGCACGCGTTGCCCTTCAATATTCTCAATGCATGCAAACCGGAGACTGATGCAAACCGGCGAGCACGATTCACGAAGACGCACAACACAATTTTTTGCCTCGCCTGACTCAATATGGAATCAATCAAGATCATCAATCCATCATTCGGATCATCATTAGGAGTATTGATTTTGACACTCTCATTTTGGGTCTAAAAATGAATGCAAGTCTCATTTCTCATGATTTTTGAAAGATATCATGTTATTTCTATATGATTTTTGTGCATTATAACTTCTATATGATACCTGGTTTGAAACAAAGCCAATAAAAAATAAGGAATGTTTAATTTTAGTTACAAAATAAGCAGTTTTATGTTTTTATAGCAATTATATATGTTCATATATCAGATTGTTTTTTATTCTATGGGGGCCAATTTGTGGAGTTCGCACCGGGGCCTTTAAAATCCTAGAGCCGGCGCTGTATAAATATACATTTGGACAAACTTGAGACATCCTTTTATGTACGGAGAGGGTAAAACAAATCTTCGGTTAGCGTTTTAGTGACCTTAGTGTGTAATTAAACATTTGCTCATGGTTCTTGGGTCATGGATATTTTCCCTACTTTCTCCTTGTGTGAAACAGTATTTCGGGGTGTTGAGAAATTTTCGTACCTCATCTAAAAATTCGTCCAGTTTTAGATGACTTGCCATAAAACGGTATTTGAATCCACATGGTGGGCCTAAAGGGCCCACACATCGGAATTTAACTTTTGGTTGAGTTAAGAGGCCTTCTCTACATCGGATTTAAATGTCGTGCGTGCTAATCTTGTCTTAGATTATGGTTTTGCAGGCAAATTCAGACTTTCAGGCATCTAAAGCCCATTTGGTCGTCAGTTTTCTGATCTGGCTACAGAGTTTTTTATTTTTTCCAATGGATTGTATAAAAATGTAGGTGTGATAATCTAGATGTTTCTAGAATACATTTTTCATGTTTTCAGCTGATTTTTGTTGGAATAATAGAGATCTCATCTCTTCTATTTTATTGAAACGAAACACGGAAGAATATATGTTTGACGACAAAATAACGTCTAGGCATAAGCATTGTATGAAGGCAGCGAAAGAAACTTATAGAGTAGTGATAAACAAAGAATTAAAAGGCATGAGAGATAGCTAGGGACTATTTTCATCCTACAAGACCGAATACATCTACATCAGCCAGTGATGAGTTCTGAAATGTCTTGATGTGCTTCAGGTTGGGACTCCAAGTGGAGAGTGTGTTGCAAGGGAAGATTATTTTCCCCACTAAGGTGACTCGAGGGTAATATCGAACTCTCGGGGAACTGTGTGTGAAATGATTGTCTCCTCCTCCTTCTTCAAGCAACCTACGAAACAAATTAAATTGCTTTGTGCCCTCAACCTCACCAAGTGGTTGGCAAGCACAATGTGTGTTAAATATGATATGATAATAATAAAATGCAATGCAAGAAATAAATAGTAATGATGTAAATTAATATGCAAGGATAACTAAAACAAGTAGTGATTTTGTTTTTGGGGTTTGAATGGTTTATGCAAGTAATAGAAGTGTTTTTGTATTTGATGAACATCGTAATACGATCTTATTGCAATACTTTGATGCGTATGTCCATCACCTTATTCTACCAATAAGATGACCTCATTGTCAATCGACGTCATTGTCCATGATCGGGAAATCTCGATCAATAGTTGCCCAATGAACTAGTTTATATAGAGTCTCACTAGGGACTCTGGTTTGTCTATGTATCACACATGTATTAACAATTCCGATTAGTACAGTTATAGCACGATACAAAAACATATTATAAACTTATGAGATAATGCTATAAATACTATATATTTATTTGCCTCTAGAGCATATCTCTTTCAGTTTGCCCCCTCCAATCTTCAGCTCCTGGTCTTCTGTTCCGTGGTTATGTGTTTCTGCGGCGCTCCCTTCCGAAAGCCGTCGGGGAACTATTTTTATAGTCGTTTTTAGGTCAAGACGAAGGCTCGAAGATGAAAATTGACAACATCAGAGGCTCAAGGGGGGAAGGGGCACCTCCCAAGCGGCCAGGGGGGCCTTCTCGTTCCTCCTCAGACTTCCCTTCCCGCTCTTACTTGGCTCGTACGCTTCCTTCCTTCCAAAAACTGGTCCCTATGAAATATTAGGTCATTTGGACGTTGTTTGGGCCCCAGAAAGGTAAAAATATAGAAAACTAGGGTTTTTGACTGTGCAGGGTTAATTTCAAAAAAATAGGGAAACTTTGAATATTTCTCATAAATCAATATAAACATATTTATAATTCATATATGATGCAAACATGATGAAATAACAATTAATAAAGTGAAAATTCATGTATGCAGTTTACATGCATCAGCCAGCGACTCCAACATATCCATCTATGGTGACTACATCTCGGCATAAGAAGAAAGGAAATTTTGCACCAGTCTCAACGTAGGCGCCGGGTTACCTTTTTGAACAAGGGGTGGGCTGACGCCCGGTTCAGTGCATTTCAGAAGCACATTACATCAGTGATTACAATGCCCTCAAGCTGAACTCTAGAGACACTTGTAAGATAGGGCAAGCAGAGGTGCTGTCAACTACGTTCCTGCGGGAAGTAGTAGGCTGAGATCCGAAGGACCTAAGCGCCTGATGAGCACAGTTGTGGGCAACACAATTTAGGTTTCTTTTAACGTAGGCGCAGGGTTACCTAGGTTCTAGGACCGGCTAGCCACTTCTACTTCAAAGATGTCGAGACACCGTCAGCCCTATGATTTTTTGGAAGCTATAAAGTGGGGTTTTCCCAACTATTTATTTAAATTTTATAAATGTAGAAGATGAAAGTAGCCAAGCCGGCAAACCCAGGTAATATTTTCTAGTGGCTTATGAACAAGGAAAGCCATCTACTCCTCAAACTTTCTTTGGTATCTATATATATACTAGGGTTGATCTGCTTGGAAATGAAGTCATTCCGAGTAGTCCAAAAAGCCCAAGACATAAGAAACATTATGTCCATAGAAAAATTCAGATAAATGTTTTCTCGGAGACTCTGAATGATGGCTTCAATCGGTCGATGCATGACTGTGGCAGGATCCCAATTAGGGCAAACGTACTTCCAGCTATCAAAAGCACACTCAAAAAATATGTGGGTCCGAGTTTCCTAAGAAGCACTATTGCACATCTCATAGAGGTATAAGGGCATGAAAATTCTTTGTTTGCAAAAGTTCTCGAGTGTTCAAACGATATTGAACAAGAAACCAGAAGAAGACTTAGTTTTTTTTGTTGACAACATGTTTTCCAAGTCCAGTTCAGAGCGAGGTAGACCACGGGTTGCTTTAGTAGAAGCTTGTAAGCTTTGGCAACATGGAATATAGATGAACTATTAAAGACACTCCAAATATCCAACTGATCTTGTAAGTCCAAAGATGCCAATAGAATCTGAAACTCAAGGAAATTATAATATGCTTGAATAGACAATGGGAGGTGGAATAGACCAGACAAGTTCTGGCTAGAAACTGCCTCAAGTTTGGAAGCATTTCAAGCAGTCACTCCAGCAGAATGTAGCTTTCTTTGTATGGACAGGAGGGACATCATGTTGGTAATAAGCATCCTAAAGTAGATTCGATTTGGGTTTGTATGGACAGGAGGGACATCATATTTGTATGGACAGGAGGGACATCAGAAGCCAGCGGGTTTGTTGCAACCTTTACCTGTACCAGAATGGAAATGGGAACAGATAGGAATGGACTTCATTACAGGATTACCGCGTACTAGATCGGGGTATGATTCGATTTGGGTAATAGTGTATCGATTGACAAAAGTGGCCCATTTTGTGCCAGTAAAGACTATTTACTGAAGTGCTAAGTTGGTAGAGATATACATGAGGAGGATAGTGTGTTTGCATGGTATTCCCCAGAAGATTGTGTCTGACAGAGGTACCCAGTTTACCTCGCATTTCTGGAAACAACTACATGAGTCGTTGGCTACGAGATTAGAGTTCAGTACATCATTTCATCCCTAAACGGATGGACATACGGAAAGAGTAAACCAGATTCTAGAAGATATGCTGAGGGCATGTGCATTGGACTACAAGTCTAGTTGGGATGATAATTTACCGTATGCGGAATTTTCCTATAACAACAGCTACCAGGCCAGCATAGAAATGTCGCCGTTTGAGGCACTCTATGGTAGCAAATGCACCACACCACTACTTTGGAGCGGTGTTGGATAACATAGTTTATTCGGACCTGATATAATCAAGGAAGCCGAAGAGAAGGTTCGAATGATCAAGGACAGATTGAAGATCACGCAGTCTAGACAGAAAAGTTATGCAGATTCAAAAAGGAGAGAGATCACATATGAGATAGGTGACAGGACATATTTGCGAGTATCACCGATGCGTGGTGTGAAGAGGTTCAGGATCAAAGGCAAACTTGCAGCTCGATTCATTGGGCCCTTTAAGATTCTTTCTCGCAAGGGAGAAGTGGCGTATGAGCTAGAATTGCCGGAAAGTTTGTCAGCAGTTCACAATGTATTCCATGTGAGCCAGCTGAAAAAGTGTCACCCAGAGATGGCAGAAACCCCGCTACGAGATACAGTGCCACTAGAAGAGGTCCAGTTGGAAAGTGACCTGACGTATGAAGAGAAGCCAATCAAAATCTTGGAGACAACAGAAAGGGTTACACGAACCAAGACTATCAAATTTTGTAAGGTCCAGTGGAACCACCATACCGAAGAAGAAGCAACCTGGGAACGGGAGGATGATCTTCGAGAAGAACACCCACATCTTTTTGCAGGCCAATCCGAATCTCGAGGGTGAGATTCATCTTAAGGGGGTTAGGTTTGTAACATCACAAATTTTGCAAAAATTTAAAACTTTGCTTTCATGCATCAATCATAATATAGGCATAACATTAAACCACATAAGTACTAAATAAAATTTCAGTTATGAGTTTAAATAATTTATAATCCCATAAAGAGTTAATTTAAACTTCATTAAATAAATATATTTTTTCCAAATTATTTAATGGGCAAGATTATTATTAAAAAATTCTAATTTAAATAAACTCTCCAAAATAGGTTTTAAATAAACTCTCCAAACCAGATTCTAGAAGATATTCTAATTTTTATGAATTTTTCTGAAATGTTTTGAATAGGTTTGAAAATCATTTTGTAAATCGGATTTGAAAACAATTTTAATTTTTATTTAAAAGAAATGGTTTTTGGGCCGGCCCAGGCGCTATCTGCCGCGCGCGCGTTAGCTAGCAGCCCATCAGCCCGCTCCGGCGCGCGCCTCTCTCTTCTCTCTCACTGACAGGTGGGCCCCACCTGTCAGCCGTCTTCAACCTCCATCTGGAGATCGCGCCGGAGATGGAGTCCGCGACCGAGCCGTTTCCGAGCCGTTTTCCACCGCGATTAGCTCCCGTGCCCCCTCCTATTTATTCACCTCGAAGCCGCCTCCGAAACCCCCCCAAACCCTACCACTCCGCCGCCGGGCTGCTCGGAATCGAGACCGCCGCCGCTGCCATTGCCGCCGGGCGTTTTGCACGATTTCGGTAAAATCGAGCACCTCGAGCGCCCCCGCTTTCTTCCCCTCGCTTCCCTATCTCCTTGCGCACACGTTGAGCCCCCTCACGTGTTTTATTTCGCAGCCGAGCGCCGTATCCATCCTCGACCCGAGACCGCCGCCGCCGTCCACGACTCCGACGAGGAAAGGAGAAGAACACCGACGCCGCCGCCGCGCCATCGACCTCGCCTCCTCCTCCGCTTCATTTTGGTAAGAACCGCTCCTCTCGGGGCTTCGTATAATGCCGGGAACGTCGAAGCCGACGTGCCGCCGCCGCGGGCGCCATCGCCAGCGAGCGCTCCGGCGACCCGCGCGCCGCTCGGTTCGGCCGTGCGTTATAAGCCGTCGGATCTAGACCCAGCGGATCTAGATCGGATAGTTTCGTGTGTCCGATTTTATTTAGATCGTACGGCTCGCGCTCGCGATCCGCGCGAACCGTTTTCGTCCAATAAGATCGCGCCACGTAGCCCCATTTATTTCTTTTCGCAGGAATTTTATAAATAAAACATAAAACATGCAAAACTTAGAAAATTCATAACTTTTGATCTATAAGTTCAAATTTGATAAATTTCATATCCACGGATAGCCCTGCTGGTGTAGATTATTTCTACATCATTTGTTTTTCCTTTAGGATAAATTATAATTCATGAAATTATCCGAGGAGTAATTCGGCTATTAAATCCATAACTTAAATAATAAACATGTTTTTCAAATAAACTTAATTGTTTTAGAGTTAGGTTATTTCCCTCGGTCCAGAAATATTATTATTTGTCTTATTTGAAAACTTTTATAAAACAATAAAGTTGTAGTTATAGAATTCAAGTTTTGTTATATTGTTTTCTATTAATTAATTTATAAGTAAAATAATAAACTCCTAGATTTGCATCTCATGCATTTAATAACAGAAGATATAAATAATAAATAAGAGTGTCTAGTTATACTCATGGCATACCATGCATGCATACATCTTTATGTTTTGTATTGTGTGATATTGTGTGGGTATTTATTTTTATGTATTGCTTGTGCTAGATTGTGAAGGAGAGGAAGGACTTGCGTGTGATTGCTATTCTTGTTGTGCTTGCTCTTCCTGCTACCAAGGCAAGTGACTTCATAAAACACCTACTATTTTATTCTATTGCATACCTAGTGTTTTAAGAAGTATTTGCAAAAGTAGTATGCATGATAGGTTTTTGGAGATTGTAGAATGCTATGCAAACCTGTTAGGTTACCCCTTATAAATTCCAGTTAGACCCCTATTATAATTTAGTGGAAGTACCTGCTGCAAAAATGATTGTTTTATGGTTGATGTGATAAATGAAAATTTCCACTAAATTAATTTAACGCCTGGGTGGATTGGGTCGATCGAGGAGGTTTCAAGTTGAGTGGCTTCTCAGGGCCAAGTCTCATGGTTGTCTTCGCCCAAGATAGTTTTCACTTACTTGGGGCCATGATATGCGGTGTTAACCTGAGTTGCTCACTTGTGGTAGGCCACCCGGGGCTATGAGATTTAAGTTTACACTGAGTTTAGTTGCTTACCGTGCAACCATTGGTCAATATGGGCTCTGTCTTGATGGATTAAGTTGATGTGGACCTGGGTCAAGAGATTGATGGTGGTAGAGTTGATAGGATGGTGGCAATCTCTTAGTATGATCATGGGAAAGCAACTTCTGAAAAGTCTCGTCTTGATCTTCTCCTTTTCCTTCTCACTAAAGGAGTGTAGAGGATAGTCAGGGTTGATTGAGTCTAATGGTGAAAGTGCACACACTCTCGAGAGTTAAAACCTAAGATCTTAGCCGTAACCCCGGCATCGGACAAATTGAGTGACTACACAAGGCTGTCTTCAGAAAATCTCTTCATCCCAATTTCTTAATAAAACTGTGATGGGTAAACATGGGTAGGAGACATGGATTTTTCTCGAGATTGTCTTATAAAGAGAATATATTGTTTCAAAAAGTTGTTTACCAAAAGTAGGAGAAAACTTGCTTTGCACAATAGCCTTGAGCTCCACCAGCCAAATAAGCATATAGATATAGCTTAGTAGAATATTAGCTTTTAAAAGTCACTTGCCACCACAATTCAATTGTGCTGACCCTTTATAGCTGGGCTGCAACTAAACCTTGCAGATTGTTCGAATGAGGAGTAAGGGGGTTGTCTTCGAGCTACAACCAACATGATTGCCAGTGGCTTCATGGAGATGATGTAGCTCCATGCTATCTTTAGAATTGCGTATGAACTCTGAAATAAAGTGTGAACTATTTATTTCAGCTAGCATTTCAGCTGTGCTGAGTTGTAAGGATTATTTGTTTTTGGATCATTCGTCTCGTTTTGTAATAAATTATGACATTGTACTGTGATATTACATCTTATTGGAAAATGCGAGACTTATGTGATCCAAGTCTTCCGCACTATTCATATGTGCCATTGCTTTCATGAGCAAGGGCACTACATGTGCGCCATAGAAATATGACTTTCTGTGGCGCATGTGCTCGGGTGCGCTACAAAAAGTCGACATTCTATGGCGCATCCGCTAGGTGCGCCACAAAAATTGGACATTCTATGGCGCATCAGGTTGGGTGCGCCACACAATGTACACACTTTTTGCGACGCATGGGGTCCCATGCGCCATAGAATTTCTACACATAGATTCCCCCGGTGGATCGCCTTTCAATCTTGCGGAAAAAAGAAGAAAATGAAAAAATGTTAAAAAAATTCCATCCTTTGAAATATGGTTAGGTATTAGTATCTACTCCGTGTAGCATATTTGAAATACGAGTTTTGACCTTTTATGCAAAATTACTGTAAATAAAGTCGAAACGTCCATAACTTTTGCATACGATGTCGAAAAGTAGAGAAAACTTGAAAATTGCCCACACCGTGGCTTGCCCGGATAGACCTTTTCAGATTCCTCAAATTCCAAAAGGAAAAAAGTTATTTTAAAATGATTGTTTTTCTCAGCAAAATCAAAAAAAAAGAAAAAAAAATCTGTGGCGCACCGGGAGGGGGTGCGCCACAGAAAGTTTGGGCGGGATCTGAAGTTTGAAATGGGAGGCTGGCTCCCCTTATCCTCTCCCCTTCTCACCTTATCCTCTCATTTCCTTCTCCTTTCCTCCACTTCTCTTCTCCCCTTCTCCTCTCGTCCACTTCCCTTTTCCTCCACTCCCCTTCTCCTCCACTCCACCAACTCCGGCGAAGAGAGACGACTTCGACCTCCTACTCCCGCGACCACCTCCGGCGACTTCGACGACAACCTCCTCCTCCGGCGACCACCTCCTCCTCTTTCTCCGGTGACCTCCTCCTCTTCCGGTGACCACCTCCTCCTCCTCCGGCGACCACATCCTCCTCCGGTGACCTCCTACGGCAAGCTCCTCCTCCTCCTCGCCCACCCACCTCCGGCGACCCCCTCCTACACCCACTTACAACGACCTCCTCCTCCGACCACGGGCTTAGACGAAATTCCGGCGAAAAACGGTCGGCGCCAGATCCAGATTTGGATCTGGCCGCCATTTTTTTTTAAATTCAAAAAACAATTTTAGTGGCGCACCTAAGTAAGGGTGCGCCACAGATATGTTTCTGTGGCACATGGATGTGGGGTGCTCCACAAAAATATTTTTGTGGCGCGCCGGACGGGTGCGCCACAGAATTATATTTTTGTGGCGAGATAACTGTGGCACACCGACCATGCCCAATTGGTGCGCCACATAAAGGCTTTTTGGTGCCCCACAGAAAGGCCTTTTTCCACTAGTGTTTGTTAGCTCAATCCATTAGCACCACTTAGGCCCAAAACCTTATTTTCTAAGCACTTCTTGAATAAGCAAATGCTCCACTTTGTCAAACCCCTTTTCAAAATCTAGTTTGACAATTACATCCTTTTCTTACTGGTGCACATGTGCATGTATTCAAAAGACCATGCCAGACAGTCTTGTATATTCCTTTTTTTAGAAAAGGAGGGTGCGAGTCCCCGGCCTCTGCATCGAGTGATGCACACAACCATTCACACTTATTGGTCCAACAAGATTTACAATGTACAATATTGAACACAAACTGAAATCAACCTCTCGACAACAAGTGTCACTACCACTATGATGGGGTGACTAACATCAACGCATATCATGTACAACTGGAGTACCATTTCAGTTAAACACTCACACTCACCGACATGTACGCTTAGTCGCTGTCGCCGTCTTTCACGAACCCATCTTCAGAAAGGATCAACACCATGACCTTGCAAATCAGGTCTACCGTCGGCATCACCACGATACCAGACAACGCCACAATGCGTGAGTCCATCAACCCGAAATCGAGACCCCGCAACGCAACGCCGCCGAGACTCATCGACATCGATGTGGTAGATGAAGCACCTTCCCCGAGTCCCTTCGTCTTAGTGCAAACTTGCGGAGAGACGTGGATGCTTCACCTCGATGATGCCTTCAGGAAGGAGACGACACACCAGGAATCCCCATCACCGGCTTTGACAAACGGAGACAAGCTTTCGCCCGGATCAACCAATCACCTCCAAACCGCCGCATACACCAACATGATCCACCTAGCCACCATGATCCATCTGGCGCGGCTCCATAGACGATGCCCCCAAGAGGGAACACGACACCTTAGAGCCGCCATCGTACGATCCGTAGATCCTAGGGTTTCCCCTAGAGCATTGCAGGCGAGAAGACGTGGGCTATTAGGACGATGCCTTCGACAAGGTAACGACGTCGAGACGTCGCCAAAGCCCACCAAAAGGCCAGCTTTCACCGACATCCACGTCTCCGAACTCGCTGCCGGTGCTAGGTGTAGCATTCAAGATCTGACACACCTAGACAGGCCAATCCCTCCGACGGAAGAGGAGCCTGCACCGCCATGTCCTCGTTTCACGTGCCAAGACCGGGGGTGGAGTGCCATCACTGGTGTCGGTGAAAATGCAGTTTAAAGTTCGGATCGCCGAAGCCCATCTGGGACGCGGGTGCCGCCGCCTCCCCTGCATAGCCGCCATCGCCGCCACCTACACGCCACCCTCGGCCGATGATGGCTCGCCACACTACTAACAAAATGTTCGAGACGGTTCGCCGCCGCCCCGATCCGATCTGCAGCCGAGGAGCGCCACCACTGCCGCCGCGCCATAAGGGCTTATGGCGACGGCGGCAGGAAGGGATGAGAGGTGGGGGAGGTGGAGAGCCGGGCGGTGGGGTGCTCCCCGGTGCGGCGCGGGCACCGCACGGGAGATGGAGATGTTAGGTCGGGAGAATTACCGGACTTGATAAATCTATACTGATTTGTATGGATTAATTGCATGATCACCGTTTGGAGTCTATTTGCCAAGAGTTTAGTGGGAGCTACTAGACAGTGGCTATGAGAGATTCTGTTTGGGATGACCGGTAGAGGGTGGCGTACTCGGGCGCACCGGGAGTAATTTGCCATACTTTTCATCCAAACTTTGGCTGATCTAGTTTTATCCTTTGCGTATTTACCTTCCAGGTATAAAGTAGTAGTTTTCTTTTTGCCTTGTATTTTGTCTTGACCAAACGTGAGATAAGGAAACCAAAAGGGGAGGGTTACACAAGGCTGTGAGAACTACATTAGAGACATCAGGGACAAGTAACAATGCGCACACGAGTACCTTCCCGGCGGGATGAATTCTCATCCACCGCAAAGGTTCAAGAAACGGAAAGGGATAAACAAAGTTCCCCCCATACGTAAAGCATGCATTTGAGTAATAACCTCTTCTTTTTAGCATTGTAGAGTAAATGCTTTATCGCACCGATGACATCAAGAATGGCGGAGTCCTATGCACGAGCTAAGTACCTTCTTGTGCTCGCCTTTTCCGTTCTTAAATTGACTATTTGTCCTATTGACGGTGCAAGTATAGCTGATGTGGCTTGAATGGTGGATGGACACTCAAAGGGAGTGTTGCATTCTCTGGTATCGCCCATGGGGATCTGATACGTCCATTTTGCATCACTATTTTATATCATAATTTACTGCTATCAATTGATATATTTCGTATTTAGAGATGATACTTATGTTATTTCATTTATTTTGCATGATTGATGATTATTGGGGGATGGAACTCCGAAGTATGAATTCTGCTGGAAAAGCGTCATCGAGATACAATATTTGCGAAGACCAGAAGAACAAAACAAACACCTAGGAATTATTTTCCCACTAGATCATGAAGGAGGTCCAAAGGGGAGACTGGGTGGGGCCTAGGGGGCCCACACCACCTGCTGGCGCGACTCCCAATGCTGCCACGCGAGCGCCAGGTGCAGCCGCCCTGGCCCACCTCTGGCCGTGCCCTTTCGCGTACTTCATCACCCCAAAGACCTAAAAAAATCATACGGTGTCCATAAACCATCTACGCCGCCACCACGAGGCCGTTGAAGACAGAGAGAGAAAAGCTCTCCGACAGGCTGCGTTGCCGCTGGGGAAATTCCCTCCCGGTGGGGGGAAATCGTCGCCATCGTCACCGTCATCGAGCTGCACTCCATCACCAACACCACCATCTCCACCTCCGACGCCGTCATGTCCATCGGTCCACTCCATTCCCGCTGTAACATCTAGGGATAAACTCCGTGTATTTGATAGGGGTAACTCTCTCGGTGTTGATTACTCTTGTTATTGATGCTATTGAGTGAAACCGTTGAATTAGGGTTTATGTTCAGATTGTTATCCATCATTATATCATCTCTTATCATGTACCATATGATGTGTCGTGAGTAGTTCTTTGTGTTCTTGAGGACATGGTTGAAGTCTAGATGTTAGTAGTGAACTATGTTGAGTAATATTTAATGTTTTGAAATTTCAGTTGTGGTGCCATTTTTCTAGTGGTGTCATGTGAACGTCGACTACATGAAACTTCACCTTTATGGGCCTAGGGGAATGCATCGTGTACTCGGTTTTTATTTGTGGGGTTGCCGGAGTGACAGAAATCTAAACCCCCGTTGGTAGTCCGATGCACGAGGGATCGCAAGATCTCAGAGTTTAAGTCTATGGTTAGATTTATCTTAATTACTTTCTTGTATTTGCGGATGCTTGCAAGGGGTATAATCATAAGTATGTATTAGTCCTAGGAAGGGTGGTGCATTAGCATAGGTTCACCCGCACGACACTTATCCGAACACTAAAGATTAATCGTCAATGTGAAGCGAAAGCACTAGACAGAATTCCCGTGTGTCCTCAAGAATGTTTGGTCATCGTAAGTAAACAAACCGGCTTGTCCTTTGCTCTCAAAAGGATTGGGTCACTCGCTGCAATTATAATTGCCGCGCTCTATTTACACGCACTTTATTTATCTGTTATATCAAAGTCTGCTGAAAACTTGTCTGCTAGTGTTTAAAGTGAAATCCTCATCAAAACCACTTGTCAACACCTTCTGCTCCTTGTTGGGTTCGACATTGTTATTTATCGAAAGTACTGCGATACACCCCCTATACTTGTGGGTCATGAAGACTATTTTCTGGAGCCGTTGCCGGGGAGTGAAGCGCTATTGGTAAGAGGAATTGGTAAGGAAAACTTCAACTGTAAGTGATGTTTTTATTTCTATCTCCTTATTTGCTTAATAATGGAGAGAGGAAATGTTGCTTTCCTGTTTGGGAAGTCTTCTACCACTGTTGAGGTAGAACATGAGGCGTCACCTGATGATATTGTGCCATTTAAAATACCTATGAAAATTATTGAACGTGTTATGAATAACCGCTATGTTGGAGATGTAACTGTCCACCCCAGTGATCATTTGCTGTATTTAAATGAATTATGCGAGTTGTTCAAGTGTACAGGTATTACAGTTGATGAAGTCAGTAAGAAATTATTCTCCATATCACTTGATGGGAGAGCTGCGCATTGATATAAACTGCTGAAGAACGGGAATTCTCTTGGATGGGAGGAAATTGTACGTCTCTTTTATTCTAAATTTTACCCTCCAAGTGAAACTTACCAAGATCGGAATTCTACATATAACTTCTGGCCTCATGATGGAGAAAGTATTGCCCAAGCTTGGGGAATATTGAAGGAATTAATGCTCAAATGCCCCATTCATGAGCTTCATGGTAATATTATTGTTGATAACTTCTATGCAAGACTCTCCTTTGAAGATAAAACATTATTGGATACTTCCTATGATGTATCATTCACTCGTAATAAGAAGGAGTTTAAATGGGATCTTCTTGATCGTATTGAAGAAAATACTGGAAGCATGGGAGAACGACAAAGGTAGGGAGTCAGGTATAAATATGACTTTGAATGCATTAAAATTTTCATGGATACTGATGCATTTGAAATATTAATAGTGCTTATGGTCTTGATTCTCAAGTTATTGCAAATTATTATAAATCATTTGCTTCCTATTTCGGTTTGTCCAAGAAGGGGTTTGAAAAATATCATGAACCCTATAAAGATAAATCTGTTGCTCCTTTAGCTAAAAGCATTGAAGTTAATATTGTTGGTCATATCATTCCTGAGCCTTATATTGATAAAATTCCTTTTCCCGTTGAAGTGAAAGAACATTCTATTATGGCTAGTGTGATTAATAAAAGTGATAAGAAAGCTAAGGAACCTGATGAACAAATTAAAGCTGAACCATCTGTGGCTATAGTTAAAGAACTTGTTTCTGAAAATGTGGGAGAAGAGTATATTATATTTTGTGATGATGCTTTTAATGTTGTCTCTCATCCTGCAAAGCCAAGAAAGGCTAGTGTTCCTGTGTTATCTGCTAAAAGTTTGTGATCATTGCTATTATGGTTTATGTGATATTGGTGCAAGTTCAAGTGCTATTCCTTATGAGCTTTACAAAAAAATTATGCATGAAATTGGTCCTAGACAACTTGAAGATATTGATGTGGTTATTCAACTTGCTAATAGAGAAACTATCTCTCCAATTGGTATTGTTAGAGATGTTGAAGTTCTATGTGGCAAAACTAAATATCCCGCTGATTTTCTTGTACTTGGTTCTGCTGCTAGTAAGACTTGTCCTATCATTTTTGGTAGACCTTTTCTAAATACTTGTGGTGCTGTTATAGATTGTAGGAAAGATAATATCCTTACTAAATTTGCTGGTGATTCATATGAATTTAATTTTTTGAAATTTGCTAAAACCCCTTATGAAACCGAATTACCTAATGAGGATTTTAGAGTAGAACAACTTACTTCTATTGCTCTTGCGCCTAATAATTATATTAAGCAATTTATGGAATAACATGAGAGCGAAACTTTTATGGAAGAAAGGAATGAACTTGAGGACATATTGCTTCGTCAACCTATTCTTAAACATAATTTTAAAGTGGAAGACTTGGGTAAAACACTTCCACCCAAAGAGGATCCTGTCTTTGATTTAAAACATTTGCCTGATAATCTTAAGTATGCTCATCTTGATGATAAGAAAATATATCCCGTTATTATTAGCGCTAACGTTTCAGGTAAAGAAGAAGAAAGATTGTTGGAAATATTAAGGAAACACCGTGGAGCTATGGGTTATACTTTGGATGATTTGAAAGGGATTTCTCCTACTATATGTCAGCATTCTATTAATATAGAGCCCGATGCAAAACCAGTTGTTGAACATCAACGCCGTTTAATACCTAAGATGAAGGAAGTGGTAAGAAATGAGGTATTAAAACTTCTTGATGCTGGCATTATTTATCCTATTGATGGGTTAGTCCTGTGCATTGTGTCCCTAAGAAAGGTGGAATTACTGTTGCACCTAATGATCATGATGAGTTTATTCCTCAAAGAGTAGTTGTTGGTTATAGAATGTGCATTGATTTTAGAAAGGTTAATGGTGTTACTAAGAAAGATCATTATCCATTACCCTTTATTAATCAAATGTTGGAGAGATTAGCCAATAAAACTCATTTTTTCTTTCTTGATGGTTATTCTGGTTTCTCTCAAATTGCTATTAAAACTCAAGATCAAGAGAAGACCACATTTACTTGTCCTTATGGTACTTATGCTGATAGACGTAGGCCTTTTGGTTTATGTAATGCTCCTGCTACTTTTCAAAGATGTATGTCTCCTATCTTTCATGGCTTTTGTCAGGAAATTGTGGAGGTGGTTCATGGATGATTTCTCTGTCTATGGCACTTCCTTAGATGGGTATTAATTTTGCAAGAATTTTATTTGCATATTGTAGATAGTAAAGTTGCTGAAAATCCTGTTGATGATAATTTGTCTAGATTGGAAAACATTGCTTATGATCCTATACCTGTTAATGATAGTTTTCCAAATGAACAATTGGCTGCAATAAGTTTGAGTTCACGAGATAGTCCTTGGTATGCAGATTATGCTAACTTTATTGTTTCGAAGTATTTGCCTCCAACCTTTTCATCTCAACAAAGAAGAAAATTCTTTTATGATTTGAGGCATTATTTCTGGGATGACCCACACTTATACTCCCTTCGTTCTAAATTAGATGACTTCTTTTTTGACAAAAGTGAATGTATCTAGATATGCTATAAGTCTAGATACATCCACTTTTTGACAAAAAGAAGTCATGTAATATGGAACAGAGGGAGTATAAAGAAGGAGTTGATGGTATTATGCGAAGATGTGTTCCGGAGTATGAATAAAAAGAGATATTGAGAAAGTGCCATAGTATTGCTTATGGAGGACATCACGCTAGAGACAGAACCGCACAAAAGGTTTTACAATCAGGTTTTTATTGGCCTAGTCTTTTTAAAGACACAAGAAAGTTTATTTTATCTTGTGATGAATGTCAACGAGTTGGTAATATCTCTAGACGTAATGAAATGCCTATGCATTATTTTCTTGTTATTGAACCGTTTGATTGTTGGGGATTTGACTTCATGGGTCCTTTCCCTTCTTCAGAGGGTAATACTCATATACAATTTGCTGTTGATTATGTTACTAAATGGGTAGAAGTTATTCCTACTATAAGTGTTGATGGTGAAACATCATTAAAAATGCTTCAAGATATTATTTTCCCCAGGTTTGGTGTTCCTAGATATCTTATGACTGATGGAGGTTCTGATTTTATTCATGGTGGTTTTTGAAAAGTTCTTGCTAAATATGGTGTTAATCATAGAATTGCTTCAGCTTATCATCCTCAAACTAGTGGGCAAGTAGAACTAAACAATAGAGAAATTAAATCTATCTTGCAAAAGACTGTTGATAGAACGAGGAAGAATTGGGCTAGTAAATTAAATGATGCATTGTGGGCTTAGAGAACTGCTTATAAAAATCCCATGGGTATGTCTCCTTATAAAATGGTTTATGTAAAAGCTTGTCACTTGCCTTTAGAATTAGAACACAAAGCTATTGGGTAGTGAGACAACTAAATAGAGATTTTAAACTTCCTGGTGAGAAAAGATTACTTAATTTGAGTTCTTTAGATGAATGGAGAAGTGAAGCTTATGAAAATGCTAAACTCTTTAAAGGAAAAGCTAAGAGATGGCATGATAAGAGAATCCTTAAGAGAGAGTTTCATGTTAGTGAGAAAGTTCTATTATATAGCTCTCGTCTTAGATTCTTTGCAGGAAAATTACTCTCCAAGTGGGAAGGACCATATGTTATTGTGGAGGTGTTTCGTTCGGGAGCGATGAAAATTGCTTCGCTCAAGGATGACTATACACAAGTGGTAAATGGACAAAGAATCAAGCACTATATTTCTGGAGATTCTTATAATGAAGATGTTGATATTATTCAAGCAATTACTCCGGAAAATTATATTAAGGAAAATATTTCTGAGTCTCCAGAATCTGATTTCAAAAAGGTACAATTTCGGTAAGAAAAAGTTCGCGAATTTAATTTTGGGATACCTATTATTTATTTTTGGAAAATATGGAAAAATACGAGACGAAAACGAGTAGGACACGAAGTCCGTGGCGTCCACACCACATGGTGGCGCGGGCCCAATGCTGGCCGTGCGAGCACCAGGTGGGGGAGCCTCGGAGCTCCTCTCCTACTCGGTTTCGCCCAGTTGCCTTCCTTTTATTTCGTAAATTTTTGCTATATATTCACCCGGAGTACCCAAGGTCCGCATATCGTGTTTTCGACGCGTTTTTGTTTCGAGCTGTTTCTGTCCAGATGTTGTCTCAGGGATCTTGCAATGAAGACTACGCACTTCGTCGCCAACGCCAACTCCTTCAAGATATTGTCCAAGGGTATTTTGTTGGAAGGGCGGACGATGAGAAGGTGAACGCTAGGCGCAAGGACATGGACGAAAGCGTCATGGAGGAAGTGAAGAAGATGCAAGCGGCCAAGAAAGATAGCGCAAGGACGGGGACTAGAAAGCCCACCTTTGTGGGATCAATTAACGCCCAACATGTTTTTTCTCATAAAATGCAGGGAGCATTACCACCTGTTCCTAGGGGTGTAAACGGATCGGATCGGATTTTGTCTTTACCATATCCTATACCATAATTTTTCATCGGATTTGGAGCGGATCGGATAATGACCGGATACGGATTCGGAGGCGGATATCCGTGATGGCGGATTTGGAGCCGGAAACGGAGCGGATTCGGACCGGTAACAAAATTAATCGGATATATACGTGTATAATTAAATTTTCAAACCATATATACAAAAATAATTGTTTGATGACTTAATAACTAACGACCTTGTAATTTATAGTGTTTACAATGACTATTTAAGTGAGATGTTGTTCGACTAACGAACTCGACAACTTACTATATTCAAATTATGCTATATTAGACTAGACAATCGGTAGAAAATCGGATTATTCGGATTCAAACCATCGGATAATCCTATTTAAATTTCGGATAATCCATATTTTATGCTATTTTACATACCATATCCTATACCATATCCGGGTGTCAACTTCGGAATCGGAGATCGTTATCCGGCGGATTCCTTAAAACCGGATATGGATTGTTGAAAACGGTTTCAGAATCGGATATGGTGTGGAAATTATCCTATCCGTTGACACCCCTACCTGTTCCGGATCTTAACTCTTTTCTAGATGCAACCGAAGCTCTCCGAGTCACGGATCAGTTTTGTAAGCAGTACCGCATCCTGAGGAGGGAAGTGGATATACTTCAAGAGGAGAATAATAGGCCCCGCAAGATGTTCGAGCGTTACTGTAACATCCCAAAATTTTGGAATGTTTAAAAATCACAAAAATTTAAAACTTTATCTCTTATTAAAATAAAATCATCAATATCCAATAAGGACAACTAAAAAAAATGATTAATATGACTTATTCAAAAGTATTATGATATTATTTTCAATCAAGAAAACTTTATTTTCAAACTAGAGGGATGAGCTATAAATAAATATTCTAAATACTTATTACCTTATATTATCAAAAGGATGTCTAGTTCATAAATGTTTTTGGATAAAAATTGTCAATTCAAAAACATTATATTTGGATTTATAATAAACCCTAAGTAAATTATTGTACTCACAAAACTATTTGGAATATCCTCTAATTTTAAAATTTAGATTTGATTCAAGTGTTTGATTTTAAAATTGGTTTAGAATGATTTATTTTTAACATATGTATTTGTGATATTTTCCTTGATTTTGTGAAAACATAAATTATCCTAATAAAACTCTAGTCTAAATTTGCCAAAACATGTTAAATTTCATAATTTGCAAAATATCACAATTTGAAATGTTCTATAACAGGAGTTTGATTGTTTTAAAATAAAGTTATGAATTTTACAAATTTATTGAAATTGGTTTGAGCCTATTTGGATAAATAAAACAAAATATATAAGAGAAACAACGAAATCTAAAAAAGAAAAGGAAAAAAAATAATAATAACTGGGCCAGCCCGAGTCGGCCCAGCATTATCCTTCCGTGCGAGCAGACGGAGCAAGCCCAGCAGCGGCCCGTGCGGCCTCCTCTCCCCTCCCTCGCTGACAGCGTGGGCCCGCTTGTCAGCGCCCCCATCGTCTCCTACCTCCAACCGCTCCCCACGACCGAAGCTCAGCGCATGATCCCGCCCTCGCCCCACTCCCTCCCGAGCTCGAACGACACCACCCTCGGCCTCCTTAAGATCGCCACGACCCCTTCTCCATTTTCCCCTTTTCCCCTCCCAAGAATCGTGCACCGTTTCCCCACAAACGCTCGCCGGAATAACCCGAGCGGCCGACCGTTTCCTTCCAAGTCCGGCGAGTAGCGGAACACTCTGGGCCCGAGACCCCTCCCATCCACTCCGCCGTGACGCTACGCACCATACCATTCCTTTCTCGAGGCCTGGGAAGCCGTGAAACAGCCGCACCATCCACACCCGAGGCCGCCGCCGTCCTCCTTCAACTCCGGCGGAAGCTCCACACCCCCGAGGATACGCCGCGGGACAACGTCATCCCCATCGCCTCCCCCACATCGTTCCGCGCCTCGTCGTCACCTCCGCTGGTCCGGGGGGGGGGGGGGGGGGGGGCTGCGCATCATCGACGCCGTCCACGACCGAGCCGCCGGCCGCCGCCTCGCCATTCTCCGGCGACCAAGTTGCGCCGCTCGGTGAGCATCTCACCATAGCCGTCCGATCTCGCATCAACGGTCTAGGTTAGATCATTTAACCGAAGCGGTATCGACCAATAAGATACGGCCACGTAGCCTATAGTTTTCTGAGAATTATTTAAAAGGACAGAAATTAAACCAAACTTCAACAAATCATAACTTTCAAAGCACATATCCAAATTTAGCAAATTTTATGTCCCTGGAAAGGTCTTGTCATGTAGTTTATTTTGAAATAATTATTTTTCCATTTTTCATAAGTTAAATTGGATCAAAATAGAGAGAGACATTTCGGCCATATAAACCATATCTTAATTTTCAAAAATATTTTTAAAGTGAAACCTTCTGACAAATGTTTATAAATTGTACCCTCCGTCCAGAGGAAGTAAAACATAATTTTTATGAATGATTATTTATACAAGAGCAATGGTTTTGTGTAAACTTATTTAAATCAAATGATTTTCAAATACAAATTTATTTAAAATTTGACTCATGCCATCATACATATATTTAGCAACCAGAGAACTATTAAAGTGTTCTACACTTTTAACAATGTTGTTTTCATCCATAATTTCAAAATATTGTTTTTGATCGTGTATGTGATTGATTAGTATGTTGACTGCGTGTTATTTTATTTATTTAGAGTGTGCGGAGTGTTCCCGTTGCTGTGGTAGTTACGCGTGTTACCCCTGTGACCAAGGCAAGTGATGCTCACTCATAAATGTCCTACTTTTTTTATTTTATTGCATTTAGTGTTTTCAGTAGTATGCATGATAGGCTTACTACCAGATTTGGTATAATAGGCTATGCTATGGGAATCCTATTTAGAATAGCCATCTACTCACACCCCCTCTAGGCTTAGTGAGCCACTGAACTTAGTTGGTACTTGGATATGCTATGGAAAATGTTTTTAGTAGTTGAGTAAGGAAAACAAACTAAGTTTAATGAACTACCTGGGTGTTGGTGGAAAGTTGGAAACGGTGATCCCCCGGGGTAACCCAGGATGGGAGGATGGATTGCAAGTGTGGAAAGCCACCCAGGATCAAAGAGATTCGAAGTTACTCCGTGTTTAGATTGCTTCCAGTGCAGCCACATGTCATATGGGCTCTGTCTTGACCATATAAGTTCTGAGACCCCGAAATCCGCGTGACCCGCAGATGTAGGGATGATAAGTGGGGATGGGTCCGCAGTATGATTTTTGGGAATTACTTCTGAAAGGTCTCGTCTCGGTCTTCTCTTTTCCATTTCATAATTGGGTGACATGGACGAGTGAATGATTGGGTCTTGCGGTGAAAGTGCACAAACTCTCGAGAGTCAAAAACTAAGTACTTAGCCGTGTCCCCGGTTACGGACAATTTGAGCAGCTGGACAAGGAACTGACGGAGGATCTCATCATTCCAATTTCTAAATAAAATTTGATGGGTTGAACAAGGGTAAAATATGACAGTTATGGTGATGCCAACCGACAAGGTGGCACAGGAAACCCACATGATCATATTAAGTGGTGATGCTAACCGATAAGGTTGCACAGGAAACCCACAAATGGTTAGTTAAAATAATTAGTGGTGATGCTAACCTACAAGGTTGCACATGAAAGCCACCAATGAATAGTTGTACATAAAGTGGTGATGCCAACCAATATGGCACAGGTAACCCACATGATATAAATTGAAGGATAAAATATTTATTGAAAAATATAGGATAAAACTGGCTTTATGCAAATCAGACTCAAACTCCACCAAGCCAAATATGCATGTAGATGATAGGATGCCATTAATATCCACTAGTATCACTTGCCACCACACTTCAATTGTGCTGACCCAATATAGTTTGGGCTGCAACTCACCATTGCAGGACCCTCTGATGAGAAGTAAGGATTGATAGGGTCGCGAGTCTCCAACCAACATGCCTTGCCTGTGGCACATGATGAAGATGGAGCTCACTTATCCATTTTCCTTCCGCTGTGTGTTTATTTTGGTTTGAGCTAGCCTTCGGCTATGCACCTTGTATCGAACCCTTTTAGTTCTGGATCATCGTGCAATGAATATTGATGCAATGTTATGGTATTTCATCTTAAACTGTGTGTGCTAGCAAGTCGATCCAGGAACTAGCACTATACACAGGAGGTCGCTACCTTATAATAAGGAGGGCCTTTACAGTTACCTTAGCCCACTTCAAGTCGTTCCTCCATAACCACGGAAGGAGTAATTCATCATCGGTATAGGCATCTCCCTTAGCTTGTTCCAAGCTTGGGGGGGGGGGGGGGCCCTGGGAGTGCCGCGGTATCACGATTATATTTCATCTTTTACCTTTTTAGTAGTGTCATACCATGAGTAGGGAAGTTATCTTATATGATGGTTTGCAATGTGGAAGTATCTCTCTTTTAGTTGGTTATCTATGTACCCCTTGGTGTGAGTTGCCGTTATGGAATATTAATGAGAAGTGTTATCATTTATTTTTTGCACACTTTATTTTAGTTTGCAACTTTTATCATGTATGATTGATCTTGTCATTTAGTATTGGTAATTACTTTGGGAACATATAGTTAATCTTTTGGCTTTGGCAAACTTATCATTGGTCAGTAGCTACAATACTTTGAGACTTAAGAGGAAAAATAATTACTTGTAGAATATAGCATTCATTAAGCTTAGTATTCACAACTTAAAATTATGTGTGCCTTCAAGTAAGAATTGCATGATTGTCTTTACTACATGTATGTTTGTTTGTATCCATCAACTCTTATGCTTGATACCCAACCTTGCTAGCCAAAGACCTGTATTGAGAGGGAATGCTTCTCATACATCCAAACCTTGAACCAAAACCCTTTCCACTTGTGTCCACCATATCTACCTACTATGTGGTATTTTGCGCCATTCCAAGTAAATACTTCTTGTGCTATATTTATTCAAAATTATCCCTTATTTGTGTCAGTGTTCACTAGCTCATGAGGAAATAATAGTTGGGTTTGTTATCTTCCATACTAATTAAGTAACCCATGCTTGCATGCTACATCTGCTCGTCATTAACTTTGCAAAGGGATGGCCAGAAAAATATAGGCACTCCTCCATGGTTTGAGATTGATTGGTGGGTACCCGAGGATTCGGCTAGCCATGGTATGATTTGAAAGATGGGGGAGGAGTGTCATGGTTGTGAAAGTAAAGAGAAAAAGAAGATGAATATCATAAAGCCCCGTTTTAAAAATTAATCGGAACCACCCCTAACTTGCTTAGTATGGAAGATGACAAGAACTCTATTACCAATCGTTGACAACGACAAACACCGCTCAAAACTCATTTTATGCTCTGTATGTTATTTCGAAAAGCTATAAAACCAAAAGCTCTAGCACATGCTTGTATCTATGCTTCCCTCTGCGAAGGGCCTATCTTTTACTTTATGTTGAGTCAGTAAACCTATCTCCTTCTATCTTAAGCAATCATTTGACTTGATTGTCATTCATCCATTCATACATTAGTATTGTTGATCATGTCTTTTATTCATTCTTGCTTAGCACATTGTTGGCATCTAATGAATTTGATTTTTGGAGTTATCAACCAATAAATAGGGCTGTTTTATAAACTAAGCTCAATTGCTCATTGTTTGCTGATCAAGGACTAAGTTTGCCAACACCAACTACGGTTTTTTCTATGTACTTTACTGTGGTTTTCCTCTACTTGTTACAAGTTGATTTATACATGAACGGAGTTAATTTCTAAGATGACTTGTGCATTTATCCATGTGATGCTTCTTTTCCGTATATTTTATATCGACACTTCACTCCATAAACCTGTGGTCATGTTTGCCGAGTTCAACTTTCGCTTGGGGACAAGCGAGGTCTAAGCTTCGGGGGAGTTGATACGTCCATTTTGCATCACTATTTTATATCATAATTTACTGCTACTCATTCATATATTTCGTATTTAGAGATGATACTTATGTTATTTCATCTATTTTCCATGATTGATGATTATTGGGGGATGGAACTCCGGAGTCTGAATTCTGCTGGAAAAGCGTCATCGAGATAAAATATTTGCGAAGACCAGAAGAACAAAACAAACACCTGGGAATTATTTTCCCACGAGATCATGAAGGAGGCCAAAAGGGGAGCCTGGGGTGGGGCCCAGGGGGCCCACACCACCTGCTGGCGCGACTCCCAATGCTGCCGCACGAGCACCAGGTGGGGCCGCCCTGGCTCACCTCTGGCCGTGCCCTTTCGCATACTTCATCCCCCCGAATACCTAAAATAATCACACGGTGTCCAGAAACCATCTCCGCTGCCACCACGAGGCGGAGAAGACAGAGACAGAAAAGCTCTTCGGCAGGCTACGTTGCCGCCGGGGAAATTCCCTCCCGGAGGGGGGAAATCGTCGCCATCGTCACCTTCATCGAGTTGCACTCCATCCCCATCGCCAACACCACCCTCTCCACCGCGGACACCGTCATCTCCATCGGTCCACTCCGTTCCCGTTGTAACATCTAGGGCTAAACTGCGTGTATTTGATAGGGGAAACTCTCCCGGTGTTGATTACTCTTGTTATTGATGCTATTGAGTGAAACTGTATAATTAGGGTTTATGTTCAGATTGTTATCCATCATTATATCATCTCTAATCATGTACCATATGATGTGTTGTGAGTAGTTCGTTGTGTTCTTAAGGACATGGGAGAAGTCTAGATGTTACTAGTGAACTATGTTGAGTAATATTTAATGTTTTGATATTTAAGTTGTGGTGCCATTCTTCTAGTGGTGTCATGTGAACGTCCACTACATGACACTTCACCTTTATGGGCCTAGGGGAATGCATCGTGTACTCAGTTATCATTTGTGGGGCTGCCGGAGTGACAGAAACCTAAACCCCCGTTGGTATTCCGATGCACGAGGGATCGCAGGATCCCAGAGTTTAAGGCTATGGTTAGATTTATCTTAATTACTTTCTTGTATTTGCGGATGCTTGCAAGGGGTATAATCATAGGTATGTATTAGTCCTAGGAAGGGCGGTGCATTAGCATAGGTTCACCCACACGACACTTATCCAAACACTAAAGATTAATCATCAATGTGAAGCGAAAGCACTAGACAGAATTCCCGTGTGTCCTCAATAAAGTTTGGTCATCATAAGTAAAGAAACCGGCTTGTCCTTTGCTCTCAAAAGGATTGGGCCACTCGCTGCAATTATAATTGCCGCGCTTTATTTACTCGCACTTTATTTATATGTTATATCAAAGTCTGCTGAAAACTTGTCAAAACCACTTGTCAACACCTTCTGCTCCTCGTTGGTTTCGACACTCTTATTTATCGAAAGTACTGCGATACACCCCCTATACTTGTGGGTCAACAACCTCTTGGAGGGTGATATCACTCCCAACTGGCGGCACACCCCCATGCGGCAACGTCGCTGGTAGCGAGACCCTAACGACACAGACTGGAGTGGGTGCGCGGTTGGTAAGTGTCCAGAAACATAAGGCATTGCACACATAAGACAAAACCACCTTTTCGGGAGAAATAGTGGAATAAAAAGGGCGGAAGACTCAAATAAGTGATTACGGTAAGAAATACAATTGCACTAAGAGAAACAATTGGGATCTTCTCTCAGTTCTCGTCCAGAAGGGACAAAGGCGGGGCTCCCCGGGGACTCCCAGGGGGTCGTGGTTCCTTCGTTGCCAAGCCAATCCCGAGTATGGACACCCTCGAGGGGCGAGTGTCAACATTCTAATTCAGTGAGACAAGGCTGCATTAAGTTCATGTCTAAAACTAGATAAACTTGTGTGTCCACCTAGAAGAAAGGCATGACTCCCCAAAAGTCGGGTTGGGAGGAGGACTCTCCCCCTCCCTCCCTTGTGCCATCGACCTCCCCCCTTTGGTCGGCATGGCCCATTAGGGTTTTTCATAGGGGTCGGCTCCCCCTCCAGTGCTGTGGCCTACCAACCCTAATTGGGGCGCGACTACCTAGTGGGCCCCATGCCCACCTGGCAGTCCCTTTTGGTGGGCTATATAAAATATTATTTTGTTTAAGTAATTCTTAATTGAATAATTCTGTTTACAGAAAATTCCCCAAAATAATTACTTATCATATGAATGAAAGTTACATGATCTCGGAACTTTCACAAACAAAACATCGTATACATATTTCTTTCCATATATAAAACCCTCAGAATAACTCTGACAATAATAGAAACCTATTACTATTATCCCGAGACACGCAATGTTTGCCTGTTTAATCTCTCCGACATAGATATGTCCATCATGCACAAACACTATTCCAGTGATACTCTCTCCGGTATCCAGAACAACTATTTTACACAGCAAACCAGACCTAAATTAAGTGCGTGACCCCTACAGTTTCGGATAACTAGTGGCTTTGATCAGAAGTTACATAACCAATCAAGTATTTAGGATCGGCAACCTGGGCGTCCCAAATGATCAATATCCGTTATACGAATAATTGCTCTATTTAACATGATGATACTTATATATTATTCCCATTACTCGTGATACTATACTTTACCGAGATAAAGATCCACTGATATTTTACTATGAATCAAATCCTTGATTCATTATATCTTTATCTATCTCCTTAACCGACAAGTACCCTTTACTCGTTATCGTATCATGATATCCCACACGATGGGACTTCATCATGCATCGTCTGCAGAACATGATGGATCTCATGAATACTGAGTGAGCCTAGGTTGTATCTAATGTGGGTTGGGGTCCCGATCTTCACGGATTGACAATGATCATGGGGGAAAACGCGATGAACACGAAGAACACGAGAGAAAACATGGGGAAAATGTAAAGGATATGTCGGCCCAGTGGGGACCACAGTGTGCAGAGCCCACTCTCCACAGCCCTCGCACGCGACAACATCGAAGGAACGACTAAGGACCGAGCCAGCGCTTGGAGAGACTCTCAAGAGGAACGTCCTCGACAAGGCTTGAAGAGGAAGTGAGGGAATGAAGAGGCTACTCCCGCAACGGCTACTCTACAAGGCTCCCTCCCCCTGGAGAGGAGTCAACGCAAATCCCTCCACAAGGCCACCCAGGCCCTAAGGAGATACTTTGCTACGAAGCAACCACTGCAGAGCGCACATGACCTCTGGAGCGGCCGCAGAGTGACGCACGCATCTGCACGCGGTGACGAAGGCGTCGCAGTTCCCATTTTGGTGATTAAAGGAGTCCACAAAGTTGTGCCGCCCGTGCCGGACTATGAAGCTTTCCTCTTCGGTGATACAGCGGGTGGACGGTGCAACGCTCCAACGGCAATGTCATCGTGGGATCCCCCATGACCTCTACGGCATCAGCTGGCCGTCCTGCCCGGACGGTGGTTTGCCAGCCACTACAGTAGGCTTTTGGACTCATGGACCAAGTCCATGGACATTTCTGCTGCGGTGCACCCTACTCCTTCGTCTCGCCGCCATGTGGAAACCCGTCCACTGCACAGAGCGCATGGATGAGGCTCTGGGAGCCTATAAAAGGAGTGGGAGCACCTCCGTAGCAAAGGATCGATCATTTGAGCTCCTGAACACCAGTCAAGTGCATAGGATAGACAACTGTGCTCGACGAGGAAGAAGCTCCTAGCTTCCCTCTTTGAGCTCCACACTTCCAAAAGAGAGCCCTCGGCGAACTCATTGTGCTGTAAACCCCTGCAGTGCAATACAGAGAAGTAGGAGTAGCAGCGTTACCTCCTCCCGAGGGCCGTGAACTTGGGTACGGCCTGGTGTCCTTCTCTGTCGTGATGTCCCTCTTCAGGCTCGACGAGCACCGTCGTTGTTCCTCTTGAAGGTTGCTTGACCTCCATGTTCAGTCCCCATTCGAACACTCTCTGCAGAGTGTGGCTATCGCTATTTCCTGGGAGTCACTCTCCGACATTTGGCGCGCCAGGTAGGGGACTGAGGCACGTCTACAACATTCGAGCCGCTTCCGCGACATGGCAGACACCCACGCCATGGGCTCACACCGAGCCCGGCGCTACCGCCACTCGTGCTCGTTGTGGCCGCCCTCGCAGGATGGAGCGCGCCAACACTGGCCTGCATGTGGAGGAGCCCGAGAGCGAGGAGCACCAGGGTGGCAACCGTCGCGACGGTGAGGAGCTCTCCGACGACCCTGAGGATGCTGAGTCCTCGCTCCCGTCGCGACACTTGAGCGCTTCCTACCGAGGACGTGCAGAGCCCGGTCAGCACACCGCGCTACTCATGGCACAGGAACTCCTCTGCTACCGGCCTAACCCGGAGGCCCACAACCAGTGGCTGGACCACCTCAACCACCTTGTCGGCATCGCGACGACCCGCCCCTCTCCGTCGAGGTCGATAGTGCACCACCCCCCCGTGGGAACAGCCGCACCTGACACACCTCTGCCTCCTCCGGGACCGCCTCCGGCCGCGACATAGAGAGCTGCATCCCACGCGTCCTTGCCGCGCGACTGCCAAATCGTGCAACGCACTGCGCCTGACGCGCGCGTGGGGATGGAGCGCCAGAGAGACTGCCAGAACCGCCTCGTGGAGGAGATTGGCCAGGCGGGCCAGCAGAATCGCGGGGCTCTTCAGAACGGGATCGCCACAGGCTGCATGGCCTTCACCCGTGCTCTGCGCCACGTGGTCTGGCCACAGAAGTTCAGGCATGCTCTCCCCAAGGGCTACGACGGGTCCAGCAACCCCATCGAGTTCCTGCAGCTCTACACCACCTCTATCCAAGCTGCAGGATGAGACGACAAGGTCATGACCAACTGGTTCTCCCATGCACTTCGGGACTCCGCGCTGTCGTGGCTCCTGAACCTGCCTGAGGACTCCGTTGGCTCGTAGGAGGAGCTCTGCAAGCAGTTCGTCGCCAACTTCAAGGGCACGTACGAATGTGCTCTCACCCACAACGACCCTCCGCAAGTACATCTAGCTCTTCAGTCAAGTGCGCAACAAGATCCCGAACATCCCTGACACTCAAGTCATTGCCGCCTTCAGAGAGGGTGTCACGAACCGCAAGATGCTCGAGAAGCTAGGCATCCAGGACAAGCTCACCTCTGTGCTGAAGCTGTTCGACCTTACTGACAAGTGCGCCAAGGCTGAGGAGGGACTCCTCTTCGTTAAGATGAGCCAGCGAGGGGATGACCCGGCAGAGGGATCACAGAGTCACAAGAAGCGGGAAGAGCCCAAGCGCAAGGCCACCGCTGTTCTCGCGGCTGAGCCAGACGCCAAGGGCTCCCGCAGACACTCTCCAGAGCCTAGCGAGAAAAAGGAGGACAATCGCCCATTCTACGTCTACTACAACAGGCACGGCCACGCTACTGAGAACTGCTTTGACCTCAAGAGGCTGAGCAGGGAGCGCGAGCAGGCAGAGGACAGCAGGAGCCGTGGTAGAGGCCATGGTTACCGTGGAGGCGGACGCAAGGGCGGCTACCAGAGGCCACCAGGAACTCAAGCCAATGCCGCCGAGAAGAACAACAACCTCCCTGACGAGGAAGATGGAGGCTACCAAGCCCCGAGAGGGGCGATGGCTTGCATCCTCGGCCACATACGCCCAAGCCGAACAACCAGTTCAAGCAGTTCGCCCACGAGCTCAACGCCGCGCTCCCAAGCGTCGAGGTCTCCAGGCCCCTCAAATGGTCTCAGTACACCATCGCCTTCGACGCCCAGGACCACCCCAAGTCCACCAAGACTGTAGAAACCCTCCCCCTGGTCTGAACCCCCATCATCAACAACATCGCTGTCTCTAAGACACTCATTGATCGGGGCATAGGCCTGAAGTCATCTATGTCGAGACCTTCGAGACGCTTCAAGTGCCCTACGAGTGGCTCATGCCCTCCAGGCCATTCACGGGGTCACCAGTGGCTCAATCGAGCCTCTGGGGCAAGTCCGTCTCGCCGTCACCTTCGACACACATAAGAACTACCGTACCGAGCTCATCGACTTGATGTCGTGCACATTGGCTTGTCGTACAACGCCATCCTTGGCTACCCCGCCCTAGCAAAGTTCGTGGCCGTCACACATCATGCCTACAACATGGTCAAGATTCCTGGCAGCACTGGCACCATCACCATCCACGGTCATATCCTAGACGCCACGCACGCTGTCGAAAGCGCCTACAAGGCAACTGCCATGGCGTTCCCAGCTGAAGAGGACGTGGAGCCTCGCGAGAGGCCCAAGAAGAAGAAGCAGTTGTTCTCTCAAGAGCCAGCTTCCATGAAGAAGGTGTTGCTGAGCACCAGTGGCTCGAGGGCCAAGGGCTCGGGGGCTAGCGTCACCATTGGTGCTGCTCTGCCTCCCAAATAGGAAAGCGGGCTCGTCGCCTTCCTCCGGGCAAACTCTGACATGTTCGCATGGACTCCGTCAGACATGTCAGGTGTACCGAGGGAGGTGATCGAGCACCACTTAGTCGTGTGTCCAAACGCACGCCCCGTCAAGCAAAAAGCACGAAAGCAAGCCCCCGAGAAGCAAGCGTTCATCGTCAAGTAAGTAGAGAAGCTCAAGGCGGCAAATGTCGTCCGCGAAGTCACGCACCCAACTCGGCTCTCCAACTGCGTGGTCGTCCCAAAGTCCGCCGGAGGAGGCCGACTCTGCATCGACTACACCAATGTCAACAAAGCCTTCCCCAAGGACCCACACCCCATGCCAAGGATCGACCAGATCGTGGAATCCACTGCAGGCTGCAACCTCCTCTGCTTCCTAGACGCCTTCTCTGGTTATCACCAGATCAAGATGGCTAAAGAGGACGAGGAGAAAACAACATTCCTCACCCCCAGTGGTGCGTATTGCGATGTGTGCATGCCGTTCGGCTTGAAGAACGCTGTCGCCACCTTCCAGAGACTCATGAGGATAGCTCTGGGAGAGCAGATGGGCAGAAATGCAGAGGCTTATGTCGATGACATTGTCGTCAAATCTCGCGAGGGGGACACTCTCCTGAGGGATCTCGAGGAAACCTTCGCCATCCTATGCAAGGTGAACATCAAGCTAAATCCCGCCAAGTGCGTCTTTTGAGTACCTTCAGGCAAACTCCTCGGATTCCTCTTGTCCCACAGCGGCATAGAGGCAAACCCTGACAAGATCAAGGCCATAGAGGAAATGCAGCCTCCTCGCCAGCTCAAGGGCATGCAACGCTTAGCTGGCTGTATGGCCAGCTTGGGCCGCTTCATCTCCAAGTTCGGCGAGAGAGCCCTTGCATTTTTCAAGATCATGAAGAGATCCGGCACATTCAAGTGGACACCTGAAGCGGAAAAAGCCTTTGAAGACTTGAAGAGGTACTTGGCCAGCCCACCAGTCATGGTAGCCCCAAGGACAGGCGAACATCTGAAGCTGTACCTCTCAGCCACTCCTCACACCACTAGCGCCGTCCTGGTGGCCGAAAGAGAAGAGCCAATCCTCCCCAAGAAGAGTGCTACTACTTCAAGTCCAAAGCCGCCAGACGAAGATCTCAACAAAGGGACAGATTCCACAGACCCACCGCTAGGCCCAAAGCCTCAAATCGAGTCTACCTCAAGCACACTTGCCGAGACCCCTCCACATGCTGATCTCGGCAGGGGCCCTGAAGAGCCTCCACAAGCCGATCTTGACAGGGCCCCTGAAGAGCCTCCTTAGACAGCCAACACTGCGCCTCAACTGACAACCCTTGTCAAGCACCCCGTCTACTTCGTCAGCACTGTATTGCGGGACGCTCAGGAACTATACCCAATGCAGCAGAAGATCCTCATTTGCTCCTCATCGCCTCCAGGAAGCTGCGACACTACTTCCAGGGCCATTCCATCACGGTGGTCACTCCTTCCCCCTGGGGCAGATCCTGCGCAACCCTAACGCTACAGATCGTGTCGCAGGATGGAACATAGAGCTACAACCATTCAATTTGCGCTTTGATACCACAAGAGTCATCAAGGGAAGAGCGCTGGCAGATTTTGTCGCTGAATGGACTGACCCAAGCCCTGAAGAGCCTCAAGGAGAAGAGATAGAGCTCTCGGGAGACACGATGCCCATCCACTTGACCATGAAATTCGACGGAGCCTTCGCCTGCCGCAATGGCGGGGCTTGCGTCATCTTGACCTCGCTGATGTCTATGCACACTTCTATTCTTGTAGACAGTGTTGGGCCTCCAAGAGCAGAGGTTTGTAGAACAACAGCAAGTTTTCTTAAGTGGATCATCCAAGGAATATAGAACTCAGGGAGGGAGAGGTCAAAGATAGCCCTCTCGAACAACCCTGCAATTAAGATACGAGAAGTCTCTTGTGTCCCCAACACACCCAATACACTTGTCAGATGTATAAGTGCACTAGCTATGCGAAAAGATAATGCAATGCAAGTAATATGGATGATTATAAGTAGTAATTGCAATCTATAATAAAAATGGCAGCAAACAAACATGTAGCAGAACTTGTTGGAAACGGTGTTATGATGCTTAGAAACAAGGCCTAGGGATCCTAGTTTCACCAGTGGACATTCTCAACAATGACATCAAAGTTAAATAAATAAACACTAGTCTCAAACACACTCATGTTGGGTAACAAACACCATTCATTGTGTAGGGCTACAAGAGCACCCTCAAAGTCAGAGTAAACTAACACCAACAATGTCATAAAGGGAATCACACACGGTGCACACACTGTCACCATTACACATGTGAATAACCCCGAGTTCATATTAAACTAACCTCTAGAGTGCATAATAGATAAATAGTAGCATCACATATTCAACTAGATTACAAAGCTCATGATCACATACAAGATCATATCATGGGAGAGAGAGATAAACCACATGGCTACCGTAGACCCCGCAGCCCCGGGGGAGAACAACTCACTCCTCGTCATAGGAGTCAATAACGGCGATGGAGATGGCGGTGGAATCGATGGAGACGGCTCCGGGGGAAATTCCCTGTCCCGGCAGGGTGTCGGAACAGAGACTTCTGTCCCCCGAATCTTGTCGGCGATGGCGGCGGCGTTCTGGACCCGTGGAAGAAAAATCGTTTAACCTCCTAGGGTTTTTGGCCGAAGGGGTATATCTAGGCGAAAGGGCGAAGGCGGTGGGCCTCCGTGGGACCCACACCACCTCCCGGCGCGGCCAAAGGGAGCCGCGCCAGGACATTATGTGGGCCCCTCGGGCATCGTCTTCGTCTCCTCTTCGGCTTCCTGGAACGCAAATATTCAAAAATAATTCCTGGTTGATTTATTTCCAATTTGGCGGATATTTCCTCAAGTACTTTTCTGAAACCAAAAATAGCAGAAAACAGGGAACTGGCAGTGTGGCATCTTGTTAATAGGTTAGTCCAAGAAAATGCATAAAATTATATAAAATGCATATAAAACATGTAATAATATGATATAACATAGCATGGAACATAAGAAATTATGGATACGTTGGAGACGTATCACTCGCCCAAAGGCGACAAACTCTACTACGCTATCCAGCTGTTCTTCGCAATCGATAAGATCTCCAACAACATCGCTGAATACGAGGGACCTCTCGCTGGCCTACGGGCCTCCATTGCTCTAGGCGTCAAGGACCTACTCGTCAAAGGCGACTCCAGTTGCTTGTCAACTTCTCCAACAAAAGCTACATGCCTAAAGATGATCATATGGCCGCATACGTTGGAGAGGTCCGCAAACTCGAGAAGCACTTCAGGGGCATGGAACTCATGCACATCCCGAGGAAGGAAAACCAGGAGGCTGACGACATCGCCAAGCGAGCATCACGAAGGCAAGCCCAGCAGGCAGGTGTCTTTGAAGCACGGCTCGTCAAAGCATCCATAATGCAGCCTCAAGAGGTCATAGCCGATTGCTGGGGCTCCCGATTGCGGTCCTCACACATGGGAGCGTCTCTTGCTCATAGCGGCACATCAAGAAACATGCTAGATTGACGAGCTCAAAGATTACCTCGCCAAGGGAATCATCCCCGAGGAAGATGCAGAAGCAGAGCGAATCGCTCGACAGGCAAAATCCTACTACATCCTCGAGGGAGACCTCTACCGCAAGCGCTCGAATGGGATCGCGCTCAAATGCGTCCCTTCTGAAGAAGGAAGAAGACTGATTAAGGACATCCACAGCGGGGAGTGCGGCCACCACTCATGCGCACGCACCCTCGCAGGAAAAGTCTTTAGGAGAGGATTCTACTGGCCGCAAACACTTCATGATGCGATCACCATCGTCCAAGCTTGCGACGCCTGCCAGTTCCACTCCAAGCAAATCCATCAGCCGATGCTGGGGCTCCAAGCCATCCCGCTCTCCTGACCGTTCGCGGTCTAGGGGATGGACATTTTAGGACCATTCCCGAAGTCACAAGGGGGCTACCGCTACCTCTTCGTGGCCATCGACAAGTTCATCAGGAGCCTGGTCTGCCGCTTCGGAATGCCTAATCGCATCATCACCGACAATGGCTCGCAATTTACCAGCGGCATCTTCAGGGCCTACTGCGAAAAACTCGGCATCATCCTCTGCTTCGCCTCGGTGGCTCATCCATAGATCAATGGCTAAGCCGAGCGAGCAAACACAGAAGTCCTCAAGGGCCCGAAGACCAGGACCTTCAACATCCTCAAGGGCCACGGCAAGGCTGGATCAACAAGCTCCCATATGTACTCTGGTCCATACTCACAACTCCACCAAAGCCTACGGGGGAAACACGTACCATTCGCCCTCGTCTACGGAGCCGAAGCAGTCGTCCCCACAGAGATTAAGCACGGATCCCTAATACGTCCAAAACATATCAACTTTCCTGAATACTTTTGCTATTGTTTTACCTCTAATTTGTGTGTTTTGAATGCAACTAACACAGACTAACGATGTTTTCAGCAATATCAACATTATGGAAAAAGTTTGAAACACGTGGAAGTCATTTTCTCAACGGGAGGGACCAGGAACTAAAAAGATAACGGAGGGGAACGATGAATCCAGGGCACCACCTCCTGGCCCGGCAGGCTCCTCGTCGCGCCAGCAGAGGGTGGGGCCACCTCGCTCACCCCCTCACGACCCCCTCTCGTCTACTTATCCCCTCTGACCTAAAAACGCACGGGGAGTATCCACGTTTCCAGAGAACATCTCCGTACGCCGTCGCCATCGCGAACCCTAGTTTGGGGACCTGAAGTCTCTGTTCCGGCACCCTGCCGGGACGGGGAATCGAAGGGATCATCGTCATCGCCAACGCCTCTCCATCAACCATCCATGTTTCCCGCATTCATGTGTGAGTGATCCACCGCTGTAGGCTTGTGGGGATGGTAGGGATTAGATGAGATCATTCATGTAATAGCTGTAATATCGTTAGGGCAAGGTGCCTTGTATCCGTTATCGGTGTTTTACGTCATTGTTGCAACTTCTTATGCTTAATGCTTGACACTAGGGCCCGAGTGTCATGATTTCAGATCTGAACATGTTATTGTATCATGAGAATAATTAATTTTTTAGATCATATCTATGAGCTGTATATACATATTATTGTCCGGAACCGATGGCCCCAAAGTGACAGCAATTGGGATAACCGGAGGGAATGGCTGTGATGTGAGGATCACACGTGTTCACGAAATGTTAATGCTTCGCTCCAGTACTTTATTAAAAGGAGTACCTTAATTGCCAATAGTTTCCCTAAAGGCCCCGCTGCAAACGGGCTGGCAGGACAAAAGATGTTGTGCAATTTCTCATTGCGAGCACGCACATATAAATTGGACTACATGCTTATGATTAGTTAATACTTGGATGCTTTATATTATTTATCTGCAAATTCCTATGCTATGATATTATGAATTATCTTATCCATGCAAGACCCATACATCCGTCCCTATGCCTACAGTATTTTAATCCTGCTGTCTACTCAATCGCAATCGTTGTCTGAATTCTACTGGTCCTTTTATTTCACTACTGTCACTGTTATAAAACTGCTTCTACTGATAATCTATCCCGAGCAAGTCTATTCGCAGGTGTAGCTGATATGACAAATCATCTGTTAAATCTTATAAATATTCTTTGGCTCCCCTTGTGTCGAATCAATTAATTTGGGTTTTCTTCCCTCGAAGACTGTTGCGATCCCCTATAATTGTGGGTCATCAAGACTATTTTCTGGCGCCGTTACCGGGGAGCATAGCTTTATTTATAAGCCCACCTGAGTGTGATATTGTTCACTGTAATTTATTCATCATGGGAAGAAATACTGATAAGAAGTTTCCAATTGTGCCATCCACTACAAGGAAAGGTACAACTCTGAACTCCGCTGCTGCTCTTGATTCTCCGTTTGTGTTAAGTAAGCTTGTTACACCACCACAACCTGCACGTTCTTTTATTACCGCTGAATCTGAAATTAATTATGATGATGCTTCTACTGTTCTTGATGAAACTGGTTCATTAGGTCCCTTTTTAGATGCTACTATTGCTAAATCTAAACAAATTGAAAATACTAAAATTCCTAATGAAAATGCTGATACACCTGTTAATTCACCTGAATTTACTCGTGATACTTATGATGAGCGTGATGATATGTATGTGGATCTTCATGATGCTCTTGTTGAAGAAATTAATGCTATGAAAGATGCTAGTGCTATTTAAAAACTTATTGAAAAACAAGATGTTAGATATAAATTATCTCCTGATGCTATATTTGCTACATCTCCTATAAACATTAAAGATAAAGCCTATGATTTCCCTCTTAATTTGGCTCATATAGCTATTGTTGAAAGAGAACCTTTCTGTAGAACTAAAAATGAAAGTGTTGTAGAACACATGAATGTATTGTTTGATTTAAGTGGAATATTTGCTGAGGACATCGCACTTACTTTGTTGCTAAAATATTTCATTTCTCATTAAAATGGGAAGCTAAAACCTGGTATAATAATTTGTCTCCTGGTTCCATCACTAGTCCTAAGGGTTCGCTTGATGCTTTCTTTCAAAAATATTTTCCTGCTAGTGCTCAACATGATGCTTTGTTAATATCTGTAATTTTAGTCAGGATGAAAATGAGAAATTGCCTAAGGCTTGGACACGCTTTCGCTCCATTTTAAGAGGCCGGCCGAACCATGATTTGGAGAAAAATGATCTACTTGATATATTTTATAGTGGACAAACTGCTGAATCTAGGACACCTGGATTCTTTTGCTCGTTGTGTTTTCAGGAAAAGGACTCCCAAAGAAGCTGAGGAATTATTAGCCATGATATGTAAGAATAATGATGATTGGGATATTCCTGAACCAACTCCAACAACACCTCCAACACCGAAGAAGAGGGGTATAATTGAATTAAATGAAGAAACGATGAAGGAAGCTAAAATATCTCTTAAGGAGAGTGGTATTAAATCTGAAGGTGTGAAGTATTTACCTCCTACTAAAGAATTATGTAAGCCTATTCCTCCTTCAACCGTAATTGAGGTACACTTCTCCAAAGGTTTGATGATAGAGATAACCCTTACTCTAAACCTCCTTCTCAATGCTTAGATGAATTTGATTCTTTAATTTCTAAGCAATGCAATTTTAATATGAGAATAGAGAATCATTTAATGGAAAATTCTCGTGCTATTAGTGATTTGCATGATATTGTTGATAGAACTTCTAATGATGTTAAAGTTCTCATTAAACACTTTCATATGGTTCAAACTCAAATAGATCAACTCACTAAATGCAAAAAGAATTGCTTGCGAATGCATCTATAGCTAAAGGAAAACTTGTTTGTGAAGTAACAACTAGAGGTTGTAAATCTACTCAAGATCTTTTGTAGTCTGAAGGACATTATAAAAGAATTGAACAATATTCTCAACGAGTTAATGAACCTAGTACTCCTTCTAGAAAAAATAAAAATAAACATAAAACTGTTGTAGAATACTCTGAACCTGTTAATGATCCTTATAGTATATCTGTTTCTGATGCTGAAACTGAAAGTGGTAATGAGCACAACAATGATAATGCTAATAACAATGATATTGATAGAAATGTTAATTCAGATGTAGAAGAAATAGAAGAGGAACCTGAAAAACATGCTAAAAATAAAAAGAACACTAAAGAAGATTTTATTGCTAAGAAACATTGTAAAGAAAGAGAACCTTGGGTCCAAAAACCAATGCCTTTTCCTACTAAGAAACTTAAAACAAAAGAGGAAGAACATTATAATAATTTTTTTGATTGGATGAAACCATTGTTCTTGCAAATTCCATTGACTGATGCTTTTAAGTTGCCTCCTTATTCTAAATATATGAAAGATATTGTGACACATAAAAGGAAAATTCCTAATGAGGAAATATCTACTATGCTTTCTAATTACTCTTTCAATGGCAAGGTTCCAAAGAAGCTGGGTGATCCAGGTATACCAACTGTTCCTTGCTCTATCAAAAATAATTATCTTAAAACTGCTCTATGTGATTTGGGAGCTGGAGTAAGTGTTATGCCTTTCTCTCTTTACAAGAGACTTTACGTTGATAAATTAATACCTACTGATATATCTTTGCAAATGGCTAATAAATCTATTGCTGTACCTGTTGGAATTTGTGAGGATGTTCCTATTCAAATAACTACCAATTCTTTAATTATGACAGACTTTGTTGTTCTTGAAATGCCTGAAGATGATAATATGTCTATTATTCTTGGAAGACCTTTTCTTAATACTGCAGGGACTGTTATTGGTTGCAATAAAGGAAAAGTTACTTTTAATGTTCATGACAAGGAGCATAATGTTTATTTTCCAAAGAAAGTTGATAAAATGCCTGAAGTTAATATAATTACCAATATGAGGTCTATTAGAGTGGGAAGTATTGATTGCCCATATAAAGAAGAATACAAAACTCTCTTGATTGTATCCATACCAATTCAATATAAGGTAACATGAGTGTCTCATATGGTTTAAATCTTTTATGTCATATAAAATTCATTTGGTGGCAAGACTTGATCAACCTTGTTAACAAGTGCATTTTAAATGCATAAAGAGGCTAAGCTATTTTCTTTCTCTCATTCTTGTTTTACCTACTGTAATGTTATTTAATTTGCAATGTTTAGTTGAATTTGTTGTTAAAAAATAATTTTTCAATATTGAATTTAATAATGCAAAAGACCAGAAAATGAAAAAAAATAAAGTTTCTCAGAAAATTTAGAATTTTTATATCAAAAATCATATTTTCCGAGGAGGGTCTTGGAAGTGCCAGAGAGCAACCAGGGGGACCCAGAGGGCTACCCCACCACTTGGTGGCATGGCTGGCCTTTGGCCGCGCCAGCACATGGTGTGGGGCCCAAAGCCCCTCCCACTTGCTCTCCCTCCTTCCCATGCCTCCCTCTTGCCCGAAAAATCACTTTTGGATAGCTCAAACTCGTGTTCTTGCTTCTCATCTCCTGTGATTTCGATCTCCACATTCAGCCAATTTTTGTTGCTGAAATTTGGTGCATCTCTTCTCTAGTATGTGACTCCTCCGAATATCCAAGTGAAATTTTGTTTAGTGGTGAATATATGAAGTATTTTTCTGTTGTAGATATCTTGTTTAGTGAGTTTTAATGCTTGTTCTAAGTTGAAATAACTAGTTTTGATGCATGCTTAAGCCTCTGGCAAGTCACTATAGTAGTTTCTCTTCATTTAGTTGGCTAAAAATCAATTTTTATGGTGTTTGTCAAAAATTTCAGAACATGGAGTGGAATGCATTTGCACTAGATCCTAGTGAGATAGTGGTGCAAGGGAAGTTCAAAGTTCGTAGGGAAGAAGGAGTATACCCTGCTATCTACCCATGCTCGCAATTCATGGAGGTTGCAGGGATTGCACACAATTTCTATACTCTCTTGTCAATGCAGGATTGGAACATTTTCTTGAGGATCAACCTTTCCAATATGCTATTTTGTCTATGTCGGTGGTACAGGACTTCCGCTACAATTTGAACTCATCTAACCCCACCGTGCATTATATGATTTACAACAAATCTGTGGATTTGCCTTTTGGTGTTTTCTGTTCAGCGATGAGAGTTTCACATTGAGGATCATAGGAGAAGCTGAAGCGGAACCCAAGGCCATTGATGGATTTGTATGAAGAGATTTTCTATGGGAGGAGTTTCTCTAAGGAGGATGGTAAAATTAGGAGTATTCATCTTCCTTACATTCGCCATTTTGCATACTTCATTGCTAAATGTGTTCTACCTAGAAGGACAACTAGTAAATTAGGCTTATCTGATTTAGATTTTCCTGCTGCTTTGCGTCATGATAGAACTTATAACTTGGGTACTTTGATTGCTCACCGTATTGCTACTAACCGCGAGAGGGAAGGCATTTGTGGAGGACTAGTCGCTTCACGGTTGCTAGCTCTGCGTGGTTTAGAGGCCCATCCTCATGATTTTCAGCTACCTAGAGTAAAACATGATATTGATTCTATTAAGAAACATGAATTTATTGCTAAGGATGGTAGCTTGCATTTCCTCCCTTACACCATAACTTTCCCAAAGATGAAGCATTTTACAGTATCTACCATTGATAAAATTGTTATCCTGCGTGCTCCTTTTCTTAACTTTGTAGGCAAGGGGAACTTGTCAGTCTCTGGGGCTGAATTTGACACGCTTGAGGAGCAGCCCGCTCGGATAGTAGGGGCAATAATGAGGAGTATGGGGGTGGTTTCGTTCAGCCCCCGGAGACAGCTAGCTTCGTGTACCCGAATCCGGGGTATGCAGAACCTTCGGGATCTTCTTCCACCGCAGCCGATGCGGAGTACGACTACACGGGGCCTAACCCGCGGAGTTGGGGCCATTATTCACCTTGGGGCTGATCTCCACTTAGGACAAAAGCCTAAGCTTGGGGGGAGGTATACTGATAGCACACTCATTTACACATCATTATCATTCGGTACTTTGTATATCATGTTTCGTTTTAGTTTTCTTTCTTTCATTTGTTCATGCTTTGTTCGCTTTCCATAAACTCAAAAACACCAAAAAGATTTTTTTATTTCTCTTGCTGGTTTGTTGTAGTATCTAGTCTAATTATGTTTAGTATTTATTTCAGTTCAATATGCAAAAACACAAAAATATTTGTCGGCCCAGTGGGAACTAGGGTATCAAGAGCCCATTCCCCCCAGCCCTCGCACGCGGGCCAGTCAGACGAAACGACTAAGGACCAGGCGTCACCGCCTGGCGGGACCCTCGAGAGGCAATTCCCCTCGAGGGCCTGAAGAGGAAACGAGGGCCACAAGGGACCCCTCGCCTCAGGGACCCCCCCCCGAGGAGCCAACCCGCCTGAGGGGAGTCCAACAGGAATCTCCCCTCAGTCCTGAAGGGAAACGTCGCGGACAAGGAAGCACGACAGAGCGCACGTGACCTCTGCCACGCTCGTGCAGTGGCGCGTACACCCCCGTCGCTGTCCCTGGCAATAAAGTGGTCAACAAAGCTGCTCCGCCTGCTGCGGCAGCTGTGAGAACCTTCTACTCTGACGATAAAGCAGGTGGACGGCGCAACCCTCCAACGGAGATCGTCATCGCAGGCTCCACCTCAAAGACTGCCCGCTCTGCTGATAGTACCGCGCGGTCGGCCGCCTGTCGGCCACAGCGCCACCTTTATCAACAATGGACCGAGTCCATGGACGAATGGAGCGCGGTGGACTCGTGCTCCGCCCTGCCACTGGCATGTGGGAGCCACCTTGAAGGCCAAGCCGAAGGAGAAGGCCCGAGGCGCCTATAAAAGAGAGAAGACATCCATCGTAGCAAGGGTCGGCCCTTTCCGTGCAAAACACCCTTGTAAACCCTAGCAACACTGGTTAGGTTAGCCTCTGGCTGGAGGAGGAAGAAGATCATCGCTTCCCTCCCCAGGCAAGAACTGCCTCAAGGGGGCTTCCGGCAAGCACAATTGTACTGTAACCTTCCACATATAATACAGACAGGCAGGAGTAGCGGTCTTACCTCCTCACGAGGGCCGTGAACCTGGGTAAAGGACGGTGTCTTCCTTGGTCGGGTGTGCGTCTTCTTCGGGTCCGGCGAGCAACGTCGCGGAGCCACTTGAGGGTTTAGACCTCCACGTTCAATCCCCTTTCGAACCACACTTCAGGAAGTGACTACCCCCGATTCCTGGGAGTCATAACCCGACATTTGGCGCGCCTGGTAGGGGATTGAGTCGCGTCAACAACCTTCGAGTTCGTCTCCGCGCCATGGTGAACACGCGCGCCACCCGCGTCGCCCGAGTCAACCGACATGCGCCCGCGGGAGCACGCGCACCCCCAGGTGCCGCGACCACCCGCGCACAGTGGGGCCGACCCCGCCACGAGGAGCATGTCCTTTCTGGCCCTCACGCGGAGGCACCGGAGCACGACGCCGAGCACCAGGAGGACGCGCAGTCGTCCCACCCGACGCTGCACCCAAGCAGCTCGGGCCCGGGAAGGACAGACCCCGCGCCCCACACCGCGCTGCTCAAGGCGCAGGAGCTGCTCTGCTACCAGCCCACCGCTGAGCCCCACGAGCAGTGGCTCCAACGACTCAACCACCTCGTCGGCATCGCCACGACGCGCCCCGCTCCGTCGCAGTCCAGCATGCACCCCTCTCTCGCGGGCACGGTCGCAACAAATGCGCCTCCGCCACCTCCGGGGCCTGCACCGGCTGCGGCACAAAGGGCTGCTTCGCACGCGTCCTCGCCACACGATTGCTTAATCATGGAGCGCACCGCGCTCGACGCTAGTGTGGGGATGGAGCTCCAGCGAGACCGCCAGAACAGGCTCGTGGAGGAGCTCGGCCAGGCGGGACAGCAGAACCGCGGCGCGCTTCATCACGGGGTTGCTACGTACACCTCAGGCTGCACGACGTTCACTCGCTCTCTGCGTCGCGTGGTCTGGCCGCAGAAGTTCAGGCCGGGTCTTCCCAAGGGCTACGACGGCTCCAGCAACCCCATCGAGTTCCTGCAGCTCTACACCACCTCCATCCAAGCTGCGGGGGGAGACGACAAAGTCATGGCCAACTGGTTCTCTCACACGCTTCGCGACTCTGCGCTGTCGTGGCTCCTGAACCTCCCGGAGGACTCCGTGAACTCCTGGGAGGAGCTCTGCAAGCAGTTCGTCTCCAACTTCAAGGGGACGTACGAGCGCGCCCTCACCCACAACGATCTGCGCGCTGTGGTGCAGAGGAAGGATGAAACACTCCGCAAGTATATCCAGCGCTTCAGCCAAGTGCGCAACAAGATCCCAAACATCCCTGACACTCAAGTCATCGCCGCTTTCCGCGAGGGTGTCACAAACAGCAGGATGCTCGAGAAGCTGGGCATCCACGACAAGCTCACCTCTGTGGTCAAGCTGTTCGACATGGCGGACAAGTGCGCCAAGACTGAAGTGGGACTCCTGTTCGTGAAAATGTCCTCGAGAGGGGACGATCATGCTGAGGGGTCCAATAGCCATAAGAAGAAGGAGGAGCCCAAGCGCAAGGCCACCGCAGTTCTCGCGGTAGAGCCTGACACAAAAGGCACCCGCAGGGACTCCCCCGAGGCTGGAGAGAGGAAAGATGATCACCGCCCTTTCTGCATCTACCAGAACAGGCGCGGCCACTCTACGGAGTCCTGCTACGACCTCAAAAGGTTGAGCAAGGAGCGCGAGCAAGCAGAAGGTAGTGGCAGCCGCGGTCGAGGTCGTGGCTACCGCGGGAGCAAACGCAAGGGCGGCTACCAGAAACCATCTGGAAATCAAGCCAACGCCGCAGAAAAGAACGACAACCTCCCTGACGAGGAAGATGGTGGCTACCAAGCCCCGAGGGGCGCCATTGCCTGCATCCTCGGGGGGGGGGGGGGGCGGGGGCGCAGGCGCCAAAGTCGAACAACCAGTTCAAGCAGTTCGCCCGCGAGCTCAACGCCGCCCTCCCAAGCGCGGAAACCTCCAGGCCCCTCAAGTGGTCGCAGTACACCATCGCCTTCGACGCTCAGGACCACCCCAAGTCCACCAAGACTGTTGGAACCCTCTCGCTGGTCTGCTCCCCAACCATCGACAACGTGGCCGTCTCCAAGACGCTTATCGATAGCGGAGCAGGCCTGAACGTTATCTCCATAGATACGTTCGAAGCGCTTCAAGTGTCCTATGAGCGGCTCATGCCCTCGAGGCCCTTTACGGGAGTCACCAGCTGCTCGATCAAGCGTCTAGGCCAGGTCAGGCTTGCCATCACCTTTGGGAGCGAGGAAAATTACCGCACCGAGCACATCGACTTCAATGTTGCACACATCGGCCTGCCGTACAACACCATCCTCGACTACCCCGCGCTCGCGAAGTTCATGGCCGTCACGCACCATGCGTACAACATGGTCAAGATCCCCGGCAGCGCCGGCACGATCACCATCCGTGGGCATGTCCTGGACGCTACGCGCGCCGTTGGGATGGCCTACAAGACCGCCGCCATGGCCTTCCCCGCAGAAGAGGACCTAGAGCCCCTCGAGAGGCCCAAGAAGAAGAAGCAGTTGTTCTCCCAGGAGGCAGCTGCCACCAAGAAGATCTCTCTGAACTCCAGCAGCTCGGGGGCTGAAGGCTGGGGGCTAGCGTCACCATTGGCGCCGAGCTGCCTCCCAAATAGGAAAACGCGCTCGTCGCCTTCCTCCAGGCAAACTCTGAAATGTTCGCGTGGACGCCGTCAGATATGTCTGGTGTACCGAGGGAGGTGATCGAGCACCACTTGGCCGTGTGCCCAAACGCGCGCCTCGTCAAGCAAAAAGCAAGAAAGCAAGCCCACTTGGCTCTCCAACGGCGAAGAAGAAGCAATCATTCATCGTCAAGGATGTCGAGAAGCTCAAAGCGGCAAAAGTCGTTCGCGAAGTCGCGCACCCCACTTGGCTCTCCAACGGCGTGGTAGTCCCAAAACCCGCCGGCGGAGGCCGCCTCTGCATCGACTACACTGATGTAAACAAGGCCTGCCCCAAAGACCCTTATCCCATGCCCAGAATCGACCAGATCATGGACTCCACGGCAGGATGCGACCTCCTCTGTTTCCTCGATGCCTTCTCTGGTTATCTCCAGATTAAGATGGCTAAAGAGGATGAGGAGAAAACGGCTTTCCTCACCCCATGCGGTGTGTATTGCTACGTCTGCATGCCCTTCGGCCTAAAAAATGCCGGAGCCACTTTCCAGAGCTTAATGAGGATAGCCCTTGGCGGGCAAATGGGGTGAAACGCCGAAGCATATGTCGATGACATCGTCGTGAAGTCGCGAGAAGGAAATACTCTTCTCGGAGACCTTGAAGAAACCTTCGCCAACCTGCGCAAGGTGAACATCAAGCTCAACCCCGCCAAGTGCGTCTTTGGAGTACCTTCAGGCAAATTGCTGGGTTCCTCGTGTCTCATCGGGGCATAGAGGCGAACCCAGACAAAATCAAGGCCATAGAAGGCATGCAACCTCCACGCAGGCTCAAGGACATGCAACGCCTGGCAGGCTGCATGGCCAGCTTGGGTCGATTCATCTTCAAGTTCGGCGAAAGAGCCCTGCCGTTTTTCAAGATCATGAAAATAACGGGCACTTTCAAGTGGACCCCTGAAGCTGAAAAAGCATTTGAGGACTTGAAGAAGTACTTGGCCAGCCCACCTGTAATGGTCGCCCTAAGGGTTGGCGAGCACCTGAAGCTGTACTTGTCAGCTACTCCACAAACAGCCAGTGTTGTCCTTTTGGTGGAAAGAGAGGAACCTGTACTTCACAAGAAGAGTGCAACCACTCCAAAGAAAAAGCCTCCTGATAAAGAGCTCGACGAAAGGGCAGTCCTCACAAAGCCACCGCCAGGCCCAAAGCCTTAAGAGGGGACCGCCCCGAGTTAACCGCTGCAAGAGGTTCATGCCGAAGGGACTGAGGAGGCTCAAGAGGCTAACACACTCGAGGCCCAGGAGGAGCGCTGCGAGGCCACGTCCCTCAAGGCCACGTCCCTAGAGGCCACGTCCCTCGAGGCCACGTCCCTCGATGCCACGTCCCTCGAGGCAAAGCCTCTCGAAGCCAAGTCCCTCGAGGCCGAGTCCTTCGAGACCAAGTCCCGCGAGGCCAACACCCTCAAGCCCAGGACAAGCCCCTTGAAGCCAACCCCATCGAGGGCCAAGCTGGGCCACCTCAGGCGAAAGACGCCAAGGAAACAGGAACTACTCTCGCCGAGCATCCAGTTTACTTCGTCAGCACAGTACTGCGTGATGCTCGCGAGCGGTACACGATGCAGCATAAGCTTCTCCTCGCACTCCTCATCGCCTCAAGAAAGCTGCGACACTACTTCCAGGGGCACCCCATCACGGTGGTAACCTCTTTCCCCCTGGAGCAAATTCTGCGCAACCCAAATGCAACAGATCGTGTCGCAGGATGGAACATCGAGCTACAGCCATTCAATTTGCGCTTCGATACCACAAGGGTAACCAAAGGAAGAGCGCTGGCAGACTTTGTCGCCGAATAGACCGATCCAACCCCTGAAGAGCCCTGGGAATAAGAGCACGAGTCCTCTGGAGCCGCAATGCCCAGCCACTGGACCATGAAGTTCGACGGAGCTTTCCCTTGTCGCCACGGTGGGGCAGGCGTAGTCCTGACCTCACCCAAAGGCGACAAGTTGTATTACGCAGTCTAGCTGTGCTTCGGAATCGACAAGATATCCAACAACATCGCCGAGTATGAAGGGCTGCTTGCTGGCCTACGCGCCGCAATCTCCCTAGGCATCAAGAATATACTCATCAAGGGCGACTCCCAGCTGCTTGTCAACTTCTCCAACAAAAGCTACAAGCCCAAGGACGACCACATGGCCGCATACCTTGAAGAGGTCCGTAGGCTGGAGAAGAACTTCAGGGGAAGGAGCTCATGCATATCCCAAGAAAGGAAAATCAAGAGGCTGATGACATCGCCAAGCGTGCATCAAAGCGGCAGGCTCAGCCGCCAGGTATCTTTGAAGAAAGGCTCGTCAAGGCATCCATAAAGCAGCCCCTAGAGGCCCTGCCCGCAAGCACAGACGAAGCGCTCCCGCCACCACCTGCAAGCGGAGCTCCACGCTGCGGGCCTCCCATAGGGGAGCGTCTGTTGCTCACAGCGGTGCACCAAGAGGTAGGATGGATCGACGAGATCAAAGACTACCTCCACAAAGGGATCCTTCCCGAGGAAGATGCTGAAGCGGAGCGAATTGCCCGCCAAGCAAAATCGTACCAAATCCTCGAAGGAATTCTCTACCGCAAGCGCCCATACGGCATCGCGCTCAAGTGCGTCCCTCCTGAAGAAGGAAAACTACTGATTAGGGACATCCACAGCGGGGAATGCGGCCACCCTTCGTGCGCCCGCACCCTCGCAGAAAAAGTCTTCATGAGCGGCTTCTACTGGCCTCAAGCGCTTCAAGATGCAACGGACATCATTCAAGCTTGTGAAGCCTGCCAATTCCACGCCATGCAAATCCACCAACCAGTGCTGGGGCTACAAACCATTCCGCTCTCATGGCCGTTTGCGGTCTGGGGGCTGGACATCCTGGGACATTTCCCAACGGCGCAAGGTGGATATCGCTACCTCTTCGTGGCCATTGACAAGTTCACAAAATGGCCTGAAGTGGAGGCGACGCGCACAATCACAGCTGGCGCGGCGGTGAAATTCATCAGAGGCCTGGTCTGCCGCTTCGGAGTGCCTAACCGCATCATCACCGACAATGGCTCGAAATTCACAAGTGGCATCTACAGAGCCTACTATGAGAAAATGGGCGTCAAGCTCTGCTTCGCCTCAGTCGTGTAGTGTCCCTGCACTTAAAATATGGCAGATACCGGTGTATAGTGCAAATCCCTGGATCGATTCGTTTGCACACACAATTACGATGTAATATCACAACAAAGTATCAATTTATTACAACACTGATCCAGACTTAGAAAATATTCATTACAAATTTGCATAGCATAAAGCTAGCAACAAACAGAGTAAACAGCGGAAAATTATTCTTCATGGAGTCCCCAATCATCATCATGTGCCACAGGCGAACATGTTGGTTGAAGACTCGAAACCCTTAGTAAATTTTCACTCATCATCATAACAGTCTTCAATAAGATATATATTGCAACAACGTGGGTCAGAACCATTAAAATGGAACTGGCAAGTGACACTATGGTGGACACTTAGAAGAATAACTCTATGACCTATATGCTTATTTGGCTGGTGGAGCTCAAGGCTATTTTATAGAAAGAAAGTTTTTCCCTAACTTTTCGAAACAACTTTACCTCGTTGAGACAAATATGGTATAAAAGCCATAGTATCAATCTACCCTTGTTCACCCATCAAGTTTTAATTTATAAGTTGGAATGGTGGAATCCTCCGTTGACATCCTCGTTCAGCTGCTCAATTGTCCGTTTCTGGGGACACGACTAAGTACTTAGTTTTATACTCTGCAGAGGTTGTGCACGTTCACCATTGTACCCATTCAACCCAAATTACCCTTTACACACCAATTGTGATAAGGAAAGGAGAAGAATGAGACGAGATCTTTCAGAAGCATTTTCCCTCCCACTCTGGCCTGACGCGCTCCACCTACAAACCACTACCTCCACCAGTCAGGCCAGGGCGAGTCCATGCATCTTAGTTGATCAAGCCAGAGCCCATATTGGCAATGGCTGCACGAGAAGCAATCTCACTCGGAGTTCTTCAGATTCCTCTGTTCCTGGGTGGCCATCCACAAGTGAATATCCCAGAGGTAAATCCCCTGGGGACAACACTCAACTCATACAACCAAGCAACCAATTCCACCCAGGTGTTTTGTAGCGTTCCTGCTCTTTAAATAAGGCAGATACCTGTGTATAGTGCAAATCCCTGGATCGATTCATTTGCACACACAGTTTACGATGTAATATCACAACAAAGCGTCAATTTTATTACATCAATGATCCAGAATTACAAAATCTTTGATACAAGTTGCATAGCATAAAGCTAGCATTGAAAAAGTACACAGCGGAAATACAATAGCAGTGAGTCTCTATAACTTTCATGCTGCCCCAGGCGAAAACATGTTGGTTGTAGACTCGAAACCTTTAAACGAAACCTCACTCGTCATCTGATCAAATCTGCAATAAGAAAAATATTGCAACAACATGGGTCAGATTCCATTAAAAATGGAGTCTGGCAAGTGACACTATGGTGGACACTTATGGAATAACTCTAAAGCCTATATGCATATTTGGCTGGTGGAGCTCAAGGCTAATTTGCATAAAGCCAATTTTTCCTATTCTTTTGAAAACACTTTTCTTGAAATCTCGACGAGTATGGCATGAAAACCATAAATCTCATCTTCCCTTGTTCACCCATCAAGTTTTACTTTTGAAGTTGGAATGATGGAATCCTCCGTTGACGTCCTTGATCAGCTGCTCAAAATTGTCCGTAACCGGGGACACGACTAAGTACTTAGTTTTACACTCTGCAGAGGTTGTGCACTTTCACCATTGTACACATTCAACCCAAGGTATCCTTTACACACAATTTGTGATAAGGAAAGGAGAGAATGAGACGAGATCTTTCAGAAGCATTTTCCCTCCCACCTGGCTTGACCCGTTCCACCTAACATCCCCCTACATCTGCTTGTCAAGCCGGAGAGAGTCCACGCAACATAATTGATCAAGCCAGAGCCCATATGGCAATGGCTGCACTGGAAGCAATCGTCACTCGGAGTTTGTAACAGCCCTACTGTAACTTTCCTTTTTGGTGTGCAATAAAATGGTTGAATCATGTCATCATTCCACAATTGGTTGCATTTAATTAAATACGTCTCCCAAATGTTTCCCAAATTGAAATTCTTATTTTGAATTCAAATGCTTTCAAATAAATTCATTTGCAGTTTCAAATTATTTATAAATAACCAAACTAGATATTATATGTCTATTTTTGAAACTAGCAAAAATTGCTCAAAAGTTTTTATGAGGTTCCTTTCTGTTTTGTTTTTTAAAAATACAAAAACAGGAAAGTTTTAAAAAGGAAAAAAAAAACAGAACAAAAAAAAAGTGGGGAGGGAGCTCCTGGCCGAACTGGGCCACTCCCTGGCCCAGCAAACCCCAGCCCACGGCCACTCACCTCTCCTTCGTCCTCGTACGGATGCGCAGAGGAGACCTCGCTTTACAGCGAGGCATGGCGATGTGCCGCTGCCCCTAGCCCCCACTGCTCGCCCCACTCTCCCCTCTCCTATTTATCTGGCCGAAACCCTAACCCTAGCCCCTATTCTTTCTCCTCCCCCCGCCGCCGCTCGCAACCTAGCTTCCGCCGTCGCCATGGAAACCGAGGGGCTCCGCTCGTCGCCGGCGTGACTCCGGCTTCCATCTCCTTCCTCCTCGCGCCAGCAGAACCACCGGCGAGTGCTTCGTCCGCGCTTGCCAGCAAACGGACCCGGGAGCCTCCGACGTCGCCGCACTGAGCGCGTCTTTCCACGACGCCCGCACGGCCGAGCTTCTTCCCCGACACAGACGAGCCGCTCCCGACCTCCCCGCGCCTCCGCGACTCGCCACCGACCTCCCTCGGTGAGCCGCCGTCGGAAACCCCTCCTTCCCCCTTCTTTTTCGTCTCGGAACGGCGGAGCTCTCCCCTGCGACGGCGAGCACGCCTCGGACCGCCGGTGTCGACCACCAACTCCAGCACCCCGTGTCTTCTTTCTTCGGCCTGGGCACAAAAACGAGCCCCCGTACGGTTCCGCACCCCCCATGCACACTCGCACGCGCCCACCGCCGTCGAAAAGGTCGCCGGCGTCGAGCTCTTGCTGCCGCCGCGCGCTGTATGTGTGCTGTCCGTCAGTTTCGTCAGAGAAACAAACCAGAGCCCCCTTCTTCTTAAAACTGGTTAAAACAAAACCACTGCTAATCCTAACACCAATCGCTACCTAACCTACTGGCTAACGCAGCCGCGCTAAGTCCGAGCGCGTCGCGCGTTCGAATCTCGCCCGGGGCAGAGAAAGCCCCAATTTTTGCCCCCGCGCCCTGACATCTCGGGCCCGCTCGTCAGCGACAGCCGGGCCAGCGCAGCTACCGTGCCCCGTCAGCGCCAGGCTGGCGCGCGGGTCCCGCTGGTCAGCCGCTGTGGCTAAGACCAGCCGCGGTGCAAATCGACCAGACCCAGATCTGGATCTGGAATTTTGCACCGAGACCCCCTGGTTTCTGTCTTTCGCACCTGAACCCCTCCAGTTACTGTTTCCATCACGAACAGGTCCCTGGAAATTTCAGAGAACACCCTACACTTATAAAATGCATAACTTTTAATTCCTAACTCCAAATTAAATAAACTTTATATGTTTTTATATCAGAAAAATGCAATAAACATTAATATCACATTCTTATGTCATTTTGCATTAGTTATTTTAAATGCTTAGTTTAAATTAACAAATGCAATTAATTAATTAAATATGGAGTATGAGGGGTAATAGTTATATAATACCCTAATTCCATTTAATATGCTCATACCTTTTATACCATACCTTGCCATGCTAAAAAATATTTAATTTGAGTTAAAAATAAATCAATGGCAATTAATTCCTAAATGTGGAATGTGTTGGTCAATTAAGTAATTAATGTCTTTTCCATTTTAAATTAATTGGATCACCACTTCTGCTATATTAAGTAGAATTTAAATTAATGGCTACACAAATAACTTGCACCCTAATCTTTTGCCGGGCTTTCATCCCCGCGTTAATATGACCTAATCATCGCATACCATGTCGCATCATCATTTGTTTGCGCATTTCTCTGTATTGATTATTGTTTCCTATTGTTGGTGTTTGGCTCCCTTTGGGTAGACGACGACGTGTCTGCTGCGAGTACCTACGACACTGAGGTTCCAGCTATCGTGCCAGGCTACGAGCTGCCCGGCAAGCTTTTGCTAACCGGTTACACGATTGTCGGGTTTTCATTCCTGCCTTTTGATCTATGCTATCCTAGTTATCGGTTCTTGAATTGTGATCCCATCATATGTTTATCCTGCAGCCTATACAGCTATATCCCCACAACCCATAACCCCTTGCATGTTTATCTGTTGGCCTTTGCGAGTCGTAGTGCATGCTTAGGATTGGTTGAGCGAGTCGTTCCTTTGTCTTTATCTCATATGCTTAGTATGATATATTGTTCTACTATAATAAACTGCTGTCTTACTTTGGGGTTCTATAATTAAAAGATAAGGCACCAGGCGGAAGGCCTTGCGAGGTGCTTTGTTCTGCTCAGTGTCGACCTAGGAACTGAGATTTTGTCCTCGGATCCAATTTTGAGCGCACTAACCACTTGTGGGTGGCCCAATGGAGCCCCCCTCGACTTTGAACGGATCCGCAGCTCGTCCATGTGCCGCAAGTAGTTCGGGTTTTCCATTCGCTCATATGCATGTGCATGATGATGATGATGATGAGAGGTTACTTGATACGGGGGGTCATATAGGGGTGGTGCGTACGTAGCGGACAGTTCCTACTGTGGTTTGAGCCGCATGGTGCGCAGGCACAAACTAATGAGTCCGCAATAGAGATTCGGCCGGACTCCTGACGCGGGTAACAACTCATATGGGTGGCACCTGGACTTGCTGTAGTGAAGGAATGAGTCGTGTTGAGAGGCCTTAGCGGGTTGATCATGCGAGTATGGGTACTGTAGTGCACCCCTGCAGGGTATAATCTTATCGATGAGACGTGTCCACGGTTATGGACGACTTTGGTGATGATGCTGGCTAACAAGATCTAGACAACTTACACCTAATCATTGTTAATTAATGTGACTAGTAATATAACATTACTTATACCCTAACTGGTAACTAAAATTGTCAAGTGTGAGTTTTCCCGGATTGCTTCCTCATACTTGGTTGAGGGGGTTAATTCGAGAATGGGTTATGACTGGTGTCAGTTGTAGGTGGATACTTAAACGCTCTCTTACCCCTCTCTAATTAGACGGAAGTTTTAGCGTGTCTCTTTAGTCTGCTAGTGCTGCTGCCGCTAAGTACACTTACCCCCCATATTTTGGGAATCTTACAGTTTTGTAACCTGTTAGCTTAAGTTTGTTCGATACGCTTCGGTGTATTGACCCGTTCGCGGGCTGTGGTTTTTCTGCAGTTGAGGATCCTTCGCTCGACCAGTTGGGTGGCTACTACGTGGAGTTCGACGACGAGAGCTACGACGAGTAGTTAGAGTTCCCCTGGGCTACTTCCTGGTGGACTGCATGGATGGGCCTTCTTTTTCGTTTCGGCCTTGAGCCCTTTGCTTCTTGTCTGTACTCAGACCGGTGTGTTTCCGCTGCATGATGTAATGTTGGGACATGTGTCCTCTGATTGGTGCCATTTGATATATTTTGCTCAGTGAGAGCTTTTGGATATTATTTCCTTTCTTTGTGTCTTAGGTTTATTCTGTGGTTTCAACCTGTTAAAAATCCGACTCGTATACCATGTGTGTATGGTTGAAGTATACGAGTTGGAAGACTTTTTGGGTCTTGCGTGCACAATCTGGAAACGTATGTGACGTTGGGATCGCCAAGAACTGTCGGCCGATGATCCATTCCGAGCATGGCCTGATGGTTTTCCTGGGAGTGGCAACCCCAGTATGTTCTTGGTTGTGTGGCCCAACCGATACGTTTCGTTTGTGTAGCTAGTATTCAGGGTCTGACAGTTGGTATCAGAGCTTAAACGCCCTCAGGTTCCCTTCTACTGGTCGTTGTTTGAGTCTAGAAAAATATTTTGTAGTTATCAGGAAATCTTAAACGTGAGAGTAGGAATTCTGTTCTTTTACTTGTTTCCCCACCCACCCTCCCTGTTCTTCTGGTAAGGAAGTGTTACGATAATTCCCTTCTCACCTTAATTTTTAAAATTTAGGACATCACGTGTTCTGGGTTTTCCGTAGTACCATAGTTGCAGGTGGTTTTGTCGTTTTGGTGGTTATCAACTTCTTCGGCTATGTTCAGTTTCAATCTCGAATCAATCAGTTGTTGTTCTATCTTTCTCTGGTTTTCATCTCATTGTCATTGTACAGTTCCGGAGGCTAACTTCTACTTCAAACTGCTATGTAGATGGCGCACTATCAGGTGGTGCGTAAGACCCACTGTGAGCAGACTACCGGTTACCCGAAGCTTCTCAGAAGCATGGTTGACTATGTCGGTTTCAGCTACCTCCCGGAGTACCAGGTGTCCGAGATCCCCAGAGATTACGGACAGACCTTCTACAGAGCTACTGTTTGGATCAGCGGAGATGATGGTGATACTGCGCACGAGCACGTTGCTGAGGCTTCCACTGTGGACATGGCAGTACACTTGGCAGCTTACGATGCAGCGCTGGCTCTGCGCAGGGAATACTACTGCTTCAACGACCATCCATTCTGCTACGTTCCATACTACCCCTACACGGACTCTCAGTACGAGCTCGTGGCTCTGGACATGACCGCTCAGTTTGGCCAGTCTTCAGACTCAGTTGCTGGGACTCTACGCTTGGAGATAGCAGCACTCCGTCAGCAGCTGCACCGGGCACTCTCTCACCTGGGGCAGTATGATAGGGGGAACGTCCCACCAGACGCTTTTCCGAGTCGTCTGTCTGCTGTGGGTGGATACATTCCAGAGCGGGGTCCTCTGATCACTACTGATCCAGACCACGTTGGACCACTACTGTACGGGACACAGACGCCAGATGCCTACTCCGTTCAGTTGCGACGCATTGTGCGAGACCACCGCTTGTACTGCGATCGTCGCTACACTCATCGCAGCAGCCTAGTTTCGTCTTCTGAGGGAAGCGAGAGCTAGTCTTCGAGTTGTATCTTTTCCTTGTTGTAGTAGCTATCCTTTGTACTGAAACCGTGTTGGTTGTACGGATGGTTAACTTTGTACTAGTAGCTGTCCTTGTAGTACTGAAACCTTGGTGGTTGTACTGATGGCTAACTAAGTATATGGTTATGAACCTTTGTTATGAGAAGCTTATCCTTGTTATCCTACAGTTTGCAACTGTTTTTCTGAGCAAGAATTCGACTTTCCAAGTTTTCCCTGGCTTTGTGTATCTTGTCGCTGTTCTAATATCCAATGTCTCCAGGATGACGAACACCAGGAACAACCGCAATGCGGAGGACGCACCACCACTGCCTCCAATCACGGAGTTGCTTGGTCAGATGACCCAAGTTCTGGCTCAAATGGCCGAGAACCAAGTCTACCAGAACAACAACGGGCATCGCAATGAAGGCAATGCACGTGTGACCATCAAGGACTTCCTCGGTCTGGGTCCAAGGAACTTCGCTTCCCCCACTGAGCCGCTGGAAGCTGATGATTGGCTTCGCGAGATGGAAAGGACCCTTGCTATCGCCCACGTGGCTGAGCATGACAAGGTGCCTTACGTGTCCTACCTGCTTAGGGGCAAGTCTGCCTCATGGTGGGAAAACTTCCAGGCTATGAGAGCTCCCGGGGTGGTTACCACTTGGGGGGATTTCAGGGCAGCCTTCCTGCGCCACCACATCCCAGAAGGTCTCATGGACAGGATGCGCGAGTAGTTTAACTCGCTGACGCAAGGCAAGATGGACGTGATGGAGTACAATGGCGAGTTCAATCGCCTTGCTCGTTACGCTGGAGATGAGGTGAACACTGAGGCCAAGAAGATGGCCAAGTTCCGCAAGGGTTTCAACCCCGCGCTCAAGTACAAGCTGAACCTCGTCAAGGCCGACAACTTCGAGGACCTCGTCAACATCGCGCTCAATGAGGAGCATGGGCGCAAGGTCTTCGAGGAGTCGCGCAAGCACTCTCGTGAGACCAACTCTTCTTCATCGTCAATCGCCGCCACTCCTGCTCAGAAGCGTCGGCTCTGGGTGCCTAACAGCGCCTTCGCACGAGCTACCTACGTGCCAGGACCTCCAGGACTCGCGCCTCGCCCACCGAACCCGGCTCTTGCTATGAGGGGTTTCGGAGGACCGCCAAGGCCAACAGGCGCTCGCCCCAACGTGACCTGCTACCAGTGCGGGAAACCGGGCCACTACTCCAACAACTTCCCGGAGACCCGTACACTTCCTCCACCACCTCGCCCTTCTCCAACTCAGGCGATGGTCCGCGCACCTGCCCCGGCTAGGCCTTTCGTCCCCAACACCAGGCCTCCGGCACGTACTGCGCGGGTGAACCACATCAGTGCTGAGGAAGCAGAGGAAGCTCCAGAAGTTGTTCTTGGTACACTTCCTGTCAACTCTATCTCTTCTAGAGTGTTGTTTGATACAGGAGCATCTCATTCTTTCGTATCAGTGGGATTTGCTGATTTACATGGGCTAATTCTCGATCCTCTACCCAAAAACATCGCGGTTACTTCTCCCGGTATGCAAATGACTTCTTCCAAGATAAGCCACGACAATGAAATCCAAATTGGAGGCCATATCTTCTTGGCATCTCTAATAATTCTCGGCAATTCGGATATTGATGTCATTCTGGGCATGGATTGGTTGAAGGCCAATCAAGCTAAGATAGACTGTTCCACAAAGACTGTAACTCTTTCTCATCCTTCTGGACAGATAGTCTATTCTCCAAACCAAACATCTTCGGCTCGGCTTTTCGCTCTCAATGTTGACCCTCTTCCTTCCATAGAAGCTATTCCGGTGGTCCGAGACTTTCCTGACGTCTTTCCTGAAGAATTACCAGGTATGCCACCTGACAGAGCCGTCGAGTTCGTTATTGAACTAGAACCGGGCACTGCTCCTATCTCCAAACGTCCTTACAAGATGGGCCCCAAAGAACTGGCTGAGCTTAAGAGACAGCTAGAGGAGTTGGAAAGGAAAGGTCATATTCAACCTAGTACTTCTCCTTGGGGTTGTCCTACTCTGTTTGTCAAAAAGAGGGACACGACTGAGCGACTGGTTGTTGACTACCGTCCTCTGAACAAGAAAACCATCAAGAACAAGTATCCTCTCCCTCGCATCAACGATCTGTTCGATCAACTGGCTGGTGCAAAGGTTTTCTCCAAGTTGGACTTGAGGTCAGGTTATCACCAGATCAAGATCCGCAAAGAAGACATTCCAAAGACAGCTTTCACCACTCGTTATGGTCTCTACGAATACACTGTCATGTCTTTCGGTCTCACAAATGCTCCGGCGACTTTCTCACGTCTCATGAACTTCGTTTTCATGGAATACCTCGATAAGTTCGTGCTAGTCTATCTCGATGACATTCTTATCTATTCCAAAACCGAGGAAGAACACGGAGAACATCTACGTCTTATCTTGTTGAAACTCCGAGAACACCGTCTCTACGCCAAGTTCTCCAAGTGTGAATTCTGGCTTCCTAAAGTATCCTACCTTGGTCATGTCATCTCTTCTGAAGGCATTTATGTGGATCCAGAAAAAGTGAAGGCCGTTGTTGAATGGTTGCCTCCTACATCGGTGAAACAAGTCAGGAGTTTCCTTGGCATGGCTAGCTATTGCCGTCGATTTGTTGAGAACTTCTCCAAAATCGCTAAGCCTCTCACCGATCTTACAAGGAAGGATAGAAAGTTTCTTTGGACTCCAAAATGTGATGAGAGTTTCAATCTCTTGAAAGCTAAACTCACTTCTACTCCTGTTCTAGTTGGCCCAGACACTTCCAAACCTTTCCAAATCTTCTGTGATGCATCTCTTCAAGGACTAGGCGCAGTCCTCATGCAAGAACGCAAAGTTGTGGCTTATGCATCTCGCCAGTTGCAGCCTCATGAGCTCAACTATCCTACACATGATCTTGAACTTGCAGCAATCATGTATGCCCTCAAGGCTTGGAGACCTTACTTGTTGGGGCACAGCTGTGAGATCTTCACTGATCACAAGAGTCTCAAATATCTCTTCACTCAACCAGACTTGAACCTCAGGCAAACAAGGTGGCTTGAGAAGCTCTCAGATTACGATCTTACCATCTCTTACACTCCAGGCAAAGCTAATGTAATGGCTGATGCTCCCAGTCGCAAATCCTATTGCAACAACCTCATGGTTGAGGACATCCAACCTCCTATTCATGAAGAATTCAAGAAACTCAACCTTCAAGTGGTTCCCTCTGGTTACCTTGCAAACTTGGTTGCCACTCCTACACTTGAGGATAAGATCCGTGCCGCACAGTTGCGTGATTCTGGTGTCAAGAATATCAAAGACAACATTGGCAAGGACAAGTACAAGAGTTTCTCTCTCGATGACAAGGGTACCTTGCTGTTTGAAGAACGCATTGTAGTGCCCAAACTTGACAGCTTAAGAGAACTCATTCTAAAGGAGGCTCATGATACTCCGCTTTCTATTCACCCTGGCAGCACAAAGATGTACCAGGATCTCAAGTCAATCTATTGGTGGACCAGGATGAAGCGTGAAATTGCTCGCTATGTGTCTCATTGTGATGTTTGCTGTCGTGTCAAGGCAGTTCATCAGAGACCACCTGGACTTCTTCAACCACTGCAAATTCCTGATTGGAAATGGGACAAGATCGAGATGGACTTCGTTACTGGGTTTCCAAAGTCCAAGAAAGGCAACGATGCAATCTTTGTTGTCATTGATCGTCTCTCCAAAGTGGCTCACTTCTTTCCAGTCAAAGAGACAGTATCAGCTAGTCAGTTGGCAGAACTCTATATGACAAGACTGGTTCCTTTACATGGTGTTCCTTTGGCAATAAGCTCAGACCGTGGAAGTATCTTCACTTCTCGATTTTGGGATAGCTTTCAGAAAGCCTTGGGTACTAAACTTCTGTTCAGCACAGCTTACCATCCGCAGACAAGTGGACAGGTTGAAAGAGTAAACCAGATTCTGGAAGATATGCTCAGAGCTTGTGTTATCTCCTTTGGCATGAAATGGGAGGATTGCCTTCCGTATGCTGAGTTCTCCTACAACAACAGCTTCCAAGCAAGTCTAGGCATGGCTCCATTTGAAGCTCTCTATGGCCGCAAATGTAGAACTCCTCTCAATTGGTCTCAAGCTGGTGAACGTCCATTCTTTGGGCCGGATATTATCCAGGAGGCTGAAAAAAAGGTTCGCATCATTCGTGACAATCTGAAGGTTGCACAGTCTCGGCAGAAAAGCTATTATGATAGCAAGCACAGGGACATGGTCTATGCACCTGGTGATCAAGCTTACCTTCGTGTCACTCCTCTGAGAGGCACGCAACGCTTTGGCATCAAAGGCAAACTCGCTCCGCGTTATGTTGGGCCTTTCAACGTTCTTTCAAGGCGTGGTGAATTGGCTTACCGTCTGGAACTTCCTCCAAACCTCTCCAAAGTGCACGATGTCTTCCACGTGTCACAACTCAAGAAGTGCTTCAAAGATCCAGGTCATGCAGTTGATCATGGATCAATTGAACTTCGAGAAGATCTCTCTTATGTGGAACAACCGATTCGCATTCTTGACGAAGCTGAACGTCGCACCCGTAACAACACTGTCAAGTTCTACAAGGTTCAATGGTCTCATCATTCTGACAAGGAAGCTACATGGGAACGTGAAGACCATCTCCGTGCCGAATACCCCAACCTCTTTGTTGCTCCATGAAGAATCTCGGGGCGTGATTCCTTTGAGGGGGGGAGTGTTGTAACAGCCCTACTGTAACTTTCCTTTTTGGTGTGCAATAAAATGGTTGAATCATGTCATCATTCCACAATTGGTTGCATTTAATTAAATACGTCTCCCAAATGTTTCCCAAATTGAAATTCTTATTTTGAATTCAAATGCTTTCAAATAAATTCATTTGAAGTTTCAAATTATTTATAAATAACCAAACTAGATATTATATGTCTATTTTTGAAACTAGCAAAAATTGCTCAAAAGTTTTTATGAGGTTCCTTTCTGTTTTGTTTTTTAAAAATACAAAAACAGGAAAGTTTTAAAAAGGAAAAACAAAACCAGAACAAAAAAAAAAAGTGGGGAGGGAGCTCCTGGCCGAACTGGGCCACTCCCTGGCCCAGCAAACCCCAGCCCACGGCCACTCACCTCTCCTTCGTCCTCGTACGGATGCGCAGAGGAGACCTCGCTTTACAGCGAGGCATGGCGATGTGCCGCTGACCCTAGCCCCCACTGCTCGCCCCACTCTCCCCTCTCCTATTTATCTGGCCGAAACCCTAACCCTAGCCCCTATTCTTTCTCCTCCCCCCGCCGCCGCTCGCTCCCTAGCTTCCGCCGTCGCCATGGAAACCGAGGGGCTCCGCTCGTCGCCGGCGTGACTCCGGCTTCCATCTCCTTCCTCCTCGCGCCAGCAGAACCACCGGCGAGTGCTTCGTCCGCGCTTGCCAGCAAACGGACCCGGGAGCCTCCGACGTCGCCGCACCGAGCGCGTCTTTCCACGACGCCCGCACGGCCGAGCTTCTTCCCCGACACAGACGAGCCGCTCCCGACCTCCCCGCGCCTCCGCGACTCGCCACCGACCTCCCTCGGTGAGCCGCCGTCAGAAACCCCTCCTTCCCCCTTCTTTTTCGTCTCGGAACGCCGGAGCTCTCCCCTGTGACGGCGAGCACGCCTCGGACCGCCGGTGTCGACCACCAACTCCACCACACCGTGTCTTCTTTCTTCGGCCTGGGCACAAAAACGAGCCCCCGTACGGTTCCGCACCCCCCTGCACACACGCACGCGCCCACCGCCGTCGAAAAGGTCGCCGGCGTCGAGCTCTTGCCGCCGCCGCGCGCTGTATGTGTGCTGTCCGTCAGTTTCGTCAGAGAAACAAACCAGAGCCCTCTTCTTCTTAAAACTGGTTAAAACAAAACCACTGCTAATCCTAACACCAATCGCTACCTAACCTACTGGCTAACGCAGCCGCGCTAAGTCCGAGCGCGTCGCGCGTTCGAATCTCGCCCGGGGCAGAGAAAGCCCCAATTTTTGCCCCCGCGCCCTGACATCTCGGGCCCGCTCGTCAGCGACAGCCGGGCCAGCGCAGCTACCGTGCCCCGTCAGCGCCAGGCTGGCGCGCGGGTCCCGCTGGTCAGCCGCTATGGCTAAGACCAGCCGCGGTGCAAATCGACCAGACCCAGATCTGGATCTGGAAATTTGCACCGAGACCCCCTGGTTTTTGTCTTTCGCACCTGAACCCCTCCAGTTACTGTTTCCATCACGAACAGGTCCCTGGAAATTTCAGAGAACACCCTACACTTATAAAATGCATAACTTTTAATTCCTAACTCCAAATTAAATAAACTTTATATGTTTTTATATCAGAAAAATGCAATAAACATTAATATCACATTCTTATGTCATTTTGCATTAGTTATTTTAAATGCTTAGTTTAAATTAACAAATGCAATTAATTAATTAAATATGGAGTATGAGGGGTAATAGTTATATAATACCCTAATTCCATTTAATATGCTCATACCTTTTATACCATACCTTGCCATGCTAAAAAATATTTAATTTGAGTTAAAAATAAATCAATGGCAATTAATTCCTAAATGTGGAATGTGTTGGTCAATTAAGTAATTAATGTCTTTTCCATTTTAAATTAATTGGATCACCACTTCTGCTATATTAAGTAGAATTTAAATTAATGGCTACACAAATAACTTGCACCCTAATCTTTTGTCGGGCTTTCATCCCCGCGTTAATATGACCTAATCATCGCATACCATGTCGCATCATCATTTGTTTGCGCATTTCTCTGTATTGATTATTGTTTCCTATTGTTGGTGTTTGGCTCCCTTTGGGTAGACGACGACGTGTCTGCTGCGAGTACCTACAACACTGAGGTTCCAACTATCGTGCCAGGCTACGAGCTGCCAGGCAAGCTTTTGCTAACCGGTTACACGATTGTCGGGTTTTCATTCCTGCCTTTTGATCTATGCTATCCTAGTTATCGGTTCTTGAATTGCGATCCCATCACATGTTTATCCTGTAGCATATACAGCTATATCCCCACAACCCATAACCCCTTGCATGTTTATCTGTTGGCCTTTGCGAGTCGTAGTGCATGCTTAGGATTGGTTGAGCGAGTCGTTCCTTTGTCTTTATCTCATATGCTTAGTATGATATATTGTTCTACTATAATAAACTGCTGTCTTACTTTGGGGTTCTATAATTAAAAGATAAGGCACCAGGCGGAAGGCCTTGCGAGGTGCTTTGTTCTGCTCAGTGTCGACCTAGGAACTGAGATTTTGTCCTCGGATCCAATTTTGAGCGCACTAACCACTTGTGGGTGGCCCAATGGAGCCCCCCTCGACTTTGAACGGATCCGCAGCTCGTCCATGTGCCGCAAGTAGTTCGGGTTTTCCATTCGCTCATATGCATGTGCATGATGATGATGATGATGATGATGAGAGGTTACTTGATACGGGGGGTCATATAGGGGTGGTGCGTACGTAGCGGACAGTTCCTACTGTGGTTTGAGCCGCATGGTGCGCAGGCACAAACTAATGAGTCCGCAATAGAGATTCGGCCGGACTCCTGACGCGGGTAACAACTCATATGGGTGGCACCTGGACTTGCTGTAGTGAAGGAATGAGTCGTGTTGAGAGGCCTTAGCGGGTTGATCATGCGAGTATGGGTACTGTAGTGCACCCCTGCAGGGTATAATCGTATCGATGAGCCGTGTCCACGGTTATGGACGACTTTGGTGATGATGCTGGCTAACAAGATCTAGACAACTTACACCTAATCATTGTTAATTAATGTGACTAGTAATATAGCATTACTTATACCCTAACTGGTAACTAAAATTGTTAAGTGTGAGTTTTCCCGGATTGCTTCCTCATACTTGGTTGAGGGGGTTAATTCGAGAATGGGTTATGACTGGTGTCAGTTGTAGGTGGATACTTAAACGCTCTCTTACCCCTCTCTAATTAGACGGAAGTTTTAGCGTGTCTCTTTAGTCTGCTAGTGCTGCTGCCGCTAAGTACACTTACCCCCCATATTTTGGGAATCTTACAGTTTTGTAACCTGTTAGCTTAAGTTTGTTCGATACGCTTCGGTGTATTGACCCGTTCGCGGGCTGTGGTTTTTCTGCAGTTGAGGATCCTTCGCTCGACCAGTTGGGTGGCTACTACGTGGAGTTCGACGACGAGAGCTACGACGAGTAGTTAGAGTTCCCCTGGGCTACTTCCTGGTGGACTGCGTGGATGGGCCTTCTTTTTCGTTTCGGCCTTGAGCCCTTTGCTTCTTGTCTGTACTCAGACCGGTGTGTTTCCGCTGCATGATGTAATGTTGGGACATGTGTCCTCTGATTGGTGCCATTTGATATATTTTGCTCAGTGAGAGCTTTTGGATATTATTTCCTTTCTTTGTGTCTTAGGTTTATTCTGTGGTTTCAACCTGTTAAAAATCCGACTCGTATACCATGTGTGTATGGTTGAAGTATACGAGTTGGAAGACTTTTTGGGTCTTGCATGCACAATCTGGAAACGTATGTGACGTTGGGATCGCCAAGAACTGTCGGCCGATGATCCATTCCGAGCATGGCCTGATGGTTTTCCTGGGAGTGGTAACCCCAGTATGTTCTTGGTTGTGTGGCCCAACCGATACGTTTCGTTTGTGTAGCTTGTATTCAGGGTCTGACAGAGTTCTTCAGATTCCTCTGTTCCTGGGTGGCCATTCTCAAGTGTACATACTCTAGGAACCATACAAATGGACCTGAGTAGCCACTCAACATAAACCATCCGACCAATTACCACCCAGGTGTTTCATTAACTTAGTGGATGTGCACTCTCAGGTAAAAATCACCATGCTCACAGCCCTAAGTAGAATAGAAATTCATCCTAGGCGAAGACAGCCATGAGCACAGTCCTGAGTAGTCACTTAACATTTTATAAAATCTTTCATCAATTGCATAGCATCAATATTTCTGCTAAGTATGATATAGGAACCTAGACACAGGAATAAGGGATTCTACACAGGTTTAGCATAGCAACACATGCATATTAAAATACACTAAGTAATGCATATAAAAATAGGAAGTTTATGAGGTGTGCCACTTGCCTTTGAATGTTGTCGTTGTTCACAAACTCTTTTCAACAACGAACGTTTGCTCTTCGTTTAATCTAACAATAATAGCAAACAACAATACCACAATCAACAAACAACAGTCAACATCCATGCTCATATCAAATGAACAACAAGTTTGATAAAATTCCTAAGGAAAACATGTCACGTATGATATGCAAATTATTTCTAAGGGCTAGAGATGCATGTTATGCTATGAAAATCTCTTAAGTTAATTCAAGGCAAATAGGTGGGTCAAGAATGACTAAGGACTGAGGTCTTAAGTTGGCTAAACATACTCTGTTTTATATCTTCTTGAAACAAGCACTCTAATGGCTTAGCCAGGATGTGCAAATACTTAGAGAAAAATATACTATGTCATTTGTTCAAGAGATCAACAATTATTATCAACTCTTTGTAAATTGGACATTCACTATAGTGAGAGAGACAGACACCCGGCCAGCCACTTAAATTGTGGAACAGTTCTCATGTACGTGGACATGTAAGGTTTGTTTCCAGGCCGTTTCATCCCACTATGCTGCTAGGATCCAACAACTTCAAGATGATAACATCATGATCAAAATTTGTTTAAGTCTAAAAGACAAGATTAGGAAAGAGGGAAAAGATAGAAGGAAAGATGTTGTTGTCCTCCAGGCTTCATCTCCAGACTTGTAATTTTCTTATGAATGATGTCTTGATTGAGTTCTGGGTAGTCCTGATGAATCTTCAGACTTGGTGATTCTTGTATCCTCGAGGCTGGTCTTGGATTTACTTAGTCTTCATGAAGTCTCAGAGGAGAAGAAAAGACAGAGAGAGAGACTTAGAGAATAAAAAGGGGGTTGGCCTTCTTGAACTTCTTCTCACTTTTCTTCTAAGTGCTTGACATCTTGAGGATGCTTCCAGAGTCTGTTTTCTTCTAAGTCCTTCATGAACTTCTTCTTGATTTTCTTCTAAGTGTTTCTTCTCCTTGAAGATACTTCTGAAGTCTTGTTTTTGGCTAAGTCCTTCATTGGTCTTCAAGCTCCATGTTGAAAATTACTAAGTGTCTAAGTGTAGCACTTCACAAATATGCTAAGTTGAAATGACCCTAACTTAGAGAAAACTATTGAAGAGGAGTTTTCCTATGAGAATAAAATATGCTATGAATGAAATGAAATTTTAAATCACAAGAAACATCAAAATAACTTTTGTGTTTTCTTTATAAATATGCATGAATTTATAAATGCAATTTAATTAATTTCAAATTTTGGAAAATATAATAAAAGGAATAATTATAAGATTAAAGTTTCCTATGACTAAATTTTTATAACAAAATTTTATACTTAGTGTTTAATAGACAGAGAGCATTTAATTAAATCTATTGCAATTGGATTTAATCAAAAATAATATTTCTATTAAAAGTTATTTAAACAAAATAGTCAAACTTATTCAAATTGAACACACAACTATGAAGTCATTCAACAATTACTCAAAATTATTTTATAGCAGTGACATTAATTTACAAATATTCTAAAGTTTCTAAAACATATTTATTTACAATTTTTGGATTTATAGATTTAAAGTTATTACAAATATACTCAAATTCACCATTTGAAATTTGAATATTTTATACTAAGTCAAATTTGAATTTTGTCAGTTCCAAAATATTCTACATGTCGAGAGCTTTCCAAATATATAAAAATTATTAAATTTGGAGTTGTGGTTAAAAAGTTGTAAGAGATCTAAGTGACAGGGGTGTTTCTGTAAAATTGCCAATTAAATTTAATTAAGGAAATTGTTTTCCACGTGGCAGCTGACTGGGCAGTGACGTGGCGCTGACGTGGCTGCCACGCGGCGCTGACGTGGATAAGTTATAGATCTGGGCCGTCAGATCTGGATCTGACGGTCCAGATCGGATCGTACCGATTCGTCCGCAACAATCTAATCTAAGCCGTAGAGATTCAATCGGACGGCGCTGGGGGCGTGGACCATACCGTGGTGGCGCGGCTCGCCGGAGATGGCGCGGACGACGGCGCCGGTGGCTCGGCGTGGACGCTCCGGTCGATCCCGTACTTCCCCGGATGCGCGGAGGTGGCGTAGAGGTGCGGCTGGGCAAGGCGGAGGCGATGGGGAGGTCGGTGGTGAGTCTCTCTTCTTGGAATACCGTGGAGGAGTGGATGGAGGCACGGTTTTCGCCGGCGACCTTCGGTCGATCCCTCCTCGACGGGCTGCTGCGAAAAACGAAGAAGGGAGAGAATGAGAAGATGCGCACGGACGCAGCGAGGCAGATAGGCGTGGTCTCGGAGGCGGGGAGGATTTACCTCGCCGGGAAAGGAAGAATTACGGTGGCGGTGAGTGCGGACTCCGGCGAGCTCCTCTGGCGGCCTGGGGGCACGATAAACATAGGGTTTGAGGGGGAAAACGGCGGCGGGGTCCGAGGTTTATATGGGCGTCTCTACGACAACGAATCCCGCAAGAAACGGAGAGGATTTGGACTCCGATTCGATTTCCTTCTTCGGCGCACTGTTCGGGCAGAGGTTGGAGATGAACAGCTGACGTCACTGCTGACGTCAGCAACTATTTTCTTTTTCTGATTTTATTTATTCAATTCATATCTTTTGATTTATTTGTCCAAATGAGGTCAAACAAATTTCTAAAAATTTGTAAAAATAATGTCTTGCTTTTAAACCAGTTGTGGTTATGTTTTGAATATTTTTGAAAATTAATATTTTGAATTATTGATTAATTACAAATTTGACACTTAAAGTCACATTTGAATTTCTATCTCATTTAAATTTTCCTTTGGCTAAAATAAATTTGTAAAAATACCCCCATTTCAATATGTTTGAATTTTAAGTTATTTAAACTCATTTTCAATTTCTAAATTCATTTTTTGGCTTTGGTATAATTATTAATGACATAACACAACTATATGAAAATGGAAAAGATAATGTATTCCTTTTTAATTGACAACAATTTGTGCAACATTATATTTTATGCATTTGAAACTTCATAACAACTTTGGACAAGACCTTTATTTTATTTTTATTTTTATTTAGGATCTATTAATCATTTCATGTTATGAAAAATAGATGAAATTCATTTAAGCAAATGAAATGTTTATTTGGCTAAATCATTAATTTAAATTCTATGAAGTTTTAAAGTTATACACTATAGGCTTATAATTTCCAAACTATATTTTGAACTTAGTTAAAGGAAGGAAAACCATTTAGTGATTATATACTATTCTGAATAATCTTATATTTATGAATAGATATGGCTAAGTGATTTAATTCAATTACTTATAAGTAAACTATTTACTTAAAATAAAATGGATTGTAGTTTGTAAAATATTTGTCAAATTATATTTTAAGGTTTTTGAAACACAGTGGATAATAAAATGTTTAATCTGTGGCATTTGAAATATTAAACTCATGTTTGAAGTCTTTCATAGTTGGTTTCCTTATGCATTTAATATTTTATTTTAATAAAAAGAAAAGTTTTAAATTTTTGTGATTTTTGAACATTATAAAATGTTGGGATGTTACATGTTTGATTATTACTTAGTAGAAATTTAACATTTCATCAAAAATAGTTTTGCATAGCATCACAATTCTACTAAGTATTTTCATAGGAACCTAGACACAGGAATAAAGAGGTCTAAACATGGCTTGCATAGCAACACTATCCTACACATGCTTATAGAAAAATAATCTACTCATGCATAGAAAAATAATAGGTCTTTTATGGGGGGTGTGCCACTTGCCTTGGCAACCGGAAGTGCAGCAGCTACAGTTGCAAAGATTTTCGTTTCCCTCCGAATAGTCTAACAAAAGAAATAAAGAGCCACACATAAACACAAGCAATATGTTCATTCAAAGAAAATATATGCTATGCATGAGATGAGATGCAATAATTTATTTCAACGTCAAGAAACAAATATACGCATCTCTTTGAATTTTTGTGATATATGCATGAATAAATTTTTAATTTATTTTCATTTATTTAGATATGAATAATAGGTAATAACATGGATTTTAGTTTTTCTTAGATAACACTTCATAACCAATTTTTGTAAAAATGACATTTGGGCAGAGGGCATCTAAACAAGTTGTTAGCAATTTGATTTACTCAAAAATAATTTTTCTAACTAAAGTTATGTCAAAAACACTAAAACTACTCTAGATCAAAACAACCAGAAAACAGTGTGTAGGGGGTTTTCTGCAAAACAGCCAAATTAAATGATTTAATAAAAATTCAGAAAATAAAATCTGACGTGGCGCTGATGCGGCGTACCGGTTCGAAATTTTAAGTGATCTAATCCTAGCCGTACACGGGAGATCTAACGGTCTAGATCAAAACGACCAGAAACGAGCGGCGCGGCAGGCCGGAACCCTAGCCCGAGGCGTGCTCGCGGCGGCGCCATCGCCGGAGTTGCTCGTTTCGCACGCCCTACTGCCTACGAGGACGAACGAGTCATACCAGTGCGTGGAGGAGGTCGAGGCGGAGACGATGGCGAGGTGGTCGACGATGGAGTGCTCTGTCACGCTAGAATTTGCTCGTCGGAGTCGTGCTCGGCGGCGGTCCTCTTCGGGCGTGGATGGAGACGATGTTCCGAGTTCGTCGAACTTGCCGTCGGTAACGGCGGGGCTCGGGGGGTGCTCGTGGGCGGCCTGGTGGCTCTCGGGAGGTGGTGCTTGGGGCAAAATAGAGAGGGGATCGAGGGGATCTTATAGCAAGAATTGGCGACGTGAAAGGGGCAATGAATCCTCCGCAATGAATCGAGATTACTCGGCCGTTTCTCGGCGTCGTCGCGGGCGTGATTTGGGGCGAGCTGTTGCAGCGGGAGGGATGACAGGTGGGGCCCACCTTCCAGAGAGTGAGCGCGCACGCGTGGGCGGGGACGGGCTGCTGGCGGGCTGCGGTGCCGCGCGCGCGGTAGATAGCTTGTGGGCTTCCGCCCACTTGCTGGCCTGGCTCGATTTTTCTTTTATAAATCATTTTTCTGTTTTTAAATCTTTTGAGTATAAAACAATTTCAAAACTATATCAAAACTTCTCAGAAAAATTCATAAAAATATAATTTGAAAAGCTTATTAAAAATAGATCCTTTTGATATTATTTTTGTCTATAGTAAAAATAGAATAAAAAGGAATATTATTATAAATTCAAATAACAATTTTTATAGACATAAATCAATTAAAACATATATAAAGATTTAATTTAAAATCTATGTGATTGAAATGACAAGTTTAATGATGATGATGCATGGATGCAAAGTTTTAAATTTCTCTGAAAATTGGGATGTTACAAACCTAACCCCCTTAAGATGAATCTCGCCCTCGAGATTCGGATTGGCTAGCAAATAGGTGAGGGTGGTCTTCTTTAAGGTCATCTTCTCTTTCCCAAGTTGCTTCCTCTTCTGAATGGTGATTCCACTGTACTTTACAGAATTTGATGGGCTTGGTTCGGGTGACACGTTCTGCTGTCTCCAAAATCTTTATGGGTTTTTCTTCATAAGTGAGATCACTTTCTAGTTGTACTTCCTCTAGTGGGACCGTATCTTTTAGCAGTGTTTCTGCCATTTCTGGGTGACATTTCTTCAGCTAGCTGACATGAAACACACTTTGAACCGCGGAAAGTGCTTCCAGGAGTTCCAATTCATAGGCGACCTCTCCTTTGCGGGAAAATACCTTGAAAGGTCCAATAAATCTAGGTGCCAATTTTCCTTTGATTCCAAATCTTTTAGCTCCCCGCATAGGTGAAACTCTGAGATAGACTCGGTCGCCTACTTCATACGTGACTTCTCTCCTTTTGGAATCCGCATAACTCTTCTGTCTGGATTGTGCTATCTTTAAACGGTCCTTAATCAACCTGACTTTTTCCTCAGCCTCCTTGATTATGTCTGGTCCGAACAAACTACGTTCTCCTACGCCACTCCATAGTAGTGGGGTAGTGCACTTTCTTCCATACAGGGCTTCAAATGGCGACATCTCTATGCTCGCTTGATAGCTGTTGTTGTAAGAGAACTCGGCATATGGAAGATTTTCATCCCAGCTTGACTTATAATCTAGAGCGCATGCTCTCAGCATATCTTCTAGGATCTGGTTTACTCTTTCTGTCTGTCCATCCGTCTGCGGATGAAACGCTGTGCTGAACTCTAACCTGGTTCCCAGAGACTCATGTAATTGGTTCCAGAAATGGGAAGTAAACTGAGTACCCCTATCCGACACAATTTTCTTGGGAACACCATGTAAACACACAATCCTCTTCATATAGATGTCAGCTAGTTTGGCACTAGTGTAAGTAGTCTTCACGGGTATAAAATGAGATACTTTCGTCAGACGATCGACTATAACCCATATAGAATCATACCCTGATTTAGTCCTGGGCAGACCCGTGATGAAATCCATACCAATCTGTTCCCATTTCCAATCTGGTACTGGTAAGGGTTGTAGCAACCCTGCGGGTTTTTGGTGTTCTGCTTTCACACGGCTGCAGACGTCACACTTTGCAATGTGTTCAGCAATATCACGCTTCAAGTTGATCCACCAATACCTCTCCTTTACATCCATATACATCTTGGTGTTACCCGGATGTATGGAATAAGGTGAGTCATGGGCTTCTTGAAGTACTATCTTCCTAAGATCGGCATTGTCAGGAACACATATGCGTTCTTTATACCATACGGTTCCTTCTTCATCTTCTCTAAAGTCCCTGGCTTTGCCTTCATTTAGGTTCTTCTTGATTTCTTTTACTGCTTTATCCTCTAACTGAGCTGTCTTGATTTTGTTAAATAGAAGAGGCTGAACTTCTAAGGATGCTATGAATCCTTCAGGTACCACTTCCAATCGAAGGTCCTTAAATCCTCTACAAAGATCTTCCGGCAATTCTCCTGCCGTGAGTCCGTTTACAGAAGTCTTACGGCTCAAGGCATCAGCCACTACGTTGGCTTTCCCTGGGTGGTATTGTAGACTTAAATCATAGTCTTTGATCAATTCTAACCATCTCCTTTGTCGCATGTTTAATTCCTTCTGGGTAAAGAAGTACTTGAGGCTTTTATGATCTGTAAATACTTCACATCTCTTTCCCCATAAATATGGTCTCCATATTTTTAGCGCATGTACCACAGAAGCTAACTCTAGATCATGAGTGGGGTAGTTTACTTCATGATTTTTGAGTTGTCTTGAGGCGTAAGACACTACTTTGCCTTCTTGCATCAATACGCTTCCTAGGCCATGATATGAATCGTCGCAATAGACTTGGAAGTCTTTCTCTAGATCTGGAAAGCATAATACTGGTGCCGACACCAAGCGCTTCTTTAATTCTTGAAAACTGGTCTCACAAGCTTCTGTCCACTCAAATTTCTTTCCCTTTTTCAGTAGTTCAGTCAAGGCTTTGGCAATCTTGGAGAAATTTTCAATGAATCTCCGGTAGTATCCTGCCAGTCCTAGAAAACTGCGGATTTCCCCCACATTTTTGGGTGATTCCCAATTTGTCACAGCAGCAACTTTTTCAGGATCCACTGCTATCCCATCTTTAGACACCAGGTGTCCTAGAAATCCTACTTGTTTGAACCAGAATTCACACTTGTTGAACTTAGCATATAACTTATGCTCTCGGAGTCTTTGCAACACCAGACCTAAATGTTCTTCATGTTCTCTGTGACTTTTGGAGTAGACTAGGATGTTATCGATGAAGACAACAACAAACTTGTCCAGAAAATCCATAAATACCTTATTCATCATATTCATGAAATAGGCTGGAGCATTGGTTAACCCAAAAGGCATTACGGTGTACTCATACGAACCATATCTTGTAACAAAGGCAGTCTTGGGTATGTCCATCTCTCTAACTTTCATCTGAAAGTACCTGATCTGAGATCAATCTTGGAGAACACGACAGCCCCTTCTAGTTGATCGAAAAGCTCATTGATTTTGGGTAGCGGATACTTGTTCTTGATTGTATGCTCATTTATGTCACGGTAATCGGTGACTAATCTCTGGGTACTATCCTTCTTCTTGACGAAAAGGATTGGGGCTCCCCAGGGTGATGAGCTTGGACGGATAAAGCCTTTCTACATAAACTCTTCCAATTGCTTCTTCAATTCTTTCAGTTCATCAGTTGCCATTGGGTAGGGCCTTTTAGCTATTGGGCCTGTACCCGGCTTTAGTTCAATGAGGAACTCTACATCTCTATCGGGTGGCATTCCTGGTACTTCTTCCGGAAACACATCAGGGTATTCCTTAACTATAAGGACCTCACCGAGACTAACCCCCTTAAGAGAATTAAGCCTAACCTTCTTTAGTTCAAACTTTGATCTAAAGTTGATCTTCGAGCCTTCTGGAGTGGTGAGAGTGATGGTTCTATTTGCGCAGTCTATGATTCCTGCATAGCGGGACATCCAATCCATCCCTATGATAACATCCAGGCCTTGTGTTTCCAGGATGATCAAGTCCGTAGGAAACTGATGCTTTCCAATCTTCAGACTCAACTGTCTACAGCCAGAGGTTACTAGCATCTCTCCTCCCGGAGAGCTTACTCTAATGGGGCTTCCTATATTTTCCACTACTAACCCATGTTTGTTTACAAAAGCTCTTGAAATGAAAGAATGCGATGCTCCAGTATCAAATAAAACTAATGCTGGGCATGAATTGAGCAAGAACGTACCAATGACAGCATCAGGTTCATCGTACACTTCTTCCACATTGATGTGGTTCACCTGTCCTTTCTGGAAGGGATTGGGCTTGGCAGCTTCTGCGGCCTTCTTTTTGGGGCAGTCAGTGGCGTAGTGGCCCTTGTTATTGTACTTGAAGCATAGGACTTGGCTGATATCTTTCTTATATTCAGGATTTGGGCGATGATGTCCATTGTTGTGGCCAGCATTTCCATTTCCCTTGTGATTCCCATTGTTTCCCTTGAAACCACCACTATGGTTGTGACCATGATGTTTGTGGTTGCTTCCTCCACTAGGATAGTGCCCAGGCTTATGACCCTGGTATGTATCTTGAGGGAAAGGCCTCTTGAAAGAAGTTTCAGAATGGTGTTTGTGAACATTCAACTTTCTCTTCCTGTTTTCAGACTTCTTGATGTTGTCCTCCAGTATGATAGCCTGATCTAGGATGATTTGATAATTTGGGGCATATGCTACTGTTAAAGGAATCTTCAGCTCGTCACTCAACCCATTTAGGAAATTTTCCTTTCTCTTAGCCTCTGTGTTGATGTCCTCAGGGGTATATCGAGAAAGGGCATGGAAATCAGCCATGTACTCCTTAAGGCTCCTGTTTCCTTGTCTCAGGTTTTGGAATTCCTCTTGCTTCAAGTTCATAATACCCGAGGAGATATGAGCATTACGAAAACCTTCCCTGAAGTTTTCCCAAGTCAAGGTTTCTAGTGGGTGAGTGATTTGATAAGTTTCCCACCACTGAATTGCTGGTCCTTCCAACAGATGAGTAGTGAACCACACCTTCTCAGCGTCGGTACATTCATAAGTCACTAGATCTCTCTCCACGGAACGCAGCCAGTCATCTGCCACAATTGGCTCAGCTGCAATGGAGAACTTGTTGGGCCGGAGCCTCAGAAATATGGTAAGTCTATCCACTTGGGGGGGGGGGGGGGGGGGTGGTGGCGGTGGTGGGTTGTGGTTATGGTTGTTGTTATTATTGTTAATCGTCGCAATGAACTGGGTCATCATAGTCATTAGCTGAGCTTGAGCGGCCATCAACTGTTGTATAGCATCGTTATTGTTGTGGTCGTTGTTGTTGTTGTTATCGGGCACACGGTGGGGAGGCATCTGCGGTTTTTGCATAGATGAGTTTTTAGACGGGAAGGTCTAAAGAGAAAATACCCCAACAAGCAAACAACTTATAAGAACACAATCACACAACTCAAACTTTGGATTAAAAAGACATGATTTTTTATTTTGGAGAATAAAACTCGCGAGGTTCCGGGGATACAAGGGAAAGTACTGCCTTACCACAAGTCGGTAAGTTAATACAAGACTAAGATAACGATGGGGTGTAAAGTAAATGGTAGTCTCACTAACTAACTATTCGACCATGTCATCTTCTTCTTCTTCAATCTCCTGAATCTCGATTCCTTCATTGTCGAGTACTTCCTTTAATTCCTTCACTTCTTTCTCCAGGGCAAGGTTCTTCTCTTGCAGCTCCCTCTTCTCAGTACGAAGCCGCTTGATCAAGTCACTATCAGCCTCAAACTCGACTTCATTGCTCTCGAGTTCTGCCTTCTGTTCTCTGATAGTCTTGTTCTTCTCCTGAACCCTTTTCTCCTGTCTCTTGTACTTCTCCTCTTGTGCAGCAAACCTCTCTTCTTGGGCCTTAGTCACTTCCTCCTGAGCCTTCATCTTTTCCTCGTTCTCCTTGAGTAAGGCACATAGCTCATCGTTTTTTAGGAGCTCAGTGCGCCTATCCTCATAAAGTTCTGTGACGAGGATCTCCAGCTCCTGGAAATAAAGACTAAGGGGCTTTGCTTTTCCTCTATCTCCGACATCAAATAGGTAAGGTTCTCCATCCTCGTTTCTCCTTCCAAAGAAAATGGAGTAGTGGCCCCTCAACTCTGTGCTGTAGCGTCCACAGATACGCCCAATCAGGTCTTGCATGACTAGATTGAGTCCTTTATCTTTGGAGTCACTAACAATTTTGATTTCCAATGGGGGCTCTTCTCCACGTCCTGGCTGAGTTGCTTTTATTACCCAACAACCTTCTTTGTTAAACGTCTTCAGAATGAAGCCCTTAACTTGAGGTAGCGGTAAACCTATCTTCTCGCCGATGTCGAGAAGGTAGCAGCCAAAACGGGTGTCCTCGAAGTCCTCCGCAGTGGTGAAGTGGAAGCTCGTCATCCTTTAGGAAGAAAGAAAAGAATTTAAAACAAGAGATGTATAAGGTAAGGAAGTACTAGTCATATGTGCATTATTAATTTAGAGACAATACTAAGTCAAATCTCAATGTGATCAACAAGTATAAACAACTCTTTGTAAATTGGATATTCACTATAGTGAGAGAGACAGACACCCGGCCAACCACTTAATTGTGGAACATGTCTCATGTACACTGACATGTAAGGTTTGTTTCCAGGCTGCTTCATCTCACTATGCCGATAGGATCCAAAATACTTAAGTAGATAATACTATGATCAAAAGGTTTTTCCAATCCTAAGGGCTCGAACCTACAGGCAACACAGCGCTCTGATACCATCTGTAGTGTACCTGCACTTAAAATATGGCAGATACCTGTGTATAGTGCAAATCCCTGGATCGATTTGTTTGCACACACAGTTACGATGTAATATCACAACAAAGTATCAATTTATTACAACGCTGATCCAGACTTAGAAAATATTCATTACAAATTTGCATAGCATAAAGCTAGCAGCGAACAGAGTAAACAGCGGAAAATTATTCTTCATGGAGTCCCCAATCATCATCATGTGCCACAAGCGAACATGTTGGTTGAAGACTCGAAACCCTTAGTAAATTTTCACTCATCATCAGAACAGTCTGCAATAAGATATATATTGCAACAACGTGGGTCAGAACCATTAAAATGGAACTGGCAAGTGACACTATGGTGGACACTTAGAAGAATAACTCTATGACCTATATGCTTATTTGGCTGGTGGAGCTCAAGGCTATTTTGCAGAAAGCATGTTTTTCCCTAACTTTTTGAAACAACTTTACCTCGTTGAGACAAATATGGTATGAAAGCCATAGTCTCAATCTACCCTTGTTCACCCATCAAGTTTTAATTTATAAGTTGGAATGGTGGAATCCTCCGTTGACATCCTCGTTCAGCTGCTCAATTGTCCGTTTCCGGGGACACGGCTAAGTACTTAGTTTTATACTCTGCAGAGGTTGTGCACGTTCACCATTGTACCCATTCAACCCAAATTACCCGTTACACACCATTGTACTCTGCAGAGGGGATAAGGAAAGGAGAAGAATGAGACGAGATCTTCCAGAAGCATTTTCCCTCCCACTCTGGCCTGACGCGCTCCACCTACAAACCACTACCTCCACCTCTTAGGCCGGGGCGAGTCCACACAGCTTAGTTGATCAAGCCAGAGCCCATATTGGCAATGGCTGCACGAGAAGCAATCTTCACTCGGAGTTCTTCAGATTCCTCTGTTCCTGGGTGGCCATCCACAAGTGAATATCCCACAGGTAAATCCCCCGGGGACAACACTCAACTCATACAGCCAAGCAACCAATTCCACCCAGGTGTTTGATTATAACTTAGTAGAAATTTAACATTTCATCAAAATAGTTTTGCATAGCATCACAATTCTACTAAGTATTTTCATAGGAACCTAGACGCAGGAATAAAGAGGTCTAAACATGGCTTGCGTAGCAACACTATGCTACACATGCTTATAGAAAAATAATCTACTCATGCATAGAAAAATAATAGGTCTTTTATGGGGGGTGTGCCACTTGCCTTGGCAACCGGAAGTGCAGCAACTACAGTTGCAAAGATTTTCGTTTCCCTCCGAATAGTCTAACAAAAGAAATAAAGAGCCACACATAAACACAAGCAATATGTTCATTCAAAGAAAATATATGCTATGCATGAGATGAGATGTAATAATTTATTTCAACGTCAAGAAACAAATATATGCATCTCTTTGAATTTTTGTGATATATGCATGAATAATTTTTTAATTTATTTCCATTTATTTAGACATGAATAATAGGTAATAACAAGGATTTTAGTTTTTCTTAGATAACACTTCATAACCAATTTTTGTAAAAATGACATTTGGGCAGAGGGCATCTAAACAAGTTGTTAGCAATTTGATTTACTCAAAAATAAATTTCCTAACTAAAGTTATGTCAAAAACACTAAAACTACTCTCAAAAATATTTGAAAATGTTGTATGTGTCAAAACAGAAAACTAATTAAGCCAAAGTGTTCTACTGGTTCTAAGGATTTCAAATATATAAAAATATTTAAATTTGGTTAAACAGATAAAAAGTAATGATGAAAACATTCTGCAGGGGGTTTTCTACAAAACTGCCAAATTAAATGATTTAATAAAAATTCAGAAAATAAAATCTGACGCGGCGCTGACACGGCGTACCGGTTCGAAATTTTAAGTGATCTAATCCTAGCCGTGCACGGGAGATCTAACGGTCTAGATCAAAACGACCAGAAACGAGCGGCGCGGCCGGCCGGAACCCTAGCCCGAGGCGTGCTCGCGGCGGCGCCATCGCCGGAGTTGTTCGTTTCGCATGCCCTACTGCCTACGAGGACGAACGAGTCATACCCGTTCGTGGAGGAGGTCGAGGCGGAGACAATGGCGAGGTGGTCGACGATGGAGTGCTCTGTCGCGCCGGAATTTGCTCGTCAGAGTGGTGCTCGGCGGCGGTCCTCTTCGGGCGTGGATGGAGACGATGTTAGGAGTTCGTCGAACTTGCCGTCGGTAACGGAGGGGCTCGAGGGGTGCTCGTGGGCGTCCTGGTGGCTCTCGGGAGGTGGTGCTTGGGGCAAAAGAGAGAGGGGATCGAGGGGATATTATTTTTGTCTAAAGTAAAAATAGAATAAAAAGGAATATTATTATAAATTCAAATAACAATTTTTATAGACATAAAATGAATTAAAACATATATAAAGATTTAATTTAAAATCTATGTGATTTAAATGACAAGTTTAATGATGATGATGCATGTATGCAAAGTTTTAAATTTCTCTGAAAATTGGGATGTTACAAGTCGCCCATCCGCAAAGCAACGGACAGGCCGAGCGCGCAAACGCAGAGGTCCTCAAAGGCTTAAAAACCAGGACCTTCGATATCCTCAAGGGCCACGGCAAGGGCTGGATAAATGAGCTACCCTCGGTGCTCTGGACCATCCGTACCACGCCACCCAAGCCCACTGCGGAAACGCCGTTCACACTCGTCTATGGAGCCGAAGCAGTCCTCCCCGCAGAGATAAAGCATGGATCCCCACGGGTCCTTGCCTTTAACGAGGACCAGCAAGAGGACCTCCACAACGACGACATGCTGTTCCTTGAAGGGCTAAGACGCCGCGCCGCCCTCCGGGCGGCCAAGTACCAGCAGGACCTGAGGCGCTACCACAGCCGCAATGTGCGCTCGCCCACCCTGGAGGCAGGCGATCTCGTCCTCAGGCAAATCCTCTCCAGGGAAGGCCTCCACAAGCTGTCCCCGATGTGGGAAGGTCCCTACAGGGTCACCCACATCGCCAGGCCTGGCACGGCTCGCCTCGAGACGCAAGACGGCGTCCCCGTCAAGAATCCATGGAACATCATGCATCTGCGCAAGTTCTACCCGTTATCATTATCACGTCAGGGAGCGAAAGTGGCAGCCCACGGCTCAACCTCCAAGCACCTTTTTGTCCCTCAAGATTAAAAGCTCAAGGCTTAAACCTCGCAAACCTTTGTATCCACAAGGAACAAGTTAAAAAAGTGATTATTGTCACGCCCGTGATCATTGTCACGTCGAGACGTCAAGCGGACGAGGCAGCCTACGGCTCAACCTCCAAGCATTTTCGTCTCTAGAGGTTAAAATGCCAAAAGGCTTAAACCTCAAACACAAGCTTTGTCTCCTAAAGGAACAAATGCAACCGTGGTCATTGCCACACCCGTGATCATTGTCACGTCGAGAAGACAAGCGGAAAAGGCAGCCTACGGCTCAACCTCCAAGCATTGTCGTCTCTAGAGGTTAAAATGCCAAAAGGCTTAAACCTCAAACACATGCTTTGTGTCCTAAGGGAACAAACGCAACCGTGGTCATTGCCACACCCGTGATCATTGTCACGTCGAGAAGACAAGCGGAAGAGGCAGCCTACGGCTCAACCTCTAAGCATTGTCGTCTCTAGAGGTTAAAACGCCAAAAGGCTTAAAACTCAAACACATGCTTTGTCTCCTAAGGGAACAAACGCAACCGTGGTCATTGCCACGCACGTGATCATTGTCACGTCAAGACTCCTAGCGGACGAGGCAGCCTACGGCTCAACCTCCAAGCATTCTTGTCTCTGGAGGTTAAAACGCCAACGGCTTAAACCTCCAAAGCCCCAAAGGCTTCACTCGAGGGAAAACCCTCCGAGCTCTCAATTAAAACGAGCCACCTCAGGTCGTTGAGAGTCTCTGCCACCAACAGGTGGTCCCCATGCCTCGACATGGTCAGAGCATTAACTTGGCAATCCCAAGCATAATGACTCAATCTCGTTCCTAAGTGAACTTAGCGCTTCGGCGCCGCTTAAAAAATGTTTTTTGGGGGGTTTTTATTTACGCATTACTATTGTTCAAGTGTGCGCTTATATCTCTCCACATGCGTACCTCGCGAGCGGGGGCTGAGTATGGTGCCAGTGCCTCAAATGACACACAAGCAGAACTGCAAAATCCAAGAGTCCTAGCTCTGGCTGGAGGGCAAGATCCCACAAACACGCCATCTCTATAGAAGACCTTGGTACTTACTCTCCTCGCAAGGAGCGCCTGAGGGGACCTATAAGCGCGCACGAGTCCCTTGAATCGTTTTTCAGCGTTTGGGTTCGCCCCTCTAATACCTGCAGGGAAGAATTCCCCCGCGAGCCTGAAGGGGCATCCGTGAGCAACCCCTCAAGTGGGCAACCTCGCCAGGCGAAAAGCCTCCCAAGGAGCGACCCCTCAAGTGGGCAACCTCGCCAGGCGAAAAGCCTCCCCCCGAGCGACCCCTCAAGTGGGCAACCTTGCCAGGCGAAAAGCCTCCCCAGGAGCGACTCCTCAAGTGGGCAACCTCGCCAGGCGAAAAGCCTTCACAAGGGAAAACCTCGAGAAGCTAAGTATCGCATCCACTCTTTAAGAGCGTTTTTCTCTCCCTAGCGCGCGTCTTTGCCCCTCGAGGGACTTCGCTTTCCCTTACGCTTCATGGACTGCTCGCACATCTAAGGGGGGTACTTGAGCATCGCGACTCAAGGCTCTTACCTCTCCTAGGCCTAAACTCCCCCCGGCCTTGCGGAGTCATTGCTCCCGCATACCGAGGTGGCGGAGTCATGACACGAAGAGATGGGACCTAACGACGTAGAGAACAAATAGACATGAAGATGAGTCCAAAGAGACCTCACGAGGTGCAGACAAGCTCGAATTAAAACAACAATTAAAAGTATATTACAGGCCAAAGGTCTTAAGATGTCTAAAGCACACAGCTGTTACATATACAAGCGCTCGCAGGCGCAGTCAAGAAGGGCTCAGGGGGAAGCAGCATCACTTTGAGCCTCCTCCGCAGCACCATCTTCGACCTCGGCGGAGCGGGCCTCCTCCTCCCTGAAGTACGGCGCAGCCTCCGCACGCCTGAAGCGGTTGCAGAAGGCATCCACCTACTCGCGGAGGGAAGACGAGACGTGCTGCACGCCCTCGCCGTGAGCTACTTCGGTCACCAAGAAGAGGTCGAAGTCCGGCACAAGGAGTTTGAGGTTGGTGAAGATGCGATCAACAGCCACCCGCAAGAGCTGCCTGCTCTCGTCTTCGATCACCTCGTGAAGCTCGGCGGCGGGGCCCTCCAGCGCCGCGAAGAGATGGTCAAAATAGGCCAGGAACGCGGCGGCGTCGTCGTGGCTTCAGGTCCCGAGGTACGGCGCATCCGCGCCGAGCCGCGCCGCAAGCTCACCACCTCGCGCGACCAGCTTTTCAAACAGGCGCTCACACTGCATCGCGGGCGCACTGGACGAAGGGCCAGCGCCGTGAGTCGCTTCGTCGCAAGCCTCCTCCACTCAACGCCAACCGACCTTGGCGTGCTTGAACCGGCACGCCAGCTTGGAGTTGGCCTTCTCGAGCTCAGCGAGCCGCTGAGCGCCCGCAGCATACTTGGACTTGAGGCGGTCCTCCCGTTTCCGCAGCCGAGCGCCCTCTGCGCCGCTCTCGTCCTCTTGGCGAAGCGCCGCTCCGAGCGCTCGTCAGAGCGCTTCTGAGCAACGACGTGCTCGTCGAACTTCGAGATTTCCCGGGCCAGGCCTCCCTCGCGCGCTTCGAGGGCCTCACGCTGGGCATCCAAGTCCTTCTCCGTCTGGAGACACCGCTCCTCGCGCCGCTGCAGCTCCCTCCCCCTGAGGGCCAGCTGCCGATCGCGCTCTGCCAAGCACTTGCGGTTCTCCTCCAGAGCGGCCTGCGCGGCCTGGTGGGCAGAAAGTAGCTGGGACTCCAACCGGCCCAGCTCGCAGTGCTTCTGCGCCAGCGAGCCCTCCATCGCCTCACGCTCCGTTGTGGCCTCTCGCAGGAGCTCCGCAGCGGCGTCGCGCTCTGCCTGGAGGGGCTCGAGTAGCTCTGCGGCATCGCGAATGGCTCCGTCGCGGATTTCCTTGGCAAAGCTGATGGCCTCTTCGCGGGCTGCCTGCAGCGCCAAGTCCCCCAGCCGGCGCGCCTCGACGGCCGCATGGAAGGACGCCCATGATCTCGCAAGTTCCTCCTGCTGCTGGGAGGGCCCAGCTGCAGCGGCCGGTCCCGTGAGCCCAGCCCCAGGTCGAGCTCGGGGGCTGGGTGTGGCTCCACCTCCATCCGCGCTGGCCTCCGCTTCGGCGCTCGAGCCATTAAGACGCTCATCTTCTCCGGTAGGGCGAGGTGGCGAGGAAGCACCCCCTCCTGCGGCCGCACTTGCGCCTGCTGGCGCCTCGGTCGCTCCCTCCAGAGGTGGCGCGGGCGCCGCGGGCGAGCATGGTGGAGGTGACACATGCGTTGGCGTCACTGCGCGCGGCGATGGCAGCATGTAGAGCGAAATTGCCTCGCGTGGTGGCGTAGCCGTGCGAGGAGGAGTCAGAGCGCGAGGTGACGCGGGAGCCGTCTCCTCCGTGATGTCCACTAGCAGAGGCTCAGGAGGCGCTGCTAGAGGCTCAGCCGCCCCCACTAGGGGCACGGCCGCTCCCTCCTTAGGCGCCTCCTCAACTGGGCCTGGAGTGGACGTCTCCACAGGCCTCGGGCGCTCGCCAGCCGCCACCGCAGCTGCGGCTCTCTTCACACCTGCTGCCTCGCGAAGCCTGCGACGCTTCGCAGGCACCAGATCGTTGGCAAAAGCCCAAAGAAGATTGTTCAGGAGAAGCTGGAGCTGGGGGGACAACAAAAGCCAAAAATGACCAAGTGGTGGGAATACTCACCATGAAGGAGAAGCACCGGCGCCAGGAAGGTGTGGCCTTGGCGCCCGATCCCTCCAGAGGCGTCGCCGCTTTTCTTTTGGAAGGGATGTCTGAGGGCCTCACCCCAGAGCCATCCACCATCGCCTTGGTGCGAGGCTCGCGCCTCCCCGGCGAAGCATCTGTCTCAGAGGCCGTCCCCGCCTCCTCCTCGAGGCGCGAAGGCGCCACAACGAAGGCGTCGTTATCGCCCGACGAGACTGGGGTATGAAGAGCCCACTCTCCCCAGGCCTCGCACGCTGGCTAATCAGACAAAACGACTAAGGACCAAGCCACGCCGCTTGGAGAGACCCTCGAGAGGCAAGTCCCCTCGAGGGCCTGAAGAGGAGGCAAAGGCCTGAAGAGGACCCTCGCTTCGGAAGACCCTCCCGAGGCGCAGCTCCTGGATGGAAGTCAACATGAGCCCCTCCACAGGCCTCCCCAGGCCTGTAGGGAAACGTCGCGGCCAAGTAAGTACGGCCGGGCGCACATGGCCTCTGCCACACCCACATGGTGATGCAGGCACTCCCGTTCCGTTTTGGTGATAAAGGAGTCAATAAAGTTCCGCCGCCTGCTCCAGGACTGCCAAGACCCTCCTCTCTGGTGATAAAGCAGCTGGACGGCGCAACCCTCAAGGAGAATGTCATCGCGGGCTCCACCTCAGAGACTGCCGTCCCTGCAAGCGGTAGTGCGCTGTCGGCCACCGCGCCCAACTTTATTGATGATGGACCGCGTCCATGGACGATCCCGCGATGGTGGACTCCTGCTCCTCCACGCCACTGCCATGTGGGAGCCACTTCGGACGCCAAGCGGAAGAAGAGCACCTGCGGCGCCTATAAAAGGAGCAAGACCTCCACCGTAGAGAAGGTCTGCCAATTGTTTGCTACAATACTTGTAAAGCCTAGCACTACTGAGTAGGATAGCCTCAGGCTGGACGAGGAAGAAGACCATCGCTTCCCTCCCCAGGCACAAACTGCCTCAAGGGGGCCCTCGGCAAGCTCTGCTGTACTGTAACCTCCTCAGTTCAATACATACAGGCAGGAGTAGCGGTCTTACCTCCTCCCGAGGGCCCTGAACCTGGGTACGGGCTGGTGTCTTTCTCTGTCGTGGGTGTTTCGTCTCCAGGTCCGGCGAGCACCGTCGTCGTGCCCCTCGAGGGTCTTGACCTCCGCGTTCAATCCCCTCTACGAACTACCCTTCAGGAAGTGACTACCCTTGTTCCTAGGGAGTCATAACCCGACAAGAATGACCTGAAATTTCTTGTGCATGTTCCTAGGATGTCTACGCAACTTTCATTAGTTTTGAGTTTTCTGATCTGGGCATGTTAAGGTCCTCGAAATTTTTTGTCTTTGCTGGCTGTTCTGTTTTTAGTTCCTAAGTCCAAAAACCAAAAAATATTTGTTGTTTCTCTTTGGTTTTGTATAGTTTGTTTCAGAGGTCATTATCTTCAGTTACTCCATGGAGCTTCGTTATTATCTAATATCTTTCAAGCACACAAGTGATAAGGCAATTATGATGATATATGACAATTTCGAGTTGGGTAAGAGGCTGGTAATGAACTCTATTTGTTTCTCATTTTTGTACATATACTCATTCATGTGAGCATGCTTATATGGTTCACATAGGGTATATGTCAATTGGTGGATGCTTAGTAGTTCGTGTTCTCTTATGATCGTTTCCAATTTATTTATGATGGATGTCATGTTTCGATGGATATTTTCTTGCATTGTTTTGCTCATAATAGAATATGAAATTGTGCTATCCTCTTCTGAATAATTCATTTGAATTGACTTGGCACATGTTTACACATGTTATGACTGAAAACAAAAAGTCAATTAAACCCTGATGGCATATTTTTCTCAGAGTTCTAGTATCATTATTATGCCTCCGTTAATTCTATTTTGTCGCAAGCATGATTATGACGGTTATTTCTCTTTTGAATTGTCGCCTTCCCATCTTTTGCTAGCCTCCACTTGTACTAAGCTGAAAATGATTGTGCTTCCAAATCCCTGAAAACCAACTTATTCCAAAGGATCCACCATAAACACCTATGCATGGAAATTTCAAACCATTGTTCGTCACTAATTTTGCAAAGGGCCGGTTAGACCATTGTAATATCAAAAAGATTTGAGAAAATAAAAATGGGCACTCCTCCATGGTTTGAGATTGTTTGGTGGGCACCCGAGGATTCGGTTAGCCATGGTTATGTTAGCAAGGTTGGGAGGAGTGCCAAGCTATCAAAATGAATATAAAGATGCATATTATAAGTTCCTTGTTTAAAAAATAATTCGGAACTGCTCTCAATTTTCTTAGTATGGAAGATAACAAGAACTCTATTGCCATTCATTGACCAAGAAACCACCACTCAAAAACAATTTTACCTCTGTTTTCAAAATAATAAGAAGCTGTAGCCCATGTTGAATCCCTACTTCCCTCAAAGAAGGGCATATCTTTTACTTTCAGTTGAGTCACCATCCTTCTTTAAGCACCTTGTTGAGAGCATAATTGTCATTCTTAGTGTAATGTGCTTGTCCCTTAATTTGTTAACTGCGGTGTAATCTTGATGCTTTTATCTTTGATATCTTTATCTCTAGTTTTCGTTTGAAACTCAGAGGTGTCTGGACATTTATGTTTTGCTGTTCCACTCGGGCAAGCGAGATATCATTTTATCATACTTTCTTATAAGCCTTGCAATCCTGTGAAATTATATGTTTCATGTTATTTATCATTGAAATAATTGGCATATTTTCATGGTCTACATAACTATTGGGTGACACCGTTTATATATGTCTTATTATGAATAGTCTAAGCATTTGCCCTCATCATGAGAATATTTACATCACATGAGCAAATGACTTGGTGAAAGTTCTTTTATCGCACTCAGGCAATAAGCTAAGCTTGGGTGAGTTGATACGTCCAAAACGTATCTACTTTCCCGAACACTTTTGCTATTGTTTTACCTCTAATTTGTGTGTTTTGAATGCAACTAACACGGACTAACGCCGTTTTTAGCAGAATTACCCTGGTGTCTCGTTTTTGTGCAGAAATATCAACTTTATGGAAAAAGCCCGAAAAACACCTAGAAGTCATTTTCTCATCGGGAGGGACCAGTAACCACAAAGATCAAACAGAGGGGAGCGATGAAGCCACGACACCACGTCCTTGCGTGGCAGGCTCCTGGCCGCGCCAACAGGAGGTGGGGCAACCCCGCTCACCCACGAGCGACCCCCTCTCGGCTACTTAACCCCTCTGACCTAAAAACGCACGGGGGGGGGGGGGGGGGATCCACTTTTCCAGAGAACATCTCCGTACGCCGCCGCCATCGCGAACCCTAGTTCAAGGACCAGAATTCTCTGTTCCGGCACCCTGTCGAGACGGGGAACCGAAGGGGATCATCGCCATCGTCATCGCTAACGCAGCTCCATCAACCATCCATGTTTCCCCCATCCATGTGTGAGTAATCCACCGCTGTAGGCTTGAGGGGATGGTAGGGATTGGATGAGATCATTCATGTAATAGGGGTAATATTGTTAGGGCATGGTGCCTAGTATCCGTTATCGGTGTTTTATGTCAATGTTGCAACTTGTTATGCTTAATGCTTAACACTAGGTCCCGAGTGCCATGATTTCAGATATGAACATGTTATTGTATTATGAGAATAATTATTGTTTTAGATCATATCTGTGAGTTATATACACATATTATTGTCCGGAACCGATGGCACCAAAGTGACACCAATTTGGATAACCGGAGGGAATGGCTGTGATGTAAGCATCACATGTGTTCATGGAATGTTAATGCTTTGCTCCGATACTTTATTAAAAGGATTACCTTAATTGCTAGTAGTTTCCCTAGAGGCCCCGCTACAAACGGGCTGGCAGGACAAAAGATGTTGTGCAAGTTTCTCATTGCGAGCACGTACAACTAAATTGAAATACATGCTTATGATTAGTTAATACTTTGATACGTTATATTATTTATCCGCAAATGCCTATACTATGATATTACATGAATTATCTTATCCATGCAATGCCCGTACATCCGTCCCTATGCCTACAGTATTTTAATCCCGTTGTCTACTGCAATCGCAATCGTTGTCTTAATTCTACTGCTGCTGTTATTTCACTATTGTCACTGTTATTAAACTGTTGAAACTGATAATCTGTCTCGAGCAAGTCTATTCACAGGTGCAGCTGATCTGACAAATCATTTGTTAAAGCTTATAAATATTCTTAAGCTCCCCTTGTGTCGAATCAATAAATTTGGGTTTTACTTCTCTCGAAGACTGTTGCGATCCCCCATACTTGTGGGTCATCAATCCCCACGGGTCCTTGCCTTCAATGAGGACAAGCAAGAGGATCTCCACAATAACGACCTGCTGCTTATCGAGGGACTGCGCCGATGTGCCGCCCTCAGGGCGGAAAAGTACCAGCAGAACCTGTGACGCTATCACAACCGTCATGTGCGCTCGCGCACTCTGGAGGCAGGCGATCTCGTCCTCAGGAGAATCCTCTCCAGGGAAGGCCTCCACGAGCGGCCACCGAAGTGGGAAGGTCCCTACAGGGTCTCTCACGTCGCTAGGCCTGGCGCGGCTCGCCTCGAGACTCAAGAAGGCATGCCCGTCAAGTACCCATGGAACATCATGCATCTAGCAAGTTCTACCCATGATCATAGTCACGCCCGTGATCATTGTCACTCCAGGAATTTTTTGTCTATAGAGGGATGGCTTCACCTCCAAGCTTCACAAAGCTTCTCTTTAGGGCCTGCCCTCCGAGCTCTCCTTGTAAACGAGCCGCCGCAGGCCGTAGAGAGTATCAGAAACTGATGGGTGGTCTCCATGCCTCGACATGGAAAGAATGTTAGCTTCGCAACCCCAAGTGTAATAAACCATTTCGTGCCTAAGTGAACTATGCGCTACCGCGACGCTATGTAATATTTTTGTGGTGAGTTTACTTACGCATTATTTCTTTTTCCATGTGCGCTTATATCCTTCCTATTCGCACCTCGTGAGCGGGTGGTGAGTACGGTGCCTGTGCCTCAAGAGCATCCCAGCAGCACTGCAAAATCCAAGGGATCCGAGCTCTGGCTAAAGAGCAAGCTCCCACAAACACGCCACCCCTCCAAAGGACCATGGTACTTACTCTCCTCGCGAGATACACCTGAGGAAACCTATAAGCGCACATGAGTCCTTAATACAATGCACTAGTGTTTGGGTTTGCCCCCCTAACATCCACACGGAACAAATGTCCCTCCAAGCCCATGGAGGCAAGATACTCAACCCCTGAAGGAGGGCGCCTCGCCAGGGAAAACCTTTTCAGAGCCAAAGCCTCGCCAAGCTAAGTCCTACACTCACGCCTCGAGAGCCTTTTCCTCTCTCACAAGCACGCGCCGTCCCTCGAGAGATTCGTTTCCCTCACACCTCATGGGCTGCTTGCGCGCCAAAGGGGGGCTCTCGAGCATCGCGCCTCAAGGGCTCTTACCTCTCTAAGCCTTAACTCCCCCCGGCCTTGTCGAGTCATTGCTCAGGCATACCGCAGTGGCGGAGTCATATCGCAAAGAGATGGGTCCTAACGACGCAGAGCGAACAAAAGACATGAGGTTAAGATAAAGGCCTTTTGTAACATCCCAAATGTAACATTCCTAAAATGTGTGCTTGCTTGTGCAATAAAGTGGATCATCATGTCATCATTCCATATGTGATTGTTTTTATTTAAATAAATTGCTTTCAAATTCAAAATAAATATTTATATTTCAAATGCAATTTCAGATTAATTCAAATGAAGTTTCAAATTATTTATAAATAATCAAACCAGTAATTAATATGATTATTTTGAAACTATTAAAATTGTTCAAAAGTTTTTATCATGTTTATTTTCTGTTTTGCTTTAAAAATACCAAACCAGAAAAGATTAAAATAAATAGAAAAGTAGAAAACAGAATAAAACTGAGGAGAATTTCTCTTGTCGAGCTCGGCCACCTCGGCCCACCTCACCCCATCTCCTCCTGGCCCAAGCCCACTCCCTCATCTCCTTCCCCGTACGGCAGAGGAGAGCGAACACCTTTCCACGCTGGCCATGGCCATGAGCCCCACTGCAGCCAGCCCCCACGCTGCCCCCCACTGCCTCTCTCCTCCTACTTAGCCGCCTCGCGCCGCAATCCGCAAACCCTAAACCTAGTTTTCTTCCACCCCCGCCGCCGCTCGCTCCGCTCGCTTCGCCGTCGACATGGCCCGGAGGCACGAGCTCGCCTCCGACTGATATCCGCCGTCCCCTGCTTCCTCGTCATGCCAGTAGCAGCGCCCCTCCTACTCCTTCCTCGACGCCCGAAGAGGGACTTGGGAACAACTCGGAGCGCCGTAGCGAACCGATGCCGGCCGCCGCACAAGTGCTTCTTCCCTGACACCGATTGGTTGTCTCCGCCGTCTCCGACCTCCCACCTCTCGCCATAAGGTGTTCCGAGGCGAGCTGAGACCCCTCCGCGCCTTTTCCCTGTCGTTTGCCATCTCCGCTCGCCGCAATTCCGCCGGAGCCGGACACCCACGCAACGACCGCACATCCGCACGGGCGCGGACACGGATGAGCCTCGTGTGTCCTTCCCCTCTGCCTCCGAGTGCGCACACGCACGCCCCAACACTTCCCGCATCCAACACGCTCTCGAGCACGCCCAACGCCGCCCATTCGAGGTCACCACCGGCCGAACCCGTCCGCCGCTGCGCTCTGTCGCTAGTTTTCTTCAGTTTCGTCAGAAGACATAAAACATTTACCTATTAAAATGAACTCGATGCCTAAGCTGACAACAACACCACACCGGCCCCCTGGTTAGTGCGTCCGTCCGATCTGTGCTCGCCGCGTTCCGAGTTCGAATCCCACGGCCGCGTTGAGAAAAGGCCAATTTTTTTGCCCGCGCCACACACAGGCGTGGCCCACCGGTCAGCGACCGTCCAAGCCAGCGCACTCCAGTCAGCGCCGAGCTGGCGATGGTCCCACGTGACAGCCTCTCTGGCTAGGTCCCCTGTCGGTGAGAAACGCCCGAGGCGCTGCAGTTTTATCTCAAGCCCCGTGGAGTTCTCTGTTTGCACAGAGGACCTCCCCTGTTATTATTCTATCACGGATAGGTCCCTGGAATTTTCAGAAAACACCCCTAGACTTATAAATGCAATAACTTTAAATCTATAAATCCAAATAAAATAATCTTTATATGTTTTAATATCAGAAAAATACAATAAACATTAATATAACCTTCTTATGTCATTTTGCATCATTCAGTCTAAATACTTAGTTTAATTTAACAAATGCAACTAAATAACTAAATACGGAATGTGTGGGGTAATAAATATATAATGCCCTAATTCCATTTAACTTGCTCATACCATCTATGCCATGTCTTGCCATGGTAATAAACATTTCAGTTGATGTGCAGATTAATAATTGCACCATAATTAATTGCCGGGATTCATCCCCGCTTTAATGTGACCTAATCATCGCATACCATATTGCAACATCTATTGCTTGCGCATTTCTTTTATTGATTATGTTTCCTATTGTCTGTGTTTGGCTTCTCTCTGGGTAGACGACGACGTTCCTGCTACGAGTACCTACGATACTGAGGTTCAAACTTTCGTGCCAGACTACGAGCTGCCAGGCAAGGTTCTGCTAACCGGTTACACGATTGTTTGGGTTTCATTCTTGACTTTCAATCTATGCTATCCTAGTTTACGATTCTTGATTTGCGATCCCATCATATGTTTATCCTGCAGCCTATACAGCTTCACTCCCCACATCCCATAACCTGTTGTCTGTTTTATCTGTTAGCCTTGCGAGTCGTAGTGCATTCTTAAGTTTGGTTCTGCGAGTGTGTTTGTCCTATGTCATTTATACTTAGCATGATAGATTGTCTACTTAATAAAATGTTATCTTCTATTGGGAATTATAATTAAAAGATAAGGCACAGGCGGAAGGCCTTGCGAGGTGCTTTGTTCTGCTAAGTGTTGACCTTGGTACTGAGATTTTCTCCTCGGATCCAATTTTGAGCGCACTAACCGCTTGTGGGAGCCCTTTGGAGCCCCCCGCAGCTTCGATCTAATCCGCCTCTTATCCAGGGCACCGCAAGTAGTTCGGGCTTTCCATTTGATGCATGCATATGGTTACATAACGATCTCATGATGATGGAGTAGTCGATTCTCATATAGGGTGGCACGTTCTTAGAGTGTTGCGAAGTTACGGGTATGGGACTGAGCAACCGTGCGCACAATCATGCGGGTCCTTGGATGGGTCGTAGAGAAGAGATTTGCCGTGTTGAGATGCCCTACCTTCTGGCTTTGCTTTTGGGGTTGATCGAAAGAGTACGGGTCCAGTAGTGCACCCCTGCAGGGTATAATCTTATCGATGAGCCGTGTCCACGGTTATGGACGTTTTGGTGATGATGCTGGCTAACAAGATCTAGACAACTTACACCTAATCATTGTTAATTAACTTGACTAGTATTATAGATCTACTTTCACCATAACTGGTAACTAGATCTGTTCAACGTGTGAGTTTTTCCCGAATTGCTTCATCATACTTGGTTGAGGGGGTTAATCCGAGAATGGGTTCTGATTGGTGTTAGTTGTAGCTGGTTAGCTTTGGCGCTCTCTTATCCTTATCTATATAGACGGAAGTTGTAGCGTGTCTCTATTAGGTTGCTAGTGCTCCTGCCGCTAAGTCCACCTAACCCCATACTTTGGGAGTCTTTCAGTTTTGTAACCTGTTAGCTTAAGCTTGTTCGATACGCTCCGGTGTATTGACCCGTTCGCGGGCTGTGGTTTTCTGCAGTTGAGGAGACTTCATACGACCAGGTGGGTGGCTACTACGTGGAGTTCGACGACGAGAGCTACGACGAGTAGTTAGAGTTCCCCTGGGCTTCTTCCTGGTGGACCGCGTGGATGGGCCTTCTCTTTTCGTTTCGGCCTCGTGCCCTTTGCTTCTTGTCTGTACTCAGACCGGCTTGTTTTCCGCTGCATGATGTAATGTTGGGACATGTGTCCTCTGCGTGGTGACATTCGATATATTTGCTCCATGAGAGCGTTGGATAATTATTTCATTTCTTTGTGTCTTAGGTTTATCCTGTAATTTTCCACTCTGTTAAGAACCGACTCGTATACCCTGTGTGTATGATTTGAAGTATACGAGTTGGTAGGATTTTGGGTTCTTGCATGCTCAATCTTGAGACGTATGTGTCGTTGGGGTTGCTAGGAGCTGTCGGCCGGTGATCCATTCCGAGCCAGGCCTGCTTGTTTCCTGGGTTGGTATTACCCAGTATGCTCCTGGTTGTGTGGCCCAACCGATACGTTTTGTTTTTTGTATCCTGAATTTAGGGTCTAACACCTCTCGAGGGGCACACGTGCAAATTTAAACAAGTACCCACTTAAAGAGTATATTACAAACCATGATTCGAAAGTATCTAAGAAAGTCTTTTGAATAAGCGCTGCGAGCGCATAACAGATACAGGCGCAGATCAGGCGGAAGCCTCGCCATCGTCCTCCTCCTCAGAGCCCTCCTCTCCAATGCCCGTGGAGCCTGCCTCCTCGCCAATGTCAGCCTTCACCTCAGCTCGCTTGAAGCGGCTGCAGAAGTCGTCGACCTGGTCGCGGATGGAGTTGGAGATCTTCCACCCGTCCTCGCCCACGAGAGGCTTGGTCACCGACGTGAAATCGAAACCAGGCTAGAGGCGCTGGAGGTTGGAGAAGACGCGGTCGACAGCCACCTGATACGTCCAAAACATATCTACTTTCCCGAACACTTTTGCTATTGTTTTACCTCTAATTTGTGTGTTTTGAATGCAACTAACACGGACTAACGCTGTTTTCAGCAAAATTACCCTAGTTTCTCCTTTTTGTGCAGAAATATCAACTTTAGGGGAAAAGCCCAAAAGACATCAAGAAGTTATTTTCTATCCGAGAGGGACCAGGAACCACGAAGACCAAACGGAGAGGAGCCACGAGGGCTCCACACTATGTGGTGGCGCGGGTGGGCCTTGGCCGCGCCAGCAGGTGGTGAGGCCCACTCGACCACTTCCGAGTGACCCCCTCTCGGCTATAACACCCTCCTGACCTAAAAACACACGGGGGATATCGACTTTTCCAGAGAACATCACCTTACGCCACCGCCTTCGCGAACCCTAGTTTTGGGACCAGAAGTCTCTGTTCCGGCACCCTTCCTGGAAGGCGAATCGATGGGGATCATCGCCATCGTCATCGCCAACGCCTCTCCATCAACCATCCATTTTTCCCCTCATCCATGTGTGAGTAATCCACCGATGTAGGCTTGAGGGGATGGTAGGGATTGGATGAGATCACTCATTTAATAGCTGTAAGATTATTTGGGCAAGGTGCCTAGTATCCGTTATCGGTGTTTTATGTCATTGTTGCAACTTGTTATGCTTAATGCTTGACACTAGGGCCCTAGTGCCATGATTTCAGATCTGAACATGTTATTGTATCATGATAATAATTATTGTTTTGGATCATATCTATGAGTTGTATACACATATTATTGTCCGAAACCGATGGCCCCAAAATGACATCAATTGGGATAACCGGAGGGAATGGCTATGATGTGAGGATCACATGTGTTCACATAGTTTTTTAATTGCCAATAGTTTCCCTTGAGGCCCCGCTGTAAACGGGCTGGCAGGACAAAAGATGATGTTGTCGGCCCAGTGGAGACTGGTGTATGAAGAGCCCACTCCCCCCCGGCCTCGCACGCGGGCTAATCAGACAAAACGACTAAGGATCAAGCCTTGCCGCTTGGCGAGACCCTCGAGAGGCAATTCCCCTCGAGGGCCTGAAGAGGAAGCAAGGGCTTCAAGGCGACCCTCGCTTCAGGAGACCCTCCCGAGGCGCAGCGCGCCTGGAGGGAAGTCAACAGGAACCCCTCCAAAGGCCTCCCCAGGCCTGTGGGGAAATGTTGCGGCCAAGAAAGTACGGCAGGGCGCACATGGCCTCTGCCACGCCCACATGGTGACGCAGGCACTCCCGTTGCCGTTTTGGTGATAAAGGTGTCAATAAAGTTGCGCCGCCTGCTCCAGGACTGCCAAGACCTTCATCTCTGGTGATAAAGCTGCTGGACGGCGCAACCCTCCAAGGAGAACGTCATCACGGGCTCCACCTCAGAGACTGCAGTCCCTGAGAGCAGTACTGCGTGGTCGGCCGCTGGTCAGCCACCGCGCCCAACTTTATCGATGATGGACCGCGTCCATGCACGATCCCACGGTGGTGGACTCCTGCTCCTCCACGCCACTGCCGTGTGGGAGCCACTTTTGACGCCAAGCGGAAGAAGAGCGCCTGCGGCGCCTATAAAATGAGCAAGACCTCCATCCTAGAGACGGTCGGCCAATTGCTTGCTACAACACTTATAAAACCCTAGCACTATTGAGAAGAAGAGCCTCTAGCTGGAGGAGGAAGAAGATCATCGCTTCCGTCCCAGGCAAGAACTGCTCAAGGGGGCTCTCGGCAAGCTCTGCTATACTGTAACCTCCATAGTTCAATACAGACAAGCAGGAGTAGCTGTCTTACCTCCTCACGAGGGCCGTGAACCTGGGTACGCGCTGGTGTCTATCTCTGTTGTTGCTATTTCGTCTCTAGGTCCGGCGAGCACCGTCGTCGTGCCCCTCGAGGCGATCTTGACCTCCGCGTTCAATCCCCTTAACGAACTACCCTTCATGAAATGACTACCCCTGTTCCTCGGGAGTCATAACCCGACATTTGGCGCGCCAGGTAGGGGACTGAGGCGCGTCAACGACCTTCGAGCCACCTTCACGCCATGGCGAACACCCGCGCTACCCGCTTCGCCCGCGTCAACCGACGCGCGCCTGAAGGAGCGCGCGCCCCGCCAGGCGCCACGGCCACTCGCGCACGACGGGGCCGACCCCGCCGTGAAGAGCGCGCCAACTCGGGCCCTCATGCGGAAGAGCCCGAGCACAACTCCGAGCGCCAGGAGGACGCGTAGTCGTCACACCCGCGGCGCCTGAGCGGCTCTGGTCCTGGCAGGACGGACCCCGCGCCACACACCGCACTGCTCATGGCGCAGGAACATCTCCGCTACCAGCCCACCGCTGAGGCCCACGAGCAGTGGCTGGAGCACCTCAACCACCTCGTCGGCATCGCCAGACGCGCCTCCGCCAGGACCTGCACCGGCTGCGACGCAGGGGGCTGCCTCGCACGCGTCCTCGCCGCACGATTGATTGATCTGTAGCGCACCGCGCCCGACGCTCGCGTGGGGATGGAGCTCCAGCGCAACCGCCAGAACAGGCTCGTGGAAAAGATCGTCTTGGCAGGCCAGCAGAACCACAGCACGCTGTAGCACGGAGTCGCCACGTACGCCACCGGCTGCATGGCGTTCACCCGCTCCTTGCGTCGCGTGGTCTGGCCCCCGAAGTTCAGGCCGGCTCTCCCCAAGGGCTACGACGGCTCCAGCAACCCCATCGAGTTCCTGCAGCTCTACAACACCTCCATCCAAGCAGCAGGTGGAGACGACAAGGTCATGGCCAACTGGTTCTCCCACGCGCTTCGCGACTGTGCACTTTCGTGGTTCCTGAACCTCCCCGAGGACTCTGTGAACTCTTGGGAGGAGCTCTGCAAGCAGTTTGTCTCCAACTTCAAGGGGACGTACGAGCGCGCCCTCACCCACAACGACATGTGCGCTGTGGTGCAGAAGAAGGATGAGACTCTCCGCAAGTATATCCAGCGCTTCAGCCAAGTGCGCAACAAGATCCCGAACATCCGTGACACCCAAGTCATCGCCGCCTTCCGCGAGGGCGTCGCAAATAGCAGGATGCTCGAGAAGCTGGGCATCCACGACAAGCTCACCTCTGTGGGTAAGCTGTTCGACCTGGCGGACAAGTGCGCCAAGGCTGAAGAGGGACTCCTCTTCGTCAAGATGTTCTCGAGAGGGGACAAGCACGCTGAGGGGCCCAAGGGCCAGAAGAAGAAGGAGGAACCCAAGCGCAAGGCCACCGCGGTTCTCGCGGCAGAGCCTGACGCGAAAGGCATCCGCAGGGATTCTCCCGAGCCTGGAGAGAGGAAAGACGACCACCGCCCATTCTGCATCTACCACAACAGGCGTGGTCACTCTACCGAGACTTGCTTCGACCTCAAGAGGTTGAGCAAAGAGCGCGAGCATGCAGAAGGCAGTGGCAGCCGCAGTCGAGGCCGTGCCTACCGCGGGAGCGGGCGCAAGAGCGGCTACCAGAAGCCATCTGGCAACCAGGCCAATGCTGCGGAGAAGAATGACAACCTCCCTGACGAGGAAGATGGTGGCTACCAAACTCCAAGAGGCGCCATTGCCTGCATCCTCGGTGGGGCGTAGGCGCCAGTCGAACAATCAATTCAAGCAGTTCGCCCGCGAACTCAACGCTGCCCTCCCCAGCATCGAGACCTCCAGGCCCCTTAAGTGGTCGCAGTACACCATCGCCTTCGACGCTCAGGACCACCCCAAGTCCACCAGGACTGTTGGAACCCTCCCGCTGGTCTGCAGCCCCACCATCGACAACGTCGCTGTCTCCAAGACACTCATTGATGGTGGAGCAGGCCTGAATGTCATCTCCACAGATACGTTCGAAACGCTTCAAGTGCCCTATGAGCGTCTCATGCCCTCTAGGCCTTTCACGGGAGTCACCAGCCGCTCGATCGAGCCTCGTGGGCAGGTCAGGCTCGCCGCCACCTTCGGAAGCGAGGAAAATTACCACACCGAGCACATCGACTTTGACGTTGCGCACATCGGCCAACTGTACAACGCCATCCTCGGCTACCCCCCGCTCGCGAAATTCATGGCCGTCATGCATCATGCCTACAACGTGGTCAAGATCCCCGGCAGTGATGGCATAATCACCATCCATGGACATGTCCTGTATGCTACGCGTGCTGTCGAGAGGGCCTACAAGGCCGCCGGCATGGCATTCCCTGCAAACGAGGACATGGAGCCTCTCGAGAGACCCAAGAGGAAGAAGCAGTTGTTCTCCCAGGAGCCAGCCGCTACAAAGAAAGTCTCTCTATGCTCCAGCAGCTCGGGGGCTGAGGGCTCGGGGGCTTGCATCACCATTGGCGCCGCGCTGCCTCCCAAATCGGAAAGTGCGCTCGTTGCCTTCCTCCAGGCAAACTCTGACATGTTCGCATGGACACCGTCAGATATGTATGGTGTACCGAGGGAGGTGATCGAGCACCATTTAGCCGTGTGTCCAAACGCGCGCCCCGTCAAGAAAAAAGCAAGAAAACAAGCCCCCGAGAAGCAAGCATTCATCATCAAAGAGGTCGAGAAGCTCAAAGCGGCAAAGGTCATCCACGAAGTCGCGCACCCTACTTGGCTCTCCAACTGCGTGGTAGTCCCAAAACCCGCCGGAGGAAGCCGCCTCTGCATCGACTACACTGATGTGAATAAGGCCTGCCCCAACGACCCTTATCCTATGCCAAGAATCGGCCAGATCGTGGACTCCACGTCAGGCTACGACCTCCTCTGCTTCCTTGATGCTTTCTTTGGTTATCATCAGATAAAAATGGCTAAGGAAGATGAGGAGAAGACGACTTTCCTCACCCCTTGCGGTGTGTATTGCTATGTCTGCATACCCTTCGGCCTAAAAAACGTCGGAGTCACTTTCCAGAGGCTAATGAGGATAGCGCTTGGAGAGCAAATGGGGAGAAATGCCGAGGCGTATGTCGATGACATTGTCGTCCCGAGAGGGAAACACTCTCCTCGGGGACCTTGAAGAGACTTTCGCCAGCTTGCGCAAGGTGAACATCAAGCTCAACCCCGCCAAGTGCGTGTTCGGAGTGCCTTCAGGCAAACTGCTTGGTTTCCTCGTGTCCCACCGGGGCATAGAGGCAAACCCTGACAAAATGAAGGCCATAAAGGACATGCAACCTCCACGCCGGCTCAAGGACATGCAACGCCTAGCAGGCTGTATGGCCAGCTTGGGAAGATTCATCTCCAAGTTCGGCAAAAGAGCCCTACCATTCTTCAAGATCATGAAAAGAACATGCACTTTCAAGTGGATCCCTGAAGCTGAAAAAGCGTTTGAGGACATGAAGAAGTACCTAGCCAACCCACCAGTAATGGTCGCCTCAAGGACAGGCGAGCACCTGAAGCTGTATCTATCAGCCACTCCACAAACCGCCAGTGTATTCCTTGTGGTAGAAAGGGAAGAGCCAGTACTCCACAAGAAGAGTTCAACCACTCCAAAGCCAAAACCTCCTGATGAAGAGCTCAACGAAAGGGCAGGCCTCACAAAACCACCGCCAGGCCCAAAGCCACAAGGGAGGCCCGCCCCAAGTCAACCGCTGCAAGATGATCCCGCCAGGGAGCCTGAAGAGCCCCCACAAGCCAACCCCCTCGAGGGCCATGACAAGCCCCCATAGGCCAACCCCCTTGAGGGCCCATCGGAGCCCCTTCAGGCAGAAGACATCAAGGATAGACCAACTACCCTTGTCGAGCATCCAGTATACTTCGTCAGCACAGTACTGCGCGATGCTCGCGAGCGGTATACAATGCAGCATAAGCTCATCCTCGCACTCCTCATCGCCTCAAGAAAGCTGTGACACTACTTCCAGGGGCAGCCAATCACAGTGGTTACCTCGTTTCCCCAAAGGGCGTGGTCTTGATCTCACCAAAAGGCGACAAGCTATACTACGCGGTCCAGCTGTGCTTCGGAATTGACAAGATCTCCAACAATATCGCTGAGTACGAAGGCCTGCTTGCTGGCCTACGCTCCGCAATCGCCCTAGGCATCAAGCACCTACTCATCAAGGGCGACACCCAGCTGCTCGTCAACTTCTCCAACAAAAGCTATAAGCCTAAGGACGACCACATGGCCGCATACCTTGAAGAGGTCCATAGGCTTGAGAAGCACTTCAGGGGAATGGAGCTCATGCACATACCAAGAAAGGAGAACCAAGAGGCTGATGACATCGCCAAGCGCGCATCAAAGAGCCAAGCTGAGCTGCCAGGCGTCTTTGAAGAAAGACTCGTCAAGGCATCCATAAAGCAGCCTCAAGAGGCCATGCCCGCAAGCACAGATGAAGCGCTCCCGCCACCACCTGCAAACGGGTCTCCAGATTGCGGGCTCCCTACAGGGGAGCGTTTGTTGCTCACAGCGGTGCATCAAGAAGCAAGATGGATTGACGAGATCAAAGGCTACCTCGACAAAGGGATCCTTCCCGAGGAAGATGTTGAAGCGGAGCGAATCGCCCGCCAAGCAAAATCTTACACAATCCTCGATGGAAATCTCTACCGCAAGCGCCCAAACGGCACCGCGCTCAAATACGTTCCCCCTGAAGAAGGCAAAATGCTAATCAAGGACATCCACAGCGGGGAATGCGGCCACCATTAATGCGGCCGCACCCTCATAGGAAAAGTCTTCAGGAGCGGCTTCTACTGGCCTCAAGCACTTCAGGATGCTATTGACATCGTCCAAGCATGTGAACCCTGCCAATTCCACGCCAAGCAAATCCACCAACCTGCGCTGGGGATACAAACCATTCCGCTCTCCTGGCCGTTCGTGGTCTGGGGGCTGGACATCCTAGGATATTTTCCAACGGCGCAAGGGGGATATCGCTACCTCTTCGTAGCCATCGACAAGTTCACTAAGTGGCCCGAAGTGGAGGCGACACACACAATTACAGCAGGCGCGGCGGTGAAATTCATCAGAGGCCTGGTCTGCCGCTTCAGAGTGCCTAACCGCATCATCACCAACAATGGCTCGCAATTCACCAGTGGCATCTTCAGAGCTTAGTGCGAAAGAATGGGCATCAAGCTCTAGTTTGCCTCAGTCGCGCATCCGCAGAGTAACGGACAGGCTGAGCGAGCAAACGCAGAAGTCCTTAAGGGCCTAAAGACCAGGACCTTCGACATCCTCAAAGGCCACGGCAAGGGCTGGATCAACGAGCTCCCTTCGGTGCTCTGGTCCATCCGCACAACGCCACCCAAGACTACGGGGGAAACACCGTTCGCCCTCTTCTATGGAGCCAAAGCAGTCCTCCCCACAGAGATAAAGCATTGATCCCCGTGGGTCCTTGCCTTTAACGAGGACCAGCAAGAGGACCTCCACAACGACGATCTGCTGCTTCTCGAGGGACTACGACGCTGCGCCGCCCTCCGGGCAGCCAAATACCAGCAGGACCTGAGACGCTACCACAGCCGCAACGTGCGCTCGCGCACCCTGGAGGCAGGCGATCTCGTCCTCAGGCGAATCCTCTCCAGGGAAGGCCTCCACAAGCTGTCCCCGGTGTGGGAAGGTCCCTACAGGGTCACCCACATCGCCAGGCCTGGCGCGTCTCACCTCGATACTCAAGACGACATCCCCGTCAAGAATCCATGGAACATCATGCACCTACGCAAGTTCTACTCGTGATCATCGTCACGCCCGTGATCATTGTCACGTCAAGACATCTGGCGGAAGAGGCAGCTTACGACTCAACCTCCAAGCATTTTTTGTCTCTAGAGGTTAAAAGCTCACGGCTTAAACCTCCCAAGCATTTTTTGTCTCCTAAAGGAACAAATGCAACCGTGATCATTGTCACGCCCGTGATCATTGACGTCAAGACATCTGGCGGAAGAGGCAGCTTACGACTCAACCTCCAAGCATTTTTTGTCTCAAGAGGTTAAAAGCTCACGGCTTAAACCTCCAAGATCCAAAGACTTCTCTCGAGGGTCAACCCTCCGAGCTCTCCTTGTAACGAGCCACCTCAGGCCGTTGAGAGTCTCTGTGTAGCGTACCTGCACTTTGAATAAGGCAGATACCTGTGTATAGTGCAAATCCCTGGATCGATTCGTTTGCACACACAGTTTACGATGTAATATCACAACAAAGTATCAATTTTATTACATCGATGATCCAGACTTACAAAATATTCGATACAAGTTGCATAGCATAAATCTAGCTTTGAAAAGTACACAACGGAAATACAATAGCAGTGGGTCTCCAACAACTTCATGTTGCCACAGGCGAAAACATGTTGGTTGTAGACTCGAAACTTTTAAATGAAACCTCACTCGTCATTTAATCAATCTGCAATAAGAAAAATATTGCAACAACGTGGGTCAGATTCCATTAAAAATGGAGTCTGGCAAGTGACACTATGGTGGACACTTAATGGAATAACTCTATAGCCTATATGCATATTTGGCTGGTGGAGTTCAAGGCTATTTTGCATAAAGCCAATTTTTCCTATCTCTTTGGAAAACACTTTCTTCAAATCAAGACAAGTATGGCATGAAAACCATAAATCTCATCTTCCCTTGTTCACCCATCAAGTTTTATTTCTGAAGTTGGAATGATGGAATCCTCCGTTGACGTCCGTGATCAGCTGCTCAAATTGTCCGTACCGGGGACACGGCTAAGTACTTAGTTTTACACTCTGCAGAGGTTGTGCACGTTCACAATTGTACCCATTCAACCCAAATTATCCTTTACACACCATTTGTGATAAGGAAAGGAGAAGAATGAGACGAGATCTTTCAGAAGCATTTTCCCTCCCACATGCCTTGACCCGTTCCACCTAACACCCCCCTACATCTGCTTGTCAAGTCGGAGAGAGTCCACACAACATAATCTATCAAGCCAGAGCCCATATGGCAATGGCTGCACTGGAAGCAATCGTCACTCGGAGTTCTTCAGATTCCTCTGTTCCCTGGGTGGCCATCCACAAGTGCACGTACTCCAGGAACCATAGACATGGACCGGAGTAGCCACTCAACATCGCCACCATTAACAACCAATCCACCCAGGAGTTTCATTAACTTAGTGGATGTGCACTCTCAGGTAAAAATCACCATGCTCACGGCCCTAAGTAGAATAGACATTCATCCTAGGCGACGACAACCATGAGCACAACCCTGAGTAGTCACTTAACATTTTGTAAAACTTTTCATCAATTGCATAGCATCAATACATCTACTAAGTATTATATAGGAACCTAGACACAGGAGTAAGGGAATTCTACACAGGTTTAGCATAGCAATACTATCCTACTCATGCATATAAAAATACACTAAGTAATGCATATAGAAAATAATAGGAAGTTTATGAGGTGTGCCACTTGCCTTCGGAATACTTTTAAGTTAACGCAAGGCAATTAGGTTGGTCAAAATACTTTGTTATAAATCATCTTAAATAAGCACTCAATGACTTAGTCATGATGTGCATAACTACTTAGAGAAAATACTAAGTCATTTCTTCAAGATGATCAACAATTATTATCAACTCTTTGTAAATTGGACATTCACTATAGTGAGAGAGACAGACACCCGGCCAGCCACTTAAATTGTGGGACAGGTCTCATGTACGTGGACATGTAAGGTTTGTCTCCAGACCGCTTCATCTCACTATGCCGCTAGGATCCAACAAACTTCAAAGATGATAACATCATGATCAAAATTTATTTAAGTCTAAAAGACAAGATTAGGAAAGAGGGAAAAGAAAGAAAGAAAGATGTAGTTAGTCTTCCAGGCTTCATCTCCAGACTTGTAGCTTTCCCCTTGGTGATGTCTTGAATGAATTTTTGTAGACTTGATAAATCTTCAGACTTGATGATTCTCATATCACCGAGGCTGGTCTTGGAATTAACTTAGTCTTTATGAAGTCTCAGATAAGAAGGAAGAAAAGAAAGAGGGAGCATGACTTGGAAAATATTTCCGGTTGGTCTTCATGAACTTCTTCTTGATTTTCCTTCTAAGTGCTTCTACTCCTTGGAGATACTTCTGAAGTCCTGTTTTGGCTAAGTCCTTTATTGGTCTTCTAGCTCCACGTTGAAAATACTAAGTGTCTAGTGCATAACACTTTTACCAAAATACTAAGTTTGGAAAATATTCCTAACTTAGAGAAAATAATGAAGAGATTTCATATGGGAAATATATCTATATGAGAAAAGAAGTTATGCATGAATGCATTTTTAAATCCTAAGAAATATCGTACAAAATTTGTGATATTTATAAAGTATACATTTGGCTATAAATGCAATTTAATCAATTTCTATTTTTGGAAAATATAATAAAAGGCATAATTATAAGATTAAAGTTTTCTATAATCAAATTATTATAACAAAATTTTGTAATTAGTGTTAATAGACAGGGGGCATTAAATTTAAATTTATAGCAATTTGATTTAATAAAAAATAATATTTCTATTAATAGTCATGTGGAAAATACCCAAACAATTCAAATTAAACATATAACTATGAATTCATTCAAATATTACTCAAAAATATTTTATAGCAGTGGCAACGATTTACAAATATTCCAATGTCTCTAAAACAATTTTGTTTGTAATTTTTGGATTTACAGATTTAAAGTTATGACAAAAATACTCAAATCTTCCATTTGAAATTTGAATATTTTAAACTTAATCAAATCTGAATTTTGGGCGATCTAAAATATTCTACATGTCGAGGGCTTTCCACAAATATAAAGTTTGTTAAATTTGGATAAGTGGTTAAAAAGTTATGACATTTTTAATTAACATGGGATTTTCTGCAAAACTGCCAAATTAAATAAATCAATAAAAATCATTAACGCGTCAGCGCTGACTGGGCACTGACTGTACATGCCACGTAGGCGCTGACGTGATTAAGTGATTCGATCTGGGCCGTCAGATCTGGATCTGGCGGTCCAGATCAAATCCTACCGATTCGATACTGCGATCTAATCCTGGCCGTAGAAAACTGATCGGACGGCTGGAAGAAGATGGGCTCACCGGGCGGCGCGGGTGGTCGCCGGAGACGATGGCGACGGCGGCGCTGCACACGGCGAGGATGCTCCGGTCGCTGCGGCGCCTCCCCGGATGCGCGGAGGGCAGCTCCGGACGCCGTGCTCCAAGGCTGTGAGGATAAGCGCGTCGGTGGCGTGCTCTTCTCCCCGGAGCGACCGTGACGACCGGCCGGAGGAGCTCGGAGTCCGGCAAGCTTCGGATCGTCCTTCCCCTCGCGATTTTCTGTGAAGAGGAGTCGGGGAAAAACGTCAGGAGGAGCGCGTCGTCGAGGGAAAAAGGAGGAGGGGGTCTCGGGCGCGAGGGAGTGGCTCACCTCGCCGGAAATGAAAGGAATACGACGGCGGCAAAAGCGAACTCCGGTGAGCTCTTCCGACGGCCTGGGGGCACCTCGAGCTAGGGTTTGAGAGGGGGGTGAGAGAGGAGGGGTAGGGGATTTATAGGGGGCAGGAGATGGAGAAATTTGCGCAGTTTATTGCTCGGATTTTGAAATGGAAATCGGAGTTGATTTCGGAGGAAATCCCGGCGAGAGGTTGAAGACGACCTCCCCTGACAGGTGGGTCCCACTGTCAGGGATTTTTTTTCCTTTTCTGTTTTTCTATTTTCTTAATAACTTTTGATTTATAATTCCAAATGAGGTCAAAAAAATTTCTAAAAAAATGTAAAATTATTATCTTTGGGTTAAACCAGTTGTGGGAGTGTTTTGAACACTTTTCAAAAATAATAATTTCGAAATATTGATTAAATGCAAAATTGACACTTTATGTTTAATTTAAAACTAGGTTTAATTAATTTTAATTGTGGCTAATATAAATTCTATGAAATACCCATATTCAATTATGTTTGAATTTAAGTTATTTAAACTTCTTTTGCTGAAATCATTCATCTTTATTTTGGCATAATATTAAAGAACTAAATATGAATAATTTTTAAGGAAATATGAAATATAAGATATTCATTTTTAATTGAGAAAAAATTGTACACCATTATATTTTATATAATGATAATTCACTTGAAAACTTCATAACAACTTTGGAAAATATTTTTGTTTTAATTCATTTCATATTTAGAATATATTAATCATTTCATGCTTTGAAAATAAATGAATATCATTAAGCTAATGAAATATTTATTTGGAGAATTCCTTAATTATAAAATCTATGAAGTTTTTAAAGTTATGAATTATAAACTTATAATTTCCAAATATATAACTTGAATTTAGTTAAATGAATGAAAACCATTTGACAATTAGATCATGTTTTAAATAGTTTCAAAGAAAACTTGCAAATATTATTTTAATTTTTTAATAGCTATGGCTAAGTGGTTGAATTCAAATACTTATAAGAAACTTTTTATTATATGAAATTTGTTTGAAAGTTTGTCAAACATTTATCAATTTACATATTAAGGGTTTTGAAATACAATGGATAATGTAATGTTTAATTGGAAATAACTTTTGAAATTCATGACACATTGAGAATTTTGAAATAATAGACTTTTTCAAATTGGTTGAAGTCTTTTATAGTTGGTTTCTTTAAGCATTTTAGTATTTTATTTCAATCAAAACAAAAGTTTTAAATTTTAGTGATTTTTGAACATTATAAAATGTTGGGATGTTACACTCTGCCACTAATGGGTGGTCTCCATGCCTCGACATGGTCAAAACATTAACTTGGCAACTCCAAGCATAATGAGACAATTTCGTTCCCAAGTGAACTTAGCGCTACGGCGCCGCTATGTAATATATGGTGGTGAGTTTTATTTATGCATTACTTCGTTGAAATGTGCGCTTATATCTCTCCACATGCGTACCTCACTAGCGGGGGCTGAGTACGGTGCCGGTGCCTCAAACGACACACCAGCAACACTGCAAAATCCAAGGATCCGAGCTCTGGCTGGAGGGCAAGATCCCACAAACACGCCATCTCTACAGAGGACCTTGGTACTTACTCTCCTCGCGAGGAACGCCTGAGGGGACCTATAAGCGTGCACGAGTCCCCTGTACCGTGTTCCAGCGTTTGGGTTCGCCCCTCTAACATCTAGAGGGAAGAAATGCCCCCACAAGCGTGAGGAGGCATCCGGGAACGATCCCTCAAGAGGACCTCCTCGCCAGGAAAAAATCCTCTACAGGGCGAAAACCTCGAGAAGCTAAGTATCGCACCCGTGCCTTAAGAGCGTTTCCCCCTCTAGCGCATGTTTGCCCCTCAAGCGATTTCGCTTTCCCTTACGCTTCATGGACTACTCGTACTGTCGGGTTATGACTCCCTAGAATCGGGTGTAGTCACTTCCTGAAGTGTAGTTCATGAAGGGATTGAACGCGGAGGTCAAGACCCTCGAGGGACACGGCGACGATGCTCGCTAGAACTGAAGACGAAGCACCCACGGCAGAGATAGACACCGGCCCGTACCCAGGTTCACGGCCCTCGTGAGGAGGTAAGACCGCTACTCCTGCTTGTCTGTACTGGATTACAGTGGTTACAGTACAGCAGAGCTTGCCGAGGATCCCCTTGAGGCAGTTCTTGCCTAGGGAGGGAAGAGATAGTTTTCTTCCTCCTCCAGCCAGAGGCTATCCTACTTCGTATTGCTAGGGTTTACAAGCATGGTTACAAGCAATTCGCCGACCTCCTCTACGATGGATGTCTTCGATCTTTTATAGGCGCCTCTGGCTTCGGCTTGGACTTCAAGGTGGTTCCCACACGACAGTGGCATGGAGGTGCAGGAGTCCACCGCGGCCCGTTCGTCCATGGACGCGGTCCATCACTGATAAAGGTGGGCGCGGTGGCCGACACGTGGCCGACCGCGCCGTACTGTCCGCAGGGAGGGCAGTCTCTGAGGTGGAGCCCTTGATGACGTACTCTTTTGAGGGTTGCGACGTCCACCTGCTTTATCACCAGAGTGGAAGGTCTTGACAGTTCTACTGCAGGAGGTGCAACTTTATTGACTCCTTTATCACCAAAACGGCAACGGGGGTGCTTGCGTCACCACGTGGGCGTGGCAGAGGCCATGTGCGACTCGCCGTGCTTCCTTGGCCGCGACGTTTGCCCTCAGGCCCGGGGAGGCCCGAGGGGGGATTCCCGTTGACTTCCGTCCAGGCGCGCTGGCGCCTCGGGAGGGTCTCTTGAAGCGAGGGACCCCTTGAGGCCCTCGTTTCCTCTTCAGGCCTTTGAGGGGAATTGCCTCTCGAGGGTCCCGCCAGGCGGCGAGGCCTGGTCCTTTGTCGTTTCGTCTGTCAGCTCGCGTGCGAGGCCTGGGGGAGTGGGCTCTCCATACCCCAGTTCCCACTGGGCCGACAGTAGCTCCCGGGCCCACGATGGGCATGATTGAGCCCACGGGCTCAGGCGAAGCGTCGTCGGCCCTTAGTGTCCGGCCGACCCGAGCCACGCGGCAATCAGACGAGTAACGGTCTCGCACAATCCGGGGCGCGAGTCGTGGGGGGTCCCACCACGCACCGGTAACGGCTCCTTGAAGGGATATAAAGCCCGAGCGTCGCAGCAGGGAGCCGTTACCGTTTCCAAACTTTCCCGCAGAAGTTTTATCCTCCTAGAGCTCTCCGCCTCCGCTCTCTCCTGCGATTCTTCTCCTTCCGTCTTCCCCAGCGCTCCGAGCCCCCGGCGATGAGTCCCCTCAAGGGCAAGGGCAAGGCCGCTGAGGGGTCTTCCTCCCAGGCGGAGGCCCTAGAGGTGGTGCAGGGCGCGGCTCTCGTGGGGGCGCGCACCGATCCTCGGGCGTTGGAGAGAATCCGCCACCTAGTTTCGGGGCGCACCAATGAGCACGGCGCCAACGCGCTTCGAGCTGCCCGGTTCGGGGGGTTCCCCCAAGGGTTTTATCCCATTTTTCTCCATACCATCACCACCGGGCTGGTGCCGCCATACTCGCCTTTCCTGGAGGCGGTATTGGAGTTCTACCAAATCCAGCTCCTTCATCTTCATCCAAACTCCATGCTCATCCTTTCCATTTTCGCCTATCTCTGCGAGGCTTACCTGGGCATGCGCCCCTCGGTGGCGCTCTTCAGGAATTTCTATTCGCTGCGGTGCACGGCTGCCGGCAAGCGAACTGGGTGTGTCTCTTTCCGCATTGCGGATGGCATGGGGAGTGTTTACATCCCCATGTCATGGAGTGGGGACAAACGCGTCACGGCCGTGCACAAGAAAGTGGATGACTTCCGTCAGAGGTGGCTTCTCATCGACGTCCAGTCGCCCTGTGTGTTCCTAGACGTCCCGGAGACGCCGCCCGTGAAGAACTCTCACTGGTGCAAGTCTACCCTTCGCGGAGCAGATAACGCACACCTGGTGGGGCGTTTGGAGTATCTCCGGGAGGAGGGCCTCATGGGGCAGTTAGTCGTGGTGGACTTCGTGAAGTGCCGCATTGCTCCTCTCCAGGCCCACGATCAGCCGATGTGGATGTACACTGGCCCCTCGGACCCAATGCGGCTTCATCCTGAGGACCACGGCCCGAATGTCGTCGACACCATCTTGAGCATCCTCTTTGTCAATGTAGCGCCCCAACTCTTATTAAAGTTGGGACACCAGTGTTATGTGCTAGTCCGTGGATCACAGCCAGCACCACAATACAAATTATAAAGTACCATTGCATAAGTATCAAATTTCTACACGAGATCCAAAAGTATTAGCCAAGTATAGATTTATTACAAGTTGCATAGCCATGAAGGCTAGCTAAATCTCAGAGTTCACAACAAAACCAAATAACAATGAGCCTCATCTTCAAGCATGCGCCACAGGCAGACATGTTGGGTGTAGACTCGAGTCCAAACTTATTCTTCATCAGAATTACCTGCACATTTGAATATGCAGCCTTCGAAGGAGGTCAATACAATGATGTATTGGCAAGTGACTATGGTGGGTATAAAATGACAAGTCTATTCTATATGAATATTTGGCATGGTGGAGTTGTAGGCTGTTTTGCAGAAAGCTAGTTTTCTCCTAACTTTTGTAAAGCATTTTTGTTTCTCAAAGGCTTGGCACCAAGGGATAAAGCCCAAGTGCACCAACAATTCTTTTCTTAGTCAAATTTTACTTTATGAAAAACAGTGTTGAGATTCTTCCGCCCATCCTTGTCCAGTTGCTCGAAGTAGTCCATTTCCGGGGACACGGCTAAGTACTCAGATTGTTGACTCTGTAGAGGTTGTGCACTTTCACCTTTAGACTCAACTATCCCAAAAATCCTATACACGCAGAGTGTATTAAGGAAAGGAGAGAATTGAGACAAGAACTTTCAGAAGAAAAATGCAACCATACTAGCAAGACCCGTTCCACCTATCAACTCTACATCTGCTTGTCAAGCTGACAGGTTGCACCCTCACAACTTAATCATTCTAGACAGAGCCCATTGTCAAAAGGCTACACGGGAAGCTTCTAAACTTGGAGGGGCTTAGTAATCTCTTTGTTCCTGGGTGGCCGTCCAGAAGTGCACTTCTGGGTAACAACCACCATGCTCATGACCCTAAGTAGAATAGATATTCTTCCTAGGTGAAGACAATCACAAGCATAGTCCCAAAAGCCACTCAACATAAACCATAACAACCAATTCCACCCAGATGTGCATTTTAAATTTTAACATTTAGAAACATTTCTATAACATGATATGTAACACTTTTATAGCATAGCTAAGCAACTAATAAAACTTTTCATGGCTGCAAAGGAAAAGGGTGGCTACACACTACTAGGATATTTGTAAAATATAAACTAGCTTAGCATTATAAAATAAATCAAAAAAATCCCTATCATGCATACTACTCAAAATATACTACATATGCATATAGAAAATATTGGGTATGATATGAGTGTCACTTGCCTTGGTAACAGGAGGCACAAGCACAACAAGAATAACAATCACAAGCAAGTCCTTCCTCCTCTTCACAATCTAACAACAAGCCATACAAAAATAAATAAACACAACATGCAACACTTAAAACTCCAAAGCATAAATATGTATGCATGCAAGATATGTTATAAACATAACCAAAACAACTTATTATCAATTTTATTTTCTCTGTTTATTTAATGCATGCAATGCAATGAACAATATTTTATTTTCTATTTTAACAATTAAAATATAAAGAACAATTATAGTCAATTTAAATACAAAACTTTCAATAAAAACTCATGTTGCATTTTCTAAGCAAAATAATTATTCCACAACAATTGGATTTAGATGAAAAACATTTTTAATATTTAAATTATGAATTTAAATGGCCGAAATGCCAATCTGTAAATTTCACAATTTTAAAGACACTTAAATGACAAACTAATGATATAGGAATAAACTACATGGGCAGGGCTTTCCAATGATATAAAGTTTATCAAATTTGGACTTACAGATTGAAAGTTATGAAATTTGCAAGTTTTAATAGTTTTCTGTTTTAATTTCTAAATTCTATTCGAATTAGAAAAAGAATCGGCCACGCGGCGCGACCTGATTCGTCCGTACCGCTTCGACGCGGATCGCGAGCGAGACCCGTTAGATCGAAATGAAATCGGACGCGTTAGATTAATCAACCGCGACGAAAAATAAAAATAAATCGGATCCGTTGGATCTAGATCCAACGGTCCAGGATACGCTGACCAAGCGCGGGCGGCGCGAGTCGCCGGAGGCGCTCCGGTTGCGGCGGTGCCACGGCCGGTGTCGCAAGCGTACGAGTTCTACGGTGCTGCAGGATGAACGGGGCATACCGCATCATAGGGGAGATCGATGCGGGGACAGTGGCGAGGTAGCGGTCTCCGGCGTGAGCTCCCCCTCTCGTAATCGCTCGAGGCGGCGGTTCTCCTCGGGCGAGCATGGACACGGCGTTGCGCTGCGGAAACAAATTCAAAACCGTGTTTGGGTTTGCGCGAGAGGGAGGGATGAGAGGGTCCGCGAAGGCTGGGTTTGCGCGCACGGCAAGGTTCTCACCGACGGCGACGGCCGAGAAGCGGGGTCTCTAGCGGGCAGCCCAGGGGCTCTTGGGAGGAGATGCTTGGGACAAAACACGGAGGAGCTCGGGGGTTTTAATAGGAGGAAGAGGCGTTTTAAACGGCGTAGTAAATCTCCCGCAATCAAACGAATCAATTTCATGCGTTTCGGTCGGCGACGGGGGCGGGATTTGTGGAAGAATGGTTCTGCGGGGGAGATGACAGGTGGGTCCCACCTGTCAGCGACAGCGAGCGAGAGAGAGAGCGCGCTGGGCCGCTGGTGGGCTGTTGCGTTACGCGCGCGCGGTGAATAGCCACGGGCCACGGCCCATTTTATTCCGAAAACAGTATTTTTATTTTTCATTCCTTTTCTGTTTTTCAAAACAGATTTCAAAAATGATTTTTAAACTTAATCAAATTAATTCAGAAAAATTCATAAAAATATGTTTTGGAAAGCTTATCAAATTTACAACTTTTTAGTATCATTCTTGTCTAACAAATTATTTTATATAAAGAAATTTTAAAAGGAGTACAATTAAACAACTTTATGGAATTATAATTTATTTATATTTTATAATTGAATTTTTATTTAATCCTTATGTGATTGAAATGTGATGTCAATATGATGAATGATGCATGAATGCAAAGTTATAAATTTTTGAAATTTTTGGGATGTTACAGTCAATCCGGAGGTGCTCGGGAAGATCGCTGGCTCCGTGCAACCTCTACACCAGCTCCCTCTGGGTGACCGCATGGACATCCTAGACGGAATGCCGGACTTCACCCTGTTTGGCCTGGCGGGGGAGAGGGATGAGGTGGTCGTTCCGTTGGCGCCTGTAGTCGTTGGAGTGGACTCTCCCTCATCCTCCAGTGCCTGGTGTGGCGAGGAAGAGGCGCGATGGGAGGCATGTCCCCCATGAGGCATGGGCCCTTCACCGACGAGGTCTGTGACATCTCGTCAGGTGACGACGACGCCTTCGTGGTGGCGCCTTCGCGCCTCATGGAGGAGGAGACCGAGGCGGGGGAGGCCTTCGAGGCGGATGCTTCGCCGGGAAGGCGCGGGCCCCGCACCAAAGTTGCGGTGGATTGCTCTGGGGTGAGGCCCTCCGATGTCCCCTCCAAAAGAAAAGCGGGGACGCCTCCGGGGGGATCAAGCACCAAGACCACGCCCTCCTGGCGCTCACCAGGCATGGCGTGGGTTGATGCCGGTGCTTCCCCTTCAGGGTGAGTGTTTATGACGCCTGGTCATTTTTGGTTCTTGTTTTTCCCTTTGCTTTGACCTCTCTTGAAGGTCTTTTCTTGGGCTTTTTGACAGCGATCTTGTGCCAGCGAAGCGCCGCAGGCTTCGCAAGGCAGCTAACGTGAAGAGAGCCACGGCTGAGGCCGTGGCTAACGAAGCCACGAGGCCTGTGGAGACTGCCTCCACAGGCCCCACTGAGAGGGCGCCTAAAGTGGGGGCAGTTGCGCCTCAGGTGGGGGCGACCGAGCCTCAGGCGGAGGAGGAAGCGCCTCACCCGGAGGCACCTGCACCGCCCCCCGAGCCAATGGTGGTGGAAACCACGGAGGAGAAGGCCTCTACGCCACCTCACACTCCTTCTCTCCCTTGCGCGGTCACGCCTCCGCGCGAGGCAACTTCGCCGCGCGAGCCAAAGCCGCCGCGCGCGTCGACGCCACCGCGTGCGCCCACTCCGCCGTCTACGCGCGAGGCGAGGCGCCAGTGGGCGCGGGCGAGCCTGCAGGGGAAAATTCCTCCTCGTCTCCTCGTCCGGCTGGAGGCGATGAGCGCCTTGCTGCCGCGGGCCCCGACGAGGACACTGGCGCCGGCACGGGCGGAGCCCAGGCTAGCCTCCGAGCTCACCCCGAGGTCGGGCTCTCGGGGCTCGACGCCGGAACCGGGCCCTCCTCAAGCCAGGAGTTGGTCCTTCGAGGCTGGGACTGGAGTGCGGGGCGCCGCGAGGTAGCCATTGGCCTCGTGAGGGAGTCCCTGGAGGGCCTGGAGGCGCACCTCCCTCTTGGGGACATACAGCTCGCCCGACAGTAGGAGGAGCTGGCGAGGTTGTGGGCGTCCTATCATGCGGCGGTCGAGGCGCCCCGTCTGGAGGGCTTGGCGCTGCAGGACGCCCGCGAGGAGGCCATCCGCTTTGCCAAGGAGGTCCGCGAGGGGGCCATCCGCGACGCCGACGAGCTTCTCGCGCCCCTCCAAGCGGAACGCGATGCCGCTGCGGAGCTCCTGCGTGAGGCCACAGCCGAGCGCGAGGCAATGAAGGGCTCGCTGGCGCAGAAGCGCCGCGAGCTGGGCCAACTGGAGGCCCAACTGCTCTGCGCCCACTAGGCTGCGCAGGCTACCCTGGAAGGGGACCGCAAGGGCCTTGCCGAGCGTGAACATTGGCTGGCCCTCAAGGAGAAAGAGCTGCAGCTGCACGACGAGCAACACCTTCGGACGGAGAAGGACCTGGTCACCCAGCGCGAGGCCCTTGAGGCGCGCGAAGGAGGCCTGGCCCAGGCGACCTCGAAGTACGACGAGCACGTCGCTGCCCAGAAGCTTGCTTATGAGCGCTTCGAGCGGCGTTTCGCCAAGAAGAAGAAGGAGGCTGAGGAGGCCCTCGTGGAGCGCGAGAAGCAGTTCTGTCAGTCCATCTCTCAGAAGCACCGCGGCCAGGCCCGGAAGCAGAAGGACCGCTTCAAGGCCAAGCATGCTGCGGATGCTCAGCGGATCGCTGAGCTCGAGAAGGCCAACTCCAAACTGGAGGCCCGCCTGAAGCGCGCCAAGGATGGCCGGCGCCGAGCGGAAGAGGACCGCGACAAAGCAGTTCTATGGCCTCAGCTCCTTGGCCAAGGACGTGGAGGAGCAGGTGGCTCCGGCGATGGAGCGGGCAGCGGAGGCTTCGGACTCGGCCCAGGCGGCTAGCGCGCTAACAAAGCAGCATGACCGTATGTTCGAGCCGTTGGTCGCCCGAGGCAATGAGCTCGCGGTGCAGCTCGGCGCGGACGCTCCGCACACCGAGGTTCGAGGTCGAGGCGATGCTGCCATGTACCCGGTCTATTTTGGCCAGCTCTTTACGGCGCTCGAGGGCCCCGTCGCCGAGCTTCACGAGATGATCGAGGACGAGAGCCGACAGCTCCTAGAGGTGGTTGTCGATCGCATCTTCACCAACCTTAGGCTTCTCACGCCTGGCTTCGACCTCTCCACCGTGACAGAGGCCGCCAGAGGCGAGGACGCGCACAGGGTCTCCAACTCCCTCCGCGAGCGGGTTCATGCCTTCTACAACCGCTTTAGGCGGGCGGAGGCTGCAGCGGAGGACAACGAGGAGGAGGCCGCCTCTATAGAGACTGAGGAGGGCGCCGTGGAGGAGGTAGAAGACGACGACACCTCCGCCGGAGCTGCCCGCTATTGCGCCTGCGTGCGCTTGTATTTGAAACAATCTTGTGTTTAGATATTTAAGACCTTTTGGCCTGTAATATACTCTTAATTGCTGTTTGCTTTTAGCTTGTTTGCCCCTCGAGAGGTCTCTTTGGACTCATCTTCATGTCTATTTGTTCTCTGCGTCGGTAGGACCCATCTCTTCGTGCCATGACTCCGCCGCTTCGGTATGCAGGAGCAATGAATCCGCAAGGCCGGGGGGAGTTTAGGCCTAGGAGAGGTAAGAGCCCCGAGTCGCGATGCTCAAGTGCCCCCTTAGACGTACGAGTAGTACATGAAGCGTAAGGGAAAGCGAAGTCGCTTGAGGGGCCAACGTGCGCTCGAGGGGGAGAAAACACTCTTAAGGCGTGGGTGCGAGACTTAGCTTCTCAAGGTTTTCACCCTGTAGAGGCTTTTTGCCTGGCGAGGAGGTCCTCTTGAGGGATCGTTCCCGGATGCCTCCTCAGGCTTGTGGGGGCTTTTCTTCCCTGTAGATGTTAGAGGGGCAAACCCAAACGCTGGACCACGGTGCATGGGACTCGTGCGCGCTTATAGGTCCCCTCAGGCGTTTCTTACGAGGAGAGTAAGTACCAAGGTCCTCTGTAGAGATGGCGTGTTTGTGGGATCTTGCCATCCAGCCAGAGCTCGGATCCTTGGGTTTTGCAGTGCTGCTGGTGTGTCATTTGAGGCACTGGCACCGTACTCAGCCCCCGCTCGTGAGGTACGCATGTGGAGAGATATAAGCGCACATTTCAACAAAATAATGCGTAAATAAAACTCACCACCATATATTACATAGCGGCACCGAGGCGCTAACTTCACTTGGGAACGAAATTGTCTCATTATGCTTGGGGTTGCCAAGTTCATTTTTTGACCATGTCGAGGCATGGGGACCACCCATTAGTGGCAGAGACTCTCAACGCCCCGAGGTGGCTCGCTACAAGGAGAGCTCGGACGGTTGACCCTCGAGGGAAGCCTTTGGGGCTTGGAGGTTTAAGCCGTGAGCTTTTAACCTCTAGAGACAAAAAGTGCTTGGAGGTTGAGCCGTAAGCTGCCTCTTCCGCCAGATGTCTTGACGTGACAATGATCACGGGCGTGACGATGATCATGTTCTGCGTTTGTTCTTTCTGGATACAAAAAATTCTGTGAGGTTTAAGCCGTGAGCTTTTAACCTCTGGAGACAAAAAAGGTTGGAGGTAGAGCCATAAGCTGCCTCCTCCGCTAGATTTCTTGACGTGACAATGATCACGGGCGTGACAATGATCATGGGTAGAACTTGCGTAGGTGCATGATGTTCCATGGATTCTTGACGGGGATGCTGTCCTGAGTCTCGAGGCGGACCGCGCCAGGCCTGGCGATGTGGGTGACCCTGTAGGGGCCTTCCCACATCGAGGACAGCTTGTGGAGGCCTTCCCTTGTGCCTCCAGGGTATGCGAGTGAACGTTGCGGTTGTGGTACCGTCTTAGGTCCTGCTGATATTTGGCCGCTCGTAGTGCAGCACGGCGTCGCAGTCCCTCGAGAAGCAGTAGGTCATCATTGTGGAGGTCCTTTTGCTGGTCCTCGTTAAAGGCAAGGACCCGTGGGGATCCATGATTTATCTCTGTTGGGAGGACTGCTTTGGCTCCATAGACAAGGGCGAACGGTGTTTCCCCCGTAGGCTTGGGTGGCGTTGTGCGGATGGACCAAAGCACCGAAGGGAGCTCACTGATCCAGCCCTTGCCGTGGCCTTTGAGGATGTCGAAGGTCCTGGTCTTCAGGCCTTTTAGGACTTTTGTATTTACGCGCTCAGCCTGTCCGTTGCTTTGCGGATGAGCGACTGAGGCGAAGCAGAGCTTGATGCCCATTCTTTCGCAATAGGCTCTGAAGATGCCACTGGTGAATTGCGAGCCATTGTCGGTGATGATGCAGTTAGACACTCCGAAGCGGTAGACCAGGCCTCTGATGAATTTCACCGCCGCGCATGCTGTGATTGTGCGTGTCGCCTGCACTTCAGGCCACTTAGTGAATTTGTCGATGGCCACGAAGAGGTAGCGTTATCCGCCTTGCGCTGTTGGGAAATGTCCCAGGATGTCCAGCCCCCAGACCGCGAACGGCCAGGAGAGCGGAATGGTCTGTAGCCCCAGCGCAGGTTGGTGGATTTTCTTGGCGTGGAACTGGCAAGCTTCACATGCTTGGACGATGTCCACTGTATCCTGAAATGCTTGAGGCCAGTAGAAGCCGCTCCTGAAGACTTTGCCTGCGATGGTGCGGGCGCACGAATGGTGGCCGCATTCCCCGCTGTGGATGTCCTTGATCAGCAATTATCCGTCTTCAGGAGGAACGCATTTGAGCGCGGTGCCGTTTGGGCGCTTGCAGTAGAGATTCCCTTCGAGGATTTTGTAAGATTTTGCTTGGCGGGCGATTCGCTCCGCTTCAACATCTTCCTCGGGAAGGATCCCTTTGTCGAGGTAGTCTTTGATCTCGTCAATCCATTATGTTTCTTGATGCACCGCTGTGAGTAACAGACGCTCTCCTGTGGGTGTCCCACAATCTGGAACCCTGTTTGCGGGTGGTGTCGGGAGCGCTTCGGCTGTGCTTGCGGGCATGGCCTCCAGAGGCTACTTTATGGATGTCTTGACGAGCCTTTCTTCAAAGACGCCTTGTCGCTGAGCTTGCCTCTTTGATGCGCGCTTGGCGATGTCATCAGCCTCCTGGTTCTCCTTTTTTGGGATGTGCATGAGCTCCATTCCCCCTGAAGTGCTTCTCTGGGCTACGGACCTCTTCAAGGTATGCGGCCATGTGGTCGTCCTTGGGCTTGTAGCTGTTGTTAGAGAAGTTGACGAGCAGCTGGGAGTCGCCCTTGATGAGTAGATGCTTGATGCCTAGGGCGATTGCGGCGCGTAGGTCAGCAAGCAGGCCTTCGTACTCAGCGATATTGTTGGAGATCTTGTCGATTCCGAAGCACAGCTGGACCGCGTAATACAGCTTTCACCTTTTGGTGAGATCAGGACCACGCCAGCCCCACCGTGGCGACAAGCGAAAGATCCGTCGAACTTCATGGTCTCCAAGGGGCTCCTGTTGTTCTCCCAAAGGCTCTTCAGGGGTTGGGTCAGTCCATTCGGCGACGAAGTCTGCCAGCGCTCTTCCTTTGATTACCCTTGTGGTATCGAAGCGCAAATAGAATGGTTGTAGCTCTATGTTCCATCCTGCGACACGATCTGTGGCGTTTGGGTTGCACAGGATTTGCTCTAGGGGGAAAGAGGTGACCACCGTGATGGGGTGCCCCTGGAAGTAGTGTCGCAGCTTTCTTGAGGCGACGAGGAGTGCGAGGAGGAGCTTCTGCTGCATTGTATACCGCTCGCGAGCATCACGCATTACTGTGCTGACGAAGTAGACTGGATGCTCGACGAGGGTAGTTTCTCTAGCCTTGGCGTCTTCTGCCTGAGGGGGCTCAGCTGGGCCCTCAAGGGGGTTGGCCTCAGGGGGCTTTTCATGGGCCTCGAGGGTGTTGGCCTCACGGGGCTTATCACTGGCCTCGAGGGGGTAGGCCTCAGGGGGCTCGTCAGGCTTCCTAGCGGGATCTTCTTGCGGCGGTTGACTTGGAGCGGGCCTCTCTTGGGGCTTTGGGCCTGGCGGTGGGTTTGTGAGGGCTGCCCTTTCGTCGAGCTCCTGATCAGGAGGCTTTTGCTTTGGAGTGGTTGCACTCTTCTTGTGGAATACTGGCTCTTCCCTTTCTACCACAAGGACGGCACTGGCTGTCTGCGGAGTAGCTGATAGGTACAGCTTCAGGTGCTCGCCTGTTCTTGGGGCGACCATTACTGGTGGGCTGGCCAGGTACTTCTTCAAGTCCTCAAACGCTTTTTCAGCTTCAGGGGTCCACTAGAACGTGCCCGTTCTTTTCATGATCTTGAAGAACGGCAGGGCTCTTTCACCAAACTTGGAGATGAATCTACACAAGCTGGCCATGCAGCTTGCTAGGCGTTGCATGTCCTTGAGCCTGCGTGGAGGTTGCATGTCCTCTATGGACTTGATTTTGTCTGGTTTTGCCTCTATGCCCCGATGGGACACGAGGAACCAAGCAATTTGCCGCAAGGTACTCCGAAGACGCACTTGGCGGGGTTGAGCTTGATGTTCACCTTGCGCAGGTTGGCGAAAGTCTCTTCAAGGTCCCCGAGGATAGTGTTTCCCTCTCGGGATTTTACGACGATGTCATCGACATATGCCTCCGCGTTCCTCCCCATTTGCTCGCCAAGTGCTATCCTGATCAGCCTCTGGAAGGTGGCTCCGGCATTTTTTAGGCCGAAGGGCATGCATGCATAGCAATACACACCGCAAGGTGTGAGGAAATCCGTCTTCTCCACATCTTCCTTAGCCGTTTTTATCTGATGATAACCAGAGAAAGCATCGAGGAAACAGAGGAGGTCGCAGCCTGCCGTGGAGTCCACGATCTGGTCAATTCTTGGCATGGGATAAGGGTCCTTGGGGCAGGCCTTGTTTACATCAGTGTAGTAGATGTAGAGGCGGCCTCCTCCGGCGGGTTTTGGGACTACCACACCGTTGGAGAGCCAAGTTGGGTGCGCGACTTCGCGGACAACCCTTGCCGCTTTGAGCTTCTCGACCTCTTTGACGATGAATGCTTGCTTCTCGGGGACTTGTTTTCTTGCTTTTTGCTTGACGGGGCGCGCGTTTAGGCACACGGCTAAGTGGTGCTCGATCACCTTCCTCGGTACACCAGACATGTCTGACGGTGTCCATGCAAACATGTCAGAGTTTGCCTGGAGAAAGGCGACGAGCACGCTTTCCAATTGGGAGGCAGCGCGGCGCCTATGGTGACGCTAGCCCCCGAGCCTTCAGCCCCCAAGCTGGTGAAGCTCGGAGAGATATTCTTCATAGCAGTTTTGTCTCGGGAGAACAACTGCTTCTTCTTCTTGGGTCTCTCGAGGGGCTCCATGTCCTCGTCTGCGGGGAATGCCATTGCGGCGGCCTTGTAGGCTGTCTTGACAGCGCGCGTAGCATCCAGGACATGTCCACGGATGGTGATCGTGCCAGCGCTGCCGAGGATCTTGACCATGTTGTAGGCATGGTGCGTGACGACCATGAATTTCGTGAGCGCGGGGTAGCCGAGGATGGCATTGTACGGCAGGCTGATGTGCACCACATCGAAGTCGATGTGCTCGGTGCGGTAGTTTTCCTCGCTTCCGAAGGTGACGGCGAGCCTGACCTGGCCTAGAGGCTTGATCGAACCGCTGGTGACCCCCGTGAAGGGCCTCGAGGGCATGAGCCGCTCGTAGGGCACTTGAAGCGCTTCGAACGTATCTGTGGAGATAACATTCAGGACTGCTCCACCGTTGATGAGAGTCTTGGAGACAGCAACGTTGTCGATGGTGGGGCTGCAGACCAGCGGGAGGGTTCCAATAGTCTTGGTGGACTTGGGGTGGTCCCGGGCGTCGAAGGCGATGGTGTACTGCGACCACTTGAGGGGCCTGGAGGTCTCCGTGCTTGGGAGGGCGGCGTTGAGCTCGCGGGCGAACTGCTTGAACTGGTTGTTCGACTTTGGCGCCTGCGCCCCACCAAGGATGCAGGCAATGGTGCCCCTTGGGGCTTGGTAGCCACCATCTTCCTCGTCAGGGAGATTGCCGTTCTTTTCCGCAGCATTGGCCTGATTGCCAGATTGTTTCTGGTAGCCGCTCTTGCGTCCGCTCCCGCAGTAGCCACGGCCTCGGCCGCGGCCGCCACTGCCCTCTGCTTGCTCTCGCTCCTTTCTCAACCTCTTGAGGTCGAAGCAAGATTCTGTAGAGTGACCGCGCCTGTTGTGGTAGATGCAGAAAGGGCGGTGGTCATCTTTCCTCTCTCCAGGCTCAGGGGAGTCCCTGCGGGTGCCCTTCGCGTCAGGTTCTGCCGCGAGAACCGCGGTGGCCTTGCGTTTGGGCTCCTCCTTCTTTTTCTGGCTCCTAGACACCTCAGCGTGCTCGTCCCCTCTCGAGGACATCTTGACGAAGAGGAGTCCCTCTTCAGCCTTGGCGCATTTGTCTGCCAGGTCGAACAACTTCACCACAGAAGTGAGCTTGTCGTGGATGCCCAGCTTCTCGAGCATCCTGCTGTTTGTGACGCCCTCGCGGAAGGGGGCGAGGACTTGGGTGTCAGGGATGTTCGGGATCTTGTTGCGCACTTGGCTGAAGCGCTGGATGTACTTGCGAAGCGTCTCATCCTTCTTCTGGACCACCGCACGGAGGTCGTTGTGGGTGAGGGCGCGCTCGTACGTCCCCTTGAAGTTGGAGACGAACTGCTTGCAGAGGTCCTCCCAAGAGTTCACGGAGTCCTCGGGGAGGTTCAGGAGCCACGACAGCGCAGAGTCGCGAAGCGCATGCGAGAACCAGTTGGCCATGACCTTTTCGTCTCCACCTGCAGCTTGGATGGAGGTGGTGTAGAGCTGCAGGAACTCGATGGGGTTGCTGGAGCCGTCGTAACCCTTAGGGAGAGCCGGCCTGAACTTCGGGGGCCAGACCACGCGACGCAGGGAGCGGGTGAACGCCATGCAGCCTGTGGCGTACGTGGCGACCCCGTGCTGCAGCGCACTGCGGTTCTGCTGGCCTGACTGTTCTGGCAATTGCGCTGGAGCTCCATCCCCACACGAGCGCCGGGTGCGGTGCGCTGCACGATCAAGCAATCGTGCGGCGAGGACGCGTGCGAGGAAGCCCTCTGCGTCGCAGCAGGTGCAGGCCCTGGCGGGGGCGGAGGCGCATTTGTCACGACCGTGCCCAAAGGGAGGGGTGCATGTTGGACTGCGACAGAGCAGGGCGCGTCGTGGCGATGTCGACTAGGTGGTTGAGGCGCTGGAGCCACTGCTCGTGGGCCTCAGCGGTGGGCTGGTTGCGGACAAGCTCCTGCGCCATGAGCAGCGCGGTGTGAGGCGCAGGGTCCGTCCTACCAGGACCGGAACCGCTCGGGCGCTGCGTCGGGTGCGACGACTGTGCGTCCTCCTGGTGCTCGAAGTTGCGTTCTGGCTCCTCTGCATGAGGGCCCGAGGGGGCGCGCTCTTCATGGCGGGGTCGGCCCTGTCGTGCGCGGGTGGCCGCGGTGCCTGGCGGGGCGCACGCTCCTTCAGGCACGCGTCGGTTGACGCGGGCGGCGCGTGTAGCGCGGGTGTTCGCCATGGCGCGGAGACGGTTCGAAGGTCGTTGACGCGCCTCAATTCCCTACCCGGCGCGCCAAATGTCGGGTTATGACTCCCTAGAATCGGGGGTAGTCACTTCATGAAGTGTAGTTCGTGAAGGGGATTGAACACGGAGGTCAAGACCCTCAAGGGACACGGCGACGATGCTCGCCGGACCTGAAGACGAAGCACCCACGAGAGAGATAGACACCGGCCCGTACCCAGGTTCACGGCCCTCGTGAGGAGGTAAGACCACTACTCCTGCTTTTCTGTATTGGATTACGATGGTTAAAGTACAGCAGAGCTTGCCTAGGATCCCCTTGAGGCAATTCTTGCCTGGGGAGGGAAGCGATAGTCTTCTTCCTCCTCCAGCCAGAGGCTACCCTACTTTGTATTGCTAGGGTTTACAAGCGTGGTTACAAGCAATTGGCCGACCTCCTCTACAATGGATGTCTTCGTGCTTTTATAGGCGCCTCTGGCGCTCTCCTTCGGCTTGGCCTTCAAGGTGGTTCCGACACGGCAGTGGCGTAGAGGTGCAGGAGTCCACCATGGCCCATTCGTCCATGGATGCGGTCCATCACTGATAAAGGTGGGCGCGGTGGCCGACAGGCGGCCGACCGCGCCGTACTGTCCGCAGGGAGGGCAGTCTCTGAGGTGGAGCCCTTGATGAAATACTCTTTGGACGGTTGCGCCGTCCACCTGCTTTATCACTAGAGTGGAAGGTCCTTAGTTGTTTCGTCTGTCAGCCCGCGTGCGAGGCATGGGGGGAGTGGGCTCTCCATACCCCAGTTCCCACTGGGCCGACACGTACGTCTAAGGGGGGAACTTGAGCATCGCGACTCAGGGCTCTTACCTCTCCTAGGCCTAAACTCACCCCGGCCTTGCGGAGTCATTGCTCCAGCATACCGAAGTGGCGGAGTCATGACACGAAGAGATGGGTCCTACTGACGCAGAGAACAAATAGACATGAAGATGAGTCCAAAGAGACCTCTCGAGGGGCATGCAAGCTAAAAGCAAACTGCAAATAAGATTATATTACAGGCCAAAATGTCGCAAATGTCTAAGCATAATATTGTTTAAGGTACAAGCGCACGCAGGCGCAATGACGTGTAGCTCAGGCGTAGGTGTCATCGTCTTGGACCTCCTCCACTGCGACCTCCTCGGTCTCGGCAGAGGCGGCCTCCTCCTCGCTGTCTTCCGCCACAGCCTCTGCACGCCTGAAGCGGTTGCAGAAAGCATCGACTTGCTCGCGGAGGGAGTTGGAGACCCTACGTGCATCATCGCCTTGGGCGGCCTCCATCACGGTGGAGAAGTCGAAGCCTGGCGTGAGGATCCTGAGGTTGGTGAAGATGCGATCGACGACCACCCCGAGGAGCTGCCGGCTCTCGTCCTCTATCATCTCGCGAAGCTCGGCGACAGGGCCCTCGAGCACCGTGAAGAGCTGGTCGAAGTACACCAGCTACATGGCAGCGTCGCCACGGCCTCGGACCTCGGTGTGCGGCACGTCCGCGCCAAGCTGCACAGCGAGCTCGTTGCCGCGGGCGACCAGCGCCTCGAACATGCGCTCACGCCGCTTCGTAACCGCGCGAGTCGCCTGGGCAGAGTCCGTCGCCCGCTCCATCGCGGGAGCCACCTGCTCCTCCACATCCTTGGCCAGGGAGTTGAGGTCATGGACTGCCTCGTTGCGGGCCTCCTCCGCTCGGTGACGACCATCCTTGGCGCGCTTGAGGCGGGCCTCCAGCTTGGAGCTGGCCTTTTCAAGCCCGGCGATCCGCTGAGAATCTGCGACATGTCTGGCCTTGAAGCGGTCCTCCTGCTTCTTGGCCAAGTCACGGTACTCCTGAGACTTGGTCAGCCGAAACTGCTTCTCGCGCTCCGCAACGACATCTTCCGCCTCTTTCTTCTTATCGATGAACCGCTGCTCGAAGCGTTCATAAGCACGCTTCTGGGCAGCGACGTTCTCGTCGTACCGCGAGAACGCCTGGGCTAGGTCTTCTTCGCGCGCCTCAAGCTCCTCGCACTGGGTGGCTAGGTCCTGCTCCACCTGAAGCCGTTGCTCGTCGCGCTGCCGCAGTTCCTTCTCCTTGAGGGCCACCTGCTGTTCACGCTCGGCAAGGCCCTTGCGATCCCCCTCCAGGGTTGCCTGCGCGGCCTGGTGGGCAGAGAGCAGCTGGGTCTCCAGCTGGCCCAGCTCACGGCGCTTCTGCGCCAGCGAGCCCTCCATTGCCTGGCGCTCGGCCGTGGCTGCGCGTAGGAGCTCCGCAGCGGTGTCACGTTCCTCTTGGAGGGGCGCGAGAAGTTCTGCAGCGTCGCGGATGGCCCCCTCGCAGACCTCCTTGGCGAACCGGGTGGCCTCCTCACGTGCGGCCTGCAGTGCCAAGTCCTCCTGCCGGCGCGCCTCAATTGCTGCATTGAAGGACGCCCACGACCTCGCGAGCTCCTCCCGCCAATGGGCGAGCTGTATGTCTCCGAGGGCGAGGTGCGCCTCCAAGCCCTCCAGGGACTCCCTTACAAGGCCAAAGGCGACCTCGCGGCGCCCCGTGGCCCAGTCCCAGCCACGGAGGACCAATTCCTGGCTTGAGGAGGGCCCAGCCCCGGCGTCGAGTCCCGAGAGCCTGGCCCCAGGTTGAGCTGAGGGGCTAGGCAGGGTGTAACGCCCCGGGGTTTTTTCCCAATTAGATTTTTGTTGTTTTTCTTTTTTGCATCATCATGACATCACATCATCATGCATTTGTCACTTCTTTTATTTTATTGCATTTAAAATTTGAATCACACCCTTCAAATACAAATTCCACTATTAAATCTAATTGCAAGTCAAATCAATATAATATTTAAATTCTTTTCAAATATTCAAACTAATATATTAAATTGTGTATTTATTTGAAACAATAATTATTGCCAAAAGTTATATATCTTTTTTTTTAAAACATAAAACATAAATGAATTAAGTAAAAGAAATAAAACCAGGGAGGAAAAAAACTTATCTGGCCGAAGCCACCCTTGGCCCATCTAGCCTTGGCCCAGCCCACTCCCCCCATCTCCTTCTTTGTACGGAGACAGAGGGAGACCTCGCTTTACAGAGAGGCAGCCATGGCTGCCCCCACCTCAACCACCCCCCTCCCCTCTACTTAGCCCCCTCCTCTCTGTCCAAACCCTAACCTCCTTCCTCCCCTCTCTCTGCGCCGCCGCCGCCCCCTATCTTCCTTCCTCTTCTCCTCTGTTCTTCTCCACCGAGACCACCACCATAGCCACCTCTCCGTTGCCCCGCCTCTCCGGTGTCGTCTAAGAACTACGAGGAGGCCCAATACCTGCGCCTCGACGTCCTCGACATCCTCCACGAAGCAATCTAGCCGGGAGTTCGTCTCCGCGACGAGCTCGTCCCCGTTCGTCCCCGACTCCGGCGGCCCTCCGCCTCCGATTCCGGCGAACCGGACCTCCCCCGCACCGAATGACTCCTCCGACGAAATCGCGGTGAGCTCCCGGTCCAATCCCCACCTCCCCCCTCTCTTTTTACGGCGGAATCGACGAATCCATCGCCGGCCTCCTCCGGTCCGCCATGAACTCCATGGCCGAGCTCAAAGCTCGTGACTTTGAACCCCCCTTCTCCCTAGACAGGGTCCTCGAGCCCCTGCACACACACACACGCCACGCCCCCTCCCCCATCCGCACACGCACACGGCAGCCGCGGCACCGCCCGTTCGTGGTCGCGGCAATCGTTTTCCTCCGCCGCAGCGAATCGTCTCCTGCGGATTCAGTTTCTCAAAAAACGGGACACTTTCTGCACTTAAAAAACAACTCGTAACGGAGTCCATCACATACACCTGCTCGGCCCACTGGCTAGCGCAGCAACTCGTCCTCGCCCAAGCGCGCGCGGCGTGAGTTCGATCCCCAGCCGGCCGAATAAAACCCCACTTTTCTATTTCTCACGCACCCTGACAGGTGGGTCCCGCTGGTCATTGACTGCGGGAGCCCGCACTGCACACACCCGCCTACGTGGCGCCTAGGGCCCGCGTATCAGCCGCTGTGTCTAGCCCACCTCCGGTGCAAAAAGCCCAGATCCAGATCTGGATCTGGATCTTTACACTAAGCCCCCTGTTTTTCCGGTTTTGCACAGAGAGCCCTCCCAGATAGTTTTTCCATCACAAACAGGTCCTGCAGAAACACCCCTAAACTTAATATGTTAATAACTTTAATTCTATAACTCCAATTAAAATAATCTTTATATGTATTTGTATCAGAAAAATGCAAGGAATATTAATATGCCATTCATATGCCATTTTGCATCTTTTATTTTAATTGCTTAGTGTAATTTATTTGTTGCACCTAAATAATTAAATATGGAATATGTTTGGCTTTATTTAATTATTGCCCTATTTCATTTAATTTAATAAGATCACCCATGCCATGTGTTGCCATATTAACCAACATTTAATATTGTTGAGTAGATAAATAACTTGCAACTAAATATTAATTGACGGGATTGCGCTCCCGCTTAATTTGGATTAATTGCATTTGTTTTGCATCTTGCCATGTCATGCATCATTCTCGTTTGACCATGCTGGATTTTTGCCGTAGTTGTAAAATGCATCTTTTACGCTTTCCAGTGTTTGTTGCTTATTCGCGGATACGACGTTGAGATGTGTGAGCAACGACAAGATCTGCTTCCATGCGGGATTCCAGGCAAGCAAAGTTTGCTTGCTTCCATGCGGGATTCCTGCCGTTGATCTCTGCTACCCTAGTATTCGATTCTTGAATTGCGATCCCATCACATGTTTATCCTGCAGCCTATACAGCTTTATCCCCACATCCCATCACCTGTTTAATGTTTATCTGTTGGCCTTGCGAGTCGTAGCGCATGCTTAGAGTTGTTTCTGCAAGTCGCCTGTTGGTATTATGTTTCATCTGCTTAGTATGATAGATTGTTCTACTTTAATAAAATGCTATCTTGTGTTGGGGTATTATAATTAAAAGATAAGGCACTAGGCGGAAGGCCTTGCGAGGTGCTTTGTTCTGCTCAGTGTCGACCTAGGAACTGAGATTTTGTCCTTGGATCCAATTTTGAGCGCACTAACCACTTGTGGGAGGTCCTATGGAGCCCCCCTCGACTTTGAATGGATCTACAGCTTGTCCATGTGCCGCAACTAGTTCGGGTTTTCCATTTGCTCATATCCATGTACATGATGATGATGATTGATAAGAGGTTACATGATACGTGGGGTCATATAGGGGTGGTGCGCGCAAAGCGGGAAGTTCCTACTGTGGTTTGAGCCGCATGGCGCACAGACACAAACTAATGAGTCCGCAATTGAGATTCGGCCGGACTCTTGAAGGAATAAGTCATGTTGAGAAGCCCTGATGCTTGCTTGGGTTGATCATGCGAGTATGGGTACAATAGTGCACCCCTGCAGGGTATAATCTTATCGATGAGCCGTGTCCACAGTTATGGACGACTTTGGTGATGATGCTAGCTAACAAGATCTAGACAACTTACATCTATCCAATGTTTTAAATTGACTAGTAATATAGAATTACTTTCACGATAAATTATAACTAAAACTGTTCAATGTGTGAGTTTTCCCGAATTGCTTCCTCATACTTGGTTGAGGGGGTTAATTCGAGAATGGGTTATGTTTGGTGTTAGTTGTAGTTGTTTACTTTATGCGCTCTCTTATCTCTCTCTGATTAGACGGAAGTTGTAGCGTGTCTCTCTAGGTTGCTAGTGCTGTTGCCGCTAAGTCCACCTCCCCAATATTTTGGGAGATGGTGTAGAAAGTAGGAAAGTCGGTTTTGCTTGCCAGGGAGTGCCCTGACCCTCTTTTGGGATGTGCTTTATGTGCAGTCAACAAGTTTAAAGTCCGACGACGTTAGCTTGGGAATCCCTCCGCCCGAGGCGCAACTGCCTCCCTTTGAGGCACCCCTCAGTGGGGCCTGTGGAGGCCGTCTCCACTGGCCTCGTGGCCTCGTCAGCCACGGCCTCAGCCGTGGCTCTCTTCACGTCTGCAGCCTTGCGAAGCCTGCGACGCTTCGCATGCACAAGATCGCTGGCAAAAACCCAGGAAAAGATCTTCAAGAGAGGAACGGCAGTATCGACCCACGCCAGGCCTGGTGAGCGCCAGGAGGGCATGGTCTTGGCGCCTGACCCCTCCGGAGGCGTCACCGCTTTCCTCTTGGAGGGGACGTCGGATGGCCTCACCCAGAGCGGTCCACGGCGGCCTTGGTGTGAGGCTCGCGCCTTCCCGGAGAGGCCTCCGCGCCGGAGGCCTCCCCCTCCTCAGCCTCCTCCTCCACGGGGCGTGAGGGAGCCACCACGAAGGCATCGTCATCGCCTGACGAGATGTCACAAACCTAGTCAAGGAATGGCCCGGCCCTCGAAGAAGACACCTCCCCTGCCGTGGCCTCCTCCTCACCTTGCCCAGCTCCTGAGGCCGAGGGAGAGTCCGCCCCCTCCGCTCCTCGCGTCTTTGGCAGTGGCACCTCCATCCCCGCCAAGCCTGTCGGGGTGAACAGAGGCATCCCCTCCAAGATGGCCATGCGCTCCGTCATGTTGTATTGGTGGAGAGGCCGGAGCGTCATGGGGAGCTGATCCACGGCAGGCACCATCGGGTTGACAAAGAGCGCAAACAGGACATTGTCGACGGTGTCCTTGTCGTTGTCCTTGCAATGAAGCCGCATCTTGTCGTTCGGCCCCGAGTACATCCACATGGGCATCAAGTGTGCCTAGAGGGGAGCAATGCGGCGCGTCACAAGGTCCGCCCCGATGATCTGCCCCGTGAGGCCCTCCTCGCGAAGGAAACTCAGGCGCCCCATCAGGATCGCGTTCCTCGCGCCGTCGAAGGTCGCCTTGCCCCAGTGGGAGTTCTTCAACGGTGGCTCGTCGGGGACCTCGAGGAAGGCGCAGGGATGCTCCACCCCGACGAAGAACCACTTCTGGCGGAAGTCGTCCACCTTCTTCGTCACCGAGGTGACGGCCTTGTCTTCACTCCATGACATGGGGATGTAGACACTCCCCATGCCGTCGACGATGCGGAATGAGACGCACCCGGAGTGCTCATTCTTCGCCGTGCTCCGGAGCGCGTAGAAGCACCGGAACAGCCCCACCGTGGGCTCCAAGCCCAGGTATGCCTCACAGAGATATGCGAAGACGGCGAGGATGAGGATGGAGTTGGGGTGCAGATGCAGCAACTACACCTAATAGAACACAAGTACCGCCTCCAGGAATGGCGAGAAAGGCGGCGAGGCAGTGCTGGAATATCGGAAAATACCCTCGCGGGTGTTTCCTGTGCGCCGCGGGCTTCAGTGCGGAGGCGCCGTGCTCATTCGTCCGGTCCGCAACCAGGTAGCGGACCTTGGCGAGTGCCTTCTCGTTGACGCGCACGCCCAACAACGCCGCGCCCTGCATGACCTCAGAGGCCTTCGCCTGGGAGGAAGACCCTGCAGCGGCCTTGCCCTTGCTCTTGAGGGGACTCGTTGCCGGGGGCTCGGTGTGCCGCGGAAGACGGAAGGAGCAGAAATCGCAGAAGAGAGCGGAGGCGGAGAGCTCGAGATGGCGGAGGCTTCTGCGAGAAGAATTGGAAACATTTTAGGCTCCCTGCTCCGGCGCTCGGGCTTTATGTCACCTCAAGGAGCAGTTACCGGGGCGTGGTGGGACCCCCCCACGACGCACGCCCCAGATCGTGCGCAACTGTTACTTGTTTGAGTGACGCGTGGCTCGGGCCGGCCGGGCACTTTGGGCCCACGACGCTCCGCCTTCGGCCATGGGCTCACTCGCGCCCATCGTGACCTGTGGGCTACTGTCGGCCCAGTGGAGACTGGGCTATGAAGAGCCCACTCCCCCAGGCCTCGCACGCGTGCTAATCAGACAAAACGACTAAGGACCAAGCCTCACCGCTTGGCGAGACCCTCGAGATGCAATTCCCCTCGAGGGACTGAAGAGGAAGCAAGGGCCTCAAGGGGACCCTCGCTTCAGGAGACCCTCCTGAGGCACAACGCGACTCAAGGGAAGTCAACAGGAATCCCTCCACATGCCTCCCCAGGCATGGGGAAACGTAGCGGCCAAGGATTTACGGCAGGGCGCACATTGCCTCTGCCATGCCCACATGGTGACGCAGGCACTCCCGTTGCCGTCTTGGTGATAAAGGAGTCAATAAAGTTGTGCCGCCTGCTCCAGGAATGCCAAGACCTTCCTGTCTAGTGATAAAGCAGCTGGACGGCGCAACCCTCCAAGGAGAACGTCATCGCGGGCTCCACCTCAGAGACTGCCGTCCCTGCGAGCAGTACTGCGCGGTCGGCCGCTGGTCGGCCACCGCGCCCAACTTTATCGATGATGGACCGCGTTCATGGACGATCCCGCGGTAGTGTACTCCTGCTCCTCCACACCACTGCCGTGTGGGAGCCACTTTGGACGCCAAGCGGAAGAAGAGCGCCTGCGGCGCCTATAAAAGGAGGAAGACCTCCATCGTAGAGACGGTCGGCCAATTTCTTGCTACAACACTTGTAAAACCCTAGCACTACTTAGTAGAAGAGCCTCTGGCTGGAGGAGGAAGAAGATCATCGCTTCCCTCCCTAGGCAAGAACTGCTTCAAGGGGGCTCTCGGCAAGCTCTGCTATACTGTAACCTCCATAGTTCAATACAGACAAGCAGGAGTAGCGGTCTTACCTCCTCACGAGGGCCGTGAACCTGGGTACGGGCTGGTGTCTATCTCTGTCATGGCTGTTTCGTCTCCAGGTCCAGCCAGCACCATCGCCGTGCCCCTCGAGGGTCTTGACCTCCGCGTTCAATCCCCTTCATGAACTACCCTTCAGGAAGTGACTACCCCTGTCCCTAGCGAGTCATAACCCGACAGATGTGCAAGTTTCTCATTGCGAGCATGCACAACTAAATTGGAATACATGCTTATGATTAGTTCATACTTGGATGCTCTATATTATTTATCTACAAATGCATATCCTATGTTACTACATGAATTATCTTACCCATGCAACGCCCGTACATCCGTACCTATGCCTGCATTATTTTAATCCTGCCGTCTACATCAATCACAAATTCTTCTGCTACCGTTATTTCACTACTGTCTCTGCTATAAAACTGTTGCTACTGATAATCTATCTCGAGCAAGTCTATTCCCAGGTGCAGCTGATCTGACAAATCATCTGTTGAATCTTATAAATCATCCCGTACATCCGTCCCTATGGAATACTGATAAGAAGTTTCCCATCGTGCCATCCACTCAGGGAAAGGTACAACTCTGAACTCCGCTGCTGCTCTTGATTCTCCGTCTGTGTTGAGTAAGCTTATCACACCACCACAAGCTACACGCTCTGTTACTACTGTTGAATCGGAAGTTAATTATGATGATGTTTCTACTGTTCTTGATGAAACTGGTTTATTAGTTCCCTTTTTTATGCTACTATTGGTAAATCTGAAGAAATTGAAAATGCTGAAATTCCTGATGAAAATGCTGAAACACCTGTTAATTCACCTGAATTTACTCGTGATACCTATGATGAGCGTGATGATATGTATGTGGATCTTGATGATGCTCTTGTTGAATAAATAATTGCTATGAAAGATGCTAGTGCTATTAAAAAACTTGTTGAAAAACGTGTTGTTAGATATAAATTATCTCCTAATGCTAAATTTGCTACATCTCCTATAAACATTAAAGATAAATCTTATGATTTCTCTCTTGATTTGGCTCATATAGCTATTGTTGAAAGAGAACCTTTCTGTGGAACTGAAAATTAAAGTGATGTAGAACACATGAATGTATTGTCTTATTTGAGTGGAATATTTGCTGAGGACACTAAAAGACACACTTACTTTGTTCCTAAAATATTTCCTTTATCATTAAATGGAGAAGCTAAAACGTGCTATAATAATTTGTCTCCTGTTTCAGTTACTAGTCCTAAGGGTTTTCTTGATGCTTTCTTTCAAAAATATTTTCCTGCTAGTGCTCAACATGATGCTTTGTTAAGAATCTATAATTTTAATCCAGATGAAGATGAGAATTTGCCTAAGCCTTGGACACGCTTTTGTTGCATATTAAGAGGCAAGTCGAAGCATGATTTGGAGAAAAATGATCTACTTGATATATTTTATAGTGGACTAACTGCTGAATCTAGGACATACCTGGATATTTTTGCTAGTTGTGTTTTCAGGAAAAGGACTCTCGAAGAAGGTGAAGAATTATTGGCTACGATATGCAAGAATAATGATGATTGGGATATTCCAGAACGTACTCCAACACCTCCACCAACACCGAACAAGAGAGGAATGATTGAATTAAATGAAAAAACGACGAGGGAAGCTAAAAGATCTCTTCAAGAAAGTGATATTCAATATGAATATGTGAAGTATTTACCTCCTATTGAAGAATTATGTAAGCCTATTCCTCCTCCAACCGTAATTGAGGTACACTCTCTCCAAGGGTTTGATGATAGAGATATCCCTTATTCTAAACCTCCTGCTCAATGTTTAGATGAATGTGATGATTTTATTACTAAGCAATGCAATTTTAATATGAGAATAGAGAATCATTTAATGGAAAATTCTCGTGCTATTAGTGATTTACATGATATTGTTGATAGAACTTCTAATGATGTTAAAATGCTCATTAAACACTTTCATATGGTTCAAACTCAAATAGATCAACTCACTAAAGCGCAAAACGAATTGCTAGTAAATAACTCTATAGCTAAAGAAAAACTTGTTTGTGAAGTAACAACTAGAGGTGGTAAATCTACTCAAGATACTTTGTATCCTGAAGGACATTATAAAATAATTGAACAAGATTCTCAAAGAGTTAATGAACCTAGTACTCCTTCTAGAAAAAAGAAAAAGAAACATAAAACTGTTGTAGAATCCTCTGAACATGTTAATGATTCTAATAGTATATCTGTTTCTGATGCTGAAACTGAAAGTGGTAATGAACACAACAATGATAATGTTAATCACAATGATATTAATAAAAATGCCAATTTGGATCAAGAAGAAATAGAAGAGGAACCTGAAAAACTTGCTAAAAATAATAAGTATACTAAAGAAGATTTTATTGCTAGGAAACATGGTAATGAAAGAGAACCTTAGGTCCAAAAACCAATGCCTTTTCCTGCTAAGCAACTTAAAACAAAATAGTAAGAACATTACAATTAATTTTGTGATTGGATGAAACCATTGTTCTTTTAAATTCCTTTGACTGATGCTATTAAGTTGCCTCCTTATTCTAAATATATGAAAGATATTGTAACTAACAAAAGGAAAATTCCTAATGAGGAGATATCTACTATGCTTGCTAATTGCTCTTTCAATGGCAATGTTCCAAAGAAGCTTGGTGATCCAGGTATACCAACTATTCCTTGCTCTATAAAAAATAATTGTGCTAAAACTGCTCTATGTGATTTGGGAGCTGGAGTTAGTGTTATGCCTTTCTCTCTTTACAAGAGACTTACCTTCATAAATTGATACCTACTGATATATCTTTGAAAATGGCTGATAAATTTACTGTTGTTCCAGTTGGAATTTGTGAGGATGTTCCTGTCCAAATAATTACTAATTTCTTAATTATGACTGACTTTGTTGGTCTTGAAATACCTGAAGATGATAATATGTCTATTATTCTTGGAAGACCTTTTCTAAATACTGCAGGGGCTTTTATTGATTGCAATAAATGAAAGGTTACTTTTAATGTTCATGACAAGGAGCATACTTTTTATTTTCCCTAGAAAGTTGATAGAATGCATGGAGTTAATACAATTACCAATTTGAGATCTATTAGAGTGGGAAGTATTGATTGCCCATATAAATAAGAATACAAAACTCTCAAGATTGGATCCATACCAATTCAGTATAAGGTAACATGAGTGTCTCATTTGGTTTAAAATCTTTCATGTTATCTAAAATTCATTTGGTGGCAAGACTTGATCAACCTTGCTAACAAATACATTTTAAATGCATAAAGAGGCTAAATAATTTTCTTTCTCTCATCCTTGTTATACCTACTGTAATGTTATTTTGTTTGCAATGTTTAGTTGAATTTGTTGTTAGAAAACAATTTTTCAATATTGAATTTAATATTGCAAAATACCAAAAAATGAAAAAAAATAAAGTTTCTGAGAAAAATAATTTTTTTATACGAAAAATCATATTTTTCGAGGAGCCTCCTGGAAGTGCCAGAGAGCCACCAGGGAACCCACAGGGCCACCTCACCACATGATGGCGCGGCTGTCCTTTGGCTGCGCCAGCACACGGTGTGGGGCCCATAGGCCCCCCACTTGCTCTCTCTCCTTGCCATGCCTTCCTGTTGCCCGAATAACCAATCCCGGATATCTCAAACTCGTGTTCTTGCTGCTCATCTCCTGGTTTTTCGATCTCCATATTCAGCCAATTTTTGTTGCCGAAATTTGGTGCATCTCCTCTCCGGTATGTGACTCCTCTGAATATCCAAATAGAATTTTGTTTAGTGGTGTATATATGAAGTATTTTGCTGTTGTAGGTATCTTGTTTAGTGAGTTTGAATGCTTGTTCTAAGTTGAAATAACTAGTTTTGATGCATGCTTAAGCCTCTAGCAAGTCACTATAGTAGTTTCCCTTCATTTAGTTGGCTAAAAACCGATTTTCATGATGTTTGTTGAAAATCTCAGAACATGGAAGGAAATGCATTTGCACTAGATCTTACTGAGATAGTGGTGCAAGGGAAGTTTAAAGTTCATAGGGAAGAAGGAGTATACCCTGCCATCTACCCATGCTCGCAATTCATGGAATTTGCAGGGATTACGCAAGATTTCCATACTCGCATGTCAAATGCAGGATTGGAACGTTTTCTTGAGGATCAACTTTTCCAATATGCTATTTTGTCTATATCGGTGGTGCAGGATTTCTGCTGCAATTTGAACTCATCTAACCCCACCGTGCATTAGAAAATTTACAACAAATCCGTGGACTTGCCTTTTGGTGTTTTCTGTTCAGCGATGAGAGTTCCACATGGAGGATCATTGGAGAAGCGGAAGGGGAACCCAAGGCCATTGATGGATTTGTATGAAGAGATTTGCTATGGGAGGAGTTTCTCTAAGGAGGACGGTAAAATCAGGAGTATTCATCTCCCTTCCATTCGTTATTTCGCATACTTCATTGCTAAATGTGTTCTAGCTAGGAGATCAGCTAGTAAATTAGGCTTGTCTGATTTAGCTTTTCTAGCTGCTGCTTTGCGTAGCGATAAAACTTCTAACTTGGGTGCTTTGATTGCTCACCGTTTCGCTACTAACCGCGAGAAGGGAGAAATTTGTGGAGGACTAGTCGCTTCATGATTATTAGCTTTGCATTGCTTGGAACCCCATCCTCAGGATATTCTGCTACCTATACAAAAACTTGATATTGATTCAATAAAGAAACATGAATTTATTGGTGAGGATGGTAGCTTGTATTATCTCCCTTATATCATAACTTTTCCAAAGAAGAAATACTATAAAGTATCTACCATTGAAGGAATTGTTATCTTGCATACGTCTGTTCTTAACCTTGTTGGCAGGGAGAACTTGTCATTCTCAGATGCTGAGTTGGACACACTTAGGGAGCAGACCGGCCCGGATAGTAGGGGCAATGATGAGGAGTATGGAGGTGGTTTCATTCAGCCCCCGGAGACACCCAACTTCGTGTACTCGGATGCGGGGTATGCAGGACCTTTGGGATCTTCCTCCACCGCAGCCGATGCGGAGTACGACTACACGGGGCATAACCCACCGAGTTGGGGTGATTATTCACCTTGGGGTTGATCTCCACTTAGGCCAAAAGCCTAAGATTGGGGGGAGGTATACCGATAGCACACTTATTTACATATCATTATCATTCGATACTTTGTATATCCATGTTTCGTTTTAGTTTTCTTTCCTTCTTTCATTTGTTCATGCTTTGTTTGCTTTCCATAAACTCAAAACTACCAAAAATGTTTTTGTTATTTCTCTTGCTGAATTCTTCTAGTATCTAGTATTAATATGCTTAGTATTTATTTTAGTTCAATATGCAAAAACATAAAAATATTTTTCTTTGTTGTGTGCTGTTTCGCGCAGGGACAGATTTCTGCTGTCCACCGTTAAATTTATAACTTTTCACAGAAACGTCGGAATGACCTGAAATTTCGTGTGCATATTCAACTTTCATTAGTTTTGCGTTTTCTGATATGGGCATGTTAAGGTCCTCGAAAAAATTCGTCTTTGCTGGCTGTTCTGTTTTTTAGTTTCCAAATCCAAAAACCCAAAAATATTTATTGTTTCTCTTTGCTTTAGTATAGTTTGTTTCAGAGGTCATTATCTTCATTTACTCCATGGAGCTTCGTTATTATCTCATATCTTTCAAGCACACAAGTGATAAGTCAATTATGATTATCTATGACAATTTCGAGTTGGGTAAGAGGCTGGTAATGAACTCTATTTGTTTCTCATTTTTTTACATATACTCATTCATGTGAGCATGCTTAGATGGTTCGCATAAGGTATATGTCGGTTGATGGATGCTTAGTAGTTCGTGTTCTCTTATGATCATTTCCAATTTATTTATGATGGATGTTATGTTTCTATGGATATTTGCTTGCATTGTTTTGCTCATAATAGAATATGACATTGTGGTATCCTCCTCTGAATAATTCATTTGAATTGACTTGGCACATGCTTACACATGTTATGACTGAAAACAAAAAGCAATTAAGACTTGATGACATATTTTGCCTCAAAGTTCTTGTATCTTTATTATGCCTCCATTAATTCTATTTCGTCGCAAGCATGATTATGACGGTTATTGCTCTCTTAAATTATTGCTTTCCCATCTTTTGCTAGCCTCCACTTGTACTAAGCTGAGATAATGCTTGTGCTTCCAAATCACTGAAAACCAAGTTATTCCAAAGAGTCCACCATAAATACCTATGCATGGTATTTCAAACCATTCAAGTAAATTCGCATGTGCTACCTTTAAAACCTTCAAACACTTCTCAATTTGTGCCACTGTTTTGAGCTCATGAGGAAGTAGTAGTTGGTCTTGTTATCTTCCATACTAATTAAGTAATTGACTTGCATCCTACATCTGCTCGTCACTAATTTTGCAAAGGGCTGGTCAGACTATTCTAATATAAAAAAAGGATTTGAGAAAATAAAAAATAGGCATTCCTCCATGGTTTGAGATTGTTTGGTGGGCACCCGAGGATTCGGTTAGCCATGGTTTGTTAGCAAGGTGGGGAGGAGTGTCAAGCTATCAAAATGAATGAATATAAAGATGCATATTATAAGTGCTTAGTATGGAAGATAACAAGAACTCTATTGCCATTTGTTGACCTAACAACCACCACTCAAAAACAATTTTACCTATGTTTTCAAAATGATAAGAAGCTCTAGCACATGTTGAATCCCTACTTCCCTCAATGAAGGGCATATCTTTTACTTTACTGTTAAGTCACCATCCTTCTTTGAGCACCTTCTTGAGAGCATAATTGTTATTCTTAGTGTAATGTGCTTGTCCCTTCATATGTTAACCGCGATGTAATCTAGATGCTTTTATCTTTGATATCTTTATCTCAAGTCTTCCCTTGAAACTGAAAGGTGCCTGGGCATTTATGTTTTGCTGTTCCATTCGGGCAAGCGAGACACCACTTTATCTTACTTTCTTATGATCCTTGCAATCCTATGAGTTGATATGTTTCATGTTATTTATCATCGGTATAATTGGCATCTTTTCATGGTTTACATAACTATTGGGTGACACCGTTTATATATGTCTTGTTATGAATAGTCTAAGCATTTGCCCTCATATCGAGAATATTTACATCACATGAGCAAATAAGTTCGTGAAATTTCTTTTATCGCACTTAATTGGTAACTGAATTGCTTGAGAACAAGCAATAAGCTAAGCTTGGGGGAGTTGATACGTCCAAAATGTATCTGTTTTCCCGAACACTTTTGCTATTGCTTTACCTCCAATTTGTGTGTTTTGAATGCAACTAACACGGACTAACATTGTTTTCAACAGAATTACCCTGGTGTCCTTTTTGTGCAGAAATATCAAATTTAGGGGAAAAAGCCCGAAAGACATCTAGAAGTTATTTTCAATCCGAGAGGGACCAGGAACAACGAAGACCAATTGGAGAGGAGCCACGAAGGCTCCTCACCATGTGGTGGTGCGGGTGGGCCCTGGCCGCGCCAGCAGTTGGTGAGGCCCACTCGGCCGCTTCCTCGCGACCGTCTCACGGCTATAAGACCCTCCTGACCTAAAAATGCATGGGGGATATCGACTTTTCCAGAGAACATCAACGGACGCCGCCGCCATCATGAACCCTAGTTCAGGGACCAGATGTCTCTGTTCCGGCACCCTGCCGGGATGGGGAATCGAAGGGGATCATCGCCATCGTCATCGCCAACGCCTCTCCATCAACCATCCATGTGTGAGTAATCCACCGCTGTAGGCTTGAGGGTGTCGTCGTATCGGCATAATTGATAGAAGACGGGGGTCCTCTAGCCTACGTATGGATTGTGGGGAAGAAGGTTGGAGTCGTCGAGGTCGAGATTGAACACGGCGAGTTTACCCAGCTTCGGATCCCACAGCGGTGGCGGGATCCTACGTGCTGCTATAATTCACTATGAGGCAATAGCCGTGAACAGGTTACAATGAGTATGATGCCTATGAGATTGTCTCTGCCCTAAAGGCTCCCTGGTGGCCGGCTTATATAGGCGGCCAGACCCCAGGGTACAAGGTAAGTACTTGTCCGGCAAGTAAACAGAGTCCTAGACCTAGCCGGCTTAGTTACCGCCTTCCGTCTTGGGCTCGGTGGCTTGGTGGGCTTAGGCCTTCCGCCTTCCTTGGACCGTCCGCCTACTTCCTTGCACGTCAGCTATCTGGGCCGCCCGGCAGGCCTTGGCCTTACCACCCTTGGGCCACCCTGTACTAGCCGGATTGATCCATGCTGGTTATACCCCTAGTTGATATATCCCCAACATTAGCCCCCAGAAGGGTTGAAGTTCTCCAGGCGCCGGCTTCTTCTTGATTCTTCATCTGCCAAAGTTGGCGGCTGCAGGACTTGAACCATTCTGAAAATCAACGAGGCACGCGTGCCTTGATGTTGACACGCGGCCGCCTTTATCCATCATGGAAAAGACGGCTACTCGGCAATCTTTGCCGAGCATTCTTCTTGACGGTTATCGCCTAGCCGGCTTCACGACAGTTTGAAAACAGACTAAGCGGGAATCTCGCCACGATCACAAATTGCGGGAAAAGAGGAGGCGTGGAGATCGTGCAATCATGGGCTGCAACGGATGTTGGACACGTGTCCGACTAAAAACGCCGTTGCACAGGGAGCAACGCCTGGCCCTACAAATAGGTAGCCAAACGGTCCATTTCTTTACCCTGCCTTTTGCTCTCCTCGCGCCCTTGCCTCTTCCGCTTCTTCGCTCCCAGCCTCCGAACGAGCTCCGGCGAACTTCTCTCCTCCGGCGACCTTTTCTGACGGCGATGTCCACCGGTCCAGCTCACTCGACGGCGTCGAGCGGTCCGGCGACCGAAACCGCGCTCGCGGCGTCGATGGGCGGCGCCATTACTCGCCCCGCTCCGGCGGCGACGGCGGGCAATGTCTCCGTCGTCCCCCCTCGGGCTTCTGCCACGCGCGTCCCGGCGGCGGGCCTTTTCTCTCCTCCACCAAATACCGCGGCGACGGCGGCGACGAGCGCCCCCGGCGACGAGGAAGAAGAAGCGCCGGACCTCGGGTCCCGCTATTGGCTGCCTTCCATTGTCGACGAGGACGCCCTCCAAGATTTGGAGGCAGTCGGCTACCTCCCCACTCGGGAGGATTGCCGGTGGAGGGCCGCCTTGGGAGACATCATTCCGGCCCCGGAAGCCGGAGAACGGGTAATCCTTACCTCCCATCTGGTCAGGGGAATGGCTCTTCCGCCTTCCGCCTTCTTTAGTGAGGTCTTAGATCACTACGGGCTCCAGCCCCATAATATCGCACCAAATAGTATATTAGTCTTAGCCGGCTTCACAGCTCTTTTCGAAGGCTATCTAGGTATTAGGCCTAGTTTAGACTTCTTTAGATACTGTTTCCGTTGCCGGCGACAGACGGTGCCGGACGGTGGGCTGGCAACCTGCGGCAGTATCACCTTCAACTGCCGCCAGGGCCGCCAATGGTATCCTAAGATACCATACCTCGAGTCCGTCAAGGGCTGGACCTCCACCTTCTTCTACTGCCAAGACATGGCAGCGCCGGGCCGTCAAGTCGGCATCCCGGCATTCGTCAACGCGCCACCCATGCCTCGCCCATGCTGGGACGAGGCGGTGCCTAAGTTGACGGAGGAACTCCGCCTTATTCAAAGGCGGGTCGAGTTCCTCACGAGGACGATGGCTCCCCCCCAGCTGGATGGGGTCGACACCGTCATTTGCTGGCTCGGCCGGCAAATCCTCCCCCTGCGGTACAGCCCGCACAAGATGTGTCAGTATTGGCCTACTGACACAGCCTCTCTTCGCGTGAGCGAAGAGATATTGCCGGTCGCCGACCTGGCATTCCGGCTCCGCAGCCTCGTCAAGGCGGGGTCGGTGAAGGCGGCCGAGGGCGTGCCATGCACACCCACGACAATCCTCCCCTCGAGGTAAATATTTTCTTGCCTTGCCCCTTGTTTGACAGCTTTGCCGGCTAAGGTTGAGTTCCTTTAACATATCTTCTTTTTCAGCTCTCCGAGTTGAAGGAGGATGACCTGGCTCCCGACTTCTACGAGTCGGAAGCCGGGAAGACGAAGAAGCGCAAGGCATCCGGCGCTGCTTCCTCCACGGCGAACGCCGAGAGGAAGAAACGGATCGCATCGGCTACCGAGCCGACTCTCGCCAACATTGGCGAGAATGCGGGGATTAACATCCCCCGAAGGTACTCAACTTTGCCTTTTCCAGATGGCGAACTTCTTGAATATTGGCTGACTTATTGTGCTTGCTTTGTATTTTGACAGGGAAAGGGTCGCAACCTCCCGGTTGCCAACCAGGCTCCTTGGCAAAGGAAAGCGGCCGCAAGGCGGCTCGCCGGCCACCGTGCCGCCAACTCCCCCGCCCCACGCCGGCAGCTTCATGGCTGACGCTCGGCGCCAACCTCCAGCCCCGGCTTCGGGTGCTCCGCCAAAGATCCCCTCCACCGATCGCGCGCCGAAAACTCCTCTATTACTGGCTGAGGCTACGGCCGATGATGCCGCTCAATCGCGCGCCGCCAATGAAGGGTTGCTGGAGACGACTGCCGGCGGGTCTCGGAGGGCAGCTCCGACTGCGGGAGGCGGCAAAGTCAGAGACCCTTGGTCTACCTTTAAGGAGGCCAAGGAGTCAACCTTGGCTTTTGCCGCCTTTGCCTCGCAGGCCTTCGACGACTTGGAGGGCGACCTATCTGTAAGTTTCTCCGGCATATACATAGTCTTTCCCCCCGAGCACTTAGATGGCTTAGTCAAAAGAAACTTTGACTGCCGGCTTAGTGGTTTTTCGACAATATGTCATATGCTTTTGGTTTTTGTTACAGGGCCTTGTGTCCGCCAACGTCGAGCTTGTCTCCTCGCGATTCGAGATAAACCGGCGCCATCGCGACCTGAAGAAAGAATGCGAGGCCAAGGACAAGCGGATCGCCGAGCTGGAGGCGGCCCACAAAAAAGATGAAGGTAGAGTTGATCCCTTTCTCCAACTATGATTTTGACTTATGTTTCCGTCAATCATTTAGCTTAGCGAATCCATATTTGTAGAACTGCTAGACCACGCCCAGGATATCCTGAAGGCGTCCACCGATATGCAAGCTCTTATGAATGAAGCTTCAGACTTGGCGGCCGCCAACTTGGAGTTGAAGGCGGCTCATCAGAAGGAGATGGAGGCCCAGCAACTCAAGTTTGCGCAGGAATCCAGCCAGCTCACTGGTGAGCTGGAAAGCCTGCGTAACAAGTTGGCGGAGGCGGAGAAGATGGCTGCGGAAGAGATATCCAAGCAGACTTCTCGCACCCAAACTGCAGAGGATGCGCTGGCAACTCATATGATTGAGTTGTCGGCTTTCCATAACTCGGTCCTTGGTAACTTCTCGCTTCTTTTTTGATACTGCCATGTTGTTTTTAGCCTGAGCCAAACTTATGACTTTATTTTTGATGTAGTTCCCGCCGGTTTAGGCGATGACAAGGTTGTCAGCCCCCGCCAAGATCGCCTTGCGCGTCTGGGTGAGCTGATCGCCGAGACTTTGGCGGCGTCCAAGCGGTTTGCCGCCAAGTTCTTCACTTCCTCTGGCAGCCAGGAGCCGACCGAGTTCAGCGACGTGCCCGCCATCCTGGAGCAGGCGACTAAACTTCACAAGAGCTCGTTGAAGTCGGCGGCGCGGGGTGGAGCCAAGACTGCCCTTGGGTTGTTCATGGCGCACTACCCCGAGGCGGAGATTGAAGCCGTCACCGAAGGCATGCCGTCAACGTACGAAGACGGTAGCGAGGTCGAGCCGGCCGCTATTCTGGATAGCGTTGCCGGCTACGCCACGCGAGTTGCCGACATGGTGGACACTTCCATCTTCTACCGGCGTCATCCTGTGCCTGGCGGAGAGGGAGCTGGAGCTGCCGGCGCGGCTGAGGCGGAGGGGAGCGATAGTTCTGGGGCTGAAGTTGTCAGCCCCCAAGTCTGATGTAGACGCTCCCCCGAGCCATATCTTTTTCTTGTCCTTGCCTGCCACCAGCCTCATTTTGTCGGCCCCTGAAACAATGCAACATTTGTAATATTTTGTATATACTTTTGTTGTTGCCTTGTTAGGCGGAAACTAGCTGACAAGTTTTTACTTTGTCTTTATTTATATGGCCCGCCTTAATTTTACCCTGACTTGCATGCTTGACTTTTTGTATGTTGACGAAACCTCAGCCGGTAACTTTAGCTGAAACAACTAGGGCTAGACCATTTGTTTAGAATCAGAGACCAAAGCCAACATGTTGGTGTCAAAGACATACTACTAGGCGAACCACATATAAGTAATCAGAGGTAAGGGAATTAGGCGGCGCAAAAAGTTTGTTTTTGCTTTAGGTTGGCTCGAAAGCTGCAAGTATCTACCAGTTTGAACCTTTGCACGGAGCTAAGAAATAGGTAACTTAGATACATAGGGGAAATATGATTGCAAGAAAAGACAAAAGATGGCATGCATCTCAACACAGATGAGGAACCATAGACTTTTATTTCATAACCATATTTAACTTATTACAATTATAAATTGCTAAGTGTAGAAAGGACGTAGCTGCTCAATATTCCAAGGCCGTTTTGTTTGCTCGAACGGGTCGTCAATGCCTCTCTTGCGCTTGGTTCCCCTTTTTCCTGCCGCCTTCTTGCGCATCTTCTTTTCGTCTTCGTCGCGGATGTCGGCTAGGTAGTAGGAACCATTGAGCAGCGCCTTTGTGACTATAAACGGTCCTTCCCATGGCGGGGATAACTTGTGCAAGCCTTTTCTGTCTTGAATTAGGCGGAGAACCAGGTCACCTGTTCTGAAGCTTCGCTTCCGCACTCTCCGGCTATGATAGCGGCGGAGTTGTTGCTGGTACAAGGCGGAGCGATGGAGAGCTACGTCTCTTTCTTCGTCTAGCAGGTCTAGGCTATCCTGTCTTGCACCTTCTACGTCTTGCTCGATGTAGGCTTGAACTCTTGGGGAATCGTACTTCATGTCGGTAGGTAGCACTGCCTCTGCGCCATATATTAAGAAGAAAGGAGTGTAGCCGGTAGATCTGTTTGGCGTTGTGCGCAAACTCCACAATACCGACTGCAACTCATCTGCCCAGGCGCCGGCTGCCCTGTGTAATGGAGCTTCGAGACGAGGCTTAAGTCCTGATAAGACTAGGCCGTTTGTACGCTCTACTTGTCCATTGGATTGAGGGTGTGACACGGATGCCAAATCAAGCCGGATGCCCAGATCGCTGCAGTATTCTTCTATGTCGCCTTGGGACAGATTGCTGCCATTATCGGTGATAATGCTGTGTGGAACTCCAAACCGAGAGATAATTCCCCAGAGAAAATTGGTGGCTGTTCGTGCGTCAAGTTTGCTGATCGGTTTGGCCTCGACCCATTTGGTGAACTTGTCGACAGCGACCAATAGGTGAGTGTACCCACCGCGCGCCTTTTTGAAGGGACCCACCATGTCTAAGCCCCAGACCGCGAACGGCCAGGTGATTGGGATTGTCCTTAGCTCCTGTGCCGGCAAGTGAGGTTGACGGGCGTACAACTGGCAGCCTTTGCATGTCTTTACGATGTTCTCGGCGTCTTGTTTGGCGGTGAGCCAGTAGAAACCTTGGTTGAAAGCTTTGGATACAATGGACCTAGCGGAAGCATGATGCCCGCAGGTGCCAATATGTATGTCTTTTAGAATTTCCCGGCCTTCTTCCGGCTGTATACACCGCTGATAGATGCCGCAAGTGCTTCGCTTGTACAGCTCGCCTTTTATTATCGTGAATGCCTTGGCTCGCCTTATGATCTGCCTTTTTAGTACCTTATCGTCTTCCGGCAACTTTTGGTCGATTAGAAAATCGAGGTATGGGACTGTCAAATCTGGCTGTGTTAAGTAGACAGCGAGACTTGCCGCTTCTACCGGTTCTTCTGAGTCGGGGTCCATCAAATCGGCGCCTTTAATGGATGGCTTGTGCAAGTGCTCCAGGAAGATATCTTTTGGTACCTTTTTGCGTTCCGATCCCAGTCTTGCAAGTGTGTCTGCCGCCTCATTCTCAGCTCTTGGAACATGCCGGACTTCGTAGCCTACGAAGTTTTTTGCAAATTCGTCAACTTTGGCTCTGTAAGCCGCCATTGTTGCGCTTTTCGCATCCCATGTTCCGCTTACTTGCTGTGCGACCAAATCCGAGTCGCCGTAACAGAGGATTCTTTTGACGCCTAGGTCGTTTGCCACGTGCAACCCATGAAGCAAAGCTTCGTACTCGGCAACATTGTTGGTTGCTGTGAAGTGGATTTTTAACACGTAGCTTAGCTTGTCACCTTTAGGCGTACGCGGAACGACTCCAGCCCCCGAGCCTTTGAGCATCTTTGATCCGTCAAAGTGCATGACCCAATATTCTGACTCGGGGAGTGCTGTTTCCTCCATAGCCTCTGTCCAGTCGGCGACAAAGTCTGCAAGTGCTTGAGATTTGATGGCGGTCCGTGGTTTATAGACTATATCAAAAGGGGCAAGTTCGATGCCCCATTTGGCGACTCGACCTGTTGCCTCTGCATAATTGATTATGTCTCCCAACGGAGCCTTGCTGACTACTGTCACGGTGTGTTCCTGGAAGTAATGCCTAAGCTTTCTGGCGGCGAAGAATACACCATAAGCCAGCTTTTGGTAATGCGGATACCTCTGCTTGGAGGCGGAGAACACTTCACTGATGAAGTAGACCGGTCGCTGCTCACACGCCGCGGCTTCGCTCTCCTTTCTTTCCACAACCAAGACAACGCTGACAACAGCCCCTGTTGCCGCGATGTACAGCAGCATTGGTTCCTGTGATCGAGGTGCTGCCAATATCGGAGCGGATGAGAGGGCCTCCTTAAGTTGCTGTAAGGCGGCGTCTGCCTCTGCTGTCCACTCGAAGTTGTCGGATTTCTTCAGTAACCGGTAGAGGGGCATTGCCTTTTCCCCTAGGCGGCTTATGAAACGACTGACGGCCGCCGCCGATCCGGCTAGGCGCTGCACGTCCTTCAGACAAGTAGGTCTGGATATATTTTGGATGGCCTTGATCTTCTCCGGGTTAACCTCAATCCCTCGTTCTGAGACGATGAATCCGAGGAGTTTGCCGGCTGGGACGCCGAAAACGCACTTGGCGGGATTGAGCTTCATTTGATACCTCCGGAGATTCTGAAAAGTTTCTTCCAAGTCCTCTAGGAGATCTGCCTTCTTTTTTGACATTACCGCGATGTCGTCTACATAGACGTGAACATTGCGGCCGATCTGTTCGTGCAGGCAATTTTGCATACAGCGCTGGTATGTTGCCCCTGCGTTCTTTAGACCGAAAGGCATTGTAATGTAGCAGAAAGTCCCATACGGAGTTGTGAAAGATGTTTTCAGCTGATCTGACTCTCTCATCTTGATTTGGTGGTATCCTGAGTAGGCGTCCAGAAAACAAAGCAGCTCGGAGCCTGCTGTGGAGTCTACGACTTGGTCAATTCTAGGCAGCGCAAAGGGATCCTTTGGGCAACACTTGTTAACACCGGTATAGTCAATACACATCCTCAGCTCTTTATTCTTCTTTGGGACAAGTACAGGATTTGCCACCCAATCGGTGTGTACAACTTCTTTTATGAAATTGGCGGCCTTCAGCCTATTTATCTCCTTGCCTATAGCCTTGCGTCTCTCATCTCCAAAGCGTCTAGTTGCTTGCTTCACCGGCTTGGATCCTTTTATGACGTTGAGCGAGTGCTCGGCAAGTTCCCTCGGTACACCAGGCATGTCGGAAGGCGACCATGCAAAGATGTCACGATTCTCACGGAGGAACTCGACGAGCGCGCGTTCCTATTTGCTGTCAAGGTTTGAGCCGATGACAACTTGCTTGGACTTGTCACCTGGGATGAGGTCCGCCTTTTTGGTGTCTTCTGAAGCTTTGAAAGTCTTTTTGACATCCATCTTTGGCTTTGGCATGGAGTTGTCTGAATCCGCCCCGAGCAGCGCGAGTTCTTCCTTGTGGATGACGGCTTCTGCGAAGGCGGCCATGCCACGCTCGCACTCCTTGGCTTTCTTGAAGTTGCCGGAAATCGTGATGGTTCCGTTTTCCCCCGGCATTTTAAGCTTGCTGTATATGTAGCACGGCCTTGCCATGAACTTGGCGAAAGCCGGTCGTCCAAAGATTGCGTGATAGGCGCTTTTGAAGGGGACAACCTCAAACCTAAGGAACTCTGAGCGGTAGTTCTCTTTTGGTCCTAAGGTTACCTTCAGCCTGATGCTCCCCATTGACTTTGCTTGCCTGCCGGGCACTATGCCATGAAATGTGAGGTTGCTGTGATCCAGCTGATCCTCTGACAGGTTCATGCGGCTTAGCGTGTCGTAGTATAGGATGTTGAGGCTGCTGCCGCCATCCATGAGTACCTTTGTGAGTCTGAAGTTGTCGACAATGGGGTCGACGACAAGGGCGTACTTGCCTGGGTGAGGGACGTGATCAGGGTGGTCGGACCGGTCCCAAGTGATTGTTGCCTCCGACCAGTTCAAGTACTGAGGGACGTCCGGCATTGTCGCGTTGAGTTCGCGCATCTCCGCCTTATCCGCCTTAGCCGAAGGCGTGCCGACAAAGCACACCAGAGATTCTTTGACCTTCGGATATGGCTTCTTTTTCTTGGCGGCTGCGTCATCTTCGCTTGAGATAGACATGTCGTCGTCGTCCTCATCCTCCTTGCCGTCCTTCTTGTCGTTCTTCTTTGACTTCTTTGACTTCCAGCCGACTGTGGGATCCTTTTTGAAGTCGTCCATGAAACGACATTCGCCAAGCATATGGTTGACCTTGCCCAATGAGGCGTGGATGGGACATGGCAAAAGTTTTGCCTGTTCATAAGTGATTCGCGCCGCCTTAGGCCCTGAGCCGGCTTCGCGACTATCTTTCTTATTCTTCCACTTCTTTTTGCCGGCGTTCCCTTGGAACGCTGCGGCAACCTCATTGGAAGGCCCGGCTTTGTCATCCGCCGCCTGCTTGCGTTTGTTGTTTCGCTTTGGTATGATGTTGACGTCTGGGTCATCGTCTCTGGCATCGTCATCCGCCGCCGCGTATTGGGCGGCTAGGTTGAGCATCTCACCAAGGTCCGTGATTTGCTCGCGGACGAGCCTATGACGGAGCAAGGACTTCTTCTGCAGGCCCGTGTAGAAGGCATGGATAGCCTGCGCGTCCGAAACACCATGACAGTTGGCCTTTTCGGATATCCAACGGCTAACAAAATCTGTCATGCTTTCGTCCGGCTTTTGGACACAGCGCTGCAAATCCGTGTAGGTATTTGGACGCTTGTACGTTCCTTGGAAGTGCTGGGAGAAAACCTTTTCCATGTCGTACCAGCTATGGATGGACTTTTCAGGAAGGTTGTCAATCCAAGCTCTTGCCGTGCCTTCCAACATGAGAGGTAAGTAGCGGACGGCAATGTGGTTGCTCCCGCCGGCAATCTCTATGGCCATGGCGTAGTCGGATAGCCACGAGTCCGGCTTAACGAGGCCGCTGTACCGAGAACAGTTTTTTGACACTGATGTCATGTCCTTGGGAAACGGCTCTCTGCGGATGGCGTCACCGAAACACTTTGGTCCAGAGTATAGCGGCTCCTTTCCTCTTGCTATGTCTTGTAGGCGGTGTCGTGCGTCTTTTGGATCGAGCTGCCGTGCGCCTCTGTTTGCGTCCGGCTCGTCCTGCGCTGCCCGGCTTATGCTGCGCCTGGGCCCTTCTACCTCCTCTCTCCTCTTGCTGCCAATGCTATGCTGCGGAGACCGGCTGCGGCCTCTCCTTGGAGGGTCGTTGCCGGCATTTTTTCTAGGCGGCTGCCTGTTGTTCCGGCTACCGCCATTGTCGCGTCTTGGCTGAGGCGGAGGTGGTAGGTCTCCTCTGCTTCCCGACCTTGAATTCTCGTCCCGCCTTTGTTTTGGCGGTGGTGCCTTCTTTGGAGGTGGCGTTGCCTTCCTTTTGTCGCCATGGCTACTGGAGCCGGACGGGCCTTCGGGGTCGGCATCTGGTGCAGCTTTGCACTTGCCTGACTTAGACTCTAGGTCTCCCCCGCGGGCATCCGCCATGTGTTCGTAGGAATCAGCGCGAGCTTGTTGTTCTAGGGCCTTGCTTACGAAGTGTCTTGCGTTGGCCAACTTCTCTTCCGCCGTGTAAGTGTTGTCATCCAGGGTATCTAGCGCGGCAGCCGCATTGAGGATAGGAGTGCAGAAGACAACATCCCCCCTTCTATCCACTCGCTGTGGTGCCGTACGCCAATCGAACCCTAGGTCTTGAGCCGCTGTCGTCGCTTGCGTAGGCGGCTCTTTTCCACGGCGGTTTTTTGATGACCTTTTTTCCTCGAAGAGTTGCCGGTTTGTTTTGGCCGACATCCTCTCCTGTTCTTTCTTGATCTTCTTCGCAAGGCTCTCAACGTGCTCCTCTCTTTTTCGTAGGAAGTCAGAGTGCTTAAGCATGTTAAGCCTAAGTTCTTCCACTTCGTCGAGTGGGGTATCTTTGCTCACCGGAGTGTTCATGATCTCGTCTACTTCTTTGATGACGGAGAGCAAATCCGTGGGTTTGCTGCTGCCGCCTTTCTCGAGACCAGCTTTCTTCTTCGCGCGCACCTTGTCGGAACTTTCGATGAGTTGGCCGGCAGTGGTGTCGCCGGCTTCTTCCGCCGGCTTGTTTTGCGCCTCCGAAGTAACTGGGGTTGTTTCGTGACCGACAACAACCATCATAGCCAGCTTGTCAGGCATGTCTGTATCCGCTGTACCCTCTGAGGGAGTCGGATTACCACTGGAAAAGCGGGTTTTGATCTTCTCTTCGAAGAGACTAGCATCATCATCGGAGTCAGAGTCTACGTTGACTTGAACGGTAGATCTGGATCCGGCATCTGACATCGCATCCTCCTGTAGAGCAGGGAGGATTGATTCAGGATCGTTGTTTTCCGGCTGGGAGTCGGATCCCAGTCCGACAACTCCGACAAAGTGGAAGTCAGACTCCGCCGACTCCTGGGAGAAGGCGGATTCAGATCCATCTTGCCGGTCGACTGCTTGGTCGAAGGCTTGGTGGGTGGGGTTGTAGAAACGCGGTAGGCCGTACGCCTCTGGCGTGTACCCGATGAAGACGTGGATCCCTCCGATCGGCACGATTTCGCATCCGATAAGGTAGTCGTCCGCCGGGAGCCAGGATTCATCTGAGTTGACGTAGCTATGGCCGCCATATCTTGTGACGCGACCGACGGCGATCTGCTTGCCCACGCCGCCAAGTGTTCCCGCCTGGAACGTGACGCCAGTAACCTTATGCCCCACGGTGGGCGCCAACTGTCGTCGTATCGGCATAATTGATAGAAGACGGGGGTCCTCTAGCCTACGTATGGATTGTGGGGAAGAAGGTTGGAGTCGTCGAGGTCGAGATTGAACACGGCGAGTTTACCCAGCTTCGGATCCCACAGCGGTGGCGGGATCCTACGTGCTGCTATAATTCACTATGAGGCAATAGCCGTGAACAGGTTACAATGAGTATGATGCCTATGAGATTGTCTCTGCCCTAAAGGCTCCCTGGTGGCCGGCTTATATAGGCGGCCAAACCCCAGGGTACAAGGTAAGTACTTGTCCGGCAAGTAAACAGAGTCCTAGACCTAGCCGGCTTAGTTACCGCCTTCCGTCTTGGGCTCGGTGGCTTGGTGGGCTTGGGCCTTCCGTCTTCCTTGGACCGTCCGCCTACTTCCTTGCACGTCAGCTATCTGGGCCGCCCGGCAGGCCTTGGCCTTACCACCCTTGGGACACCCTGGACTAGCCGGATTGATCCATGCTGGTTATACCCCTAGTTGATATATCCCCAACAGAGGGGATGGTAGGGATTGGATGAGATCACTCATGTAATAGATGTAAGATCGTTAGGGCATGGTGCCTAGTATCCGTTATCGGTGTTTTACGTCATTGTTGCAATTTGTTATGCTTAGTGCTTGACACTAGGGCCCGAGAGCCATGATTTAAGATCTGAACACGTTATAGTATCATGATAAGAATTATTGTTTTCGATCATATCTATGAGTTGTATACACATATTATTGTCCGAAACCGATGGCCGCAAAGTGACAGCAATTGGGATAACCGGAGCGAATGGCTATGATGTAAGGATCACATGTGTTCACGAAGTGTTAATGCTTTGCTCCGGTACTTTATTAAAAGGAGTACCTTAATTGCCAGTGGTTTCCCTTGAGGCCCCGCTACAAACGGGCTGGCAGGACAAAAGATGATGTGCAAGTTTCTCATTGCAAGCACGCACAACTAAATTGGAATACATGCTTATGATAAGTTAATACTTGGATGCTTTATATTATTCATCTGCAAATGCCTATGCTATGTTATCACATGAATTATCTTATCCATGCAACGCCCGTACATCCGCCCCTATGCCTATAGTATTTTAATCCTGATGTCTACATCAATCACAATCGTTGTCGCAATTCTCCTATTATTGTTATTTTACTACTATCTCTGCTATAAAACTGTTGCCACTGATAATCTGTCTCGAGCAAGTCTGTTCACATGTGCAGCTGATCTGACAAATCATCTATTAAAGCTTATAAATATTCTTTGGCTCCCCTTGTCTCGAATCAATAAATTTGTGTTTTACTTCCCTCAAAGACTGTTGCGATCCCCTATATTTGTGGGTCATCACCACCGCAGGAGCTGGCGGCTTTCCTCCTCGATGACCTCGCAGAGCTCAGCGGCAGGGCCCTCAAGCGCCGTGAAGAGCTGGTCGAACTAGACCAGGTACATGACAGCATCGGCATGGCCTTAACCAGAGACGTGCGGCACCTCCACGCCCAGCATGACGGCGAGCTCGTTGCCCCGAGCCACTAAGGAGTGGAACATGCGCTCCCACTGCTGAGACAGCACAAGCGCCACCTGGGCTCCCTCGACATCCTCCAGCGTGCGCTCCACGGCAGGACCTACCTTCTTGTTCACCTCCTCCATGTCCTTGATGAGGGAGTTAAGCTCTTGCGACATGCGCTCGCGAGCTTCTTCAGCTAGGCGGCGACCTTCCGAAGAATCCGGTCGGCCGAGAATGCAGGCGTTCGCCTTTTCCAGGTCACGGATCCGGTCGGCGTCCTCGGCGCTTCTTCTTGAAGTGGTTCTCCTGCTTCTCGAGCTTTGCGCGGTAGTCCTGAGAGACTGCTGCGCGATACTTTTTTGCGCTCTCCTGGAATTCGTCCTCCGCTTCCGCCCTCTCCTTGGCGAACCCTTCCTTGAAGATCTCCATGATCTTCTGGTGGGAGGCCACCTCTTGGTTGTGCTTGTCGAGGGATTCAGCAAGGTTCCCCTCCCGGGCCTCGAGGTCGTCGCGTGACGCGAGCTCGTTCTCCGCCTGCAGCCGTTGCGCACCTCCCTCTTGAGGACGCACATCCCACGCTCCCGGGCGTCCAAGTCCTCGCGGACCTTCTCCAGAGAGGCTCGCTCGGCCTCGCAAGCGGAGTGGATCTTGGCCACGAGTTGGACGAGCTTGTGGTGCTTCTCCGCCAGCGAGTGCTCCACGGCCTCCTTCTCCGCCCTTGCCGCAGCCAAGTCCTCCACGGCCGCCTGGCGTTTCGCCTTGAGGGGCTCGAGAGTCTCCTCAGCCTCGCGCACGGCCCCGTCGCGGACCTCCTTGGCGAAGCGCAGCGCCTCCTCGCGCTCCGCTTGCAGGGCCAGGTCGCTTTGGAAGCGAGCCTCCATGGCCGCATGGAAGGCCGCCCAGGCCTCCGCAAGCTCGCCCTGCCTCCGGGAAATCCCCGCGTCCTCAAGGGCGAGGTGCGCCTTCAGCCCCTCCAGTGACTCCCGCACAAGGCGGAAGGCGACGTCGCGAGGCCCTCTGCCCCAGTCACAGCCGCTAAGGACTAGGTCTCGCGAGGCAGAAGACCCCGCTCTCGCATCGAGCCTGAAGAACTGGCCTCAGTGCGGGATCCCGCCGCGTTGTGGGCCTGGGGGTTGGGCGGCAAGCCACTACCTTCAGCTCCTGCGCTCTTCGCGCCGGTGTCGTTGCCTTGAAGCACCACCTCCTCTTGTGGCTCTGGGGCCGGAGGAGCCTGCCCCGCAGTCGCTCCTTCTGCTTTTGCTACGGAGCGTGGCGAGGGTGGCAGAGGAGCTCCCCCCTCTTGCTCGTTGGCCCTAGGCGGGCCCTGGTTTGGAGCTTAGCCTGCCTCGGCCTCCTGCTGCACGGGAGGAGTGGCCGCGCGAGATGGAGTTTGGGCGCGAGGTGGAGTTTTCGAACGAGGCGGAGTAGGCGCGTGCGGAGGAGTAGGCACCCTCTCCTCTTGCTCCTCAGGGCCTTTCTCCTCGGGAGGCGGAGCTGTCGCCTCCGCCTGAGGCACCTCCTCAGTAGACCCTGCAGTGTCCACCACCACAGGCCTCGTTGCCTCGTCAGCCGCGACCCTCTTCACATCGGCAACCTTGCGAAGCTTGCGACACTTCGCAGGCACCTGATGACCCACAAGTATAGGGGATCGCAACAGTCTTCAAGGGAAGTAAAACCCAAATTTATTGATTCAACACAAGGGGAGCCAAAGAATATTTATAAACTTTAACAGATGATTTTTAGATCAGCTGCACCTGTGAATTGAATTGCTCGAGACAGATTATCAGTAGGAATAGTTTTATAACAGTGACAGTAATGAAATAACAGCAGCAGTAGAATTAAGACAACGACTGAGATTGCACTCAGCAGCAGGATTAAAATTCATGTAATATCATAGCATAGGCATTTGCAGATAAGTAATATAAAGGATCCAAGTATTAACTAATCATAAGCATGTATTCCAATTTAGTTGTGCGTGCTCGCAATGAGAAACTTGCACAACATCCTTTGTCCTGCCAGCCCGTTTGCAGCGGAGCCTCTAGGGAAACTACTGGCAATTAAGATACTCCTTTTAATAAAGTATCGGAGCAAAGCATTAACATTCCGTGAACACATGTGATCCTCATATCACGGACATTCCCTATGTTTATCCCAATTGTTGTAACTTTGGGGACATTGGTTCCGGACAATAATATGTGTGTACAACTCATACATATGATCTAAAACAATAATTATTCTCATGATACAATAACATGTTCAGATCTGAAATCATGGCACTCGGGCCCTAGTTTCAAGCATTAAGCATAACAAGTTGCAACAATGACGTAAAACACCGATAACGGATACTAGGCACCATGCCCTGACGATATTACAGTTATTACATGAATGATCTCATCCAATCCCTACCATCCCCTCAAGCCTACAGCGGTGGATTACTCACACATTGATGGGGGAAACATGGATGGTTGATGGAGAGGCGTTGGCGATGACGATGGCGATGATCCCGTTTGATTCCCCGTCCCGGCATGGTGCCGGAACAGAGACTTCTGGTCCTCAAACTAGGGTTCGCGATGCCGGCGGCGTACGGAGATGTTCTCTGGAAAAGTGGATACCCCCCGTGCGTTTTTAGGTCAGAGGGGTTAAGTAGTCGAGAGGGTGTTGCGAGGGGGTGAGCGAGGTGGCCCCACCCCCTGCTGGCGCGGCCATGAGCCTGCCGCGCCAGGAGGTGGTGCCGTGGCTTCATCGCTCCCCTCCGTTTGATCTTTGTGGTTCCTGGTGCCTCCAGATGAGAAAATGACTTCCAGGTGTTTTTTGGGTTTTTCCATAAAGTTTATATTTCTGCACAAAAACGAGACACTGATGCACATGGTGGTTGTGTTGTTGGGAGACCCCAAGAGGAAGGTGTGAAGTAGTTGTCGTGGGATTGTCACGGCAGATGTTACCCAGAGGTAACTTGAGATGAGGGGCAAGGCGACTCTGGCGCTCAGGAGATTATCTAGCTCTGCGGGGAAGAAGATGTTTTTTACCCAAGTTCGGGTCCCCTCGGTGGAGGATCCCTACGTCTTGCTATAAATCACTGATATGATAATATGTTACATGGTGCGCCAATGGCGATCGGCGGGTTTCAATGACTCCGGCGTGGGAGATCACCCTTGGGAGCTCTCTCTATTTTGTCTATCTTACTTGGCTTGACTATGGCTTATCGTAGCCTCTCTTGACCTAGCTTAACTTATGTTTCTATGACCTAGGAGCCGAATTATATGGGCGCCTGGTCTCCTGGTTTACATGGTAGGACTAGTTGGAGTTCTACTCTATCTCGTCTTGTCTTTCGTACCCTCCAAGTCTTGGGCTCCGTGTCGACAACTGCCTCTTAGTCTTCTAGAGCCTTCCTTCTCTGGGTCTTCCTGAAACCTCTTCCAAATCCGGGTTTCGCCTGACACCCAAATCTGGGTTTCACCTGACACCTCACCCAGATCCAGGTTATGATACTGCCGGGTTATGATTCTGTCGGGATATAATTCGGCCGGGTTATGAAATGAGCTCTCCGACCCAAGTGTAACCCTGCTCATGTGGAGTGCAGGGTAACCTCGCCCAGGCCTCCTGCCTGCCGGGTTACGCTTCCCTCTTCATGGGCCTACCGGGTTATCATTCCCCCAACAGTAGCCCCCAAGATTAATTTGGATATGAGCTTGGCTTGCTCTTCTTTGTGACCTTGATCTTGATCATCCTGTTTCATGTGAAGGCTGCCAGCTCAAATCCGGGTTAATCTCCTGAAACAAGATAAATACTTGTGGACTAAAATTCCGGGTTACACTATTAAATCATTGGGCCGGCTCTTCTTGGTTTTCCGCCTCATATAACCATGTTTTCTTCAGCCGGGTTTCATCTGACCCTGATTAAGCCTGCTCATACGGAGGCTATGCTGAAGGATGCTCCAGATATTTATAATCCGGGTTTGATGAAGACCTCGCGCAAAAACTCCGGCTTACTTTTGAGAGCCGAATTTGATTTTGATTCTTCACCTCGGGGAATATTACTTCCCTACTCTAGCCCCCAAGTGTCGGGTTGTTGCTCGCAGCAACCTGGGACTTTCAAGTTTCTTACTTCAATAGCTTTTGAGCTTCAAACTGAGTAGCCCCCAAGAGCCGGATCTGCAGCTTGCTGCGTTCCGGGTCTTATGTGAGAACTTTTGAGCTTCAAACTGGGTAGCCCCCAAGTGCCGGGTTCCAGCCTACGACAACCTGGGCCTTATAGCAATTTCAGCATAACTTACTTTTCTAATGAGTAGCCCCCAAGCGCCGGGTCTGCTGTCTGCAGCTACTCGGGGCTCTCTGAGTTCATAATACCGAGTTACTTTTCTGATGGTGTCCATGCACCCTGAGAATTTGCACTATTTGCCGAACGTTATCTTGTCGTTCTGCAAATCCTTTTGGTTTAGATGACCCTTTTGGTTTCTTTAGCTCTCTGTATAGCCGGTTTTCTCGTGACATCTTTCGTGCATAAAACTCTAGGACAACCAGGGTCTGCTAAGGCCTCATGGGCATCATAGTCAGATTGAAAGCCGGATTTTTAGCATCAGGTCATTGTGGCGTCTTTGCCGGGTAAGAATAACATCGAGCTAGCAGGCAAGTATAACCAAGAATATTGTGGCGTCTCTGCCGGGTCTTGAGTTTTCAACTTGCAACTGATAGTTAACAAGCCCCCAAGACCCCTTTTCATATAAAAGATGATGATCTGAATTTTGTGGCGTCTCTGCCGAGTCTTGAGTTTTCAACTTATAACTTTTAGTTAATAAACCCCCAAGACCCCTAATTTGTCATATGGCGAAGCACTCTTGGTGCTGATAATGCATAAGCCGGATTACGGCAATTGGGTACTGAAATAGACTGATAAATCTGTTTGCGGGAATTTGATAGCCCGACTTTAAAAATAACTTTGCGGAAATTCTATAGCCCGACTTTGATAAATACGAGGGAATTCTATAACCCGACTTTGAAAAATTCCTTTGCGGGAATTCTATAGCCCGACTTTGATAAATCCCTTGAGGTCTCGCTAAGCGATGTAAATGCTGAGAGATGTTTCACAGGTCATCCTCAAATATGTTTCACGTGTGGGGTTCGGTGTTTGTAACCTGAACATCAGCACACGTGTCTTTTAAGCGGTAGGATCCATGTCTTCAACACAACAACCGGTAAATGTGTCGACTTCTAACTGAATGATAAAATATTGACTATATATATGACTTAGCTGTTGATTTTCCTGCATGCGATGTGAAAGCTGGCAACATGAACGAGTAAAAGTCGTTCTGTGACCGGGTCTGTTGATCGGTGGAGCTGACCACGTAGTATTTTCCATCTCTTTTTTTTCTTGCTTTATATGCGACTCAGACTATTGCTTTGGCAGGTATGTCTCCGGGTGACAATTGCTATTTTGTCCTTCTCTTCTCGAAACAGTGAGCAGATCCCATGCTACTGTTGATGACACTCTCCTGATGGGTTATTTTCCTCTAATCCAGCCACGGCCGGGTTAATCTCTTTCCTTCTTGAAACCCGGCGCATGATCACGTCGTCGACATAGTATGTACTGAAATCCACGTGATTAGTACCTTCCATAAGGATATCTCCTGACCTCTCTCACGTCTTGATACTATTGGAAACTGTGATGCAATTGGTATGTTAGATCCTCGTAAGTACTAGCACCTGGTGTGCACTCTTCTTCTTGTTTCTAATCTTGGAAACCGTGTTGCATTGCACTTCCTTTCTTCCATGTGACTACGTAGAACAACTTAGTAATATTACTCTTTTTCACGAGACTCTCGATCCGGACCTGATTTGGAATTTTGTCATTGAAGCTTTTCCGTTCGCCGGGCTGGAAACTAACTCGGACTCGTAGGTCTGTACGAAACGAATCAGGCTGATTCCTAATCCGGCTGACGACGTAACTCTTGCTCAACTCGTCGGCTCGTGGGCAGATCGATGCTGGACATATACTGCTAGCAACGCCCGATTTGATTTGCTTCTATCTCCCAACTCTTGTTTTTCTTCTCTGTGAATCTTGGAAACCGGGCTGCACAACCACGTGAGAGCATGACTCACGAGCCGCTGTTGAACTTGTGTAGACTAGTTGATCCTTTCTCACCGAGATATGCTTGAAACCGGCATCCAACATGTATTTTCCTTCTATACGTAACCTTGAACGTAGATGACTTCATCAATCGTTGGAAATAGCACTGTGCGATGCCTCTTTCTTCTTCGGATGATTTGATTGCCTGCCCACAGATGTGACAAAATGGCAGTCGCTTCTGATCTTTTCCTTCTCCATCCAACTGATGGACTTTGATTGATTCGAGCCTAGTAAACTCTACGGCGCAGACCCGCTCCTAGCTGCTTTTCTGAAATATGGATCTTCAAAGCCGACTTCTCTACTGCCGGCTATTCTTTCCCCATTGAACATATTTCAGGCTTGTAACCAAAACCTAGACGATGCGATCTTCTTTCTGATTGTTGTTGATGATCTTGCCGATGACGACTTTCTTCATCCCTGCAGCGCTTCCCCTTTGATGAACACATATCTGGCCGCAGGCCCCACGGTGGGCGCCAACTGTCGTGGGATTCTCACGGCAGATGTTACCCGGAGGTAACTTGAGATGAGGGGCAAGGCGACTCTGGCGCTCAGGAGATTGTCTAGCTCTGCGGGGAAGAAGATGTTTTTTACCCAAGTTCGGGTCCCCTCGGTGGAGGATCCCTACGTCTTGCTATAAATCACTGATATGATAATATGTTACATGGTGCGCCAATGGCGATCGCCGGGTTTCGATGACTCCGGCGTGGGAGATCTCCCTTGGGAGCTCTCTCTATTTTGTCTATCTTACTTGGCTTGACTATGGCTTATCGTAGCCTCTCTTGACCTAGCTTAACTTATGTTTTTATGACCTAGGAGCCGGCTTATATGGGCGCCTGGTCTCTTGGTTTACATGGTAGGACTACTTGGAGTTCTACTGTATCTCGTCTTGTCTTCCGTACCCTCCAAGTCTTGGGCTCCGAGTCGAATACTGCCTCTGAGTCTTCTAGAGCCTTCCTTCTCTGGGTCTTCCTGAAACCTCTTCCAAATCCGGGTTTCGCCTGACACCCAAATCCGGGTTTCACCTGACACCTCACCCAGATCCGGGTTATGATACTGCCGGGTTATGATTATGCCGGGCTATAATTCTGCCGGGTTATGAAATGAGCTCTCCGACCCAAGTGTAACCCTGCTCATGTGGAGTGCAGGGTAACCTCGCCCAGTCCTCCTGCCTGCCGGGTTACGCTTCCCTCTTCATGGGCCTACCGGGTTATCATTCCCCCAACAGTAGTGCAGCAGCAAATTTCACTCACTTATCGAACCAAGGTTATCGAAACAGTAGGAAATGAGAATTCACCCAAGGTATCAACAGCGCCAGAAAAAAGCTTTCCGGTGGTTGACGTGGAGCCTGCACAGAAAAAATCAAGATACTTTTCCCCAACTTAACAGTGAGGTTGTCAATCTCACCGGCTTGCCGCAACAAAGGATTTAACGTATGTGTGGAAAAAGGATGTTTGTTTGTAGAAACTAACAGGTTTGAAGTTGTGGTTTTATCAGACTAAAAAGAAGGACCGGGGTCCACAGTTTACTAGTGGTGTCTCTCCATAATAATAATAACATTCATACGGGTAAACAAATTACAGCTAGGCAATTGATAGAATAATGATGAGCAAGCCAATGCATATACTAACGTTATGATGTCTAGTGTGAGATTCATTCAGACATTATAACAATATACATAGACCGTTCCAACCATACCTATGACTAATAATCCACCTTCCGGTTAGCGTCCGCACCCCTTTCAGTATAAAATTGCATGCAACCAATTATCGCCTTAAGCATTGTGTGTAAAGTAAGTAAGTAACATCATCCTTAGATAAAGTTCTATTGTTTTATCACTAGTAGAAACAATACATCTACAACCTTAGAGCTAGTACTCACCACCCCAGATTAAATAGAGACATGAACCTACTATCGAGCATAAATACCCCCTCTTGGAGTCACAAGCATCTACTTGGACAGAGCATACACAAGTAACGGAGAGCATGCAGGATCATTAAATAGGACACACATGATATATTATGAAGCAATAACTTTAGTACTCAATATTCATCAGATCCTAGCAAACACAACATGAAGAATTACATAACGGTGATCTTGATCATAATAGGCAGCTCACAAGATCTAAACATGATAGCACAATAGGAGAGGACAACAATCTAGCTACTGCTATGCACCTGTAGTCCAAGGGTAGACTACTCACGCATCAGTCCGGAGGTGGTCATGGTGACGTAGAGGCCTCCGGGGACGATTCCCCCTCCCAGCAGGATATCGGGGAGAAGTTATGATCTCTCCCGAATTGGTGTTGGCGACGGTGGCGGCTCGGGACCTGTGGAGGAAATAATGAACACCGTAAGATTTTCTGGTTTTTTATGGGGGGGGGGGGTACTTGTAGGCGAAAGGGCGAGGTCGGTGGAGGCCCGAGGGCCCGCCACCTGGTGCTCGCGCGACCCCACTCCTGGTCGCGCCACCACGTGGTGGCGGCGCCTCGGTGCCCCACTTCGTGTCCCCTTCGGTCTTTTGGAACTTTCATAATCCAAAAATAATTCCAGGATAGTTTTTGTCCAATTTTGAGAATATTTCCTTAAGTACTTTTCTGAAACCAAAAACAACAGGAAACAGGGAACTGGCACTTTGGCATCTTGTTAATAGGTTAGTCCCAAAAAATGCATAAAAGTATATAAAATGCATATAAAACATATAATAACATGGTATAATATAGCATGGAACATAGGAAATTATAGATACGTTGGAGACGTATCAATATCCCCAAGCTTAGTTCTACTCGTCCCAAGTAGGCAAGAACGATAAAAGAAGAATAATTTCTGAATTGACATGCTTTAACACGAACTTGATCACGTAATAACGTAAGACATGTAAACTGAGATCAAATGAGTAAGGGCTATAGTTTATATTGATATCAAATGAGTAATAAATAAACAAGTAGGCAAAGCAAGCAAAACTTTCAATGATATAGTACTAGATAGCTATCAACTGTGCAAAGTAGATATTAGAGATGATTTAAGCTTCAAGCACAACAATATAATCATCTAATGCTTCCAACAAACATGACAACTTTGTGAAAGGATCAAGTCAATCAATATCAATATGCACGTAGAAGATCAACTCCTTATTTGTTCAAAAGAAACAAGCAAGCGTTCAACGTTGGTTCCTGGCACCGGGATGTTTTGGCTAAGAGAATGTTAACGGAGGTTTGGTGTAGCGCCCCATCTTTTAAATAAAGATGGAACATCTGTGTTATGTGCTAGTCCCTGGATCACTGCCAGCACCACAGTACAAAATATATAGTATCATTGCATAAGTATCAAAATACTACATCGAGATCCAAAAATAGCCAAGTATAGCTTTATTACAAGGTGCATAGTCACGAAGCCTAGCTAAAATATTCAGAGTTCACAACGAAATAAAAGCAATGGGCCTTCTCTTCTAGCATACGCCACAAGCAGACATGTTGGGTGTAGAATCGAGTCCAAACTTACTCCTCATCAGAATTACCTGCACATTTGAATATGCAGCCCCCGAAGGAGGTCAATACAATGAAGTATTGGCAAGTGACTATGGTGGATAAATTATGACAAGTCTAATTCTATATGCATATTTGGCTTGGTGGAGTTTGTAGGCTATTTTGCAGAAAGCCAGTTTTCTCCTATCTTTTGTAAAACACTTTTGTATCTCAAAGACTTGGCACCAAGGGATGAAGCCCAAGTGCACCAATAATTCTTTCCTTAGTCAAATTTTACTTTACGAAAACCATGTTGAGATTCTTCCGTCCATCCTTGTCCAGTTGCTCGAAGTTGTCCATCACCGGGGACACGACTGAGTACTCATTTTGTCGACTCTGCAGAGGTTGTGCACTTTCACCTTAAGACTCAATTTGTCCGAGAAATCCTATACACGCGGAGTGTATTATGGAAAGGAGAGAATTGAGACAAGAACTTTCAGAAGAAGAATGCAACCATACTAGCAAGACCTGTTCCACCTATCCACTCTACATCTGCTTGTCAAGCTGACAGGTTGCACTCTCACAACTTAGTAGTTCTAGACAGAGCCCATTGTCAGAAGGCTGCACGGAAAACTTCTAAACTTGGAGGGACTTAGTAATCTCTTTGTTCCTGGGTGGCCGTCCACAAGTGTACTTCTGGGTGACAACCACCATACTCATGGCCCTAAGTAGAATAGAAATTCATCCTAGGCAAAGACAACCACAAGCATGGTCCCAAAAGCCACTCAACATAAACCAAACAACCAATTCCACCCAGAAGTGCATTCAAGATTTTTAACACTTAGCAATAATTCTATAACATGACAAGTAAATTCCTTTATAGCATAGCTAAGCATCTAATAAAACTTTTGGTGGCTGCATGGGGAGGGATGGCTACACACTACTAGGATATTTTCAAAGTGTAAACTAACTTAGCATTGTAAGATAGTATCAAAATTTCCCTATCATGCATACTACTCAAAATCTACTAATAATGCATATAGGAAACATAGGATATATTATGAATGTCACTTGCCTTGGTAACAAGAGGAACAAGCACATCAAGAATAACAATCACAAGGACCTTCCTCCTCTTCACAATCTAGAGACAAACAATAAAACTAAATAAACACACAAGCATAACACTTAAAATATCAATACAAAAATATGTATGCATGCTTAATATGCAATGAACTTAATAAGACCTTATAATTACCTTTTTAATTTCTCTGTTATTAATGCATGAAATGCAATGATCGATATTTTCACATTTTATTTAATCATTTAAAATATTGAGTATATTAGTAGTTTTAAGTTCTAAAACAATTTTCTTTAAGTCTATTATGAGAAGTTTCAAATAATATTCATGTTACACTCTCTGGACAGAGGGCATTAATAAATCTTCAAAACAATTGGATTTATTTGGAAAGAGATTTTATTAATTAAGTTATAGATTTAATATCCGAAATCTAAACAATTAAATTCCGCAATTTAATATACACTAAAAGGATAAACTAATGAAACCATATTAAACTACACGAGCAGAGCTTCACGTGGATATAAAATTCATCAAATTTGGATGAACAGAACAAAAGTTATGAATTTTGTAAGTTTGTGTTGTTTTCTGTTTTTAAAACAATTTCTCTGCGAAAATAGAAAATCAATATGCCACGCGGCGCTCGCTGATTAGCCGATACCGGTTTGGCGCGGATCGCGAACGCGAACCGTCCGATCTGTTTTAAATCTAACGCTCCAGATCCACCCGATCTTGATCCATTGGATCTAGATCCGACGGCTGAAATAAAAAAGGGGCGAATCGGGCGGCGCGGTTCGCCGGCGCACTCGTTTCCGCGGCGGCGCGGTTCGCCGGCGCACTCGTTTCCGCGGCGGCGCCATCGTCGGCATAGTCGTTTCCGGCGATCTACGACGTGCGAGCAAGAACGGACCGTACCGCAACGAAGGGGAGGTCGAGGCGGAGCGGTTGGCGCGACAGGGGTCTTCGGCGTGCTTCCCTTCTCCTCCTAAAGCTCGCCGGAGATGGAGACGGCGGCGGTTTGCTTCGGCCGATCACGGACGCGACGATCTGGAGCAAAAGACCAGCAGGGAAGATGTCAAGGACGTGCGCGCGCTAACTGGGAGTCGGAAGAGAGACGCGGGAGGATTCGAGGAGCTCTGCACTCACCGGAGGTTGAAGGTTTTGGCGGCGGCAATGGCGGACGGTGGCGGCTGTTTCTGAGCGGCCTGGAGGCTATTTTCTAGGGTTTTGGGGTTCGGGAGGAGGCGACAGAGGGGGGGGGGGGGGGTTTATATGGGGGCGTAGGGGAGCGATTTCCTCGCGATTTTCCCAACGGATTTCGATCCGCAAAAATCTGGGTTTCGGTGGAATTGTGTTCGTGTTCGTCACGAGTTGGGGAGGGGATGACGTGTGGGCCCCGGCTGTCAGCGACTGAAGGAGGGAGGTGAGCTGCTGTTGGTCCGCTGCGCTTCGCCTGCGCTGCGCGCATGGGAGGGAACGAGTGGGCTTCGGCCCAGATTGGGTCGGGCCGTTCCTCTCTCCCTTTTTTTTAACCAAAATATTTTCTGATTTCAAATATTTAAATCAAATTTGATTTTAAAACTTAGTAAAAACTTATCAGAAAAATTCATAAAAATATGTTTTGAAAAGCTAATTTAATTTATAAATTTTTGATATCATTTTGGTAATTAAATAAAATAATAAAATACAGATTTGTATAAGGAGTTCAAACAGACCTCTTTAATGAAAACAATTTTATTTAACCTTATTATTAAAATTCAATTTACTCCTTATGTGTTCTCAATGCCATACTTTTATGATGCATGATGCATGAATGCAAAGTTTTAAATTTTGAGAAATTTTGGATGTTACAGACTAACCCCCTTAAGAAGAAGCTCGCCCTCGAGCTTCGGAAAGGTCAGCAAATAGGTGTGGGTGGTCTTCTCGGAGGTCATCCTCTCGTTCCCAGGTGGCTTCGTCTTCGGTGTGATGATTCCACTGGACCTTGCAAAACTTGATGGTTTTGGTACGAGTGAATCTTTCTGCTGTCTGTAATATCTTGATGGGCTTCTCTTCGTATGTCAGGTCACTTTCCAACTGCACCTCCTCGAGGGGTACAGTATCCTTTAAAGGAACTCCCATCATTTCGGGATGACATTTCTTCAACTGACTGACATGGAACACATTATGAACAGCTGACAGTACTTCAGGTAGTTCTAACTCATATGCCACTTCACCTTTGCGAGACAGAATTTTGAATGGTCCAATGAATCGAGGTGATAACTTTCCTTTGATTCCAAACTTTTTACTCCCCGAAGTGGTGACACCCTTAAATAGGTTCTATCACCCACTTCATAGGTGACTTCTCTACGCTTGGAATCTGCATAGCTTTTCTGGCGTGACTGTGCTATTTTCAATCTGTCCTTAATCAGCCTGACTTTCTCTTCAGCATCCTGTATTATATCAGGCCCAAAGAAACTCCGTTCTCCTACACCACTCCACAACAGTGGGGTTGTGCATTTGTTTCCATATAAGGCTTCAAACGGTGCCATCTCAATGCTGACTTGGTAACTATTGTTGTAGGAGAACTCAGCGTATGGCAAATTATCATCCCAACTAGATCCATAGTCGAGCGCACAAGCTCTTAACATATCTTCTAAAATCTGATTCACTTTTTCAGTCTGACCATCTGTTTGCGGATGGAAAGCCGTACTGAATTCCAATCTGGTTCCCAAAGATTCATGCAACTGCTTCCAAAAATGAGAAGTGAACTGGGTTCCCCTATCAGACACGATACTCTTAGGAACGCCGTGAAGGCACACAATTCTCTTCATGTAAATATCGGCTAACTTTGCACTGGTATAAGTGGTCTTCACGGGTATGAAGTGAGCTATTTTGGTTAGGCGACAAACAATAACCCAAATAGAATCATAACCCGATCTGGTCCTTGGTAATCCAGTGATGAAGTCCATCCCAATGGAATCCCACTTCCAATCCGGTACTTTCAAAGGTTGTAAGAGTCCTGCTGGTTTCTGATGTTCTGCCTTTACTCGACTACATACATCACACTTAGCGATGTATTCTGCTATTTCTCTCTTCAGGTTATTCCACCAAAATCCCTCTTTCACATCCATATACATCTTGGTATTTCCCGGATGAATTGAATAAGGTGTTTCATGAGCTTCTTGCAGAATTAACTTCCTAATATCAGGGTCATTGGCCACACATACACGTTTTTCAAACCACAAAGTCCCCTGCTCATCCTCATGAAATCCTTTAGCTTTTCCAGCTCTTAAATTGACTTTGATCTCTTCTATTTCCTTGTCTCCTTTCTGAGCTTCACGTATCTTGTCCATCAAGGTGGGCTGTACAACTAATGAGGTTACAAACCCTTCAGGTACTACTTCCAACCTGAGATCCTTAAATGCCTTACATAAATCCTCGGGTAATTCTCCTGCTGTAAGGCCATTCACATACACTTTTCGGCTCAGAGCATCTGCTACCACATTAGCTTTTCCCGGATGGTATTGAAGACTTAGATCATAATCTTTAATAAGTTCCAACCATCTTCTTTGTCTCATATTCAATTCCTTCTGTGTAAATATGTACTTCAAACTTTTGTGGTCCGTGAATACCTCACACCTTTTTCCCATTAGATAGGGTCTCCAAGTTTTCAGAGCATGCACTACTGATGCTAACTCGAGATCATGAGTTGGGTAATTTGCTTCATGTTTCTTGAGTTGTCTAGAGGCATAAGATGCCACTCTGCCTTCCTGCATCAACACACTTCCCAAGCCTTGGCGTGAAGCATCACAGTATACTTGGAATTCCTTCTCCAAATCAGGTAAACATAGAACTGGGGCTGAAACCAGACGTTTCTTCAACTCCTGAAAACTGGCTTCGCATGCCTCTGTCCACTCAAATTTCTTCTCCTTCTTTAATAATTCCGTCAAGGCCTTGGCAATCTTGGAGAAGTTTTCAATGAATCGTCGGTAGTATCCTGCTAGGCCCAGAAAACTTTGTAATTCACCAACATTCTTCGGCGGTTCCCAATTAGTTACAGCTGAAACCTTTTCAGGATCCACTGCTATACCTTCCTTGGACACCACATGGCCTAAAAATCCGACTTGTTCTAACCAAAACTCACACTTGCTGTACTTGGCATACAACTTATGTTCACGTAGTCTCTGCAATACCTGACGCAAGTGCTCTTCATGTTCTTGGTGACTCTTGGAGTAGATTAGAATATCATCTATGAACACGACCACAAACTTATCCAAAAAATCCATGAACACTTTATTCATCATATTCATGAAATAGGCTGGTGCATTGGTTAATCCAAAAGGCATTACTGTGTACTCATAAGAGCCATATCTCGTAACAAATGCAGATTTGGGTATATCCATTTCTCTAACTTTCATTTGGAGGTACCCCGATCGAAGATTGATCTTTGAGAAAACACAAGCACCTTCCAGTTGATCAAATAGTTCATTTATCTTGGGTAACGGGTACTTGTTTTTGATAGTTTGCTCGTTTATATCTCTGTAATCCGTGACTAGCCTCTGGGTTTGATCCTTCTTTTTAACAAATAAGACTGGTGCTCCCCATGGCGATGAACTTGGACGAATGAATCCTTTCTGGATATGTTCCTCTAATTGCTTCTTGAGCTCTTTCAATTCATCGACGGCCATAGGATAAGGTATTTTTTCTATTGGCCCTGTTCCCGGCTTAAGTTCGATGAGAAACTCTACATCTCTATCAGGTGGCATTCCCGGTAGTTCCTCCGGAAAAACATATGGGTATTCCTTGACGATAAGCACATCACCAAGGCTAACCCCCATAAGAGAATTTAGCCTAACCTTCTTAAGTTCGAAAGTTGATCGGAACTTAATCTTCCTTTTCTCTGGGGTGGTGAGGGTGATTGCTCTATTTGCACAATCTATGATTCCTTCAAAACGAGTCATCCAATCCATTCCGATGATAACATCCAAACCTTGAGTTTCTAGGATCACTAAGTCTGTTGGGAAGGTGTGTTTTCCAATTTGCAAGTCTAACTGCCTACACCCGGAATTTACTAGCATCTCTCCTCCAGGTGAACTTACCCTAATAGGTTTTCCTAGACTTTCTCAGCTAACCCATGTTTGTTAACAAAAGCTCTTGATATGAATGAATGAGATGCTCCAGTATCAAATAAAACTAATGTTGGAAAGGAGTTGAGCAAGAAAGTACCAATCACAGCATCAGGTTCATCATGAACTTCTTCCACATTGATGTGGTTCACTTGTCCCTTCTGGAAAGGATTGGGCTTGGAATTTTCATCAGCTTTCTTCTCTGGGCAATCAGTTGCATAATGTCCTGTCTTCTTGCATTTGTAGCAGGTCACATGAGACAAGTCTTTCTTCCCTTCATGGTTAGGACGGTGATTACCATTCCCATGATTATGGCCATGATGATGGTTTCCCCTGGGTCCACCATTATTTCCATTGTATCCTCCATTGCTTCCTTTGTTCCCTCCATTGTGGTTATGACCATGATGTTTTTGGCCACTACCAGTGTTGGAGTGATTCCAGGGTTTATGGCTACCGACTTCAGAAGTGTGTTTCTTATATGTCCCTTCAGAATGAACCTTACTTGCACTGAACTTCCTCTTCCTATTCTCTTCCTTTCTTATGTTGTTGTCCAAGGTGATAGCTTGATCCAGCAGAGCTTGATAGTTTGGAGTATATGCCACAGACAAAGGTATCTTCAGTTCTCCCTTAAGTCCATTGAGGAACTTTTCCTTCCTCTTTGCATCAGTATCAATGTCCTCTGGTGCATACCTCGATAGCATACAGAAGTCATCCATATACTCCTTCAGAGTTCTACCTCCTTGCCTCAAGCTGCGAAATTCGTCTTTCTTCAGGTTCATTATACCTGAGGAGATGTGAGCATTCCGGAAGCCTTCCTTGAACGCATCCCAAGTCATGCCATCCAAAGGATGAGTCACTTGATAATTCTCCCACCACAATGCTGCGGGTCCTTCCAACAGGTGTGCAGTGAACCTCACTTTTTCTGCCTCAGAACATTCACAAGTTACTAAGTCCTTGTTGACTGAACGGAGCCAGTCATCCGCCACTATTGGTTCAGTAGCAGAGGAGAACTTATTAGGCCTAAGCCTTAGGAATCTAGCAAGCCTGTCCACTGGGGGTGGGGGTGGAGGTGGCGGGTTGTTGTTGTTATTGTTGTTGGTTGCTGCAATGAACTGAGTCATCATATTCATCAATTGAGCTTGAGCGGCCATCAGTTGTTGCATGACGTCGTCGTTGCTGGTATCACGACGAGGAGGCATCTGTAGGGTTTTTCAGCATAGATGAGTGAAAGATAGACAAAACTAAAAGAAGAAAAATCCTACCCATGCACAAAGCAACCAAGTCAACACAATCAACACTCATAAGACAACTTAAAAAGAAAAAGTCTACTTAGCAAAACAAAACAAGTAGTCTAAATTGATTTAATAAAACAACAGAGTCTGCAAACCACACAATTTTATCATTGTCACACCACAAGTTGGAGATCAATGTTTTAAAAAGAACGACGAACTAAACGAGGGAGAACATGGTGGTCCAACTACTAAGTCTAAACTTCGTCCATGACGTCTCCTTCATCTTCTTCCACTTCCTCGATGGTGATGCCTTCCTTCGTAAGGATCTCCTTGTAGTCATTCACCTCCTTCTCCAAGGCCTCATTCTTCTCCTGTAACATTGTCGTCTCACGGTGCAGAGTCTCGATTGCTTCCTTCTCCAGGACTTCAATCTTCTCTTATAACATTCTCTTCTCACGGCGTAGAGTCTCGATCAAATCTCGATCAGCTTCGAACTCGACGTCGTTGCTCAGAATTTCATCCTTCAAGGTCCTGATCTCCTTGTTCTTGTCTCTAATTCTCTTTTCTTGATTTTGGAACTTCTTCTCTTGAGCTCGGAACTTCTCCTCTTGAGCGTTGGCCACCTCTTCTTGGGCTTCAATCTTCTTTTGAGTCTCCTTGACTTGTGCCATTATTTCATCATTCTTCAACAGCTCATTGCATCTATCTTCTTCTAGTTGCCAGAGGTGAAGTTCTAAGTCTTGGAGATATGGGTACAAAGCTTCTGGTTTGTTTTTGTCTTCCTCGCTAACACAGTAAGGAATCCCATGTTCGTCACGTTGGCCAAGGTGAGCAAAGTAGTGGTCTTTTAACTCTTCTTGGTATTGCAAGCAAAGACGTCCTATTAGCTCCTGCGTGACGAGATTCAGCCCTTTCTCCAAGGAGTCACTAATCGACTTGTACTGGATGTCTTCGGTCTTGGGTTCAGTCTGGCGCCCTTGTTGGTAAAGGCGAATCCCCCATAAGTCTTCTTTGTTGAAGTGCTTCAGCTGGCTTGCCTTGATGATGGGTGTTGGAAGTGCCAACAGTTCTACCAACTCTAGAAGATATCTTCCAAAGCGCATGTCCTTGAAGTCCTCCGCGGTTTGATACATGAAGAACGACATCCTTAAGTGATAAAGGTAGAGTTTATTAAAACAAGACAAAGGTAAGATATACTAATTGTGGTGTACTTAAGTACTTAGAGAAAAAGAAGTTCTTTTCTAACAGGTGATCAACACTATTATCAACTCTTTTGTAAGTCGGATATTCACTATAGTGAGAGAGACAGACACCCGGCCAGCCACTTATAATTGTGGAACAGGTCTCATGTACGCGGACATGTAAGGTTAGTCCCGGGCCGCTTCATCCCACTATGCCGCTAGGATCCAACATACTTCAAAGATGGTAATATTATGATCAAAAAGAGGCTTAACCAATCCTAAGGGCTCGAACCTACAGGCAACACTTTAGCTCTGATACCATTTTGTAGCGCCCCATCTTTTAAATAAAGATGGAACATCTGTGTTATGTGCTAGTCCCTGGATCACTGCCAGCACCACAGTACAAAATATATAGTATCATTGCATAAGTATCAAAATACTACATCGAGATCCAAAAATAGCCAAGTATAGCTTTATTACAAGGTGCATAGTCATGAAGACTAGCTAAAATATTCAGAGTTCACAACGAAATAAAAGCAATGGGCCTTCTCTTCTAGCATACGCCACAAGCAGACATGTTGGGTGTAGAATCGAGTCCAAACTTACTCCTCATCAGAATTACCTACTAATTTGAATATGCAGCCCCCGAAGGAGGTCAATACAATGAAGTATTGGCAAGTGACTATGGTGGATAAATTATGAAAAGTCTAATTCTATATGCATAGTTGGCTTGGTGGAGTTTGTAGGCTATTTTGCAGAAAGCCAGTTTTCTCCTATCTTTTGTAAAACACTTTTGTATCTCAAAGACTTGGCACCAAGGGATGAAGCCCAAGTGCACCAATAATTCTTTCCTTAGTCAAATTTTACTTTACGAAAACCATGTTGAGATTCTTCCGTCCATCCTTGTCCAGTTGCTCGAAGTTGTCCATCACCGGGGACACGGCTGAGTACTCATTTTGTCGACTCTGCAGAGGTTGTGCACTTTCACCTTAAGACTCAATTTGTCCGAGAAATCCTATACACGCGGAGTGTATTATGGAAAGGAGAGAATTGAGACAAGAACTTTCAGAAGAAGAATGCAACCATACTAGCAAGACCCGTTCCACCTATCAACTCTACATCTGCTTGTCAAGCTGACAGGTTGCACTCTCACAACTTAGTAGTTCTAGACAGAGCCCATTGTCAGAAGGCTGCACGGAAAGCTTCTAAACTTGGAGGGACTTAGTAATCTCTTTGTTCCTGGGTGGCCGTCCACAAGTGTACTTCTGGGTGACAACCACCATACTCATGGCCCTAAGTAGAATAGAAATTCATCCTAGGCAAAGACAACCACAAGCATGGTCCCACCCAGAAGTGCATTCAAGATTTTTAACACTTAGCAATAATTCTATAACATGACAAGTAAATTCCTTTATAGCATAGCTAAGCATCTAATAAAACTTTTGGTGGCTGCATGGGGAGGGATGGCTACACACTACTAGGATATTTTCAAAGTGTAAACTAACTTAGCATTGTAAGATAGTATCAAAATTTCCCTATCATGCATACTACTCAAAATCTACTAATAATGCATATAGAAAACATAGGATAGATTATGAATGTCACTTGCCTTGGTAACAAGAGGAACAAGCACAGCAAGAATAACAATCACAAGGACCTTCCTCCTCTTCACAATCTAGAGACAAACAATAAAACTAAATAAACACACAAGCATAACACTTAAAATATCAATACAAAAATATGTATGCATGCTTAATATGAAATGAACTTAATAAGACCTTATAATTACCATTTTAATTTCTCTGTTATTAATGCATGAAATGCAATGATCGATATTTTCACATTTTATTTAATCATTTAAAATATTGAGTATATTAGTAGTTTTAAGTTCTAAAACAATTTTCTTTAAGTCTATTATGAGAAGTTTCAAATAATATTCATGTTACACTCTCTGGACAGAGGGCATTAATAAATCTTCAAAACAATTGGATTTGTTTGGAAAGCGATTTTATTAATTAAGTTATAGATTTAATATCCGAAAGCTAAACAATTAAATTCCGCAATTTAATATACACTAAAAGGATAAACTAATGAAACCATATTAAACTACACGAGCAGAGCTTCACGTGTATATAAAATTCATCAAATTTGGATGAACAGAACAAAAGTTATGAATTTTGTAAGTTTGTGTTGTTTTCTGTTTTTAAAACAATTTCTCTGCGAAAATAGAAAATCAATATGCCACGCGGCGCTCGCTGATTGGCCGATGCCGGTTCGGCGCGGATCGCGAACGCGAACCGTCCGATCTGTTTTAAATCTAACGCTCCAGATCCACCCGATCTAGATCCATTGGATCTAGATCCGATGGCTGAAATAAAAAAGGGGCGAATCGGGCGGCGCGGTTCGCCGGCGCACTCGTTTCCGCGGCGGCGCCATCGTCGGCATAGTCGTTTCCGGCGATCTACGACGTGCGAGAAAGAACGGAACGTACCGCAACGAAGGGGAGGTCGAGGCGGAGCGGTTGGCGCGACAGGGGTTTTCGGCGTGCTTCCCTTCTCCTCCTAAAGCTCGCCGGAGATGGAGACGGCGGCGGTTTGCTTCGGCCGATCACGGACGCGACGATCTGGAGCAAAAGACCAGCAGGGAAGATGTCAAGGACGTGCGCGTGCTAACTGGGAGTCGGAAGAGAGACGCGGGAGGATTCGAGGAGCTCTGCACTCACCGGAGGTTGAAGGTTTTGGCGGCGGCAATGGCGGACGGCGGCGGCTGTTTCTGAGCGGCCTGGAGGCTATTTTCTAGGGTTTTGGGGTTCGGGAGGAGGCGGCAGAGGGGGGGGGGTTATATGGGGGCGTAGGGGAGCGATTTCCTCGCGATTTTCCCAACGGATTTCGATCCGCAAAAATCTGGGTTTCGGTAGAATCGTGTTCGTGTTCGTCACGAGTTGGGGAGGGGGATGACGTGTGGGCCCCGGCTGTCAGCGACTGGAGGAGGGAGGTGGGCTGCTGTTGGGCCGCTGCGCTTCGCCTGCGCTGCACGTACGGGAGGGAACGAGTGGGCTTCGGCCCAGATTGGGTCGGGCCGTTCTTCTCTCCCTTTTTTTTTAACCAAAACATTTTCTGATTTCAAATATTTAAATCAAATTTGATTTTAAAACTTAGTCAAAACTTTTCAGAAAAATTCATAAAAATATGTTTTGAAAAGCTAATTTAATTTATAACTTTTTTATATCATTTTGCTAATTAAATAAAATAATAAAATACAGATTTGTATAAGGAGTTCAAACAGACCTCTTTAATGAAAACAATTTTATTTAACCTTATTATTAAAATTCAATTTACTCCTTATGTGTTGTCAATGCCATACTTTTATGATGCATGATGCATGAATGCAAAGTTTTAAATTTTTGAGAAATTTGGGATGTTACATTTGGAAGGCCACCGAAAGAAAGGCTCACAAAAATACAAGTTAACATTAGACAAGAGGAAGTCTTACAATCGAAGCTATGCAAGGTGTAGTGATTGCAACACAACGGATGCACATAGAGCTATAAGTATATGAAAGCTCTCCAATGGAACTAGTGGGTGTAACATCCCAACATTTTATAATGTTCAAAAATCACTAAAATTTAAAACTTTTGTTTTGATTAAAATAAAAACATTAAATGCATAAGAAAACCAACTATGAAAGACTTCACACATATTGAAAGAGTTGAATGTTTCAAATATCTCAGTTTATTAATATTTTCAAAACTTGTTTCAAGTTAAACATTTTATTATCCATTATATTTCTTAAAGCTCAATGTATTATTTGACAAATGATTTACAAACTTTCAAACCATTTTCATGTAATAAAAAGTTTCTTTTTAAGTATTTGATTTCAACCACTTAGCCATATCTATTCATAAATTCAAAACTATTTAAAAATGGTATAATTGCAAAATGTTTTTCATTCTTATACCTAAGTTCAAAACATAGTTTTGGAAATTATAAGTCTATAGTTTATATCTTTAAAACTTCATATATTTTATAATTAATTAATTATTCAAATAAGCATTTCATTAACTCAAATTATTTTCATTTATTTTCAAAACCTAAATGATTTTCATGAATATTTATTAAATGTAAGAAATGAAATAAATCTAGAATGCTTTTCCAAAGATATGTTATGAAATTTCAAATGATTTATCATAATATAAAACTTAATGGTGCACAAAATATTTTAAATTAAAAATGAATACATTATATTTTCCTTTTTCATTTCAAATGATTGTGTTATGTTATTTAATATTATACTAAAGCCAAATTGATTGAATATTGAAAATGTGTCTAGGTTAACTTAATATCAAACATATATAACTGTGGTAATTTCATAAATTTTATTTAACCCCAAATGAATTATTAAATCCCTAATTTCAAAGTTAACCTAAAATAGGAAAATTTGTATTTTTTGAATATTTCAAATATTATTTTTTAAAAATGTTCAAAACATGCCCACAACTGGTTTATCACAAAGATAATGCTTTTACAAACTTATAGAAATTTATTTGACTTGATTTGGAGTCTTAAATCAAAAGATATGAATTAAATAGAAAAACAGAAAAAGAAAAATAAATTACCTGGATGACGTCATCGCTGACGTCACTCCTTCCTCCTCTGTCCGAAAATTGTGTTCGTGGATTGATTCGAATCCGCGCGAAATCCTCTCTGTTTCCTGCGGGATTGGTTCCCTTCGACACACCCATATAAACCCCAAACCCCGCCGCAAATTTCCCCCTCAAAAACCCTAGCTATAGCGCCGCCAGGCTGCCGTAAGAGCTCGCCGGAGGTCGTCGCCTCCGCCGCCGTTTACTTCGTTTCCCTGGCGAGGTAACGGTACCGCGAGCTCGAGACCCACCCCCTCCTTCTTCCCTCGCTCGTGCGCACCTCCTGACCCTTTTCCCCACTCTCCCTTCGCAGAAAATCGAGCGGGGCATGTCTGACCGAACCTCGCCGGCGTGAAGCCTTCCCGTCCGCCTCTCCCGCCCGCCCCAGCAAGAACTGCTCGACGTCACCACCACCATTCGACATGCCGTGCCGCGCCACATCTGGAGGTGGTCCTCCCCGAGTCCGGGAACCACTAGGGCGTCCTCCCCGTCGACCACCGACGCCAGCGCCGCCGTCGTCTTCGTCTCCGGCGACCCAGAGCGCCGCCCGGTGAGTTCTATCGCATCTCTGCCGTCCGATTTATTTTCTACGGCCAGGATTAGAATTTTTAATCGAATCGGTAGAATTAGATCTCGATCGTCCGATCTGGATCTGACGATCCAGATCTGTTTGACTTAATCCAGTCAGCGGTCTAGTCAGCGCCCACGTGGATGACACGTCAGATCCAGTCAGCGTCCACGTCAGAAAATGTTTTTGTTATTTATTTCGTTTTGGCAGTTTTACAGATTAGTCCCTGAAAATTCAAACCTCCATAACTTTTTAACCTCATATCCAAATTCGAATATTTTTATATATTTGGAAAGCCCTTGACATGTAGAATATTTTGGATCGGTTAGAATTCAAATTTGACTTAGTTTAAAATATTCAAATTTCAAATGGATGATTTGAGTATATTTGTCATAACTTTAAATCTATAAATCCAAAATTGCAAATAAAATTGTTTTAGAAACTTTGGAATATTTGTAACTTGATGCCTCTGTTATAAAATAATTTTGAGTATTATTTTGATGATTTAATAATTATATGTTTAAACTAAATAGTTTGAATAATTTTGACATAACTATTAATATAACATTATTTTTGAGTAAATCCAATTGCTATAAATTTAATTAAATCCCTTTTGCCTATTAACACCATTTATAAGAAAATTGTGTTACGAAAATTAATTCACATAAAACTTTAATGTATATGTTTTCCTTTTATTATGTTTTGCAAAAATAGAAATTAATTAAATTGCAATTATAACTTTATGCATATTTATAAAATCACAAAAGTTGTTCTGATGCTTTCTTGTGATTAAAAATTGCATTTCATGCATAGCATATTTTATTTTATAGTTATACTTCCCATAGGAAAACTTCTTCATTATTTTCCCGAAGTTAGGATTATTTTCAACGTAGTATTTTGGTAAAGTATTATGCACTTAGACACTTAGGATTTTCAAAATGGAGCTAGAAGGCCAATGAAAGACTTAGCCAAAACAAGACTTCAGAAGTATCTCCAAGGAGTAGAAGCACTTAGAACAAAATCAAGAAGAAGTTCATGAAGACCAACCAGCAATATTTTCTAAGTCTTGCTCCCTCTCTCTTTCTTTTCTCCCTTCTTCTCTTAGCCCTTATGATGACTAAGTTATATTCAAGACCAATCTGGAGGCTATCAACACCATCAAGTCTTCAAAGCCATCAAGTCTAGAAAATTTCAATGGAGTCATCACATCAAGAAGAAAAGGAAGCAAAGAGAAGATTCTACATTCTTCTTTCTATCTTTTCCCTCTTTCCTAATCTTGTCTTTCACTTTAGACTTAAACATTTTTTTATCATAATATTATCATCTTTGAAGTTTGTTGGATCCTAGCAGCATAGTGAGATGAAGCGGCCTGGAGACTAACCTTACATGTCCACGTACATGAGACCTGTTCCACAACTTAAGTGGCTGGCCGGGTGTCTGTCTCTCTCACTATAGTGAATATCCAATTTATCAAGAGTTGTTAATTATTGTTGATCACCTCGAAGAATAGAGTTCGTGTTTTCTCTAAGTAGTTATACACCTCATGGCTAAGCCATTATAGTGCTTATTCAATATGATTTATAGTAAAGTGTTTTATCCAAATTATGACCTTAGTCCTTAGTTGTTTTTGACCAACCTATTTGCCCTACAATATTTAAAAGATTTTCATGTCATGACATGCATATCTAGTCCTTAGGAATATTTTGCACATCATGCATAAACATATTTTCCTTGGAAGTTTTTATAAAACTTGTTTGTTCATTTTGAAAGTGTTTGTATGGGATGTGGTGTTGTGTTTTGTGTTGATTGTTGTATTGTTATTTGTCTATATTGTTAGATTGAACGAAGAGCTCCGAGTTACGTTGAAAAGAGTTTGTGAGCAAAGACATCATTCAAAGGCAAGTGACACACCTCATAAACTTCCTACTATTTTCTATATGCATTACTTAGTGTATTTTTATATAAGCATGTGTAGGATAGTATTGCTATGCTAAACCTGTGTAGAAATTCCTTACTCATGTGTCTATATACCTATATAATACTTAGTATAATTATTGATGCTATGTAAATGTTGTTTTGTGAAAATCTAAATTCTACTAAGTTAAGAATGAAACACCTGGGTGGTAAGTGGTTGTATGGTTTATGTTGAGTGGCTACTCAGGCCCATGTCTATGGTTCCTAGAGTACGTGCACTTGTGAACGGCCACCCAGGAACAGAGGAATCTGAAGAACTCCGAGTGACGATTGCTTCCAGTGCAGCCATTGCCAATGGGCTTTGGCTTGATCAACTATGTTGCGTGGACTCTCTCCGGATTGACAAGCAGATGTAGAGGGTGTTACGTGGAACGGGTCAAGCCAGGTGGGAGGGAAAATGCTTTTGAAACATCTCGTCTCATTCTTCTCCTTCTCCTTATCACTATAAGTGTGTAAAGGATAGTTTGGGCTGGAAGGGTACAATGGTGAACGTGCACAACCTCTGTAGAGTGTAAAACTAAGTACTTAGCCGTATCCCCGGTACGGAAAATTCGAGCAGCTGATCACGGACGTCAACGGAGGATTCCACCATTCCAACTTCAAAAATATAAAACTTGATGGGTGAACAAGGGTAGAATGAGACCGTGGTTGTCATACCACGAATGTCTGGAATAGAAGAAAAATGTTTTCCAAAGAATTAGGAAAAATTGGCTTTATGAAAAATAGACTTGAACTCCATCAGCCAAATATGCATATAGGTTATTAGGGTTATTCCTCTAAGTGTCCACCATAGTGTCACATGCCAGACTCCATTTTTAATGGAATCTGACCCACGTTGTTGCAATATTTTTCTTATTGCAGATTGATCAGTTGACGAGTGAGGTTTCGTTTAAAGGTTTCGAGTCTGCAACCAACATGTTTTCGCCTATGGCAACATGAATGTGATGGAGACTCACTGCTATTGTATTTCCGCTGTTTACTCTTTCAAAGCTAGCTTTATGCTATGCAGCTTCTATTGAATATTTTGTAAGTCTGGATCATCGATGTAATAAAATTGATACTTTGTTGTGATATTACATCGTAAACTGTGTGTGCAAACGAACCGATTCAGAGATTGGCACTATACACAGTTATCTGCCTTATTTCAAGTGCAGATACACTACAGTGGGTTGCATCCAACTAACTTGCTTACAAAGACCTAGAGCACTTTTGAGGAGGCTCATCATTGGAATATACTAGCCAAGTTCTATAGTGTAAAGTTCCCCACATAGTTATGCAAGTAAGACATGAAAACTCTCTCATATGGAGAACAAGTGCTAAACATGAGCACAAATGATATGGTGCCATAACATGAGCACAAGTGATGACTTTAAATGATATGGTGCTATAACATGAGCACAAGTGTGTGATACAGATTAGTAATGCTGCCCCCTTTTTTTCTTTTTTTGTTTCTCTTTTCGATGGCCTCCATGGCTCTTTTCACTTTTAGGGGCAAGCATTCTAATATGATATATGATATATGACAACACACTAATGATGATACGACATCATACTGATGATACAAGTAACTTATATGAATGCGACATAATATGCATATGACAATGGTGCCTCTGCCAGTGTAGCAGGTTATGCAATGATATATCGTAACATGGGTAAAACCACACATCAGCTTTATAGAATCACGCAAAGCAATATATTAGTAATGAATGACAACAAGTCATGTAATGTAAGATGTATGTTGCATGGCAATATATCTCGGAACAACTATGAAAATGTTGTAGTAGGTAGGTATGGTGGATGTTTTGAGTAAGATATCTGGCTATGTGTAGGAGAACAAGATGAAGATCTCCCACGAGTTTGGATGTACCCGCGAAATATGCACCAACTCTCAATGTGAGAAAGGGCAATGCAAAGTACCGAAGAGGCTAGCAATATGGTGGTGGAAGTGTCATAAAATCTGCAGTTTTAGAACTCACAAGTAAAAAGATCTTACAAGGCATAATGAAAATCACAACCAAGAGGGATCATGGTGAATGACAAAGTTACCGTTGCCTTCCCCGACCGTAGCGCATAACATAAAGTTATTACAGTTGCCTTAGGCAAATAGAAGTCATATACCATTATGCAATCAACTGGAAATTTAAGTGGGGCACAGCTTCAAGTTTTTCTCGACCAACCATTAATCATTCCATTTTACAAGACCATCATGTTTACCATTAAGCAAATTAATATCTCAAAACAACATCAATGATTCAAGTGACACAATTTAATGATCTACAAGATTATGTATTATTTAGTTATACCATCTACCGCATTTAGCATTTTCTGTTCTCAACCAAATACCAATCAACTTTAAAAGATAAACTCTCCAAGTAATTAAAAATGAGATATGAGAGTATGATATAACAAAGCTAACAACTCTAGCAAGAGATGCATGAAAAACAAGAGCTAGAAAGCAAACCATAGCTAGAAAAGAATACTCAACGAATATAAGTGAATAATACGAGTATTCATAAGAAAAAGCGGAGCGTGTCTCTCTCCCACACAAAAGAATGCTAGGATCCAATTTATTCAGAGAACGAAAATAACAAGAAAAAAACCAAAAAACAAAAACAAACAGACACTTCAAGAAAAGCACATAAGATGTGACGGAATTAAAATATAGTTTCACTAGAAAGGACCTGATAGTTTGTTGATGTAGAAGGGGATGCCTTGGGCATCCCCAAGCTTTGACGCTTGAATCTTCTTGAAATATATTGGGGGTGAACCACCGGGGCATCCCAAAGCTTTGCGTTACTATACTCTAGATCACATTAAATCATCCTTCTCTCTTAATCCTTGAAAACTTTCTCCACACCAAACTTAGAGTAAACTTCATTCGAGGGTTAGTGCATGAAAAATTATGATATTCTGTAGGAACAGAATTGCAAAATAAATGGAAGAACCTATCAAAAACAGAACAGTCCGTAAAGACGAATTTTGTCGAGGCACTTAACTTGCTCAAATCAGAAAACTCAAAACTAATGAAAGTTGCATTTATATCTGAGTATTACGCACAAAAAAGGGCTGATGATTCAGACGTTTCTGTGAAGAGTTATGAATTTAACGGTGAACAGCATAAAACTGTTTATGCGCAGGAATCCAAATTTAGCATCAACTTTCAACTAGAGACTTATCTTGACACAACAATGCAATAAAATAAAGATATAAAGGAATTGCTACGGAGGTAGGTTAAGTCCTTGACACAAACAAAATAAAATAACATGAAATAAAAGTGGGTTTTCTCCCCTAAGCGCTTTTGTTTAACGCCTTTGAGCTAGGCACAAAGAGTATAACTCAGGTATTAGCAAGATCAAGAATAGAAAGTCTCTCAACTATGCATTGTATTTTATCTATATATGGTTCAGATGTGCTTCTTTCATTTCTTTTAGCTTTACTACTTTCATCAATGGGTTTTGAGGGACAATCCAATCCAAAGTTTCCTCTAAAGCTTCATGCATAGCCATTTAACAGGTATTGGCACTTTCATTTCGTCCCCCTTAGTAGGTTCGGTTTTCACTAATTTTTCAAGTGCATTAATAACATATACGCATGAGCCTAGCATATTAAAACGATCAAAAACTTTCCTAGCTTCTTCAGCAACATCACCAAATTATTTGAGCAAGGTTTCCATAATAAAATATTTCTTTTCAACATTTTTAACATTATGAAGATTAAGAAACATTTATTGTATTATGGGATGAAGGTTAACAAACCTAGCTTCTAGCATGTGAACTAAAGAAGTTGCAGCAGTTTCATAATGGGTCATTTAATGGATTGCCCCTAGCAGCCTTCTCAGACTCAGTTTTGCGCCTAGTCGCGAATCGTCCTCAGTTTTACCCCTAGTTCGTTCGCATGTACTAAGGTTTGCCCTCGACGGCAAGTTTGAAGTATATTCCGTCTGGTGGCGTTAGTGACAGTGGGTCCGCAACTTAGAGGTGAGACCAACTTGGTGCAGTTCTTACAGGTGGGCCCGCCCAACGCAGAGGTGAGACCTACTTTAAAAACAAAAAAAAATGTAGAGATGGGACCGACTGGGTGCAGTTCTTACAGGTGGGCCCCACCCAACGTCCTGATCCCCGATCTGTGCTTCGCCGGCGTTCTGTGCTTCCCTGCCACGGCCAATCCACCATTTGCGCCACCCAATCCACCACCTGGGCCGCCGCGGCCGTCCTCGCCACCAGATCGAGTACCACCAGCAGATCCGGCGCCACCGTCCCGCGACTGCTTGTTCCGCCACTAGGACCGCTCGTTCCGCTACTACGGCCGCCACCTGCTCGACCTTTGGTGGGGCTCCTTCCATGCGCCCGGCCGGAGCGCTGATAGGTGAGGGGCTGTTGTATCCAACAAGGACGTTGTTGGCGAAATGGATTGCGGCAGTGACCCTGGAGTAGCTGGCGATTCTGGCGTCGGGCGGGAGACCCGCCGCGTCCACGACTGGACTCCCGAGGGGTAAGGCTTCCAATTTTTGCTTGTTTGTGCATTTGAACAGTCGATATACATAGCAAGCGGTCTATTTCTGCAATTGGACATAGCTTGCTTCTGCAATAGCTTCCAATTTTTGCTTGTGTTGATTGCGTCTCTCGTTTTTCGTGGGTTAGGATGGAGTTGCGGTTTGCTTTCTTGGTGAACGTTAGAAGGGACCGCTACATCATGGATGAAGACAACAACCATAATAAATTCCAGGGAGGTTTCGATTAAGACCTACGAATGGATTACAATTGGAATTTTAGGCAATTTGGGGAGGTTCTTTGCTTCGCATATCCTTGGGCTTTGCATGAAGAAGTGGAATTCAAATACTATGATGGGGGGATGGATTGGGTCAAGATTAGCATTGATGCAGAACTCGCTACCATGTTTGCTAAGCATAAGGAGGAAGATTGATTCAATGTGAGGCTGCAAGTAAATGTGGTTGTGCCGGCATTTAGGAGAAATGCAAGGGTGACAGGTTCATCTTCTCGGACAGAACCATCTCGTCGTAAATCAATTTCTAGCCAGAATAGTTCAGTTCATCCAAAGCGACGTGGTGGCTCGACAAGCGTAGGCAAAAACAGAAGGGTACCTACTGAAGTGGAGGTTGATGCTGACATATCTGGGGATGATGAAGAGAGGCTATACTCAAAATTTGGGGCAAGTTCTACTATGGATTTATCCTCAAAATCACTACTCTTACTAAGACGATTAAAGAATTCTTCAATATTCTCCTTTCCAATTATAGAACCGCTACCTACTGAAAGATCTTCAAAAGTGTACTTAGGAAGCAACATTGTAATAAAAGTAAAGCTAAAACCAAAATAACCAAACCGAAATAACAAAAAACTGAAATAAAACAACACAAACCGAAATAACAGAAGTAATGCAACTAACTATTTTTTTTGTACTTTTTATATTAAGCAAACAAGAAAGTAATAAAAATAAAATAAGCAAGACAATAACAAAATAAAAAGGTTGGAAGTGCGAAAACTTCCCTTGTAGTGGAATCCTTATTTCCCCGGCAACGGCGCCAGAAAAGAGCTTTATGGCGTGTAGTTGACGAGGGAAATAAAATCTTCTAAGATGAGGAACTCCAGTCTCCCCGGCAACGGCGCCAGAAAAGAGTTTGATGCACATGGTGGGTGTGTTGTTCGGAGACCCCAAGAGGAAGGTGTGAAGTAGTGTAGCAGCAAATTTCCCTCAGTTATGAAACCAAGGTTATCGAACCAGTATGAAATGAGAATTCACCCGAAGTATCGACAGCGCAAGAAAAGAGCTTTCCGGTGGTTAACGTGGAGTCTGCACACGAACAATCAAGATACTTTGCCCCAACTTAACAGTGAGGTTGTCAATCTCACCGGCTTGATGTAACAAAGGATTAAACATATGTGTGGAAAAAGGATGTTTGTTTGCAGAAAGTAACAGGTTTGCAGTTGTGGTTTTATCAGATTAAAGAGAAGGACCGGTGTCCACAGTTCACTAGTGGTGTCTCTCCATAAATAGTAATAACATTCATGCGGGTAAACAAATTACAGCTGGGTGATACGTCCAAAACGTATCTATAATTTTTGATTGTTTCATGTCATTTTATGCTTTTAGCACTTGTTTTTATATTAACTTTATGATTTATTTGGACTAACCTACTAATAGTTGCAAAAGTGTACAATGTTCTTGTTTACTCTTTGATGTGTAGAAATTATCAAGAATACAAGAGGAAACCATGTTGAACTCGAATTGTGACTTTCCTGAAATCTGTCTCAGAAATTTTTATAGAGATCGTCAGTTTGACCCCTGAAGTCAACGTCAAATAAAAATCAAAAACATAGAGAGTTGTCAGAAATTTCCATGCGCAAATTTTAAGCCCGAAAACAGCCCAATAGGAGGTCGGACGCGACCTGGAGGCCCAATATGGTGAAACACTAAAAGGAGCTGATGGAAATCCAAGAAGTTATGTAAAGGAAGGAAACCTAACTCGGCCGGGACTCCTCCAACCACGAATTTTCCTCTTCCCAGGCAGCCGTCTCGGTAAGGAGAACCTCCTCAACACCATCCCCATCACCAAGGGTGGCCGTGGCCGCGAAGGGCCGCCGCCGTCGGGCCGCAGCCGTCATCGCCGAGCTGCCGCCGCCGCCCCTCATCGCGCCAGGGCTTCCAAGGGCCGCCGTCTCCACTCCGGGCTGTACCTCTCCATCAAGATCCTCATCATCATGACCATGCATGAGTAGTTCTCCCCTGAGACTGCTGGATCTACGGTAGCCATGTGGTTTATCTCTCTCTCCAATGTGATCTTTATGTGATCATGAGCTTTGTAATCTAGTTGAATATGTGATGCTACTATTTGTCTATTATGCACTCTAGAGGTTACTTTAATATGAACTCCGGGGTTATTCACGTGTGTAACGGTGACAGTGTGTGCACCTTGTGTGATTCCCTTTATGACATTGTTGGTGTTAGTTTACTCCGACTTCTAGGGTGCTCTTGTAGCCCTACACAATGAATGGTGTTTGTTATCCAACATGAGAGTGTTTGAGAGAAGTGTTTATTTATTTAACTTTGATGTCATTGTTGAGCATGTCCACTGGTGAAAGTAGGATCCCTAATCCTTGTTTCTAAGCATTGAAACACCGTTTCTAACAAGTTCTAATACATGTTTGCTTGATGCCATTTTTATTATAGATTGCAATTACTACTTATAATCATCCATATTACTTGTATTTCACTATCTCTTCGCATAACTAGTGCACCTATACATCTGACAAGTGTATTATGTGTGTTGGGGACACAAGAAACTTCTCATATCTTAATTGCTGGGTTGTTTGAGAAGGTTATCGTTGACCTCTACCTCCTTGAGTTTGATATACCTTGGGTGATCCACTTAAGGGAAACTTGTTGCTGTTCTACACACCTCTGCTCTTGGAGGCCCAACACTGTCTACGAGAATAGAAGCGTGGTGCATAGACATCACTGGGCAATTGATAGAATAATGATGAGCAAACATTTGCATATACTAACATTATGATGTCTAGTGTGAGATTCATTCGGGCATTTCAACAATATACATACACAGTTCCAACCGCATCTATGACTCATAATCCACCTTCCGGTTAGCGTCTGCACCCCTTTCAGTATTAAGTTGCATGCAACAGATTATCGCCTTAAACACTGTGTGTAAAGTAAGTAAGTAAGTAAGTAACATCATCCTTAGATAAGTACTTATGTTTTATCCCTAGTAGCAAGAGTACATCTACAACCTTAGAGCTAACTGTCACCACCCTAGATTAAATAGAGACATGAACCTACTATCGATCATAACCCCCTCTTGGAGTCACAAGCATCTACTTGGCCAGAGCATACACAAGTAACGGAGAGCATGCAAGAACATTAAATAGCACACCCATGATATATTATGAAGCGATAATGTAGTGACCTCACCTTTTATTATAAGGTGGAAGTCCCTGTGTTAATGTGCTAGTCCCTGGATCAAATGCTAGCACCACAGTTTAAGATGTATATCATGCAAAAGTGTCAAATACTTTATTAAATCGCATGATCCAGTGTTACAAATATCTCTTACAACTTGCATAACCTGAAAAGGCTAGCAAAATTCCAAGAGTAGCAGCGGAAAATACTAGATACAATGAGCCTCGTCATCTTCAAGTACCACAGGCAAAGCATGTTGGTTGTAGACTCGAAATCCTATCGAATACTCACTCGTTGTCTGTCAAATCTGCAAGGTTTAGTTGCAGCCCAGCTATAAAGGGTCAGCACAATTGAACTGTGGTGGCAAGTGACTTTTGAAAGCTAATATTCTACTAATCTATATCTATATGCTTATTTGGCTGGTGGAGCTCAAGGCTATTGCGCGAAGCAAGTTTTCTCCTACTTTTGGTAAACAACTTTTTGAAACTATATCTTCTCTTTATAAACAATCTCGAGACAAATCCATGTCTCCTACCTTTGGTAAATAACTTTTTGAAACCATATCTTCTCTTTATAAACAATCTCGAGACAAATCCATGTCTCCTACCCTTGTTCACCCATCAAAGTTTTATTAATAAATTGAGATGAAGAGATTTTCATAACACAGCCTTGTGTAGTTACTCACATTGTCCGATGCCGGGGACACGGCTAAGATCTTAGGTTTTAACTCTCGAGAGGGTGTGCGCTTTCACCATTAGACTCAATCAACCCAAACTATCCTCTACACTCCTTTAGTGAGAAGGAAAAGGAGAAGATCAAGACGAGACTTTTTAGAAGTTGCTTTCCCATGATCATACTAAGAGATTACCACCATCCTATCAACTCTACCACCATCAATCTCTTGACCCAGGTCCACAACAACTTACTCCATCAAGACAGAGCCCATATTGACCAATGGTTGCACGATAAGCAACTAGACTCAGTGTATACTTAAATCTCATAGCCCTGGGTGGCCTACCACAAGTGAGCAACTCAGGTTAACACCGCATATCATGGCCCCAGGTAAGTAGAAACTATCCTGGGCGAAGACAATCATGAAACTTGGCCCTGAGAAGCCACTCAACTTGAAACCTCCTCGATCGACCCAATCCACCCAGGCGTTAAATTAATTTAGTTGAAATTTTCATTTATCACATCAACCATAAAACAATCATTTTTGCAGTAGGTGCTTCCACTAAATTATAATAGGGGTCTAATCTGGAATTTCTAAGGGGAAACCTAAAAGGTTTGCATAGCATACTACAATCTCCCAAAAACCTATCATGCATACTACTTTTGCAAATACTGTTTGAAAACACTAGATATGCAATAGAATAAAATAGTAGGTGTTTTATGAAGTCACTTGCCTGATGAATGTTGTCGTTTCTCACACACTCATTGTCGACAATGAACATTGCACTCCGTTCAATCTATAAAGTAAAAGGACATACAATAAACAAGCAATTCAACAAGCACATAAAAATTAAAACAAACAAGCGTAAAAAGGCTTAGCACAGGGTTTGGTCAAGGTTATCACATAATTCAATGTGCAAAAGGAATTATTGTGATTGAGTTAAGGGGTTTGCCAATTTGGTCAGGGGATGGTCTTGAAAAAGATTTACATAAAAGCAGGGTCAAGATGTTTTGAAAACAAATCAAAAAAGGTTTGCAACTTTAAGATATTTAGCATATCTAAAACATTTCACAAGTCTAAGTTTCAAAATTATTTTAATCATATTTGGTTTTGGCATTGTTCACAAGATTAGACATCAATTTGAAACAAATTAATATTCAAGAATTTCTTAATTTATCAAATTTATATATTTTTAATTCCCAACTTAAAAGTTCATACTAATTTATAATAACCCAGTTATTTGCAATGACATAAAGTTTTAGATCACATTTTTAGTTACACCTAATTAACCAATAACATTTATAAACACTTATAAATTAAATGGTATCATTTAATAGGGTTTTAAACAAAACTTACATCTTAATGTTGTGAAATAGATTAATAAAATGGAATTGAGTTTTCTCTGGTCAAGGGCAATTATTTATGGCATTAGTGCAAAGAAAATAATTTGAAATACATTAATAAAAGATTTTATTATGCCAAATTAAAATCAAATAAGTATCTGATTATAAACTTCTTTTAAAATTGTTCAAATTTTATTTATAACAGTGGGTCATCATTCTACATATCTTAAGATTTCCAAAAATATTTTCTTTGCAAATTTTAGACATATGAATTTGAATCTATGTCAAATTTACACAATTTCTAAATCTGAAAGTTGGATCCATTTAAACTAGTCAAAATTAAAATTTAAAAGTACCAATATATTCTACTGGTCAAGGGCTTTAATTTGACATAAACATTGTCCAATTTGGATAATGGGTTAAAAAGTTATGAAGGTTCTAAGTTGTAGGGACTTTTCTGCAAAACAGGAAATTAAATTCTATTCGGAAATAAAACCAGAAAAGGCTGGGCCGACGTGGCGCTCTGTGATTGGCTCGGGTCTAGGGTTAACAGGGGCCGTAGGATCTAAAGAGGATCGGGCGGTCCAGATCCATTCATACCTCTTCGGCCTGGATCAAATCTGGACCGTTGATGGGAGATCGAACGGCCGAGGCCGCGTTGACCAGGACGGGGCGGCGCCGGTGGCTGGAGGCGAAGAGGACGGCGGCGCTGTGCACGGGCTCGGACGCCGTCGACGATGCGGCGCTCCCCCGGCCTCGTGTCGATGGAGAGGCCGGTTTCGTGTCGTTCGTCTCGGAGTGGCGACCTCGGGCGAATGAAGGAGCACGGACGCCGGCGAGATTCGGTCGAGCACGAGGTGCTCCGCTCGGCTACGATTTGGAGAGGAGGAGGTGACTGTCGGGCGCGCACGAGCGAGGGGAGGAAGAGGAGGTGGTCTCGGGCTCGGGGTTCTTCTTCACCTCGCCGGGAAACGGAGAAACACGGCGGCGGACTAGACAATCTCCGGCGAGCACAAATGGCGGCCTGGCGGCGTCGTTTCAAGAAGTGGAAGAGGGAAAATGCGGAGGAGGAGCTGGGGCTAATAAAGGGCTAGGCACGGCGTCGGTTACTCTACCGAATCGCAAGATTTTCGCGGGATTGATTCGGCCGAAACCGTCGGGCGAGATTGACGGGAGGTTGAAGACGATGACGTCATGCTGATGTCATCATTTTTCTTTTTTTTCTTTTTCTGATTTTCCATTTAATTCATATATTTTGATTTATGGCTCCAATTCAAGTCAAATAAATTTCTAAAATTTGTAAAAGCATTATCTTTGTGTTAAACCAGTTGTGGGCACAATTTGAATTTTTTGAAAATTAATATTTTGAAATATTCATTAAATACAAATTTGACACTTTATGTTAAATTTAAAACTAGGGTTTAATTAATTTTATTTTTGGCTAAAATAAATTCTATGAAATACCCACATTCAATTATGTTTGAAATCAAGTTATTTAAACTCATTTTCTAATACTAAAATCATTTTGACTTTAGTATTATTAAATAGTATAACACAACTATATGAAAATGAAAAAGGGAAATATAAAGTATTAATTTTTAATTCAAAACAATTTGTGCACCATTATATTTTATATTAAGATAATTTATTTGAAAACTTCATAACAACTTTGAAAAAGATTTTAGATTTAATTCCTTTCTTATATAGAACATATATTCATGAAAATCATTTTATGTTTTGAAGATAAATGAAAATCATTTATGCTAATGAAATGTTTATTTGGATAATTCATTAATTATAAAATATTTGAAGTTTTAAAGTTATGAATTATAAACTTATAATTTCCAAAAAAATTAATTTGAATTTAGTTAAATGAATGAAAACCATTTGGCAAAAATACCATTTTAAATAGTCTTGAATTTATGAATAGATATGGCTAAGTGGTTGAAAATCAATTGCTTATAAGTAAACTATTTTATTAGAATACAGTGGTTTGAATTTTTGTAAAATATTTGTCAAATTACATATTAAGGTTAATGAAATACAAGGGATAATAAAATGTTTTACTTGAACAACTTTTGAAAATAAAGATACATTGAGATATTTGAAATATTAAATTCTTTCAATATGTTTGAAGTCTTTCATACTTAGTTTGATTATGCATTTAAATGTTTTATTTTAGTCAGAACAAAAGTTTTAAATTTTAGTGATTTTTTTGAACATTATAAAATGTTGGGATGTTACAGATAACTTTAGTACTCAATATTCATCGGATCCCAGCAAACACAACATGAAGGAATACATAACGATGATCTTGATCATGATAGGCAGCTCACAAGATCTAAACACAATAGCACAAGAGGAGAATACAACCATCTAGCTACTGCTATGTACCCGTAGTCCAAGGGCAGTCTAAACGCGCCTCCGCCCCCTCTAGGGCCTTCACCGGCTGCGACGCAGAGGGCTGCCTCGCACGCATCCTCGCCGCACGATTGCTTGATCGTGCAGCGCACCGCGCCCGAAGCTCGCGTGGGGATGGAGCTCCAGCCCAACCGCCAGAACAGGCTCGTGGAGGAGATTGGCCAGGCGGGCCAGCAGAACCGCGGCGCACTGCAAAACGGGGTCGCCACGTACGCTACGGGCTGCATGGCGTTCACCCGCTCCCCGCGTCGCGTGGGCTGGCCCCCGAAGTTCAGGCCGGCTCTCCCTAAGGGCTACGACGGCTCCAGCAACCCCAATGAGTTCCTGCAGCTCTACACCACCTCCATCCAAGCTGCAGGAGGAGACGACAAGGTCATGGACAACTGGTTCTCTCACGCGCTTCGCGACTCTGCGTTGTCTTGGCTCCTGAACCTCCCGGAGGACTCCGTGAACTCTTGGGAGGAGCTCTGCAAGCAGTTCGTCTCCAACTTCAAGGGAACGTACGAGCGCGCCCTCACCCACAACGACCTGCGCACTGTGGTGCAGAAGAAGGATGAGACGCTTCGCAAGTACATCCTGCGCTTCAGCCAAGTGCGTAACAAGATCCCGAACATCCCTGATACCCAGGTCATCGCCGCCTTCCGCGAACGCGTCACGAACAGCAGGATGCTCGAGAAGCTGGGCATCCACGACAAGCTCACCACTGTGGTGAAGCTATTCGACCTGGCAGACAAGTGCGCCAAGGCTGAAGAGGGACTCCTCTTTGTCAAGATGTCCTCGAGAGGCGACGAGCACGCTGAGGGGTCCAGGAGCCAGAAGAAAAAGGAGGAGCCCAAGCGCAAGGCCACCACGGTTCTCGAGGCAGAGCCTGACGCGAAGGGCACCCGCAGGGACTCCCCTGAGCCTGGAGAGAGGAAAGAGGACCACCGCCCATTCTGCATCTACCACAACAGGCGCGGTCACTGTACCGAATCCTGCTTCGACCTCAAAAGGTTGAGCAAGGAGCGCGAGCAAGCGGAACGCAGTGGCGGCCACGGCTAACGCGGGAGCCGACGCAAGGGCGGCTACCAGAAGCCATCGGGCAACCAGGCCAATGCTGCGGAGAAAAACGACAACCTATCTGACGAGGAGGACGGTGGCTACCAAGCCCCAAGAGACGCCATTGCCTGCATCCTCGGGGGGGGGGGGGGGGGGGGGGCACAGGCGCCAAAATCGAACAATCAATTCAAGCGGTTCGCCCGCGAGCTCAACGCCGCCCTCCCAAGCACTGAGATATCTAGACCTGTCAAGTGGTCGCAGTACACCATCGCCTTCGACGCTCAGGACCACCCCAAGTCCACCAAGGTTGTTGGATCCCTCCCACTGGTTTGCAGCCCCACCATCGACAACGTCGCTGTCTCCAAGACACTCATTGATGGTGGAGCAGGCCTGAATGTCATCTCCATAGATACATTCGAAGCGCTTCAAGTGCCTTACGAGCGGCTCATGACCTCCAGGCCCTTCACGGGGGTCACTAGCGGCTCGATCGAGCCTCTAGACCAGGTCAGACTTGCCGTCACCTTCGGAAGCAAGGAGAATTACCGCACCGAGCACATCGACTTCGATGTTGCACACATCGGCCTGCCATACAATGCCATCCTCGGTTACCCCGCGCTCGCAAAATTCATGGCCATCACGCATCATGCTTACAACATGGTCAAGATTCCCGGCAGCGCTGGCACAATCACCATCCGTGGACATGTCCTGGATGCCACCCGCGCTGTCGAAATGGCCTACAAGGCTGCGGCCATGGAGTTCCCCGCGGACGAGGACCTAGAGCCTCTCGAGAGGCCCAAGAATAAGAAGCAGATGTTCTCCCAAGAACCAGCCGCCACAAAGAAAGACGCTCTAAGCTCCAGCAGCTCGGGGGCTGAAGGCTCGGGGGCTAGCGTCACCATTGGCGCTGCGCTGCCTCCCAAACAGGAAAGCGTGCTCGTCGCCTTCGTCCAGGCAAACTCTGACATGTTCGCATGGGCTCCGTCAGATATGTCTGGTGTACCGAGCGAGGTGATCGAGCACCACTTGGCCGTGTGTCCAAACGCGCGCCCCGTCAAGCAAAAAGCAAGAAAACAAGCCCCCGAGAAGCAAGCATTCATCATCAAGGAGGTCGAGAAGCTCAAAGCGGCAAAGGTCGTCCGTGAAGTCGCGCACCCCACGTGGCTCTCCAACGGCGTGGTAGTCCCACAGCCCGCCGGAGGAGGCCGCCTCTGCATCGACTACACCGACGTAAACAAGGCCTGCCCCATGGACCCTTACGCCATGCCAAGAATCGACCAGATCGTGGACTCCACGGCAGCCTGCGAGCTCCTCTGCTTCCTTGATGCGTTCTCCGGTTATCATCAGATAAAAATGGCTAAGGAGGACGAGGAGAATACGGCTTTTCTCACCCCTTGCGGTGTGTACTGCTACGTCTGCATGCCCTTCGGCCTAAAAAATGCCGGAGCCACCTTCCAGAGGCTGATGAGGATAGAACTTGGCGAGCAAATGGGGAGAAACGCCGAGGCATATGTCGATGACATCGTCGTAGAATCCTGAGAAGGAGACACTCTCCTCGGGGACCTTGAAGAGACCTTCGCCAGCCTGCGCAAGGTGAACATCAAGCTCAACCCCGCCAAGTGCGTCTTCGGAGTGCCTTCAGGCAAACTGCTTGGTTTCCTCATGTCTCACAGAGGCATAGAGGCAAACCCTGACAAAATCAAGGCAATAGAGAACATGCAGCCTCCACGCAGGCTCAAGGAAATGCAACGCCTAGCAGGATGCATGGCCAGCTTGGGTAGATTCATCTCCAAGTTCGGCCAAAGAGCCCTGCCCTTCTTCAAGATCATGAAAAGAACGGGCACTTTCAAGTGGACCACGAAAGCTGAAAAAGCATTTGAGGACTTGAAGAAGTACCTGGCCAGCCCACCGGTAATGGGTGCCCCAAGGTCAAGCGAGCACCTGAAGCTATACCTGTCAGCTACTCCACATACAGCCAGTGCAGTCCTTGTGGTAGAAAGGGAAGAGCCAGAGAGCCAGAAGAAGAGTGCAACCACTCCAAAGGAAAAGCCTCCCAATTTGGAGCTCGACGAGAGGCCTGCTCCAAGTCAACTGCTGCAAGAAGATCCCGCCAGGGAGCCTGTCAAGTCCCTTGAGGCCAACCCTCCCGAGGCCCATGACATGCCCCTTGAGGCAAACCCCCTCGAGGGCCAGGTCATGCCCCCAGAGGCCAACCCCCTTGAGGGCCTAGCGGAACCCCTTCAGGCAGAGCACACCAAGGCTACACAGACTACTCTTTCCGAACATCCAGTCTACTTTGTCAGCACAGTACTGCGCGATGCTCGTGAGCGATATACGATGCAACAGAAGCTCCTCCTCGCACTCCTCATCGCCTCAAGAAAGCTGCGACACTACTTCCAGGGACACCCCATCACGGTGGTCACCTCTTTCCCCCTGGAGCAAATCCTACGCAACCCAAATGCCACAGATCGTGTCGCAGGATGGAACATTGAGCTACAGCCATTCAATTTGCGTTTCGATACCACAAGGGTAATCAAAGTAAGAGCGCTGGCAGACTTTGTCGCCGAATGGACTGACCCTACCCCTGAAGAGTCGTTGGGAGAAGAACAAGAGCCCTGTGGAGACAGAATGCCCAGCCACTGGACCATGAAGTTTGACGGAGCTTTTGCTTGTCGCCATGGTGGGGCTGGCGTGGTCCTTATCTCACCAAAGGGCGACAAGCTATATTACGCTGTCCAGCTGTGCTTCGGAATCGACAAGATCTCCAACAATATCGCTGAGTACGAAGGCCTGCTTGCTGGCCTACGCGCCGCAATCGCCCTAGGCACCAAGCACTTACTCATCAAGGGCAACTCCCAGCTGCTTGTCAACTTCTCCAACAAAAGCTATAAGACTAAGTACGACCACATGGCCGCATACCTTGAAGAGGTCCGTAGGCTGGATAAGCACTTCAGGGGAATGGAGCTCATGCACATCCCAAGAAAGGAGAACCAATAGGTTGATTACATCGCCAAGCGCGCATCAAAGAGGCAAGCTCATCCGTCGGGCGTCTTTGAAGAAAGGCTCGTCAAAGCATCCATATAGCAGCCTCAAGAGGCTAGGCCCGCAAGCACAGATGAAGCGCTCCCACCACCACCTGCAAACGGGGCGCCAAACTGTGGGCTCCCAACAGGGGAGCGTCTGTTGCTCACCGCGGTGCATCAAGAAGCAAGATGGATAGACGAGATCAAAGACTACCTCGACAGAGGGATCCTTCCCGAGGAAGATGTCGAAGCGGAGCGAATCGCCCGCCAAGAAAAATCTTATAAAATCCTTGAAGGAAATCTCTACCGCAAGCGCCCAAACGGCACCGCGCTCAAATGTGTCCCTCTTGAAGAAGGCAAACCGCTGATCAAAGACATCCACAGCGGGGAATGCGGCCACCACTCGTGCGCCCACACCCTCGCGGGCAAAGTCTTCAGGAGCGGATTCTACTGGCCTCAAGCACTTCAGGATGTAGAGGACATCGTCCAAGCATGTGAAGCCTACCAATTCCATGCGAAGCAAATCCACCAACCTGCGCTGGGGTTACAGACCATTCCGCTATCCTGGCTGTTCGCGGTCTGGGGGCTGGACATCCCGGGACACTTCCCAACAGCGCAGGGCGGATATCGCTACCTCTTCGTGGCCATCGACAAGTTCACTAAGTGGCCTGAAGTGGAGGCGACGCGCACAATCACAGCAGGCGCGGCGGTGAAGTTCATCAGAGGCCTGGTCTGCCGCTTCGGGGTGCCTAACCGCATCATCACCGACAATGGCTCACAATTCACTAGCGACATCTTCAGAGCCTACTGCGAAAAAATGGGCATCACGCTCTGCTTCGCCTCAGTCACCCATCCGCAAAGCAACGGACATGCTGAGCGCGCAAACGCAGAAGTCCTCAAAGGCCTAAAGACCAGGACCTTCTATCCTCAAAGGCCACGGCAAGGGCTGGATCAACGAGCTACCTTCAGTGCTCTGGTCCATCCGCACAACGCCACCCAAGCCTACGGGAGAAACGCCGTTCGCCCTTGTCTATGGAGCCGAAGCAGTCCTCCCCACGGAGATAAAGCATGGATCCCCGCGGGTCCTCGCCTTTAACGAGGACCAGCAAGAGGACCTCCACAATGATGGCCTGCTGCTCCTCAAAGGACTACGACGCCGTGCCGCCCTACGGGCGGCCAAATACCAGCAGGACCTGAGGCGCTACCACAGCCGCAACGTGCGCTCACGTACCCTAGAGGCAGGCGATCTCGTCCTCAAGCGAATCCTCTCCAGGGAAGGCCTCCACAAGCTGTCCCCGATGTGGGAAGGCCCCTACAGGGTCACCCACATCACCTGGCCTGGCGCGGCTCGCCTCGAGACTCAAGACGACGTTTCCGTAGAGAATCCGTGGAACATCATTTACCTACGCAAATTCTACCCGTGATCATCTTCACGCCCGTGATCATTGTCACGTCAAGACATCTGGAGGTAGAGGCAGCTTACGGCTCAACCTCCAAGCATTTTTTGATCTCCAGAGGTTAAAAGCTCCTGGCTTAAACCTCACACAACTTTTTGTCTCCAGAAGGAACAAACTCAGAACGTGATCATCGTCACGCCCGTGATCATTGTCACGTCAAGACATCTGGCGGAAGAGCCAGCTTACGGCTCAACCTCCAAGCACTTTTTGTCTCTAGAGGTTAAAAGCTCACGGCTTAAACCTCCAAGCTCCAAAGGCTTCTCTCGAGGGTCAACCCTCCGAGCTCTCCATGTAACGAGCCACCTTAGGCCGTTGAGAGTCTCTGCCACTAATGGGTGGTCCCCATGCCTCGACATGGTCAAAACATTAACTTGGCAAATCCAAGCATAATGAAACAATTTTGTTCCCAAGTGAACTTAGCGCCTCGGCGCCGTTATGTAATATATTTGGTGAGTTTTATTTTACGCATTACTTTGTTGAAGTGTGCGCTTATGTCTCTCCACATGCGTACCTCACGAGCGGGGGCTGAGTACGGTACCAGTGCCTCAACTGACACGCCAGCAGCACTGCAAAATCCAAGAGTCTGAGCTCTGGCTGGAGGGCAAGATCTCACAAACACGCCTCTCTACAGAGGACCTTGGTACTTACTCTCCTCGCGAGGAATGCCTGAGGGGACCTACAAACGCGCACGAGTCCCTTGAACCGTGTTCCAGCGTTTGGGTTCGCCCCTCTAACATCTACAGGGAACATAAGCCCGCACAAGCCTGAGGAGACACCCGGGGATGATCCCTCAAGAGAGCCTCCTCGCCAGGCAAAAAGCCTCTACGGGGCGAAAACCCCGAGAAGCTAAGTCTCGCACCCACGCCTTAAGGGCGTTTTCTCACCCTCTAGCGCACGTTTGCCCCTCAAGCGACTTCGCTTGCCTTTACGCTTCATGGACTTCTCGCTCATGGACTTCTCGCACGTCTAAGGGGGGACACTTGAGCATCGCGACTCAGGGCTCTTACATCTCCTAGGCCTAAACTCCCCCAGGCCTTGCGGAGTCATTGCTCCTGCATACCGAAGCGGCGAAGTCACGGCATGAAGAGATGGGTCCTGCCGACGCAGAGAGCAAATAGACATGAAGATGAGTCCAGAGAGACCTCTCGAGGGGCAATCAAGCTAAACACAAATAGCAATAAAGAGTATATTACATGCCAAAAGGTCTTAAAAATATCTAAACACAAGATTGTTTCAGATACAAGCGCACGCAGGCGCAATAAGGTGTGGCTCAGGGGGAAGCAGCGTCGCCTTGGAACTCCTCCGCGGCACCCTCCTCGATCTCGGCAGAGCGGGCCTCCTCCTTGCTGTCCTCCGCCGCAGCCTACGCACGCCTGAAGCGGTTGCAGAAGGCGTCAACTTGCTCGCGGAGGGAACTGGAGACCCGCTGCGCGTCCTCGCCTTGAGCAGCCTCGGTCACGGAGGAGAGGTCGAAACCTGGCGTGAGGAGCCTGAGGTTGGTGAAGATGCAATCGACAACCACCCCCAGGAGCTGCCGGCTCTCGTCCTCGACCATCTCCCGAAGCTCGACGGCGGGGCCCTCAAGTGCCGCGAAGAGCTGGTCAAAGTAGACCATTTGCATGGCGGCATCACCACGGCCTCGAACCTCGGTGTACGACGCATCCGCGCCAGGCTGCACCGCGAGCTTGTTGCCGCGCGCGACCAACGCCTCGAACATGTGCTCCCACTGCTTTGCGAGCGCGCTAATCACCTGGGCTGAGTCCGGCGCTTCCGCCGCCCGCTCCATCGCCGGAGTCACCTGCTCTCCCACGCCCTTGGCCACAGAGTCGAGGCTGTGAACTGCTTCGTCGCGGGCTTCCTCCGCTTGGCGCCGGCCAGCCTTGGCGCGCTTCAGGCGGCCCTTCAGTTTGGAGTTGGCCTTATCGAGCTCAGCGAGCCGCTGAGCGTCCGCAGCGTGCTTAGCCTTGAGGCGGTCCTCCTGCTTCTGGACCTGGGCGCGGTACTTCTGAGAGAAGAACCGGCGGAGCTGCTTCTCACGCTCCACGAGGGCCTCCTCAGCCACCTTCGTCTTCTTGGAGAAACGTCGCTCGAAGCGCTCGCAATCACGCTTCTGAGCAGCGACGTGCTCGTCGAACTTCGAGATCGCCCGGGCCAAGCCTCCCTCGCGCGCCTCGAGGGCCTTGCGCTGGGCGACCAGGTTCTTCTCCGCCTGAAGGCGTTGCTCCTCACGCCGCCGCTGCTCTCTCTCCATGAGGGCCAGCTGCTGCTCACGCACTGCCAAGCCCTTGCGGTCCTCCTCCAGAGCAACCCGTGCGGCATGTGGGCGGAAAGCAGATGGGACTCCAGCTGGCCCAGCGCACGACTTTTCTGCGCCAGCGAGCCCTCCATCGCCTCACACTCAGCCTTGGCCTCGCGCAGGAGCTCCGCGGCGGCGTCGCGCTCTGCCTGAAGAGGCTCGAGAAGCTCTGCGGCGTCGCGTATGGCCTGTCACGAATTTCCTTGGCAAAGCGGGTGGCCTCCTCGCGGGCGGCCCGCAGCGCCAAGTCCTCCAGCCGGCGCGCCTCGACGGCCGCACGGAAGGACACCCACGACCGCACAAGCTCCTCCTGCTTCTGGGCGAGCTGTATGTCTCTGAGGGCGAGGTGCGCCTCCAGGCCCTCCAAAGATTCCCGTACGAGGCCAAAAGCCACCTCGCGACGTCCTGCGCTCCAATCCCAGCCTCGGAGGACCAGCTCCTGGCTAGACGATGGCCCAGCCGTTGCGTCAGGTCCCAGGAGCCTGGCCCCAGGGTGAGCTCGGGGGCGAGGCGTAGCTCCACCTCCGTCCGCGCCTGCCTCCGCTTCGGTGCTCGTGCCAGGGAGGCGCTCGTCATCTCCAGCGGGACGAGGAGGCGAGGAAGAACCCCCTCCTCAGATGCACGTGTGCCCGTGGGCGCTTCGCTCGCTTCCGCCGCAGGCGGCACGGGAGCCGTGGGTGTGCACGGTGTAGATGACGCACGCAGGGGCATCAACGCGCACGGCGGTGTCGGCTCGCGAGGCGGAGTTACCTCGCCCGGAGGCGTAGCCGCGCGAGGGGGAGAAGGAGCGCGAGGTGGCGTGGAAGCCTTCTCCTCCGAGCTTTCCACCACTAGTGGCTCCGGGGGTGGTGTAGGTGCCTCTGGGCGTGCCACGCCCTCCTCCACCTGAGGCTCTGCCGCCCCCGCCTGGGGCGCAGCCGCCTCCACTTGAGGCGCCCCCTCAGTAGGGCCTGAGGAGGTTGTCTCAACAGGCCTCGCGGCCTCGTCCGCCACCGCCTCAGCGGTGGCCCTCTTCACGTCTGCTGCCTTGCGAAACCTACGGCGCTTCGCAGGCACTAGATCGCTGACAAAAAGCCCAAGAAAAGATATTCAAGAGAGGGCGAAGCAGAGGGAAAAAAAGAGCCGAGAATGACCAGGTGCCGTAAATACTCGCCCTGAAGGGGAAGCACCGGCGTCGACCCACGCCAGGCCTGGAGCGCGCCAGGAAGGTGTGGTCTTGGCGCCTGATCCCCCAGAGGCGTCCCCGCTTTTATTTTGGAGGGGATGTCGAAGGGCCTCCCCCAAGAGCAATCCACCACAACCTTGGTGCGAGGCTCGCGCCTCCCCGCCGAAGCACCTGTCTCGAAGGCCTTCCCCGCCTCGGTCACCTCCTCCACGGGGCGCGAAGGCGCCACAACGAAGGCGTCGTCGTCACCTGACAAGATGTCGCAAACCTCGTCGGTGACGGGCTCGTGCCTCATGGGGGACGCCCCTCCCATCGCGGCCCCTTCCTCGCCACTCCAGGCACGGGAGGCTGATGGAGAGTCAACACCAACGACTACATGCACCGACAGAGTGACCACCTCATCCATCACCCCCGCCAAACCATACGGCGTGAAGTCCGGCATTCCGTCCAAGATGTCCATCCGGTCACCCAGAGGGAGCTGATGCAGAGGTCGCACGGAGCCGGCGATCTTCCCGGGAACCTCCGGATTGGCAAAGAGGATGTTCAAGATGGTGTCGACAACATCCGAGCCGTGATCCTCAGGGTGAAGCCGCATTGGGTCCGAGGGGCCAGTGTACATCCACATCGGCCGATCGTGGGCCTGGAGAGGAGCAATGCGGCGCTGCACGAAGTCCGCCACAACTGGCTGACCCGTGAGGCCCTCCTCCCGGAGATACTCCAAACGCCCCACCAGGTGTGCGTTATCTGCGCCGCGAAGGGCAAACCTGCACCAATGAGAGTTCTTCACGGGCGGCGCCTCCGGGACGTGTAGGAACGCGCAGGGCGACTTGACGCCGATGATCAGCCACCTCTGACGGAAGTCACCCACTTTCTTGAGCAGTGCCGTGATAGTATTGTCTCCACTCCATGACATGGGAATGAACACACTCCCCATGCCGTCTGCAATGCGGAGAGAGACGCACCCAGTTCGCTCGCCGGTAGCCGTGCACCGCAGAAAATAGAAATTCCGGAAGAGCGCTACTGAGGGGCGCACACCCAGATAAGCCTCACAGAGATAGGCGAAGATGGAAAGGATGAACACGGAGTTTGGATGAAGATGAAGGAGTTGGACCTGATAGAACTCCAGTACCGCCTCCAGGAAAGGCGAGTATGGCGGCACCAGCCCGGCGGTGATGGTATGAAGAAAAATGTGATAAAATCCTTGGGGGAACCTCCCGAACCGGGCAGCTTGAAGCGCGCTGGCGCCGTGCTCATTGGTCCGCCCCGCAACCAGGTGGCGAATTCTCTCCAGCGCTTGAAGATCAATACGCGCCCCCACGAGAGCCGCGCCCTGCACTACTTCTAAGGCCTCCGCCTGGGAGGAAGACCACGCGGCGGCCTTGCCCTTGCTCTTTACTGGGCCCATCGACGCGGGCGCGGAGGTCTGAAGGAGATGGGAAATGGAAAATCGCAGGAGAGAGCGGAGGCGGAGAACTGTGGGACACGGAAATTTCTGCGAAAGAATTGGAAGCGGTAACGACTCCCTACCGCTGCGCTCGTGCTTTACGTCCCCTCAAGGAGTAGTTACCGGGGCGTGGTGGGACCCCCCACGACTCACGCCCCAGATCGTGCGAGACCGTTACTCGCTTGAGTGACGCGTGGCTCGGGCCGGTTGGGCCATAAGGACCCACGACGCTTCGCCTGAGCCCATGGGCTCAATCGTGCCCATCGCGGGCCCGGGGGCTACTGTCGGCCCAGTGGGAACTGGGGTGTGGAGAGCCCACTCCCCCCAAGCCTCGCACGCTGGCCAGTCAGACGAAACGACTAAGGACCAGGCATCACTGCCTGGCGGGACCCTCGAGAGGCAATTCCCCTCGAGGGCCTAAAGAGGAAACGAGGGCCTCAGGGGATCCCTCGCTTCAAGGGACCCTCCCGAGGCGCCAACGCGCCTCGAGGGAATCCAATAGGAGACCCCCCTCAGGCCTCCTCAGGCCTGAAGGGAAACATCGCGGCCAAGAAAGTACGTGTAGTGTACCTGCACCTAAAATATGGCAGATACCTGTGTATAGTGCAAATCCCTGGATCGATTCGTTCGCACACACAGTTACGATGTAATATCACAACAAAGTATCAATTTATTACAACGCTGATCCAGACTTAGAAAATATTCATTACAAATTTGCATAGCATAAAGCTAGCAGTGAACAGAGTAAACAGCGGAAAATTATTCTTCATGGAGTCCCCAATCATCATCATGTGCCACAGGCGAGCATGTTGGTTGAAGACTCGAAAACCCTTAGTAAAAACTTTCACTCATCATCAGGACAGTCTGCAATAAGATATATATTGCAACAACGTGGGTCAGAACCATTAAAATGGAACTGGCAAGTGACACTATGGTGGACACTTAGAGGAATAACTCTATGACCTATATGCTTATTTGGCTGGTGGAGCTCAAGGCTATTTTGCAGAAAGCAAGTTTTTCCCTAACTTTTTTAAAACACTTTTCTTCTATTCGAGACATCCGTGGCATGAAATCCACTGTCTCTTTCTACCCTTGTTCACCCATCAAGTTTTTAATTTATAAGTTGGAATGGTGGAATCCTCCGTTGACATCCTCGTTCAGCTGCTCAATTGTCCGTTTCCGGGGACACGGCTAAGTACTTAGATTTTAACTCTGCAGAGGGTGTGCACGTTCACCATTGTACCCATTCCACCCAATTTACCCTTTACACACCATCTGTGACAAGGAAAGGAGAAGAATGAGACGAGATCTTTCAGAAACATTTTCCCTCCCACTCTGGCCTGACGCGCTCCACCTACAAATCCTCTACAACCACCTGTCAGGCCGGGAAGAGTCCACGCAGCTTAGTTGATCAAGCCAGAGCTCATATTGGCAATGGCTGCACGAGAAGCAATCTTCACTCGGAGTTCTTCAGATTCCTTTGCTCCTGGGTGGCCTTCCACAAGTGAATATTCCACAGGTAAAACCCCTGGGAACAACACTCAACTCATACAGCCAAGCAACCAATTTCCACCCAGGTGTTTGATTAAAACTTAGTAGACTTTATCTTTTTCATCAAAATAGTTTTTGCATATAATCACTATTCTACTAAGTAATTTCATAGGAACCTAGACATAGGAATAAAGAGGTCTATCATGGCTTGCATAGCAATGCTATCTTACACATGCTTATAGAAAATACTCTACTCATGCATAGAAATAATAGGACTTTTATGGGGGTGTGCCACTTGCCTTGGCAACCGGGAGTGCAGCAGTTACAGTTGCAAAAATTCTCGTTTCCCTCCGAATAGTCTAACAAAGAAATAAAGAGCCACACATAAACACACAAGCAAAGGTTCATACAAAGAAAAATATATGCTATGCATGAGATGACATGCAACAATTTATTTCCAATGTCTAGAAACTAATAAAAGTATCCCTTTGGATTTTCATGATATATGCATAAATAAATTTTTGATTTGTTTCTATTATTTAATTATGAATAAAGGGGTAATGACAAGGGCTTTAGTTCACTTAAATAAAATTTCAAAACAAATTTTGGAAAAATGGCATTTGGGCAGAGGGCATCTAAACAAGTTGTTAGCAATTTGATTTACTCAAAAATAAATTTTCTAACTAAAGTTATGTCAAAAACACTTAAACTAGTCTCAAAAATATTTGAAAATTTTGTATGTGTCAAAACAGAATACTAATGAAGCCAAAGTGTTCTACTGGTTCTAAGGATTTCAAATATATAAAAATATTTAAATTTGGTTAAATAGATAAAAAGTAATGATGAAAACAGTGTGCAGGGGGTTTTCTGCAAAACTGCCAAATTAAATGATTTAATAAAAATTCAGAAAATAAAATCTGACATGGCGCTGACGCGGCGTACCGGTTCGGAGTTTTAAGTGATCTAATCCTAGCCGTACACGGGAGATCTAACGGTCTAGATTAAAACGACCAGAAGCGAGCGGCGCGGCCGGCCGGAACCCTAGCCCGAGGCGTGCCCGCGGCGGTGCCATCGCCGGAGTTGCTCGTTTCGCACGCTCTACTGCCTACGAGGACGAACGAGTCATACCCGTGCGTGGAGGAGGTCGAGGCGGGGACGATGGCGAGGTGGTCGACGATGGAGTGCTCTGTCGCGCCGGAATTTGCTCGTCGGAGTCGTGCTCGGCGGCGGTCCTCTTCGGGCGTGGATGGAGACGATGTTCTGCTGCCCGAGAAGACGCAAAAACTTGTCAAAATGATGCGCGAGGTCAAGATAGACCAGAAGGAAGTGGAGAGAGGGCTTGAGAGGGACGCGGCTCACCGGAGTTCGTCGAACTCGCCGTCGGTAACGGCGGGGCTCGGGGGGTGCTCGTGGGCAACCTGGTGGCTCTCGGGAGGTGGTGCTTGGGGCAAAAGAGAGAGGGGATCGAGGGGATCTTATAGCAAAAATCGGCGACGTAAATGAGTGAGTAAATCGCCGGGAATCAATCGAATTGATTCGGCCGTTTCTCGGCTAGGTCGTGGGCGTGATTTGGGGCGAGCCGTTGCAGCGGGAGGGATGACAGGTGGGGCCCACCTATCAGCGAGTGAGCGCGCGCGTGCGGGCGGGGACGGGCCGCTGGCGGGCTGGATTGCGTCGCGCGCGTGGTAGATAGCTAGTGGGCTTCGGCCCACTGGCTGGCCCGACTCTATTTTTTTTCTTTTTGAAAATTCTTTTCTGTTTTTAAACCTTTGAGTATAAAACAAATTCAAAACTATATTAAAACTTCTCAGAAAAAATCATAAAAATATAATTTGAAAAGCTTATGAAAAATAGATCCTTTTGACATTATTTTTGTGTAAAGTAAAAATAGAATAAAAGGAACATTATTATAAATTCAAAATAACAATTTTAAGGACATAAAGTCAATTAAAAACATATTTAAATAATTAAATTCAAATTTTATGTGATTCATATGACAAGTTTAATGATAATGATGCATGGATGCAAAGGTTTTAAATTTTTCTGAAAATTGGGATGTTACAAACCTAACCCCCCTTAAGATGAATCTGGCCCTCGACATTCGGATTGGCTAGCAAATAGGTGAGGGTGATCTTCTTTAAGGTCATCTTCTCTTTCCCAAGTTGCTTCCTCTTCTGATTGGTGATTCCAATGTACTTTACAGAATTTGATGGTCTTGGTTCGGGTGACACGTTCTGCTGTCTCCAAAATCTTTATTGGTTTTTCTTCATAAGTGAGATCACTTTCTAGTTGTACTTCCTCTAGTGGCACCGTATCTCTTAACAGTGTTTCTGCCATTTCTGGGTGACATTTCTTCAGTTGGCTGACATGAAACACACTGTGAACCGCGGAAAGTGCTTCCGGGAGTTCCAATTCATAGGCGACCTCTCCTTTGCGGGATAATACCTTGAAGGGTCCAATAAATCTAGGTGCCAACTTTCCTTTGATTCTAAATCTTTTAACTCCCCGCATAGGTGAAACTCGGAGATAGACTCGATCACCCACTTCAGACGTGACTTCTCTCCTTTTGGAGTCCGCATAACTTTTCTGTCTGGATTGTGCTATCTTTAAACGGTCCTTAATCAACCTGACTTTTTCCTCAGCCTCCTTGATTATGTCTGGTCCGAACAAACTACGTTCTCCTACGCCACTCCACAATAGTGGGGTAGTGCACTTTCTCCCATACAGGGCTTCAAATGGCGACATCTCTATGCTCGCTTGATAGCTGTTGTTGTAAGAGAACTCGGCATATGGAAGATTATCATCCCAGCTTGACTTATAATCTAGAGCGCATGCTCTCAGCATATCTTCTAGGATCTGATTTACTCTTTCTGTCTGTCCATCCGTCTGCGGATGAAACGCTGTACTAAACTCCAATCTAGTTCCCGGAGACTCATGTAATTGATTCCAGAAATGGGAAGTAAACTGAGTACCCCTATCCGACACAATTTTCTTGGGAACACCATGTAGACACACAATCCTCTTCATGTAGATGTCCGCTAGTTTGGCACTAGTGTATGTAGTCTTTACGGGTATAAAGTGAGATACTTTCGTCAGCCGATCGACTATAACCCATATAGAATCATACCCTGATTTAGTCCTGGGCAGACCCCGTGATGAAATCCATACCAATCTGTTCCCATTTCCAATCTGGTACTGGTAACGGTTGTAGCAACCCTGCTGGTTTTTGGTGTTCCGCTTTCACACGACTGCAGACGTCACACTTTGCAATGTATTCAGCAATATCACGCTTCAAGTTGATCCGCCAATACCTCTCCTTTACATCCATATACATCTTGGTGTTACCCGGATGTATGGAATAAGGTGAGTCATGAGCTTCTTGAAGTATTAACTTCCTGAGGTCGGCATTGTCAGGAACACAAATGCGTTCTTTATACCACACGGTTCCTTCTTCATCTTCTCTAAAATCTCTGGCCTTACCTTCGCTTAGGTTCTTCTTGATTTCTTTTACTGCTTTATCCTCTAAATGAGTTGTCTTGATTTTGTTAAATAGAAGAGGTTGAACGTCTAAGGATGCTATGAATCCTTCAGGTACCACCTCTAATCGAAGGTCCTTAAATCCTTTACAAAGATCTTCCGGCAATTCTCCCGCCGTGAGTCCGTTTACATAAGTCTTACGGCTCAAGGCATCAGCCACTACGTTGGCTTTCCCTGGGTGGTACTGTAGACTTAAATCATAGTCTTTGATCAACTCGAACCATCTCCTTTGTCGCATGTTTAATTCCTTCTGATTAAAGAAATACTTGAGGCTTTTATGATCCGTAAATACTTCACATCTCTTTCCCCATAAATATGGCCTCCATATCTTTAGCGCATGCACCACAGAAGCTAACTCTAAATCATGAGTGGGGTAGTTTACTACATGATTTTTGAGTTGTCTTGAGGCGTAAGACACTACTTTGCCTTCTTGCATCAATACGCTTCCTAGGCCGCGATATGAAGCGTCGCAATAAACCTGGAAGTCTTTCTCTAGATCTGGTAAGCATAATACTGGTGCCGACACCAAGCGTTTTTTTAATTCCTGAAAACTGATCTCACAAGCTTCCGTCCACTCAAATTTCTTTCCCTTCTTCAGTAGTTCAGTCAAAGCCTTGGCAATCTTGGAGAAGTTTTCAATGAATCTCCGGTAGTACCCTGCCAGTCCTAGAAAACTGCGGATTTCTCCCACATTTTTGGGCGATTCCCAATTTGTCAAAGCAGCAACTTTTTCAGGGTCCACCGCTATCCCATCTTTAGACACCAGGTGTCCTAGAAATCCTACTTGTTTTAACCAAAATTCACACCTGTTGAACTTAGCATATAATTTATGCTCTCAGAGCCTTTGCAATACCAGACGTAAATGTTCTTCGTGTTCTTTGCGACTTTTGGAGTAGACTAAGATGTCATCGATGAAGACAACAACAAACTTGTCCAGAAAATCCATAAACACCTTATTCATCATATTCATGAAATAGGCTGGAGCATTGGTTAACCCAAAAGGCATTACCGTGTACTCATACGATCCATATCTTGTAACGAAAGCAGTCTTGGGTATATCCATCTCTCTGACTTCCATCTGAAAGTACCCTGATCTGAGATCGATCTTGGAGAAGACGACAGCCCCTTCTAGTTGATCGAACAGTTCATTGATTTTGGGTAGCGGATACTTGTTCTTAATTGTATGCTCATTTATGTCACGGTAATCGGTGACTAATCTCTGAGTACTATCCTTCTTCTAGACAAAAAGAATCGGGGCTCCCCAGGGTGATGAACTTGGACGGATAAAGCCTTTCTGCATAAATTCTTCTAGTTGTTTCTTGAGTTCTTTCAGTTCATCAGTTGCCATTGGGTAGGGCCTTTTAGCAATTGGTCCTGTTCCCGGTTTTAGTCTATGAGGAACTCTACATCTCTATCGGGTGGCATTCCTGGTAGTTCTTCCGGAAACACATCAGGGTATTCCTCAACTATAAGGACCTCACCGAGACTAACCCCCTTAAGATAATTAAGCCTAACCTTCTTTAGTTCAAACTTTGATCTAAAGTTGATCTTCGAGCCTTATGGAGTGGTGAGAGTGATGGTTATATTCGCGCAGTCTATGATTCCTGCATAGCGGGTCATCCAATCCATCCCTATGATAACATCCAGGCCTTGTGTTTCCAGGATGATCAAGTCCGGAGGAAACTGATGCTTTCCAATCTTCAGACTCAACTGTCTACAGCTAGAGGTGACTAGCATCTCTCCGCCCGGAGATCTTACTCTAATGGGGCTTCCTATATTTTCCACTACTAACCCATGTTTGTTTACAAAAGCTCTTGAAATGAAAGAATGCGATGCTCCAGTATCAAATAAAACTAATGCTGGGCATGAATTTAGCAAGAACGTACCTATGACAGCATCAGGTTCATCGTACACTTCTTCCACATTGATGTGGTTCACCTGTCCTTTCTGGAAGGGATTGGGCTTGGCAGCTTCTGCGGCCTTCTTTTCGGGGCAGTCAGTGGCGTAGTGACCCTTGTTATTGCACTTGAAGCATAGGACTTGGCTGATATCTTTCTTATATTCGGGGTTTGGGCGATGTTTTCCAATGTTGTGGCCAGCATTTCCATTTCCCTTGTGATTCCCATTGTTTCCCTTGAAACCACCACTATGGTTGTGACCATGATGTTTGTGGTTGCTTCCTCCACTAGGATAGTGCCCAGGTTTATGACTCTGGTTTGCATCTTGAGGGAAAGGTCTCTTGAAAGAAGTCTCAGAATGGTGTTTGTGAACATTCAACTTTCTCTTCCTATTTTCAGCCTTCTTGATGTTATCCTCCAGTATGATAGCCTGATCTAGGAGAGTTTGATAATTTGGGGCATAGGCCACTGTCAAAGGGATCTTCAGCTCGTCGCTCAGCCCATTTAGGAATTTTTCCTTCCTCTTCGCCTCGGTGTTAATGTCTTCAGAGGCATAACGAGAAAGGGCATGGAAATCAGCCATGTACTCCTTAAGGCTCCTGTTTCCTTGTCTCAGGTTTCTGAATTCTTCCTGCTTCAAGTTCATAATGCCCGAGGAGATATGAGCATTACGAAAACCTTCCTTGAAATTTTCCCAAGTCATGGTTTCTAGTGGGTGGGTGGTTTGATAGGTTTCCCACCACTGGATTGCTGGTCCTTCCAACAGATGAGTGGTGAACCTCACCTTCTCAGCATCAGTACATTCACAAGTCACTAGATCCCTGTCCACTGAACGCAGCCAGTCATCTGCCACAATTGGTTCAGTTGCAGTGGAGAACTTGTTCGGTCGGAGCCTCAGAAATCTGGTAAGTCTATCCACATGGGGGGGGGGGGGTGGTGGCGGAGGCGGGTTGTGGTTGTTGTTATTTTTGTTGGTTGCCGCAATGAACTGGGTCATCATAGTCATTAGCTGAGCTTGAGCGGCCATCAACTGTTGTATAGCATCATTGTTGTTGTGGTCGTTGTTGTTGTTGTTGTTATTGTTATCGGGCGTACGACGGGGAGGCATCTGTGATTTGTATAGGTGAGTTTTTAGACGGAAAGGTCTAAAGAGAAAGATTACCCCAACAAACAAACAACCTAAGAACAAACAAACATCACACAACTCAAAACTTTGGATTAATCAGACATGAGAGTTTCTGAAAATAAAACGTGAGGTTCCGTGGAATACAATGGAAGGTACTGCCTTATCACAAGTTGATAGGTCAATACAAGACTAAGATAACGATGAGGTGTAAATAAATGGTAGTCTCGCTAACGAATTACTCGACCGTGTCGTCTTCTTCTTCTTCAATTTCCTGAATCTCGATTCCTTCATTGTCGAGTACTTCCCTTAATTCCTTCACTTCTTTCTCCAGGGCAGAGTTCTTCTCTTGCAGTTCCCTTTTCTCGGTACGAAGACGCTTGATCAAGTCACTATCAGCTTCGAACTCGACTTCATTTCTCTCGAGTTCTGCATTCTGTTCTCTGATAGTCTTGTTTTTCTCTTGAACCCTTTTCTCCTGTCTCTTGTATTTCTCCTCTTGTGAAGCAAACTTTTCTTCTTGGGCCTTAGTCACTTCCTCTTGAGCTTTCATCTTTTCCTCGTTCTCCTTGAGTAAGGCACACAACTCATCGTTCTTCAGAAGTTCAGTGCGTCTATCCTCATAAAGTTCTGTGACGAGGACCTCCAACTCCTGGAAATACAGACTAAGGGGCTTTGCGTTGCCTCTATCTCCAACATCAAAGAGGTATGGTTCTCCCTCCTCGTTTCTCCTTCCAAAGAAAATGGAGTAGTGGCCCCTCAACTCTGCGCTATAGCGTCCGCAGAAACGTCCAATCAGGTCCTACATGACGAGATTGAGTCCTTTTTCTTTGGAGTCACTAACCATTTTGATTTCCAACGGGGGCTCTTCTCCACGTCCTGGCTGAGTTGCTTTTATTCCCCAACAACCCTCCTTGTTAAACTTCTTCAGGATGAAGCCCTTAACTTGAGGTAGCGGTAAACCTATCTTCTCGCCGATGTCGAGAAGGTAGCAGCCAAAACGGTTGTCCTCGAAGTCCTCCGCAGTGGTGAAGTGGAAGCTCGTCATCCTTTAGGAAGAAATAAAAGAATTCAAAACAAGAAATGTATAAGGTAAGGAGGTACTAGTCATAAGTGTATTATTAAATTAGAGTCAAAACTAAGTCAAATCTCAATGTGATCAACAAATATAAACAACTCTTTGTAAATTGGATATTCACTATAGTGAGAGAGACAGACACCCGGCCATCCACTTAATTGTGGAACAGGTCTCATGTACGCGGACATGTAAGCTTTGTTTCCAGGCCGCTTCATCTCACTATGCCGCTAGGATCCAAAAATACTTAAGTAGTTAATACTATGATCAAAAGGTTTTTCCAATCCTAAGGGCTCGAACCTACAGGCAACACAGTGCTCTGATACCATCTGTAGTGTACCTGCACCTAAAATATGGCAGATACCTGTGTATAGTGCAAATCCCTGGATCGATTCGTTTGCACACACAGTTACGATGTAATATCACAACAAAGTATCAATTTATTACAACGCTGATCCAGACTTAGAAAATATTCATTACAAATTTGCATAGCATAAAGCTAGCAGTGAACAGAGTAAACAGCGGAAAATTATTCTTCATGGAGTCCCCAATCATCATCATGTGCCACAGGCGAGCATGTTGGTTGAAGACTCGAAAACCCTTAGTAAAAACTTTCACTCATCATCAGGACAGTCTGCAATAAGATATATATTGCAACAACGTGGGTCAGAACCATTAAAATGGAACTGGCAAGTGACACTATGGTGGACACTTAGAGGAATAACTCTATGACATATATGCTTTATTGGCTGGTGGAGCTCAAGGCTATTTTGCAGAAAGCAAGTTTTTCCCTAACTTTTTGAAAACACTTTTCTTCTATTCAAGACATCCGTGGCATGAAATCCACTGTCTCTTTCTACCCTTGTTCACCCATCAAGTTTTTAATTTATAAGTTGGAATGGTGGAATCCTCCGTTGACATCCTCGTTCAGCTGCTCAATTGTCCGTTTCCGGGGACACGGCTAAGTACTTAGATTTTAACTCTGCAGAGGGTGTGCACGTTCACCATTGTACCCATTCCACCCAATTTACCCTTTACACACCATCTGTGACAAGGAAAGGAGAAGAATGAGACGAGATCTTTCAGAAACATTTTCCCTCCCACTCTGGCCTGACGCGCTCCACCTACAAATCCTCTACAACCACCTGTCAGGCCGGGAAGAGTCCACGCAGCTTAGTTGATCAAGCTAGAGCCCATATTGGCAATGGCTGCACGAGAAGCAATCTTCACTCGGAGTTCTTCAGATTCCTTTGCTCCTGGGTGGCCTTCCACAAGTGAATATTCCACAGGTAAAACCCCTGGGAACAACACTCAACTCATACAGCCAAGCAACCAATTTCCACCCAGGTGTTTGATTAAAACTTAGTAGACTTTATCTTTTTCATCAAAATAGTTTTTTCATAGCATCACTATTCTACTAAGTAATTTCATAGGAACCTAGACACAGGAATAAAGAGGTCTATCATGGCTTGCATAGCTATGCTATCTTACACATGCTTATAGAAAATACTCTACTCATGCATAGAAATAATAGGACTTTTATGGGGGTGTGCCACTTGCCTTGGCAACCGGGAGTGCAGCAGTTACAGTTGCAAAGATTCTCGTTTCCCTCCGAATAGTCTAACAAAGAAATAAAGAGCCACACATAAACACACAAGCAAAGGTTCATACAAAGAAAAATATATGCTATGCATGAGATGAGATGCAACAATTTATTTCCAATGTCTAGAAACTAATAAAAGTATCCCTTTGGATTTTCATGATATATGCATAAATAAATTTTTGATTTGTTTCTATTATTTAATTATGAATAAAGGGGTAATGACAAGGGCTTTAGTTCACTTAAATAAAATTTCAAAACAAATTTTGGAAAAATGGCATTTGGGCAGAGGGCATCTAAACAAGTTGTTAGCAATTTGATTTACTCAAAAATAAATTTTCTAACTAAAGTTATGTCAAAAACACTTAAACTACTCTAAAAAATATTTGAAAATTTTGTATGTGTCAAAACAGAAAACTAATGAAGCCAAAGTGTTCTACTGGTTCTAAGGATTTAAATATATATAAAAATATTTAAATTTGGTTAAACAGATAAAAAGTAATGATGAAAACAGTGTGCATGGGTTTTTCTACAAAACTGTCAAATTAAATGATTTAATAAAAATTCAGAAAATAAAATCTGACGTGGCGCTGACGCGGCGCTGACGCGGCGCTGACGCGGCGTGCCGGTTCGGAGTTTTAAGTGATTTAATCCTAGCCGTACACGGGAGATCTAACGGTCTAGATTAAAACGACCAGAAGCGAGCGGCGCGGCCGGCCGGAACCCTAGCCCGAGGCGTGCCCGCGGCGGTGCCATCGCCGGAGTTACTCGTTTCGCACGCTCTACTGCCTACGAGGACGAACGAGTCATACCCGTGCGTGGAGGAGGTCGAGGCGGGGACGATGGCGAGGTGGTCGACGATGGAGTGCTCTGTCGCGCCGGAATTTGCTCGTCGGAGTCGTGCTCGGCGGCGGTCCTCTTCGGGTGTGGATGGGGACGATGTTCTGCTGCCCGAGAAGACGCAAAAACTTGTCAAAATGATGCGCGAGGTCAAGATAGACCAGAAGGAAGTGGAGAGAGGTCTTGAGAGGGACGCGGCTCACCGTAGTTCGTCGAACTCGCCATCGGTAACGGCGGGGCTCGGGGGGTGCTCGTGGGCGGCCTGGTGGCTCTCGGGAGGTGGTGCTTGGGGCAAAAGAGAGAGGGGATCGAGGGGATCTTATAGCAAGAATCGGCGACGTAAATGAGTGAGTAAATCGCCGGGAATCAATCGAATTGATTCGGCCGTTTCTCGGCTAGGTCATGGGCGTGATTTGGGGCGAGTCGTTGCAGCGGGAGGGATGACAGGTGGGGCCCACCTGTCAGCGAGTGAGCGCGCGCGCGCGGGCGGGGACGGGCCGCTGGCGGGCTGGATTGCGTCGCGCGCGCGGTAGATAGCTTGTGGGCTTCGGCCCACTGGCTGGCCCGACTCTATTTTTTTCTTTTTGAAAATTCTTTTCTGTTTTTAAACCTTTGAGTATAAAACAAATTCAAAACTATATTAAAACTTCTCAGAAAAATTCATAAAAATATAATTTGAAAAGCTTATGAAAAATAGATCCTTTTGACATTATTTTTGTGTAAATTAAAAATAGAATAAAAGGAACATTATTATAAATTCAAAATAACAATATTAAGGACATAAAGTCAATTAAAAACATATTTAAATAATTGAATTCAAATTTTATGTGATTCATATGACAAGTTTAATGATGATGATGCATGGATGCAAAAGTTTTAAATTTTTCTAAAAATTGGGATGTTACAGTACGACAAGACGCACATGGCCCCTGACACGCCCACGTGGTGACGCAAGCACCCCCGTTGCCGTTTTAGGCGATAAAGGGGTCAATAAAGCCGCACTGCCTGCTGCGGAACTGACAGGACCTTCTACTCTGGCGATAAAGCAGGTGGATGGCGCAACCCTCCAACAGAGAACGTCATCGTGGGCTCCACCTCAGAGACTACCTCCCTACAGCAAAACTGCATGGTCGGCGGCTGGTCGGCCACCGCGCCCACCTTTATCAGCAATGGACCACGTCCATGGACGAACGGGCCACGGTGGACTCCTGCTCTGCCATGCCACTGCCATGTGGGAACCACCTCGAAGGCCAAGTAGATGGAGAGCGCCGGAGGCGCCTACAAAATGAACAAGAACTCCATCGTAGGCAGAGGTCGGCCTTTCTGATTTCACAACGCTTGTAAACCCTAGCAATCCCAAGTAGGATAGCCTCTGCCTGGAGGAGGAACAAGGTCACCATCCCTCCCCCCAGGCAAGAACTGCCTCAAGGGGGCTTTCGGCAAGGCCGGTTGTACTGTAAACTCCATAACTCAATACAGACAAGCAGGAGTAGCGGTCTTACCTCCTCACGAGGGCCGTGAACCTGGGTACGGGCCGGTGTCCATCTCTGTCGTGGGTGCTTCGTCTTCAGGTCCGGCGAGTAGCGTCGCCGTGTCCCTCGAGGGTCTTGACCTCCGCGTTCAATCCGCTTCACGAACTACTCTTCAGGAAGTGACTACCCCCAGTTCTAGGGAGTCATAACCCAACAGCAAAAGGTTTAAGACTCGACGTCTAGGTTTGATAGATGAAAGTCATTTGTTATATCACAGGGGTTAATTCACGGGGTCTAGGCCTATGAGTTAATAATTAATCGGAGATGGGTCTCGATCATTTCTGTTATTATATCGAACCGCTAGGGTAAGACACTTAAGGGGTTTCGACAAGACAACCAGAAAGAAAAGTGAACACTGGGATTGTCTCGGGAATAGTCCGATGGAGATCGGGCAACGACGAAATAGTTTTCGCAGCAAGAATAAATTATAAATAATATGTTTGATATTAATTAGTGTAAATAATGATTAAATATGATTTTATATATTTATTTTGACTTTTTAAAGGCTGATTTCCCTAAATGGGCCTTCTGGTGGAAAAAGGTCCATGAGGGGGCGAAAGCCCCCCCCCCCCCCCCCAGGGCTTCGGATTGAGGGAGGTCGACCTAGGTGGGCACGTAGGGCCGGCGCATGTCCCCTAGCCGCACCAGGCATGTGGGATAGTCCCACATTGGCTGGCTGGCAAGGTTGGCTCCCCCCGGGAGCCTTTATATAGAGGTGCACCCCTCGCCTTTTAATTCACCAATTAAATTCTCAATTTCTCCTTGATTTCGTGATTCCCTTTGTCGGAGTTGCGCCGAGGAGGATGAGAGTTCTCTCCACCATACGCCCGCTGTCGCGCTGCTGGTGTTACAGTCCAAGTCTTCCACTGCTCGTCCTGGACTGGATTTTTGGAGGCCGCCGTCTCCACCGTATGTGTGTAACGCCCTGCAAGGTGCTGCGCTAGCGGTTTCATTCTCGACCTAGAGGTCAGCTATGTCGTCTTCGTCGGCAACGCTTGTGCGGGAGCGTAATCCCCGCTTTCGGTCTACAAGGGTATGTATTCCGATCTTTGCCGTATTATTATATCTGCATAGTATATATTCTGGCTAGTTTAAGGATATTGTTGCTAGAAAAATTATTGTTTTCTGCCTGTGATCCCCTTCAGTGGTATCAGAGCCGATCTATCGTAGATATAGCTGTACGCTGTTAGAACCCGTGTTCTACACGGGGGCACCGTTCCTGTTATTTGCTACCCTCTAGCGAGCACTTGTGATTCCGGCAGTATTGAGTTGATGAAGCGGCCCGGACCGACTTTACGCGTACGCTTACGCGAGACTGGTTCCACTACTGAGATACAGCTTGTATCGTATCTGTAGCTGGCGGGTGTCTGTCTCTCTCTCTCTCTTTAGCTGGCTTTGCATTTTCAATGTAGGGCCCGAAGGGGATGCTTAAACATGCAATTATTGGATCGTTGTTGTGGTCATAAGTTTGTAGGTAAGAAGATGTTCTTTTTACGACAGCCCCAAGCCATGTATAATATGCAAAAGATAAATTAGAACGCGTCTAACTTTATTTTGCAGGGGCAATGTGATATGGTCAAGGTAGGTTTACTAAATTGTTTTATGAACTGTGGGCGCCAAGAAGACCATGGCGCATGGACCATATCACGTCGCATTACATTTGATGTTATTGTGTGCATCTTACATTGTGTGATTATATATTAGAATATATTAGTTACACGGTGGTAGAAATATAAGATGATCCCTCCAAAATACCACTAGTGTTCTACCTTCGACGTGCACCACCAAGAAAGTTCTACGTTATGAGGCAGGCCGTGACGATCGGGTGTCAGACATATCGTCGTTCGCATACAGTAGGTGTAAGCCATGTTGCACGTGCGTTCGTTGAAGGTTATTGTGGCGAGCCAAGCATATGCAGATATGGGCTCGGAACACGGAGGCCGAAAGGTCGAGCATGAGTCACATAGTTGTTGTAATCGACATTTCGATGTCCACCTTTGAAGTTGTGTTGCCGGCTCTGATACGTCTCCAACGTATCTATAATTTCTTATGTTCCATGCTATGTTATATCATGTTATTACATGTTTTATATGCATTTTATATAGTTTTATGCTATTTCTGGGACTAACCTATTAACAAGATGCCAAAGTGCTAGTTCCCTGTTTTCTGTTGTTTTTGGTTTCAGAAAATAACATAAGGAAATATTCTCGGAATTGGAAATAAAAGATCCTGTAACTATTTTTGGAATATTTGTGTTCCAGAATGTCGAAAACGAGACGGAAAAGAGCCACGAGGCCGCCACACCACCTGGTAGCGTGACTCCCTTTTTGGCCGCGCCAGGAGGTGGTGTGTGGCCCTCAGGCGCCCACCGACCTTGCCCTTTCGCCCATAAATACCTCCTGACCTAAAAATAATCGGACGATGTTCATTATTTCCTCCACGGGTCCCGAGCGCCACCGCCAACAAAGACAAGATTCGGGGGACAGAAGTCTCTGTTCCGGCACCCTGCCGGGACAGGGAACTGCCCCCGGAGCCATCTCTATCGACTCCACCACCATCTCCATCGCCGTTGCTGACTCCTACGATGAGAAGTGAGTAGTTCTCCCTCGAGGCTGCGGGATCTATGGTAGTCATGTGGTTTATCTCTCTCTCTCCCATGTGATCTTTATGTGATCATGAGCTTTGTAATGATGTAATCTAGTTTAATATGTGATGCTACTCTTTATCTATTGTGCACTCTAGAGTTACTTTAATATAAACTCCGGGGTTATTCACGTGTGTAATGGTGACAATGCGTGCACCGTGTGTGATTCCCTTTATGACATTGTTGGTGTTAGTTTACTCTGACTTTGAGGGTGCTCTTGTAGCCCTACACAATGAATGGCGTTTGTTATCCAACATGGGAGTGTTTGAGAGTAGTGTTTATTTATTTAACTTTGATGTCATTGTTGAGAATGTCCACCGGTGAAAGTAGGATCCCTAGGCCTTGTTTCTAAGAATCAAAACACCATTTCCAACAAGTTCTGCTACATGTTTGCTTGCTGCTATTTTTATTACAGATTGCAATTACTTCTTATAATCATCCATATAATTTGTATTTCACTATCTCTTCGCATAACTAGTGCACCTATACATCTGACAAGTGTATTGGGTGTCTTGGGGACACAAGAGAATTCTCGTATCTTAATTGCAGGGTTTCTTGAGAGGGTTATCTTTGACCTCTACCTCACTGAATTCGATATACCTTGGGTGTTCCACTTAAGGGAAACTTGCTGCTGTTCTACAAACCTCTGCTTTTGGAGGCCCAACACTGTCTACAAGAGTAGAAGCGTGCGTACACATCAGGCTCTGACGCTCAGGGGTTAAACAATAGATGGGGGTCGTGTAATCGCTAAAACGATTCAGAGGGATGTTCGTTTGAGTGGGAGTTCTGATAGTTATTTTCTAAAATACTAGAATTCAAAATATTATGAACAAAGTCTGTTTTGCAAAACCTTTGTAGATATAAACCGATGTAATAGCATTTTTTATAATTAGGCGCAATCCTGGGATTGAGAAACTTAAAAAGTTGGGTCCAAACTTCATAGTTTTATACTTTAGCTTAAGGATACTCCTTGTTTAAACCGTTAGCTCCTTGTGATACAATACCCGCTAGGAGATAAACTCGGAGATTTCGCTAACAAAAGGATAATTTGGATTATCTAGTTTTTGTGCGGATGATATCTGATGGGTTCGCAACATCGAAAACAAAAGATTTCTTACAGTGAGAACAAACCAACAAGCCAAGATCTACTCTAGGAGATGTTTGTAACGAGTGGAACATATTCCAAGAAAACTCACCCTCAAAGAACTTAAGCGTTTCAAGAATAATTCTCGTGGATGATGTAGTTGTTCACTTGCCGATCTCAATATCGTGAAGATGTGCGCTGCAACGGGCAACCCTCCGTACTCGGTCACATGTACGGCTTGATGATGACCTCTGTTCCCTCGATACAGCGGGGCAGCGGAAGTAGTAGAACCACCAAGGAACCCCAACAACACGACGGCGTGGTGTGGTGGAGAACTAAACGGCCATGGCTTCGCCAAGCGGATGGCCGAGAGGTGGAGCAGCGGGAGGACGGAGAGAGGATCAAGTGTGTGCTCAAGAGGGAGCTCACACCCCCTCCATATATAGGAGAGGGGTGAGGTTGGGTCGTTGCCCCCTAGGGGTGACTCCACCTCTTCCCTCTTGATGTGAGTGGAGCATCCACTCATGCCCACTCACTCTTTTTTAATCTCCACTAAAAAATCCCAAGGGTTTTTCTTTATTAAATAAAACAATTTCATTAATTTTTTCATATTTGTTAATTCTGTTAACAAACATTAACACTTATCCCCTTGGTTCATTTGTTAATTCTATTAACAACAATTGGCAACGTTTGACAATTAACCTATTGAACTATTTCAATATTACCCGAAACAATTTTGGTGTTGTCCAAACTTTTCTCCGAATTTCCGTGTCTACCCAAAAGCGTCGACAAATCTTAAGTGTGTCACCCTACGGTTCGTGAATAATGTAGACATGATCGAGACACCTCTCTGATCAATAGTCAACAGCGGGATCTAGAGATCCGTAATGACTCCTACATATTCGACGATGAATCTTGTGATCATGTGAACCAAAAACGTCATAACCAATTCCTTTTGTCTCGCGATATTTTACTTGTCCGAGATCTGATCATTGGTATCATTTATACCTTGTTCGATCTCGTTCCCGACAAGTACTCTTTACTCGTTCTGTGATATGACATCCTTGTGACCTAGTCACGTGCTTGCAAGCGGTGTCGATGTGATATCACTGAGAGGGCACGGAGTATATCTATCCGTCATCTGGATGGACAAATCCCACTTCTTGATCCATGAGCCTCAACTAATACTTTCGGAATACCCGAATCCACCTTTATAGTCACCATGTTACGGTGTGACGTTTGATGTCATCAAAGCATTCTTCCGGTGTTAATGATTGACATGATCTCATGGTCTAAGGATTAGGGTTACTTCGTATACTCAGTACAACAATATAAACTTAATGACTTGATCGTATTGCTATACTTAATTTGGGTGTGTTAATCATATCATTCTCCTAATGACGTGGTCTCATTATTAAGAACATCCAATGGTCATGATCAGGAAACCTTGATCATCAGTTAATCAACGAGCTAGTTAAACGAGTGGCGTTACTAGGAACTCTAATTTATTCATTAGTCACACATGTATTAACGTTTCCGATTAATACAATTCTAGCATGAGAAATAAACATTTATCATAAACATAGAATAATATAATAACCACTTTATTATTGCCTCTCGGGCATATTCCTTTCATTCTCCCACTTGCACTAGGGGCAATAATCTGTATTACATTGTAATGACCCTAACACCCATGGAGTTCCGGTGTTGATCATGTTTTGCCCTTGGGAGTTGTTTAGTCAAAGGGTCTGCCACATTCAGATACGTATGTACTTTGCAAATAATTGTATCACCATCCTTGACATGCTCACGGATGGAGTGAAAACGGCGCTTGAAATGCTTGGAATTCTTGTGAGACCTTGGTTCTTTAGCATTGGCTATGGCACCATCATTATCACAATAGATAACCATCGGATCCAACGCACTTGGAACCACACCTAGTTCGGATATGAACTCCTTCATCCAAACTCCTTCCTGCGCTGCCTATGAGGCAGCAACATATTCCGCTTTTGTCGACGATCCAGCCACCACGGGTTGCTTGGAACTCCTCCAGCTTATCGCTCCTCCATTCATAAGAAATACGTACCCAGATTGTGACCTAGAGTTATCCGGATCAATGTCGAAGCTAGAATCGACGTAACATCTTGCGAGAATCTCTTCTTCACCGCCACACACGAGAAACATATCCTTAGTCCTTCTTAAGTACTTTAGGATATTCTTTACCGCCATCCAGTGTTCCAAACCTGGATCAGATTGGTACCTGCTAGTCAAGCTAATAGCATGTGCCACATCCGGTCTTGTACATAGCATAGCATACATGATAGAGCCTATGGCTGATGCATAGAGGATCTTGTTCATCAATTCTCTATCTCCCAATCTAGTTGGACTTTGAGTCAGACTCAATGTCTTTCCTTGTAACATAGGTAAGAGCCCTTTCTTACTTTCGTCCATTCTGAACTTTTTCAGAATCTTTTCAAGGTATGTACTTTGCGAAAGCCCAATTAAGGTTCCAACTTCGGGATGCTTGCTTCAGTCCATAAATGGATCGATGAAGTTTGCATACCTTGTCAGCATCCTTAGGATCGACAAAACGTTTGGGTTGCACCATGTACAACTCTTCCTCAATGTGACCATTAAGGAACGCAGTTTTGTCATCCATTTGCCCGATTTCGTAACTGAAAAATGCAGCAATTGCTAACATAATCCTAACAGACTTCAGCATCGCTACAGGAGAGAAAGTCTCCTCATAGTCAATTCCTTGAATTTGTCGAAAACCTTTTGCGACAAGTCGAGCCTTATAGACGGTCACATTACCATCAGCGTCAGTTTTCTTCTTAAAAATCCATTTGTTCTCAACGGCCTTGCGGACATTGGGTAAGTCCACCAAAGTCCATGCTTGGTTTTCGTACATGGATTCCATTTCGGATTTCATGGCTTCTAGTCATTTGTAGGAATCTGAGCCCATCATCGCTTCATCATATGTCGCATGGTCATCATTATCAACTACCATGACGTTCATGACGGGGTTGCCGTACCGTTCAGGAGTTGTACGCGTCCTGGTTGACCTGCGAAGTATGGAAGTATCATGTTTAGGAGTTTCATGATCTTGATTATCATTAGTTCCCTCTTCATCTGGTGAAGTCAACTCCGGAACAATTTCCGGTGCTGCGCTACTCGCCATTCCAAGAAGAGAAGGTTCAATAACCTCGTCGAGTTCTACCTTCCTACTACTCACACCTTTTGACAGAAACTCCTTCTCCAAAAAGGATCCATTCTTGGCAACGAAAACTTTGCCTTCGGATCTGGGATAGAAGGTGTACCCAATTGTTTCTTTAGGGTATCCTATGAAGACACATTTTTCCGCTACCATTGCTACTGGACATTAGCTACAGCCACTGATACTTAAAAGGATAAAAAGATCCAATCAAAATAGCAAAAGAGGCATTGCAAAAGAAAATTGCAGAATCTGTTTAAAATAGAACAGTCCGTAAAGACGAATTTTTTCAAGGCACTTTACTTACTCAGATCAGAAAACTCAAAACTAATGAAAGTTGCGTATACATATGAGGATTATGCACAAAAAGGGCAGATTTGTCTGACGTTCCAATGAATTGATATAATTTTTACGGTGGACAGCAGAAATCTGTTTCTGCAAGGAATTGTATTTCAACATCAACTTTCGACTAGAGTCTTAACTTGACACAACATTGCAATAAAAATAAGATACAAAGGAATTGCTACAGAGTTAGGACAAGTCCTTCACACAAGCAAAACAAATTAAAATAACAGGAAATAAAGGTGGGTTGTATCTCATAAGCGCTTTTATTTAACGCCTTTGAGCTAGGCAAGTTCTGCTATGGATTTCTTCTCAATTTCACTATTCTGACTAATATGATTAAATAACTCTCCAATATTTTCTTTTCCAATTATAGAACCACTACCTACCGAGAGATGTTCAAAAGTGTACTTCCGAAGCAACATTGTAATAAAGGTAAAGTTAAAACGAAAATAAACAAAGCAAGGAAAAAATACCAAACCGAAATAACAAAGTTACAAAAACTGAAAATAAAATAGCAAAACCGAAATAAGAAAAGTAATGCAAGTAACTGATTTTTTTGTATTTTTGATATGAAGCAAACAAAACAGTAATAAAAATAAACTAAGCAAGACAATAACAAAATAAAAAAAATCGGAAATGCGAAAACTCCCCTCGTGAAGGAATGCTCAACTCCCCGGCAACGGCGCCAGAAAAATGCTTGATGCACACGGTGGGTGTGTTGTTGGGAGACCCCAAGAGGAAGGTTTGCCTCAGTATGAAACCAAGGTTATCGAACCAGTAGGAGATGAAGGATTCCCTTGAGGTGTCAAAGGGCCAGAAAAATGCTGGTGCTAAGTTGACGTGGAGCCTGCACACAAACAATCAAGATACTTTGCACCAACTCAATCTCACCGGCTTGCTGTATCAAAGGATTAAACGTATGTGTGGAAAAAAGAATGATGTTTGCAGAAAGTAACATGTTTGCAGTTGTGGTTTTATCAGATTAATGAGAAGGACCGGGGTCCACAGTTCACTAGTGGTGTCTCTCCATAAATAATAATAACATTCATCCATGCGTGGTAAACAAATTACAGCTAGGCAATTGATAGAATAATGATAAGAAACCCAATGCATAATCTAATGATATGGTGTCTAGTGTGAGATTCATTCGGGCATTACAACAATATACATAGACCCTTCCAACCGCATCTATGACTAATAATCCACCTTCCGATTAGCGTCCTCGCCCCTTTCAGTATTAAGTTGCATGCAACAGATTATCGCCTTAATCACTGTGTGTAAAGTAAGTAAGTAAGTAACATCATCCTTAGATAAATTAGTATTGTTTTATCCCTAGTAGCAACAGTACATCTTCAACCTTAGAGCTTTCTGTCACTGCCCCAGATTAAATAGAGACATGAACCTACTATCGAGCATAAATACCCCCTCTTGGAGTTACAAGCATCTACTAGGCCAGAGCATACACAATTTATAGAGAGTATGCAAGATCATTAAATAGCACACACATGATATATTATGAAGCAATAGCTTTAGTACTCAATATTCATCGGATCCCAGCAAACACAACATGGAGAATTACATAAAGATGATCTTGATCATGATAGACAGCTCACAAGATCTAAACATGATAGCACAAGAGGAGAAGACAAACATCTAGCTACTGCTATGGACCCGTAGTCCAAGGTAGACTACTCATGCATCAGTCCGGAGTCGGTCATGGTGACGTAGAGGCCTCCGGGGACGATTCCCCCTCTCCGCAGGGTGCCGAGGAGCAGTTCTGATCTCTCCCAAAGTGGTGGCGGCAACGGCGGCGGCTCGGGACCCGTGGAGGAAAAACTGATTAACCCTCTCTTGTTTTTAGGCCAGGGGGGTTTATATGGGCGAATGACCTAGGTCGGTGGGTGCTCGAGGGCGCCACACCCCCTCCCGGCGCGGCGGGCAAGGGAGTCGCGCCACGAGGCGATGTGGGACCCTCGGGGTCCGTCTTCATCTAATCTTTAGTTTTTCTGGTCGCAAATATTCCAAAAATAAATATTGGTTGGCTCGTTTCCAATTGGCGGATATTTCCGTAAGAGCTTTTCTGAAACCAAAAACAACAGGGAACTGGCACTGTGGTATCTTGTTAATAGGTTAGTCCCGGAAAATGCATAAAACTATATAAATGCATATAAAACATGTAATAACATGATATAACATAGCATGGAACACAAGAAATTATGGATACGTTCGAGACGTATCAAATACACCTAAAGTTGGGTTGATGAAGTTTATCTGTACGTTGACTATTCTTCTTCTCAACCAAGATGTAAGAGAATACACACATTGAATGAGCACGTGGCAGTCATACTTGATGACACTAGTCATACTTGATGACATTGGTCATACTTGATGACATATGGTCATAGTTGATGACATTGAGACGCCTCGCTCAGCTCGATCATTGGATGATAGACGACGTTGAAAGGTGCAAATGCTTTGTCATATACTATGTTATGCAAGGTGAATCGTTCACCTCATGGTTCTTGATTACGTTGGAAGTATCAAGAAGATGAAACAGATCGCCGGAAAGTCATCAATGATGATGGTGTCTATATGATATACACGTTATGAATGTTTTACCTAAGCAAGTACTCGCAGTAGTGACTAAGTTTTGATTCTAGTCATGATTTATGAAAACCAGATTTACTACTTGAGTAGCTTGGAAGGATGAGGCGACATTGTGTGCTGATAATGGCAGACAAATTGTTGTGAGGGCCATAGACACTCTCCCTCTAAATCTACCATTTGAATAAACTCTTTTATGATCGCCTCTTAGTATGATCGTTATAAGTGTGTCTCCTCTAGCGAGACAATTGTTCATATATGCTAGTGACAAATTCGTTGTCCTATATTTATGAAGTAATGATCGTGAGCCGATTTGAATTTAGATGGTAGAAGCTCCAACATTCATAATATTAATGTAACATCCCAACATTTTGGAATGTTCAAAAATCACTAAAATTTAAAACTTTTGTTTTGATTAAAATAAAACATTAAAATGCATAAGAAAACCAATTATAAATGACTTCAAACATATTAAAAGGGTTTAATAATTCAAATATCTCAGTTTAACAAAATGTTCAAAAGTTATTTCCAATTAAACATTACATTATCCGTTGTATGTCAAAAACCTTAATATGTAATTTGACAAATGTTTTATAAAGTACAAACCACTTTATTTTAAGTAAATAGTTTACTTATAAGCAATTGATTTCAAACACTTAGCCTTAGCTATAAATAAATTAAAATAATAATTACAAGTGTTATTTTAAACTATTGAAAACATTGTCTATTTGCCAAAAGATTATTATTCATTTACCTGAGTTCAAAACATAGTTTGGATATTACAAGTCTATTTTTTATAACTTTAAAACCTCATAGATTTTATAATTACTTAACAACCCAAATAAACATTTCATTAGCTTAAATGATTTTCATTTGTTTTCAAAACATAAAATGACTTTCATGAATATATTTTCTATATAAGAAATGAATTAAATCAAAAATCTTTTCCAAAGTTGTTATAAGGTTTTCAAATGATTTATCATAATATAAAACTTAATGGTGCACAAAATAAAATTGAATTAAAACTTAAATCCATTATAATTTCTATTACTTTCAAAATATTTATATTCTATTACTTTACTATTATGCCAAAACAAAAATGATTGGTTACTAAAAATGAGTTTTAAATAACTTAATATCAACCATATAACATTGTGGTAATTTCATAAATTTAATTTAACCCCTAATGAATTTATTAATTTATTAATATCAAAGTTGACCTAAATGAGAAAAATTGCATTTTATGAATAATTCAAATTTATTAATTTTAAAAAGTTTTCAAAACATGCCCACAAATATTCTAAAGCCAAGAGATGATTTTTTACGAAATTATAGAAACTAATTTGAGTTTATTTGGATTCATAATTT